>JAGPOW010002742.1:9328851-9384443 GCA_030014935.1 Caiman crocodilus | reverse complement strand
TTTAATGTCTTCATCAGCGACTTGGACAAGGGAGTGAAATGTACTCTGTCCAAGTTTGCAGATGACACAAAGCTATGGGGAGAAGTGGACATGCTGGAGAGCAGGGAACAGCTGCAAGCAGACCTGGACAGGTTGGACAAGCGGGCAAAAAACAACAGAATGCAGTTCAACAAGGAGAAATGCAAAGTGTTGCACCTAGGGAGGAAAAATGTTCAGCACAACTACAGCCTAGGCAATGACCTGCTGGGTGGCACGGAAGTAGAGAGGGATCTTGGAGTCCTAATGGACTCCAAGATGAACATGAGTTGGCAGTGTGACGAAGCCATCAGAAGAGCCAATGGCACTTTATCGTGCATCAGCAGATGCATGACGAATAAATCCAAGGAGGTAATACTTCCCCTCTATCGGGCGCTGGTCAGACCGCAGTTGGAGTACTGAGTGCAATTCTGGGCGCCGCACTTCAAGACGGATGCGGATAACCTGGAGAGTCCAGAGAAGGGCCACTCATATGGTTAAGGGCTTGCAGACCAAGCCCTGTGAGAAAAGACTAGAGAACCTGGACCTTTTCAGCCTCCGCAAGAGAAGGTTGCGAGGCGACCTTGTGGCTGCCTATAAGTTCATCACAGGGGCACAGAAGGGAATTGGTGAGGTTTTATTCACCAAGGCACACCCAGGGGTTACAAGAAATAATGGCCACAAGCTAGCAGAGAGCAGGTTTAGACTGGACATTAGGAAGAACTTCTTCACAGTTAGAGCAGCCAAAGTCTGGAACGAGCTCCCAAGGGAGGTGGTGCTCTCCCCTACCCTGGGGGTCTTCAGGAGAAGGTTGAATATGCATCTAGCTGGGGTCATCTAGATCCAGCACTCTTTCCTGCCTATGCAGGAGGTTGGACTCGATGATCTATTGAGGTCCCTTCTGACCTTAACATCTATGAATCTATGAATCACATGCCATACTCTGGCATGCATGCCAAGAGTTACTTACCTCTGTCTTAGGCTATGGCTATTAGTCCCCCTCCCCCGCAACACCCTTCCTATTCACCCCTCCCTTCTTCCCGCCTGACTTGCTGCCTTCCGTTTCCTGCTGAGGCACCGCATGGCTTCCCATTCCCCCTTCCCTGCAAGACTGCACCCACCCTGAGCTAAAGGATAACCAGTAAGCTGACCACTCATCACTTCACTAATCAGTTAAACTATTAATCATTTAGACTTCTGTATCTTTGTCATTAAGATAAAGAATTACAGACTAGAGAAAAGTACTGTAAAGGGGATGTATATCTGTTTGGATCACCGTGAGTAGTCATCAACGGCTCAATGTCTAGTTGGGAGGAGGTATCAAGTGGGGTTTCCCAGGGATCTGTCCTGGGTCTGGTACTGTTTAACACTTTCATTAATGATTTGGATGATGAAATTGAGTGCATGCTTAACAGATCTGCAGATGATACCAAACTGGATAGAATTGCAGACAACCTGGAAGACAGGGCTAGGATCCAGAATGATCTGGATAAATTAAAGCAGTGTTTCTCAAGCTATGTTTTTCTGAACCCTAAAGTTCTGCAACGTCATCAGGGATTCTGCAAAGAGACTGGGGGTAATAGCAGAGCAGGCTGGTAACCAGTTCACCACTGCCAGACTGAGTGACCTGGCTCTACATCAGATCATGTCACCTGCAGGACAGAGGTAGTAATATGAAAGGGTTCCATGACTTCAAGAAGCTTTCAAACTTCTTAAAGTTATGGAACCCTTTGAAAATCAATGGACTGCAGAAATGTTCTGCAATCAATCAGATGAAATTCGGCAAGGACAAGTGCAAAGTCCTACATGCGAGATAGAATAATTGCATGCACAGATACAGACTGAAGAAAGACTGGCTAGCTGCAGTACCACAGATAAGAATCTGGACCTTCTCTTCACCTGGTAGAGTAGACCATAAGATGAATGTGAGCCAACAGTGTGCTCTTGTTGTAAAAAAACAAAAGCCAACAGCATATTGGTAATAATTGTTTTCCAACTATTTAAGTTGGCCTAATAAAAGATATCAGATTCACCCAAAGAACCTTGTCTGCCTAACAGCATATTGGGTTATTTGAACCAGAGTGTCACCTGGAAATCAAAAGAAATGATTCTGCCTCTCTATTTAGCACTGGTGAATCCTCACCTGGAGTAGTGTATCCAGTTTTGGGCCCCACACTTGAAGAAAGATGTGAACAAATTGAAGAGTCCACCAGAGACCAACAATAATGATTAGACGACTGGGAAGCATGACATATGAGGAAGGGCTGAAAAAGCTAGGTTTATTTAGTCTGGAGAAGAGCAGACTGAGGAGGGATTTAATAAAAGTCTTCAAATACCTGAAAGGCCAGTTATAGAGAAGATGGAGATACACTCTTCTCTGTGGCCACAGCAATAGAAGCAATGGCTCTCAAGATACAGCAGAGGACATTTAAGCTTGAGATTAGAAAGAACTTTCTGACTATGAGGGTGGTAAAGCATTAGGATAGAAGTTGTAGAATCTTCATCCCTGGAAATTTTCTAGACCAAGTTGGAGAGACACCTGGATTAAATGGTCTAGTTGGAGATGATCCTGACCTAAGCAGGGGGCTGAGCTAAATGACCTCATGAGGTTCCTTCCAGCCCTATTTTCCAATGATCCTATAAAATAGTATTTGTTAAACTGCCTTCTCTAAATAGTAAGTTAAAAAATGTAAGAGGGGTTGAGGGGAGTGGAAATAATTGTTTTAAGACTTCAAACACTTCTGGCATTTTAAAATATCACTGGTCCTATAGACAGTTATGCAATATTCAACTCTGACCTTAAAAGAGCATTTATAAACATAATTGAATTCAGCGAGGTTGCAAAAGCAGAACTAATGGTGGATTAGGGTTTAACCACTATCTGCACCAAGTGCCAAAGCAGCCCTCACAGCTGCTTCAGTTAAAAAATCAGCTTGTCATTGACTAGAGATATAAAATCTCTTCAAAACAAAAACAGAAATCACTGACACTAGTATTGAGATATATTAGAGTATTTTCCAGTGTTTCAAAATATTCAAGTAGAGCATTCTTTGCTAATAAAAGAATGCCAACATAGTAATCTGAGCTAGGTAGGAGTGATTATTTTTTAGCAAGACACAAGTTCTTTTCAATCACAAGCCAGAAATTATGCAACTGATTGACTAGATGCAACAAAGAACACTAGGAAATGTTAGCTCCTAGTATTGAACTCTGCTAGACTGCTTGTCATACTCACTACCTAATTAAGATTATGACATAACTCTGCTTGGATTAAGATACCATAATTTATGCCAAATCTATAAATAAGAATCACAGACAAAGTTACTCAGAAGAAAAAAATCAGCCTGAAAGCTGCAAAGCAAAGGGGGCGTGATTTCAAATGCTGAATGTCCTAGGGAACCAGACAAAGATCTGGGATTGGCTGCCTGATTAGGTCCTTCTCATCAGCTGGTCTGCTGAGCTGCCTAAAGGCATGCCTGAAAGCACAACAGATTTTGCACTTAACACAATAATGGGAACAACAGGGAAACTGATGTAACCTACAGAAAACTGACAAGTCTAATGGGAATTGTTACTGGCTTTTAGGTTCTCATTTACAAAGAAAGTTTTAAATGTGCATAGGTACAAAATCTTAACTTTGTGGTTTAGAAACACACTAGATAAACAATTTATATTACATAGGAGGTTAACAGAAGGTCCAAGTTTCTAAAATCCAAGTTCATCATTCTGTTTTCCCTGCAGGAGTTGCAATGGCCACATGCATCTAACAACAAAGCAGGGAACTATACTCATTGCCCTGTTGTCAGATTTGATATATATATTTCCAGGGAAGCAGCAAGCTGAACTATACATTTAAGACAAGGAAGAATTCATTTTAGTTTTTGGGGGGGGTGTTATTTTAAAAGCATTCCTGTTAAGATACATTTTCTACATGAACCAGAATCTCCACTAAAACTAAACTTTACAACAGTAGTTCTCAACCTGATCAGATTTGAGGCACCCCTCCATAACTTTTCTGATTTTGATAGCCCTTTGGTTGAGAACCACTTTTTTAAAGCCAATTAGCTGTGTGCCCTGGGCACAGAGAGGGGTGAGAAGGGGGTTGTGCTGACAGCAGGAGAGTGGGGAGCCAAACACAGTCTTACCTGGGCGCACCCAGGGGCTCCCAGCAGGGACCCGGGACAGAGTTCGCTCAACAGCCTTACTTGTCCTCCCTTCTGTTAACCCTCTCAAACATGCCAGGATCTGCTTGTAGAGTCTAGCTGTAAAAGCTTAATTTGACTGTGGCTGTGAAAGGGTTAACAGGAGCTATTGTTGCACAGTGGGGACAAAAGGACCCGGGCTGTGAGGAGAACCCCGACTCTGGTCAGCCCCTCCCCAGTTCTTCTGCCTCGCCAACATAAACAGCATCTCAGCAAGCCTGTACTGAGAACAACCCACTGCTGTCAGTCCAGGACCCCTGCCTAGAGGGATAGCAAGCTGTTTGGGGGTGGGAAGTGAAATTGTGCTGACTACTGGAGGTGTGGGAGAGAGGGAGAGGGAGAGGGTGGTGCACAGCAGTACGGCTTGGCTGCTGCCCTGAAGAACAGGCAGTGCACAGGCTACTAGGGGGTTGCTGTACGTCCCCTGTTGGCTGCCCCCCAACCCCTGGAGGCAAGACTGTGCCTCCCTTAGCAAAGCTTTCATGCCAGGGGTATCATTCCACCCCTTCTGCTTCTGATACACTGCTGGACATGAGGTTACACGTGCCCACTCCTGCGGTGGGCAGCAGCACACGGCTGCCTCTGCCTTTGCAAAGACTCCTGTGGGCCTCTAGATCAGCACCCATGGCTGGTGTCCTGATTACTCCCCCACCTCTGCTCCACCCACCTAGTTACACTACTACATTGCAGTGCCCATCCCATAGTCAGCACCCAGGGCTCATGCCCCAATCACCCAGCTACAGCCAGGCAAAACTGTTTCCTCTGCCTCACTAGGGACAGTGGCAAGAGGACCCAGCAAGGCCTACAGCTGCATCCAAATCCTCTTGGCATGCCCCTCCTGGCACAAAAACATGCTGGACAGTTCCATCTGGATGCAGCGGAAATGTTGGCTTTCTGGCACCCCTGAACAGGTCTCATGGCACCCCCAGCTGAGAACCACTGCTTTAAACCTCATTCAAAAGAAGTGAAATCAATTCCTAAACTCATATTGAACTTCAGTGTACTCAGCATTTCATCCATAAAATTCATCCTAGACAATACGGAAGATCTGAACTTTTATACATGAGAAACAATTGCAGAAAGAAATATTTTGAGAAGACTAATATTGAATTCAAAGTCCTGCAAAAGAGAATTATTTTAGGTGTGCATGCCACTGCCTAACAGCACTCTGAACTCACAGCATGACTCAACAGAAGAGAAGACATTTAATGTCTGGTTTTAAAGGAAAGCTGCAGGTTTAAAAAAAAAGAACTGTAGTTACAATACATCATAATTGTTTACACGAAAACAAAAGAGTATTAGCCTATGGGTAGAGCTCTATTACAATATCAAATTGTTTCTCTCCCTTGCCAAAATACAAGCTCTTATGACATTACCTCAACATACCTGCAAAAAGAATCTTTGCTTTGTATTTTGGAATTCCCTTAACAGTATATGCCCACTTACGAGCCAGTTTACAGGCAGTTTCTCCTGCTTCCACTCCTAAAACACAAAACCAACATAGTTAACATGCTTGTTTGTGCAATCTGGACATTTGTGCAAAACCAAAGGTTGTAAGAACAATAATTCTCATACACACAAGTGCACAAGTGAGAAAACAAAGAGAGTGCTTCTACCTGTGTTCATTGGAAGAACTTTATTGTAGTTGAACATTTTTGTGATGTACTCTTCATATTCACCAAGCACATCATTGTAGAATGCTCTGGAGGTAAGGGTCAGTTTCTCAGCTTGAGATTTCAGAGCATCCACAATCTTTGGATGACAGTGACCTTGATTGACAGCACTGTAAGCGCTTAAGAAGTCAAAATATTTTCTGCCTTCAACATCCCACATGTAAATGCCTATAAAAATATGATATATGAGCACATGAAAAAAGAAAAACACTAAATTATTCTCTAAAGCAGTGAATCTGAACCTTTAAACTCAAGGAATCCTTCATTAGATGCAAGGCACCCTTCAGAAAATGCCAGCTCTTACTTTTCACTCCATTTTGAACTACAAAAAAATAACAGAACAATTCTTCTGTTTCAAAGAACTCAGAAAGACCACAACATGTCGGAATGTTTTTAGCACTATGGATTCTCTGGAACATGCATGCATTGGCAACGTGTAAGGGGTGCATGTCGGTGTACATGCACCCCAAGATCGACTGTGCACCTCCTGCAAGCGCCAGCCACGAAACTGAAAGTGCCAGTGGAAGTGCACTTTCAGTTTTGCCGATCAGCCGCTGGGGGATCCACCTCCCCCAGTTGGTAGTCTGGTGCCCCCCCAGACTCAGGAGGCACCAGGCACCTATGCATGCATAAATGGTGTATCTACCACACAGGCCCCTTGACTGAAGTCTTTTAAGTGACAGGCCACAGCCTGGAGTGCAGCATAATCAGTAAGCAACACTCAAGCGTAGCAATGCTTCGCATATGGAGCTGTTGCTACAGTAAATAATTTAGGATTGTGTGAATTCTCATTGCTGCTTATATCCCATGTTCCTGGTGTTGAGTCCTGGGAAGGTGACTCTTGTAAGGAGTTAAGGATAATGAAAGTCTTAATACTGGGATCCTGAAATTTTTCTCAAACTACTGGAGATAACTGAATTCCTTCAGTCTCTACTAACAGTTTCTGCTTCCCCACATAGCACTAAGCAATGAAGGCATCCCTCATGCAAGCACAGAAATCTACCCTTGCTGACACAGAACCACTGCAAACTCTTTTGGATTAATGAGAACTGTAAAGAGCAGTTGAGTGATTCTGACATAAGTACCAAGTGACACTTGATCAACCAAGGGTCTGTGCAAGAGATCATTGATATACTTTTGGTCTTAAATTACAAATCATGTGACAAGGCTCATTCTATTTCTGTCCAGTGTTGGAGTACAACCACTTATTCACTTGGGACCAAATTCTACTCCACCCATTAGGTATCTAAGTGGATGTATGGGACTAGATGAAAACAGGTGGAATAGTATCAAGTGCCTGAAAATCCATCACTGCATTCACTTTTGTAACTTTAAGAATGTAATTTTAACCTTAAGAATGAGTTACACAAAGCAATAAGGAGCAGAAGGATCCATCTTTTGCATTAACCATTTTTTAAAGGATTCAAGCAAGGTGAAACAGAATCGACTTGGGCACCTAAGGTCACTTAAATGTTATGTAAGTGGAACAGAATTGGATTCTGGGCTTTTAGAGATGTCTAACACTCAGAATTCCTGAAGACTTTGTTAGATGAGTGTGCACAAGCAGGGATGTGCATTTGTCACAGCAAAAGCAGCAACAGCACTAATCTGTGCCACTGCTTTTTGCCACTGTGTACGCCCCTGCACATGGGTTTTGATGCAAGGCAATTATGGCCATTTTCCTGCTCCTCTCAGCTCCCAGAGTGCTGGAGGAGCCAGGGAACAACTAGAGCAGGGGAGACAGTCTGGCCAGCAGCCAGTGCATTTCCCTGGAAGGCTCAGCCTCTGTGTCTGCTGGAGCATCACTTTTTTTGCAGCAGCAGTTTTTGAGGGTTTTTTATGCTAGTAGTTCCCGGTATCAAATCTGCAGCACAGCAAACAACTGCACGTGTACCATGAGAGGTTTGTGGCACCTCAGCTCTGAGATACCACAAACTGCATGTACACACTCATCTGTACATGTGCACCCTCAAGATTTAGATCTGCTGATCTTTTTTTTTTTTAATTACCAGAAGCCTTTAAATGAACAATCACACATTTCAGCCTTTGATTAACGACTACCTTTCACTAACTGTCTCAGACATTATCAAGTTCTATCTGATTGCCTTCAGTAAGTTGTATATTTCTGAAAACAATGTAAAAATAATTTGAAAAAGATCAGTACCTTTTCCTTTTTCTAGAGCAACAGGTAGAGGATGATAGTTGTGTGCACCATATTTAGCCTCACGTTCAAATATATACTCAGAAGATGGAGGTCCTTGGATAGTTTTTTTGGTTGCGATAGATGCAGTTGCACTCACTGAAGCATGAAAACCACGATGTAGGAGAGACAAGGTTTGTGAGTGGGCCAGTTTGGAAAACATTATTGGCTTCAGGTGCGTGGTTACGTATCTGACAAAAGAAAATTAAAGTTAGTACCAGTACTCCCCTTCAGAAGAAATGTCTGCAGGAATTAAAGTGCTTTTCTACCAGATTACCAAATCTACATCTCATTTGTAATTCAACTAAGATTATATTAGGTATAAAGGAATGCAGTACTAGCATCAAATATCACAATAATCAGGCTTCCTGATTAATATATGATACTTAGTAATCGATAAAAAATTTAAAATGATTGATCCCTTGTCTGCACATAGATGTTGTTAAAATTCTACAATGCCATCATTCTTTTATTGTATATCCTAAAAGTTAGTAATTTAGAATTAGTAAAATAAAGAAAATGATAGAAATTTAAGTGTAGCAATAAAAATGCTAAGTATAATTAAATAATAAAACTGTGTACATCTATAGTGTCCTTCATCTGGTGAATCAAATTCATGTCAGTGAAATCCTAACGCAAGATCAGAGTATAAATTATTTACACAGAATCAAGAATATGCCCTGTTGCAACTCAAATAAAGTTTAGGTAATAGTACAGTCAAATTTGATAGAATCCAAGTCATTCTAAGTAAGTGTAAATCATCATAAGGAAATGAATTTCTGGGCTTGGTATTAATTGCTTTGTACCTCACTGATGTGAAATTCATTTGCTGTATATGAGATAGACTGATAAAGCAATTTACTTCAGATAAGCAACCTCAACAGAACCATTATCTTAATTTAAAAACATAAAGGTGAGAAGAAAACACATAAAAGGACATTACTGTCATTTTTGATGCGGGAATTTGCATAAATAATTATGGGTGAGATGCAAGTGGGTATGAATGTGTTATTCTTTTATTACCGCAAGCTGCCAATAAGCTCTTGGCTTCAAACTCTTTAATATATAAGCCTATCTAAACTCAAGACTCATATGGGATTCACTCAGATGCCAAAAATACATCTATGTGGAGAGGCAGAAACATTTCCAAGAAACCTATGTTGGAAATCTGAAAAAGAGATCAGCTTGTGATGGCAAAAAATGTAATGGCAAAGCAAGGCCATTTTCCTCAAGTATACAAGGAAAAGATTATGACAAAAAAGAATCTATTATAAATTGTAAATGTTTCTGTACTCCTGCAATACCATTGAAGATAATGTTAATATTTATTTCTACTGAATCTTTTCATAAATAAAAGACATGTGAAAAGTTCAGTGCCAAATAATGAATATTTCTATGCCAGCTAAGAAGGAAGTTTCTACAGTTCAATAAATTCCAGACCAAAGATAACCTCACGTGAGAGTTTACTCCTATAACTAGTTCTACAGACATTTCCATTACCCTTTCCATGTGGCCCACTCTTTCCGAATGGACAAGTTCAGACTCATTCTACAATTTAAACAGGAGGTGGCACGGAACTGATTTTCTGTGCAAGTTCTGCAAACACCTGACACATACTACTGTAAATCCAAACATCCCTAGATGTATTTTGTGCAAGTTTCCTCAAGGAAGAGAACGTTTCAGAAGGAACAGAAAAGATTTAGACAGCCCATTAGTTCTGGGATGCAACTGGTAGCTGAAAGAACAGGAACCTGTGACCACTGAAAGTTGGGAAACAGTGTGGTAGCCCAGGAAGCTTACCGAAGATCTCTAAGGGAGCATCTGTGAGATCTAGAAAATCATTTTAGATACCTATTTTACAATTTTAACAATTTCTAGATTTCTGAAGCATTTCTTTCATGCAAAAGACAATGAGCACTTCAGTCACCCTACTACAATAACGATGAGGTTGTGGCGGTACACCTTTGGTGCCTGACACTTTAAGGACTGGAGTAGGCAGCTGCTGGGAAGGGAGGCAGCAACATCAGCCCACTGAACTCCTGCTCCAGGACCTGGAGGTACGGGAAGGAGCTATGGGGAGATGAAGGCTCTTGTTGTCCTGGGTAAGACATGAAACTGAGCCCTGGGGGGGCTCCTAGTGGTGTAGGAGCCCTCAGGAAATGCCAGGCCAGTTACCTCCCCAGTGAAAGACAGGAAGGGGTGCCTTATAACTCCAGCCTCACATCCTTGGAGGTGCTCCAGTAGAGCAGGAGGAGCCCAGGCTCGTTGGGAGCCCTGAAGCAGAGTCCAGACTGGAAAAGGGACCTGGAGCCGCACCCAGGCAGCAGAGTAAAGCTGGGGGAGTGAGTAGGGACCCTGAGAGAGAGAGGAGATGGAAAGAGAGGTCCTGTGAGTAGGCAATGGATAGAGAGTCCCTGAGAGAGGGGCATAAATGAAGAGGCCCAATGGGGGCATGGAGCAAAGTAGGCTGACAGTTGTAAGGTCGCTCAGCAAATGTTTAGGTGAGGGCAGCAGGAGATGCCCAGCAGATTGCGCAGGGACTGACCAAGGCATGGAGAGACAAGCTCAAAGCCAGATGAGGCCAAGTGGTATGAATGTGGCCCAGGAGAGAGGGCAGCATGAAAGTGGCCAGGTAAGAGCCAGGGGAGTGAATAGATGGCATGAGAGTGGCCCTCTGGAGTATTATGAAAGAGCTACAACTGTGTGCCCAGTTCGCTCCGGACCGAGGCCGGAGAGGTAACACACAGTGGAACATCTGCAAGGCATGGGGCACATACAGGGATGGTCAGAGCATGAACTTGTGGCCCTACCCATTGGGGTGTACAAAAGGGAATCTCCTGCTCAAGTAACAGCTGAACTCTGTTTTCATCAAGGCATGGCAAGCTAGTGGAGCGGACAGACTGCCCAGAGATGGGAAGACTGCAGGCACAGACCTGGCCAGGAAGGTAACCCTGTTACAGAGGTCAAGTGATTTCTAGTATTTCAGTCATACATTTTGATAGAATAAAAGAATGTGCCACTCATTTTAATCCCTGAGTTTGCAATTAGAGCAACTATGTATAGGTTAAAGTGAGGGAAACCTTTATAAAATAGAGTTAGTAAAAAAATACTAGACTTTGTTTGGAAGTTTGTTTTTTTACCCTATTCGGTAAAAGGCTTACTAGATTTAATATCTAAAAAAAATCAACTGTTCTTAAGGAAATTACTTAAGGTTTTAAAAAAAAAATTCCATTCTGGTAATACCAATCATAAACTGCACTAGTCTGCAGGAAGCACTGCAGAATAACTCTGAAATGTGAACTTCCTGTTCATTTCAATTGAGGCTAACTTGGATGCCAAGGGGTGATACTTTCAAATGTCAAAATTGTTAACTGTTTCACAGCTCAAAGCATTAAGGAGATCATATCATATTATAAAGTCGAGCCAAGATTTCTCCAGGAATGGGGTATGTGCCACTGACAAAAGCACAAAAGACAATGCAGGGCTCTTACGAAGTTGCCACAAAGAAGAATGTATTTTCTCCCCGGTGCCCAGTAGGTTACCCCCATCATAAAAGATGTACGTATTCCAGTGAGTAGGTCTTTAGCACTGCATGTCAAGATCATATGATAAGGAAAGGGTAGGGCATAACTGGTTTCATTTTCTTGTGTGGAAGCATAGCTTCACAAAGTCTCTGCAGCACTGGTGGAAAGAAAAAGAGTCTTAAGAAGTAGCTATGAAACAGCACTGGAACAGCCTGACTGCAGTCTCAGGAGACAGCTCTTCAGCAATTAATAATATCCCACTTCCAAGGTTACATTTAAAAACATAAATATTAAGTCACACAGGGTGTGTCTACACACACACAGTAGCATCCCAGCACAATTGCCTAGTGACATTTACTGTGCAGTAGCAACCAGCTGCCATGCAGTAAGTGTCTCGTGTAGACGTGCCCATGGAAACTAACAGCTGAGCTGTCCACAGTCAGTAAATTTTGTTATCCTCCACAGGCAGCTGTATTTTTCAAAACCATTGTAATATCTCCTGTATGCTGTCCCACTGAACTGTCTATCAAAGGCAACTATGAAGTTTATTAAAATCTAATTTTTTTTAATTTTTATTTCTTTCCTATTTATCTTAAGTAATATTTTGTCATGGCATATCCTTCTTTCCATACCTAAATAAATATTCAACTACAATAGACATGTTGGTAATGAGACTGTCCTAAGACATTGATACATTTCAAGAATGTCAGAATCCTGGATAGAAAAACTCTTTAGACATGATGAGTCAAAAAGTACTCACTCAGAAGCCCCGGGCCTACATTACAGCACTAGTCTTTGCTGCAGGTATCAAAACCATAAGTGAACAATTGCATCACTGCCCTTAATTTTCAGAAGAAGGTAAAAGCTGCCAAACAGAACTCCCAGATCAAGAGAGATCAAGAGAGATCCCCTAAGGAACTGCAAACAATATACCTACACAGGGAGAACATAGCAGATCCAGATTTATTTAGGCCAATAGGGTGTTTCCAGTATTGCGAAACAGCACATTTAGAAATTCTTTTAAAAAATGTAGTCCACAAAGAAAAGTCTAAATAGCACAGACACCTAATCCTATTATCAAATGTCGTACCTCCCACTTAATCTGCAGTAAACTGGAGTTAAGCTCTGAAGCAGGCCGCTAATTTCTGTTCCAGTCTAAAGCAGCAATCTTGAAATTCTGCAACTACTTAAAGTAAATTAGTAATTCTTGCTTTTTAATGAACATGAAAAAAACAAATCACCAGCTCACTGCCATCTGTGTTACTTATATTGCTACTGAATTCAGTTTTACACTGTCCCCAAATTTCCATCATTTAACATAACAATTGCTCTTATAACACAATTGCGCTGCAGCTGTTGTCAAGGAGATTTTGGCAAAAGGGTAGTTTCTGTATTTAGCAATGGGAGAGATGGTGTAAAGAAATGACTGAGCCTCCTCCTAAGCAGAAGCAAAAGTGACATGTCTGGGGGACAACTTGTGCCCCGTCAGCTTCCTCACAACCTGCCACGCCATCCAACAAAACACTTAGCTGACTTGCATTCATCCATACATAGGCAGACAAGGTTCTTTGGGTAAATCTGATATCTTTTATTAGACCAAGTCAAATATTTGGAAACTATATTCCAGCTACTTGAGTTACTCTAATAAAAGATATTGGATTTACCCCAGGAACCTTGTCTGCCTGTGTCCTTAGACCAACACTGCCACAACCTACACCCCTTCATCCATACGTGTCATGGCTGACACTCCAACAAGCAATGAAGTGAAAAAGCAGAACGCAATGAGGCATTCCCCGCTTCTGCCTTCCTCAAATGTGTTTTTCTTTGGGGCATCGATCGTGAAGGGTTTTCTGTACTGCACTGTAGCAAAACTACAGAAGTTAAATAAGATAAAGATATCAAATAATAACAGCGGAGGCACGTGGGAACAGTTCGCACTTCAGAGCTGTTCTCCCAAGCCCAGCTGCAGACTCAAAGCCATCGGTTTACATTCAATTTCATGTATGAAAGGGTTTTCATAAAGGCTAAAAAAAACCCCAGCTTCTGCTGCACCGTCTTAAAGCAAGAGGCATTTTTTGCAGCAAATTCCACAGCCGTGAAATCACCGCGCCACGCCTCTACGCAAAGCTAGCGTGCAATTGGCCACGTTCGCTTGGAAAAAAATTTTGAAATATATTTAAAAAAGGCAAGCCACGCAAGTCTGCCTTGCTCTTGAAGAAATCATTTCCTCCTCCAAAAAAAAAGGAAGGGATACTGGATTTCCCACGTCTTGGGATCTCACCAGCTCGTGGCGGGACCGGTAAATATTACCGTTGTACGTTAATAATTTCCACCACGTAAGAAGTTCCTTCGAAGATACTGCACGGGCCACTGAGATTCGGGGAAGGAATGAAAAAAAGAAGCCCGCGACGGAAAGCCAGCTCAATTGCATCAGTCAAAACCCTGGGCTCTGGTTTCGCTGCTCGGATGCGATTGGCCCGCGCTATCCCGACCCCTTCGCACACCTCCGCGCCACCACAGCAGCTGGCGTGCTCCCGCAGGCCCGGCCCGGGCAGCCTTGGAAAGCCTCCAGGCTCCAGCCCCAAGTACAAGCGGGAACCGAAATGCCTCTGGCTCGGGCTGCTTCCTCGATGGGGCGGCAGACGGGGACGGGGGAGGCGAGGTTGGAAGGCCGGGGGGGCACGGACTGGAAGCTCTGCGGGCCCCTTCGCCAAGCAGCGGGGAATAAAGGGGGCACCGCCGGCTTCTCCCGCCCCGGCCCCGGCCCCGGCCCCGGCCCCGGTCCGCCGTTACCTGCCGGCGCTGCTGCTCCGCGCGAGAAAGAGGCTGTGGCAGCTCCGCTGGCAACTGTCACTGCCTCGCGCCGCCACGTCACCGCGCCGCTGGGGGAGGCCGCGCCCATTGGCTCCCTCCCACACCGCTCCGCCAATCGCGGCACGGCCCAGCGGCCCTCCCGCCGGCAGCCGCCGCGCATTGGTGGGTGGCGTTCGCGCCCCCGCCAATCTTGCCGCGCTACTGAGGCATGACGGCTTCGAACCTCTGTTCATTGGCCGACTGCGGGATGCCGCTGTCCAATAAGCGCGCGCTCTCTCGCAGCGCCCCCCACCCCCATGCGCTGTGCTCTTGGCAGTGCCTGCGCCCCCGGCTTGGCCCGCGCTGAGCTGGGTGGTGCGGTGCGGCGCGGCGCAGGTGGCGGCTCTGCCGGGCAGGGTGGTGGGCCCGGGGGGAGAGGGAGCCTCCACCCGCGACTCCCCTCTGCAGGGTTCTTCTGCCCCCGCTCTGTCTTCTCTGGGCAGGAGGCAGGAGAAGGGTTTGCCGGTTCCCCCTGGGCCTGCCCGTGTCCTGCGCCCCTCACGGCTACAACCAAAGCCCTACATTTTGGGAACGAGTGTTGCAGATCCTTGGGCCTGCAAGTAGGATGCCCGCCAAAGGATTTGGGATTTTCTGAAGGCCCAGGTAGGGGGGGAGGACGTTTGCCGGTAGCAGGGCCACTTATGGTTCTGGACTGACTCACAGATTTGGAATTGATTTGGCCAATCTGGCTTGGAATACAGAAAAATAACACACACATATATATGTCATGTGATAACATTTAGGTCTGGTCTAAACGGAACCACATACAGAAAGGTTCAATCCAACAGGCAAATGTTTGAGCATGTTACAAGAACATGGAAAAGGCTCTTTACAATGGAAATCTTCAGGCCTGCTTTGCTTTTACCTTCACAGCGTGGTAATTCCCTGCTGCTGCTTCTACACATGCAGTGAACTTTTGTCTCACTTATTGTCCCATTCCTTTTACTAAGCATAGAAGTTATATTTATAGGAAGGTAATTGCCAGGATCCTCCTCCTTTCTATTTTTTTGGGACAAATAATTCATATATGCATAGACTGGAAGGGCTGGAAGGGACCTTGCAAGATCGAGTCCAGACCCCCTGCATCAGGCAGTAAAGACAACTACGTTTGTTTTGTTTTTTAAATCTTTTGCTCCTTAATGTTTTCCAGGGGGATTTCTCGGGGTCGGGGCTGACTTTTCAGAAATAGTTATTGGTGGTTTAGTTTGCTTGCTAGTACATTCCCCTTCTAATATATTTGCACTGAAAATAGATTTGCTGCAAACCTACCCCGTAATGACTGAAAACTTGTTCTTCCTATTACAATAAGCCAGTGGCAAACAAGTGTACGAGCACCAGTCGTTGTAGAGCAAGAGTTGCTTAACATCAACATTCCCCCTGGGAATATTGTCCCTATCATGTATTATCCACCCAGTAACAGTAACAATGGTGCTGCTTGAGATCAACATGTCCCAGGGGACCTGAGACGACAGAAGGCCCCCGGGGCAGCAAAGAGTCCTGCTTACCTCCTGCAGGGCCGGACGAGCTGAGGGAGACCCACGCACCGAGAACGCTGGCGTGGGTCGTCAGCTGGGCATTTATCCGGCTACGGTAAAGCAGCGGAGGCGGGGGACGCCATCCGGGAGGAACAAAAGGCAGACCCACCAAAACAATGGGGTGGCTGGACGGAGGAAGCTGGAGCAAGGAGCCTCAGCGAGCGGGGAGTCAGCTGCCACCTGCAGAGTGCGGGAAGGAAGGAGGCAGAGCTAGGCCCAGCTCCAAGAGACAGAGCGGAGCAGCTGGCAGCAGCCCGGGTGGTGAAGCCGGCACTGTGAATATCACTGTAGCCAGCAGGGAAACCGGCAGCAGTGCCGGTAGTAGGGCTGGAGGAGGAGCTGGCAGGATCCTACTCAACATGGCTGGGAGAGGAGCCAGTGGTAATGCCAGCGATAGAGCTGGGGGTCGGGCAGAGAGGGCCCCGGGCAGCCCAGCTGGGGAAGGAACCAGCTGCCGCACTGGAAAGAGGATCGGGGGCAAGGCTAGCTGGATCCCGTACTGTAGGGCTGACAGCAAGGGCAGCCACGGTGAGAGCGACAGGAGCAGTGGAGAGGCCAGCCACATTGAGAAAGGGGGCATTGGTGAAGTAACCAGGTGCCCCATACAGAGGCGATAGATACGGCGACCTTGCGGACCCCCGGAGGGATGCAGGTACGAGGCCAGAGGGACCAGGCTGGCATCCATATACAGAGTATGCCCAGCCTGAAGACCAGTGTTGACGGCCAGAGTATTGAGGTGAGAGGGTGGCAAGCCAGGACATCGTGGAAGCCATAGGAGAACGAGCCTAAGGTGGCGAGTGGCCAGGGTGTAGGGGAGGATGCAGCCCCAAGGTTACCCACTGAGGGACAACTCAAAACCAGTGGATACCCCAAGGGAGGACCTCCCCACTGAAGGTACCATAAAAGTCATGGCGGGTGAGTTCAGGGGTACCCTTGATACCAGCAGGGGTAACCCCCGGGTTGCACTCACGAAGTCCGGGCGCATGGAACCTCAGGCACAGGCAAAGGCACCACGGGAACACTGGGTAGAGCGGAGGTGGGTACAAAGTGGTGCATTGGCTGGGAAACATGGAAGACCCGGACATGGCGACCTATGCCACTGCCCAACCCGTGCCTATGACCGCGGTTGATGTTCTTGGACAGAACTTGCAGGCCTTCACCCAAATCCTCAATTCCCAGCAGCAGATGTTCGACTGCCAGCAGGAATGGCTCAGACGTAGCCAGGTGTCATTCAAGATGCCAAAAATGACAAAGGATGATGATCCCGAGGCTTACATCGAAACCTTCGAGCACCATGCCCTGATGTCAGGTCTGCCCCAGGACTACTGGGCCAGCCAGTTGGGGGCCCTGGTTGTTGGTAAGGCACAGGCTGTCTATCGGGCTGTCCCAAGGAATGAGGCCCTGGACTATGAACGGGTGAAACAGGCGATACTTTACCAGCTGGAAATCAGCCCCGATCATTACCGACGCCTGTTCTGGGCCAGGAAAGGGCCCGACGAGAGGCGGCCCCGAGTACTATTGCAGCTGCTGCGGGACCTGCTTGATAAATGGGTGAACCCCGGGGGGTCTGACCGCAAGGACCTGGCTGGTCAAATTGTCCTGGAGCAATTCCAGAATGACCTGGAGGAGAGGACGCAGCTCTGGGTCCAGCAACACTCCCCGCGGAATTGCGAAGAGGCGTTGAAGCTGGCCGAGACCCTCACAGCTGCAGAGGCAAGCCACCCAAGGGAAAGGAGGAATCCGGGACCAGTGCCGGTGGTGTCAAAGGGGGCAGAGCGGTGGGGACCCTCCACCCCCATTCAAGGGCCCGGCAGGGAGATAGTGTATTTCTGCTGTGGGCAGAGTGGACACATCTTGCGCGAATGCCCCAGTCAGCCCTCTGAACTGTGGGTTCCGGCTGACAAACCCTGAGGCGTCTCTGACCGGAGCCGTGGCCAGGAGATGGGCGAACTTATGGCTCGCAGCTATAGCAGCAGTGAAGGGAATGCCACATGGGGCCGCCTGGTGGTTAAGGCCTGGGTAGACGGTCACCCAGTGAAGGCCACTCTTGACTCTGGGTGTGCTCAATCCATGATAAGGGCGGATGTGGTCCAGCGGCGAGCAGAAAGAGAGGTCCCGCTGGTAACAGTGGCCTGCCTCCACGGCGAGGTCGAACGGGTAGGATGGCAGTGGGTCCAGCTGCACATCATGGAACACCAAGGCGAAATCCTGGTGGGAGTGGTGCCTAAACTGGCGTGTGAGATGTTGCTAGGCAGGGATTGGACACCCATCTACGACACATTGGAACGGGTGAGAGACGTGGAGCAAGCTCGCAAAAAGATGGGAAGTTGCGGAGTTTGGTTGGGAGATTTAGAGGAGGACCCCAATGCCGCTAAGGAATCTGTAAGCCTTGACCTAGAGGACATCACCAATAGCAGACAGTTTCAGGAGGCGCAGGTCGAGGACCCGGAGCTCGGAACCCTCTGGAGGCAAACCCATTGGACCAGGGACGAGGCTGGATCATCCATAGAAGAGCAGCCCCATTTCGAGGTAAGGAACCACCTCCTCTATCGGGTACGGGGACATACGCAGGAGGGCCCCACAGAAGTGCAGCTGGTGGTGCCGGACCGATTCCACCAGGTTATCTGGCGATTGGCCCATGCAAGCCCCGTGGGAAGCCATTTGGGGCGAGATAAAACCCTGGCGAAGGTGAGCCAGTGGTTCTTTTGGCCCGGGATGGGTGAGGAAGTGACTCAACGGTGCTCAGCCTGCCTGGAGTCCCAGAAGACCCGGACCAAACGTCCTGCCAGGGCCCCGCTAAAGCCAATGCCAGTTATAGATACTCCCTTTTCAAGGGTGGCCTTGAACGTCATGGGACCCTTACCCCGCAGCAGTTCCGGCCACCAGTATATCCTAGTGATGGTTGACTATGCAACACATTATCCTGAGGCCATCCCGTTGCGGACAGTAACTGTGCCTCGGGTAGCAGAAGAGTTAATAAAGTGGATCGCAAGGATGGGGGTCCTGAGGGAGATCTTGACTGATCAGGGTTAAAATTTCATGTCGGGTATCATGAGGGTGGTGTGTAAAATGCTGCAAATCCGACAGATACGTACTTCAGTGTCCTATCCTCAAACCAACAGGTTGGTAGAGCACCTGAATGGCACCATTAAGAGGGTATTAAGGCGCTGCATCCAAGGGGACCATCGGAAATGGTTCTGGGGCACCGTCCCCAAGGATGGTTGCAGGTCCTATGGGAAAAGTGGGAGCAGGATAGTGGGGCACTACAAAACCCAGCGGGGTATTGCCAAGCATTCCAACAAAGGATAAAAGCAGACCAGGATATAGCTCACAAGAATTTGAAGGAAGCACAGACTCAACAGAAGGAAAGATATGACAGTAACACTAAGGAGTGAGTTTTTGAACCAGGGCAACGAGTGCTAGTACTGCTCCCTACATCCACGAGCAAGTTCTTAACACAATGGCAAGGCCCCTTTGAGATCCTCCGACGGGTCAGACCCGTAGATTACGAAGTATACCAGCCCGGCCATTGCCGGGAGAAGCAGATCTTTCATGTTAACCTGCTGCGGGAATGGAGAGAGCCAACAGGCTGGGTAACCTTCGTGGAGAATGATGAAGAGGATTTGGGGCCCCAAGGGGTAAGACCAGATGTGGCACCCCCTGAAGAGATAGAACAATTAATTGGAGTGGGGGAGGACTTGTCCAAGCCGCAAAAAATAGAGATGCGGAGGGTGATGCACGAATTTCAGGATGTCTTCCGTAAAGAGCCAGGATGGGTCTAGGGCACGGTTCATACTATTAAGACTCCACCGGGAGCTATAGTAAGGGAGAAGTGGAAGCCCATTCCCCACCACTAGCTAGAGGCCATGCACGAAGAGGTGAGCTCCATGTTAAGACTAGGAGTGATAAGGCTGTCCCAGAGCCCTTGGAGGAACCTGCTAGTCCCCATGCACAAGCCTGATGGGTCACTGAGGCTGTGCGTCGACTACAGGAGGTTGAACGCGCTAGCGGTCTTTGATGCATTTCCTATGCCGCAAGTAGATGAGCTGATAGAAAGGATTGGAGAAGCCCAATATATCTCAGCTCTGGATCTTGCCAAAGGGTACTGACAAATCCCGGTGGTCCTGGCAGATCGACCAAAGACGACCTTCAGCATGCCCTGGGGTCTCTATGAGTTTGTGAGGATGCCCTTTGGGCTGCATGGAGCGGCAGCAACACTCCAACAGTTAATGGATCGGCTGCTGGCTCCTCATGCTGGGTACGCGGCAGCCTACATTGACAACATCATCATATACTCACCCACCTGGACACACCACAAGCAGGCTATCAGGGCTGTGCTATCAAAGCTAAGACAGGCTGGCCTCACAGCTAACCCACAGAAATGCACCTTGGCCAAAAGAGAAACTAAATATTTTGGGTTCCTGGTAGGCAGGGGCACTATTAGACTCTTAGCCAACAAAGTGGAGACAGTATGAAATTTCCCAGCCCCCCAGAATTGTTGTCAGCTATGGTCATTTCTGAGACTGACCAACAATTATTGGATATTCGTGCCGCACTTTTTGGAGCTAACAACCCCCTTAACGGAGGCATTGAAGGGGAGGAGGAATGGAACGGTAAAGTGGACAAAGGAGATGGAACAGAGCTTTGAAAAATTGAAAAGGGTGCTCTGTGAGGATGTAATAATGTGGACCCCTAATTTTAGGAAAACTTTCATTCTGCAAACAGATGCATCCAAAACAGCAGTGGGGGCCGTCCTCACTCAGCAGGAGGAGGAGGGAATTGAGACGCCGATAGTGTATGACAGCCACAAGCTGTCATTGGAAGAAAGGAGGTATGCCACAATAGAGCGGGAGTGTCTGGCCATCCGGTGGGCCATGGACCATTTCAGATATTATTTAATGGGCTGAGAGTTTACGTTAATAATGGACCATGCCCCCCTCAGGTGGCTGAGCACCGCTAGAACAGATAATGCCCGAATTACCCAATGGGCTTTGGCTCTACAGCCCTATAAATTTCAGATCGTGTTCAGACCAGGAAAGTTGAACACAGTGGCGGATTTCATGTCTAGGTGTGACAGCGAAACATCACTGTTAGGCGAGCAGAGGAAACATCAGATGGAAAAGCCCACCAACTCACTAGGGATGACCCAGATAGGTAAATTAGAAGCACCCCAAGGCATCTGGGGGACGGGGTTGTATCCTAGGGGAGCTGGGATGCCAGAAGGCCCCCGGGGCAGCAAAGAGTCCTGCTTACCTCCTGCAGGGCTGGACAAGCCGTGGGAGACCCACGCACTGAGAACACTGGCACGGGTCATCAGCCAGGCATTTATCCGGCTGCGGCAAAGCAGCGGGGGCGGAGGACGCCATCCAGGAGGAACAAAAGACGGCCCTGCCAAAACAACGGGGCAGCTGGACGGAGGAAGCTGGAGCAAGGAGCCTCAGTGAGCAGGAAGTCAGCCACCACCCGCAGAGTGCGGGAAGGAAGGCGGTGGAGCCAGGCCCAGCTTCGAGAGATGGAGCAGAGCAGCTGGCAGCAGCACAGGTGGTGAAGCCGGCACTGTGAGTATTGGCGTAGCCGGTGGGGAAACCGGCGGCAAAGCTGGTAGTAGGACTAGAGGAGGAGCTGGCAGGATCCTACTCAGTGTGGCTGGGAGAGAAGCCAGCGATGGAGCCGGGGGTCGGGCAGAGAGGGCCCCGGGCAGCCCAGCTGGGGAAGGAACCAGCTGCCACACCAGAAGGAGGATCGGGGGCAAGGCTAGCTGGATCCCGCACTGTAGGGCTGACAGCAAGGGCAGCCATGGTGAGAACGACAGCAGCAGCAGCAGAGAGGCCAGCCGCATTGAGAAAGGGGGCATCGGTGAAATAACCAGGTGCCTCATACAGAGTATTGGGGTGAGAGGGTGGCAAGCCAGGACATCGTGGAAGCCATAGAAGGAAGAGCCTAAAGTGATGAGTGGCCAAGGTGTAGGGGAAGATGGAACCCCGAGGTTACCCACTGAGGGACGACCCGACAGCGGTGGATACCCCAAGGGAGGACCCCCCCACTGAAGGTACCATCAGAGTCGTGGCAGGAAAGTTCAGGGGTACCCTTGATACTAGCAGGGGTAACCCGCGGGTTGCACTCATGAAGTCCGGGCACACAGAACCTCAGGCCCAGGCAAAGGCACCACGAGAACACCAGGTAGAGTGGAGGTGGGTACACAACATTTGTGAAGGGCAGGGATAATCTGATGTAATTCATGGACTTGTCCTTCTGTTTCCTTGCATCAGGTTATTCAGTAGAGGGTCTTGAGTCCAAACAGACAAAATGCCAAGAATCTTCTTGCTTAAACAAAAAAAAGGGGGATGATCAGAGCTGTCAGGCACCTGGTGTTAGTTAAAACCAAGTAACAGGCAGTTGCATGAAATGGTTGTACGCAGAGTCTAGAAGCAGAGAGAAACATTTGGCTGACTAGGGAACAATAGCCTGGTGAAGACCACACATAAGCAGTCTGAACACCCCCCACAAGCCTGCAGACCTTGATGTTAATGAGGATCTTTTTTCACGGTTCAAAGAGTTGATGGCACAGGGAGCAGCACTTTCGGGAGCCTCAGTCAAGGAAAAGGCTCTTCACTTGCCACTTCAGTGGACTGCATGATTTTAAGGCCAGTATGACTGATTTACAAAATGAAAGAAACAATAGTGTCACTTACAAAAAAGAAGCATGGAGAGAAACAGTTGGCAAATAAACCACCAGCTGAGAAATGGCAGAGCAAAAGGCCACCTTGGAGACTGCTAGGCTCTATGCCCTACTCCAGCCATCTCAAAGCCTCCACTGTCAGTATATGCAAAAAGAAGGAACGAGGTAGCCAACACATCCCATCTTCTAGTCATTCTTGCCTGCTATAGTATTGCTCACTGACCATGGGCAACCAAGTAAAAGATAGATTAGCCCTCAGGCAGCCCTATCTTATGCCCAGGGTTTAGGTAGGCTCCTGGACAGCCTCCAAATATAAAGAGACACCAAGTTTCTGCAAGACCAATTTTATCATCACAACCACCACCTTCCCTAAGTTCCTGTGTCAATGAACCAGAATAAAAGATGCATCTCTTGGAGCAGAGGACTATTCTTTTACAGTTTTAGTAAAGAGTCTTGATCAGTGGTCATGTTTTTATTTTGAATTATGAAAAAGTTGTGGGCTATCATACTGTTAAGAAGATAACTCTCAAAAATTATACATCAGCTGAGTTGTTAGATGAGGAATAACTCCTTTTTGTTTCTTGACAAACTACCCCAGGCTCTTCTACCATGACATATGTAAGGAAGCAGGCCTCCTATGGTTGTTGCAGAGGGGCAAAAAAAGAACTAGGTGCTCGGGTCACATCCAGTATCAGTTGTCATACCTCTCCACCTGCCTAGGCTCAAATGTGAGACACAATATGCATGTGTATACTGCCACCATGGCAAGCCTAGGAGCACCACTGAGAAGTACATCCTGCCCACTTGCTTCCACTCAATGCATGCCAAAGCCCAGAAATTGGACCATATGGCCAAGCTAGTAAAATTCCAAAATTATGTCAAGAAGTGCACCCAAACCAGAGAGTCTGAGAGCTCCCTGGGCATGTGCTGAGCACCACACTGACCTGCCTGATTTTTGCACTTTGGCACATGCTGAGGGAACAAGTGAGCAAGCTTTTAATCTTGGCAGTGCTTCCAGGCTCACCACAGAAGCAGAATAGTAGCCGTACTCAACAGGTTGATGTGTGGTTGACTCAAAATGGTTGGTACATAATTATTCAGACAGGAAACTTAACATACTGAGAGAGCCATGCCTTAAATATAAATAACTTTGCATTTAACCTCAGCTCCATGATTTCTGATATAAATAACTGAAACACGAAAATGAAGAGATATGATTCGAGAAACCAATTAAAATGAATGCCCTAAAAACAAGTGGAAAATAAGAGAGATGCTCTTCCACAAAACTCCCAGGTACTAGTGAAGAGAGAAGCATAAGCAAGCACTGCCCTTCCACACCACTGGCTTTTCACAGAATTTTGTAACCAGAACAATTTGAGAGTTTACAGAAAATATGTGAGGAAAGTTTGGTAAATATGCTGAACAGAAATGCAGGCTGAGACAACTGATGAGAATACTTTACTTTTATCTTCTTGTTATCATAAAAACAAAGTCTAAACAATGACCTCTTATGAGGGCCTCTCTTTTGTTCATAAATTGTCCTTGACAAGCCTATCAACACTGGAGAGCAGTACATTCTTTCCTCAAGGAAAATAAGTTATACTAACTGACAGTACAGATAATTAGCATATTATCCTCGAAAAACCCTAAGCCTGTTTTTGAAACCATTTCTGAATCTTATCATATCCTCTAGATTGTTCAAACTTTGCATGTCAGAGAGTAGTTGTGCTTATATAGTTACAGAACAAAATACTCAGAGAAAAACTTTCCTATACCCATTCCCACTCATCATGCCTGGGGAAGGGTTGGGAGATGGTTTGGGATAGAACAAGAGATTATGTTTTAATACATTTATATACATTTGTTTTTAGCTCTGCTAGTATTTCTTTGCTCTAGATAGCTAGATTGTGCATAGCAAAGAATGCCTTCAACTCCTGCTGAAGTTAATAGAAGTTGAGTTGTACCAAACACTATAAAATTGAGCCTTTAGCAATAAACTGCAAAATGTATTCCACAATATATGTGCTGGAGAAATAAACACTTTCATAATGGGTGCAGCTGCACAGGACACATTAATGCACATTAGCCTAATTTAATGCACATTATGGGTGCCCATCTACACTTGAACACCTTTAATGCACATTAAAAATGGCAAAATTAGGCTAATTGCACCTAAAATTGTTGCCTGCAAATGTCTACAAATACAGGTATCAAATTTAGATGTAATTTGTTAAAGCACATTAACGCACATGGAGACATGACCCGGCACTTATTTTAGTGCCTGTCTCCCCAGCCTCTGAGGGCACATGGCAGGGCTGCATGGACTTGGCACTAACTTTAGTGCTAAGTGTACTAAGTTTTGTGCCAAGTGAACTAACTTTACTACCAAGTGCTGCATGTGTAAGCATCTGCCAAAAATCACTTAACATGCTTAATACACATTAAATTTAGTTGTGCTTAAATGCATATGTAGATGCACCCAGCACTGAGTAAAGTTAATGCGTGTTTCTAGAATCATTAATGTTTCAGGGAGCAATACGCCCATATAAGATACAGCAGAACTTCAAAATAACCCTGCCCACACCTATCAACCACATGTTCAGTTAAAGGTATGCTGCCCCTATTTTGTCTCTGCAACAAAGTTCCTTTTCTTCCTCTTAAATGTCTACAAAATGTTTTTGCTCTTTTTTGGATCAGGAAATTCCTTGCTATTTGTTATGGCTTGAAAAAAATGCCTTCCTGCATTTCTAAATGTTAACCAAGTATGTTAAAAACTTTTTTTTTATTTTACTGCATTTTCAGTATTTTGATTTTAATTCAGGGCATGAGCAAAATAAGTTTTTGTTCATCTGTGAGACATTTGTGCACTTGAAAAAAACTAGTAATCCTGGGACCAGTTCTTGCCTTCCAGTTCAGCCATAGAAAGGCTTCCCCTGATGCAGATGTTTCTCAATGTTAGTCCTGCAAAATTGGACCTGATAGTTAGACCTTTGGCATTTTATTAACACATTAGATATGCTATCTTATCAGCTGTTTAAAGCACTAATGATGTGTTTAACCTCACTAAAACTTCTTCTAATGCATACAAATAAGATACTGGGAATTAGTCTGTGAAATCTTAGTAGACTGAGACTCTTATTTAACTTAAGCAACATGAATCTTTCACCAATCTTTAAAAGCTATGTTTTTCAAGGACATTTGTAATTGTTTGAGGTCAACCATGCATGCAGTTTTCAGAGGAAGTGAAAAAAAATATGAAAAGGATGGTACTGGTACAAAAGAACATCTGCATATATTCTGTTTTATGAGGAAAATATCGATTTGAAAAATAAAGATATGCAAACTAAAGCCAACCACAGGAAACTTTATATGTTGAATCAATGACCTAAGAACTATAGTCATGACATTTGGGGTGTGTCTATAGCAAAATTTATATTCAGAAAATAAAGAATAAGGATATCAAAAATGGTTTAGTTATATATTCAAATACAAAGGTAATACAGATTGTATAGAGATGACATAGTAATCGTATTTTGAAAGCTATTTTTTTTCAGCTCTATAGCTAAGGGACTATAAGCAGGAAATCAAATTCAAATTCAAAAAACATAAAATGTATAAGACATGAGATTTTCATATTTTACAATAATTGTCCCTGTGGAAAGAAAGAGAAACCTGACCTACTTTGAAAGAGAAGGTTATTATATGCATTTTGCTTATCCAAGGAACATAATTTGACAGATAAGTAGACTATAAAGTTATACAGGGGAACAAGTTAGTCATGCCAGCTATTAGGCGACATATTGCATTTTTCTGTAGGAATAATGCTCATCAAAACCATTGGGAGTTAGACATGTGGAAAGAGTATAGGATTAAGCTCCACAAGTATTAGTTACTTAACTCCCTAAAGCTAAAACCAACACATAGGGATTATCAGTCATGGACTTTGGCACTGTCTGTGGAAGCTTTAAGAGTCCACTAACTCAGTCTGCCTTGGAAGGTTATTGTCCCAAGAAAAAGAACCCACCAGAAGTTGTAATACATTTTCTTACAGACCATATTTAAATGTAAATTATTTTCAGCCAGATGGTGTTGCCTTCATTCACACATGCTAGCACTTTAGGAATGATCCAGTAGAGGAATCCAGAGCCCTGTGTTATGTGCCGAGGCCTCCTGTATAGTCCCTGGGGAGACTTGGGAAGCTCAGAATGAGACTGCAAGCAGCAGCACACTGAGCAGGGAGCTGCCTTAAGTCAACATCCTCAAAATGTAACTGCCTAGAGCTGGCCTGTAGGAAACTAAGGAAAAGAGTATGTCTTATGTGCTTTGTCCAAATGTCTCATCACTGCAAGATCTGCACCACTCAAGATCTGCAGTCCAGAACCCTCTCTCAAGAGTAGGCTCCTGTACCCTTGATTTCAAATACTGTGCAAGTCTGACTGATTTCTTCTAAGACACAACTGGATGAGATGTCACTGCTATTAGAGCACTCACCTAGGTCTTCTCTCTGACTCCAAGATTCATGAATTCGTGGCTGACCTGTGGCACACTGTCAGCAGTTACTCAGCCTAGCTAGTCTGATGCTTAAGGCACTCTCCAGGGAAATGAGAGATGGGGATTTGAATTCCTTCAGGAATAAAATGGAATTAAACCAAGGCTTCCCACTTCCCTTCTAATAACAAGGCTATTATATAAAAGGGTTAGGGGGTTAACAGTGTCATCACTAGTGGCCCTTTTCTAAAAGAAAGCAGCAGCAGTCACTGTTTTATATCAAGGCAGATCCTCCAGGTATGCATTAGGATAGTTCTGAGAAAGCCTTCTGAATTAAATCCTTTAAGGGATGTGGGCAAAATATGATCTAGTTTCTGATTCCTAATTAGTTTTCAATGTGAGTTAGGTGCTGAGCTTCTCAGCACTGTCAAAACTGAGACACATCTGGTCACATGTAGAAGTAGAAGTTGCAGGTGCCTGGGGAATGTTAAAATCATAAATTTGGGAGCCTTGGGGCATCTTCAGGATTAGATGGGTGCTGAAGAGTGTTTTAGGAACTCCACTAATAGGTCTTTGTTTGACTTTGTTTGATTTTGCATGGGGTAAAGTACTATCCAGTGATTCTCCTTGATTTCTCCCGCTGATCACTGGATAGTGATCAGCAGGAAATAAGGCAGGCTCTTTTTTCCCAGGCACCACCAGGGGTAACTAGGACCAATGGTCACAAGTTACTGGACAGCAGATTTAGGTTGGACATTAGGAGGCACTACTTCACAGTTAGGGTGACTAGGATGTAGAACCAACTTCCTAGGGAAGTGGTTCTTGCTCCTACCTTGGGCATCTTTAAGAGTAGATTAGGTAGGTACTTGGCTGGGGTCCTGTGACCCTGGCACTGGTTCCTGCCATTGGCGGGGGGTTGGACTAGATGGCCTGCTCTAGGCCCCTTCTGACCCTAGATACTATGATACTATAATTTCAGTGAGCCAAAATTGAACCTTGTGCAAGTAAAGGTATGACAAGCTCTTAATTCCAAATAAATGTAATGCTATTTAAATGTTTAAAGTTCCTGAGGAATTAGGTAATCTTAGATGCTTTGATATTACAATACAGTATCAGTAGGTGATTGAATGAAAAACTAGACAGGTGCCAAACAAAATCTATTTAATTGATAAGTCCCATAAATTAAGGGGTCAATCTTATATTTCTTGTGCATTCCAAGCTCCATTTATCTGGTAATAGGAAATTCAGGTGCATAAGGATTGTTGCTTCTGCTGCTGGCCCTAGGCCCCACATGAACTGCAGCAGGCCCCAGCTTGGCCGGGGAACCTGGAGCAGGGAAAGGGCTGGGCCACTGAGCATCCACATGACAGGGCCAAACACGCTGGAAAAGAAAGGCCTTACCCAGCCTCTGGGCTTTCAAAGGGACTGAAAAGTACCATTGAAGGGTCCCCTTTGGCATTGCCCTTTGGTGGGGACAGATGAGTGAAAGAGGTGTTTTGATTGAACAAATGCATTACCTTGTAAGGAAGGAGATAATGAGTGAGTTTTGGGGACAGCCACACCCCTCCCTGGGGGGGCAGGGGGAGCAGGGTATGGCTTTGGAGGGACAGGAAAGGATGGTAGATTCACCTGCATGTAAGAATGGGTGGGAATATTAGATATAGTTTCATACTTTCATAGTGCTTAGGGCCAGAACAGACCTAAACGGCTCATCAGGTCCAACCCCCTGCCCCGGGCAGGAATGGGTGCCGCTGTCATATCACCCCAGCCAAATATCCGTCCAGCCTCCTCTTGAAAACCCCCAAGGTAGGAGGGAGTACCACCTCACTTGAGAGCCCATTCCAGAGCCTGGCAGCCCTAACTGTAAAGTAACACCTCCAAAAATATGGGGCTTGTTTCCTTATACAGAGATATTAAATGTGGGTTGGGAAGCAAAGTTAAGTGTGGGAGGTCTCCCCTTGGGCAAGGGAGTAAGAAAGGGTTAAAAGGGTGGGGTGGATTGCTTCTGAATTTGGGGGCGGCACATAATGCAGTAGCAACAAGCTGCAGTTCATGCAGGTAGTTTATCCTGCTCAAAATCAGAGAGAGAGAATTTTTACATCTTCTGGGTTTGAATTGTAAAATATGATAGAGATCTATCTCTCCAAATCTGTGCTCTTCTGTCTTTAGAATAGATGATATGTTAGCAGGTCCAGCAGAGTGACTGACCCTTGGAATAGATGTCTCTTAATACAAATGGATAAGATAAACCTTGAGCTTTAGTTAATTTTTAACCCCCAATTAGTTTGTTTGCTTGTTTTACAAAGATTTTTGGTGATATCGTATCAATACTTCACTCTAGTATCATTAGCAGACAGTATAGTGAATAACTGAATTCTGAGAATCAACTTAAATAAAATTACTGTCTTCTCCTCTTCTAACCTTTCTGGACTTGTATTCACATGTTCTCCATTCCATCTTATCAATGCCTAATTCTGTAAATATACCATAAAAGGCTGTAAAAGAGAGAAAAATAGAAATGTCATTCCTAGTCCTTATTATTTTTTTCTCTGAGATGTGTATCATTCTCCTTTATGTGGAACCTGGAATAATAAGCATTTTACAATGAGCTCTTTTAATTCTATTATTTGTAGATAGCTATAGGTTATGTGGCAAAAAGGTAAAAGATATTCTCTATAAGTCTCTGGAATCACCATACAGTGTTACGTTCCCTTCTGGGTACCACATTACCAGAAGGATATTGGCAAATTGGAGGGAGTTCAGGGAAAAGCAACAAAATGCTCAGATTTACAATGAAAGATTAAGAGACCTGAGTATGTATAGTTTGGCTCAGTTACAAGTAAATGGGGACATAAATTCACAAATGTCTGAAAGGTGTTAACACTAGTAATGGAGAGGAATTATTTAGGATGTTATACTGAGTTATAATTAAAAGTAATGAGAGGAAATTAAGTAAAGAAACATCTAGGCTGAATATTTGTTAACCTTTCTGATAGTGAGACTCATTAGACAGTTGAATAGACTCTTAATGGAAGTGGCAGAAGTCTTATTCATTAGAACTTTTAAAACTAGACAGCATAAAACACAAGAAAATGTACTGAAGGGAATCGTTCTGCGCTGGAAAGGAGACAGTCTGAATGATCTATTTGATTTTGTCTACCTATAAATTCTGTGGTTCTAAAAGCAGATAGCCTTGTGTCAGCTCTGAATTTTAGAGATCCTATGTATGAGCAAAAACAAGCTCTGAAGTTCTTGAGGATTTTAAGAACTCTGATAAATAGCATATGCTGAAAAATAGAAATAATAAGAAAAAAGAACAACCATAAAAGAGGACAGAAAATCCAAGGCGCAGTCTCCTGCCTGTGACTTTCTCCTCCTCTCCTGTACAAGTATTCAGTGCCTGATCCTGCATTCTGCATGTGCTCCAAATTCCCATTGACTTCCCTGATTAAATCCAATCTTAATAGTCACTGGCCAGACAAGGTGGCCTCTTTTCTTGTTCTCCAGCCTCTTTAAATCTGACCCAGAAGTCCTCTGTTGCTGCCCTTAGACCACAACATGAAACTAGATTTATCTAACCCAGTCATGAGCATAAATTGCTTCACAATTTGGTAAGTTTCAAGACTGAGTACTTGGCATATGGATACATTTTTATTTCCAGAGCTGAGAAACTGATAGTCCTAACAAATATTCCTGAACAACTCTTATCATGACCAGGACTGGATTAACCCTTCAGTGGGCCCTAAACAAACAAAGCCATGGGCCCCTACTTAATACTGTGTATCTATATTACTTTTTTCACACAATAATCATAATATGTAAAATAAGCACAACTGGGCCCCTTCTTCACTTACGGTCCTAGGCATGTGCCTAGTTTGCCTATGCGTTAATCCAGTCCTGAGCATGACCTATCTCTGCTGACCTTCAACAGCTTCCTGTTCTAGGACTTGGCATCTCTGCATCACAATCTTGCTAAATGTTTTCAGATGTGAATAATCACTTAGTTGGAGCTACTGTAGCTTAAAAAACTTATATAACTCATTACCCAAGTCAAACATTAATTCAACTCCCCTTGGTTAACCCACTGTGTCACCTGGTTCCTTATCACCTTCTGATAAAAAGCAGATAGTTCCTGGCCTTTTCCACTCATGGCAGAAAATTTAAAGTTTGAGTTTTCTGCAGCCTCAGAGGAATACCAGAAAACAGCCAAAGAATTGCTCTAGAATTAGCTTGCAGCCATTTATGTGCAAGGTCATAGGGTTTTTTGTACATACCTTCCATAAAAATTCAATGTTAAAAAATATCAAACAAATGGAGATATCAGTAAGGCAGGAGGTGCACTGTAAATGAAGGCAAAGTTTTAAGAAAATGAGGAGAACCTGCTGAGAAACTGTCAATGGCAATGACCTATCACATGACAGAGCTATATTATGAGCAAAACTGGACCTCATAAGTAAATGATGCCAAATGAGAATGAGCTGTAAAATCAGACTTGGGTGTCAAACATGCCTTTTAATTTTGCAGGTAGTCAAAGAAAAGCACTTGTTCTCTTCTGAAACTTCAACAGCTCTTCTTTGCCCTATTGCTTTGTGTTTTCAAACTGACATCCTTCACTATAATTAATTGGAAAGGATTAAATGACAGGAAAATGTTATCAGTCCAGTATCTTTCCACAAACATCAAATTCCCTATAGATAAAAATATATATATAAAAGTGGTTGGCACAAATACTGGTAACTAGACACTAGAGCGTGATCATAAAAATGATCTATGCTGACAAGTCTGAAGTCTGGATTGATAATTGACTGATATTCATTCAGATGTTTAAACATTTATAGGCTCAAAATATAGCCTATCCTTTGATTTTTTACTCATTGCAAACTCTTATGTATACTTATGTTTATTTAAATAAATGCTCTAACACTTCTTTTTTTACACTCCTGCTAGAATAACATTCATACCCAAACCTAGAATAGAAAATCCATAGATATAGGTGGAATAAAATCTTTGTTCTATATTCAGTATGTGCATTGATCTGTCATCTTTTGAAAGTTTTGATGTTTGTCAAATGCAGATCATTGAAAACGTATGAATATTAAATACTACTGCAATTAGCCTGTAATGATGCAGCATGTTTAAACTGTGTGCTGTAGCTTTAATCATGTTTGTCGTGTGGTATAATACAGTGTGGATAATTTTGAACTATCAGCTTGATAAACGAGCTGACATGAGATATTTTATTATGCGTCAGGGACAAAAATCTAGAAAAAAATGAGTTTAAAAATTTCAAAACACTAACAAATACAGAAAGGACTATGTATATCAGGACTGCTACAATAAGTAACATGTACATAAAGTTCCCTGAAGGGCGATCATGTCTAAAGGGCTAAACCATGCCAGTAACATATAATTTGTAAATTAGTTGTGTATTCATTAATAACTTCACAGCAAACCTTGACAAGGCCCTACCCAAAGTAGTGGCATTGACCACATCAACAAACAGTCATGGGCTAGGGACAGGCATTACACATAAACTGGTTTAAGTAATCAGAAACTTGTTTAATCTGTAACAGAACAGATGTTCAGTGCACATAAACCAGTTTGAAAATGGCTGAAACCAGTTTGAGATAAACCTGGTTGTAAGTAGTATCAGACTTTACTGACTTGGGTCAAATGGGTTTATACAATGACTGTCCCAGACCCCTTCCTGGTTTAAGTTAAACCTGACTCCCCCGGCATCCTGGCATGCTCTCTGGGCTGGGCTCCCTGCTCCACAGGAGAGCTGACCCATTCCCTCTGCTCCCTGGCTGGAGCTCCCGCAGAGAATACAGGCACCTGTCTAACTTCCTCCTGCTCCCCCCACCTCACCTCACCACTCCCTCCCTTCTGCCTTACACAGACACCTCCCAGGATTAGCTAGCAGACTACATGCTGGCTACAGTCTGTGCTGTGGGAGATCGGACAAAGGCAGACAGGACTGTATCTGCTTAGGGCTTTTTGGAGCTAGCCAACAGATATCTGGTAATGTCCCTCCATTCCTTCCTTAGAAAAAGTGGTTTAAGAAGAGCTTGAACTAATGGAAAGAAGCTTTTGTTTTCTTTGCTTTCTTAACAAATTAAAAACTTAAATAGGGGTGATAAACACTGTGTTATCAACTGCCTGCTGGGCTGCTCAGGAGGTGGGGGAACCCATCCACAATCAGAGCATCCTGCCAGGGCCTAGCTATGTTCCCCTCAGCTCAGCACTGTGGAAGGGAAGGAAGGGCTGCTCTAGCGCCCCCTGGATTTTAGCATGAGCTCTTGCAGGCATGTGCCTGCATTTCTGGGATGTTGTTTGGTTACAAACTGGTTTAGCCTACCCAGGTTAAACTAACCTGCAGAGATTGAATCAATTCAGACTCAGGCTTTTTGAATGTTGTCCCTAGGCTATTCAAGGTGACTAGAGCCGATGCAATGTCTTATGGGAAAACAAAGGATTTGTCCAGCTTCTGAAGATGCTAAAGCTCTCCTGTTGGCTTCTCTTCAGGAATATATAACTCACCAAATATTTTACCAGATGTATGGCCTGTCTGCTACTTGTAAAGCTGCTGAAAACCAGACTTTCATCTTGCTTATGATAGGTATATGGACTCAACACAATACTGCTCAATCAGTCCTAGGCCACGTGACCACTTAGTGGACTGATGAGGCATTTAATAGATCAGCTGTTATGTACCGTGTGGCTTCTGATGATAAACACCCAGGTATCCATATTTCCATTGCTTGAATATGCCATAAAATTGGCAAACTGACAAAGATCACATCCATGTAACTTTATGAAATAATGGAGTAAACATTGGAGCTTTTATGATCATAAAGTATATACTGTGAGCTGTTTTGTATACACCTTGTTGCTGTAATATGTGTACAGATGTCCATGGACAAACAGACCATTATGACCTGGAAAACAAATGCAGTTTTAAAGTTCTGCATCTTACAGAAGGAAATTGGCCTTCTCCAAAACTATTTCAAACTAAATGTGGTTGGGAAATAGAATCTGTCCTTTGGCACTGCTTCCTGAACCATCATAAGTACACTCTGGAAGTGTTTCACTCTAAAGAGCTGTTTCACTTGGACTGTTTTAACTGAGGGGTCACTTCCTAGCTGACTCCTTCAGTGAAATCTCTTAAGCAGATCAGCAGAAGTGGAGTTACTCAAGGATTCAATATGACCTATGATAGCTTTCCACAAGTAGATCAGGCAGAGAAGAAGAATAAACACAGCAGTACTTCACATTGATAATTTTGTGTGCGTCAACTACTTTGTGTGGCTTTATATTCCTCTTTGGTGTGAGCAAACTGCCAAGTGGAAACCTGCACAGAAGGTAGTGGTGGATATCTCCCTATCTACTACAACTTGCCCCACCATTCAGAGGGGATTCAGTACATCCACCTTTGGCAAGGATGAAGCTTCTGAGGGAGCTGCTCTTGCAAGAGAGAGTGGGGGAATCCAAGGAATAATTCAGAGGTGCTGGAGGTCTGTGTTGTGCTCCTTGATATTGTCTGACCTCTTGGACTATCTGTGAGTGCTTCTCCTGTTCCACATGGGAGTATTGAGAGAAAAACACCGCAAGAGGGAACTCAGAGGGCTCTTATACATGTACAGGGAGACTGCTCTGATGCACTGTAATTATAGCATGTTGGATCAGACTCAATTAATTGAGTCTGCTGGAGCGTGGTAACTACTGCACTCCAGCAGACACTGGCATCATGTGTATCAGCATCCCCCTGCTGAAAAATGGCAGTTTGATTGATAAGCTTTAGTTCAATGTGCCCCACAGCAATTTTTCAGGGACGCTGATACATGTGATGCTCCAGGGACTTTTAGTTAGCGTAGCTTCAGAGTTGAGCTAATCAAGGCACCCCTGCCTCCCAGAACACATCTACAAATGCCCAGAGTTTCTCATTCTCCTTACAGGCAACATATGTCTTATTAAAAGTCATCCCTGTGCTAGTAAGGAAATAGATTTTGATTTCTTGTTTACAGGAACTTTGTTACTCATTATGAAAACGTCCTTTTAATTCATATAAACCATTTACAGGTTTTAAAAACATTGGGTCTCTGCTTTTACCTTTGATCGGCATACTCTTCTACATTTAGGAAACTTTTTCCAAAATAAAAGTTTAAAACTCAAGATCATTTCTAACCCACATCCTTAACTATGTTGTCAGGACTGTTTCCAGCATAATTCTTTAAGTCATCATAAAGCAGAATTTCAAAAAAACATTGTTGATTCTTTGATCAGTAATGGTTTTAGCTGCATGTGTAAAGGAAAGTATAAATCAAATGTTTCCGTTTGTAGAGGATACTGAATGCTGTATAGTTCAAGAGGCAGACAAGATTCTTTGGGTAAATGTGATATCTTTTATTAGACCAACTAAATAGTTGGAAAAAATGTTCTTTGCAAGTTTTGGGGCACAAACACTCTTCTTCAGGCTTTGAGAAAGTCTGCTGGTGAATTGTGTGCTGTCCTGGGTAGAATAAAAGCCAATATGCAAAATGCAGGTCTGTGAAAATGCACATTATAAAATTGGATGCAATTGTGAAAAACTGGATTTATGGCACATTGTAACTGGCCTGCCATCTGATAACCCCAGGTAACCTGTCTGCATTTTACCAGCTACATTCTTCTATCACCAGTTCAACTTCCCCCTTCCCCCTCACCTGCCTCATACCTATTGTCTCCTATCCCTTTGATCCTCACTGCCACACATTTGCATTTTCACAGTCCTGCATTTTTAGTTGGTCTAGTAAAAGATAACACAGCTACCCAAAAGAACCTTGTCTGCCTATGTCCTTGTACCTACACAACTACAACCAACAACCCTAAAGTATTGCTCAAGAAGGATTTTTTCCAGCTGGCAAAGTTAAATTAGGAATATTTTTTTTGCCTTTTTTTTAATGAAGCATCAGGTGTTAGCCATAGACAGGATACCATATTAGATGCCCCATAGGATATCTGCTATATTCTGTGCTACTATTCTAGACATTAAATTAATGCAAGCCAGAGTGTGTATGTTTGTAGGAGCCACTATGAAGCTATCATTTGTTCAGTCACCCTGAACGCTCAGTTGCTCCTGTCTGCATATTGTAGACATTGTTATTACAGAAAATCAGGCAAGGACTGACATGATGGGAATGAGAGAGGCTACTAATTTTGTATGCTCATTTAAATAATTTTAATTGAATATAGATTATTTTCTTTGTATTTTACATGTGGGACAAATTCATAATTCACTTTTATCATTTATCTTCAGCTCTAGGTAAAATCAATTTTTGTCTGTGCCTGAAAATATTGTCAAACTCCATATTCAGAACGGTCATGCCTTGCCTTAGAGATAATGGTGACTCAGTAGGATATTTCCACAAGTGTTATAAAGATCTATATTGAGAAAAACATAATCTGGACAACATAATGATTTGAGGGTAGAACAATTGCTGGCAATTTAGTTCCCTGCCCTGGGTTTGGAATCACAGATTTAGTAAGTGGCAAGTTTCTATATCCAAGCTGACTGATAAAGAGGTCATGCTCAGGAACAGATGATCCCCTGGACAACAGAGAAAATAAAAGAGTATGTTTGAACTGCTAGGTATCATTTTAGCCAGAATATCCCTTGTTGGGTTGCTACCAGTACTTGCATAGTCTTCAGTAATTTTGCTTTTCATTGCTACTTATTCTTTCACCATTTTTGCAGCACAGAAAAACTACCAGTAACATAATGTTGGGAATGTGTTTAAAGATTTCTTTTAAAGTAGCACTAAAATTCTGTTTCCAGAAATCCTGTCTTTTCATAGAAAGTAAGTGTTTGCCTGACTAAGCCAGAGAATGGAAAAAATCATTTGGTCAGCTTTTCTCTCCCTAATTGGCATATATAGGAATTAAGTATTGAGATTTTCTGGGAAGCTAATATAATTTAACCAACTGGACAAAACAGTTTGCAATACCACGAAGCCTTAAGGCACATAAATGGCAGAGGTGAAACTCAAAGGAGGAAAAAAAGTCATACCATTGCCTTTATTTTAATTTATAAAGTTCTTACCTAGTTTGTCATAATGTTTGCTTCTTATAGTGGAGGAGTAATCATAATATATATATATAACAAAGTATAGTGTGGGCAGATGTTCGGTAAGCTTTTCTGTTAACTGTCAATACATCTCAGAGCTAATAGGGCAAGCAACCAGTTTGTGCGCCCTAGGCAGCTCTTACACAAAAGTAAAATAACATAAAACAAACTATTGGATTGTTGTTATCTATAATGATGAAGGTGGTGATAATAGGAACAATAAATAATAATAATGCCGTGTTGGAACACCCTCTTTCCAGTTATGGCCTATATGGAGGCCTGAAATGAATAGCTAGTTCTGTCTTCAATTGTGGCTGCTGTTTTAATGCTATGCAGGAAAGGTAATAGCAGCAGCAGCAGCTTTTGCTATTTTCAGGCAGCTATAATGGCCCTACCGCTAGAACTAGCAAGGTCCTTTTTTGCCTTAAAATACAACCATTATAACCAGGTTCCTTGAAATAGGTGCATTTTTAGTATAGGCATGGCTGCAAAAAACAAATCCTGCAATTATGTTATTCAATATACATATATTCATGTATGTGTATTAAGAAACACACAGTAATTGAAAATTCATTGTTATCTTTTGTTTAGTATAAAGACTTTGTTATATGCAAAAACTCATTTGAAATTAATTTCAGTGAATCCACTCAGTGGTTTGACAAAACCAAAGACAGGAGTCACCTATGAAAGCAGTGCTTAGGAAGGATTTTGTGATACCCTATTGACTCCTTAAGAGCTGAAAGTTAGGCAGGCCAGGAAGACGACCTGCTTACAGATGTGCCAGCTCTACATAGCCAGTACATTTTTGGAGGAGCCTTAGTTGATATCTTAGGATGATGCGGATTCACTGCTCTGATAAGAGCAATTGCAGCAACTCTGACTGGCCACTAGAGGGTTCATGGGTTACCATCGGATCCCAAGAGTGAAGCAGATTTAGGAGTTTAGACCTGCCCTTGGGTCATGTCCAGGTCACTGTGCAAAGAATTATCTAGCATTGGACATAGCAGGGGAAGGGATCCACTGAAAAAAAATATTTTACTTGAGTACAATTAAGAACAATTAAACAGGGGCTCATTAAAAAAAATCTTTATTTAAACAAACACTTAGGAGATATGTATTTGGTAGAAAAATCTGCACTTTAAAGCATCACGAGACTGAAGGGATACAGCATGTTGCAATAACTTGTGAAAACTGCATGAGAGAGATTTGTATAAACCAATTACTTCCCGGCAGCTCAGGGCTGGATACCCCCTTGCTAGAATTCCCTTTTAGTCTGAGACTTCAACAATGAAGGTGAAATGTGATTTTTTCCTCTCTTAATAGATACTTTAAAAATCTGATTCTGTGTTTGGGAAAACAGATTTTTGTATCCTGGAAATTTTGCTTTTTACTTATTTTATTCTACAAATGTCGCTTAGAAAAAAGAATGAACAATGTAATAATATTCTTTGATTTATATTTTCTTTTCTACCTCATTTGGCACCAGAGCTGTGTTATTAAAGGAACAACTGTTCACTGCAGAAAGAATGATCTTGGATCCTGGGCTTAACCCAAAATGTACTGAAGTCAGTAGGACTCAGTAAAGAGAGAGGTATAAGAGCAATAGTAGCATGGTTCCCCAGTGTTTTGCCATATTTCCTACTGCCTGGGCACATCTACATGAGATGCTGTCACTGCAGCAGTGGGCTACAGCAACGTAGCATTGTCAGGAATGAACCATGATGCCAGTACTACTTTGCAGTAGGGTTGGAAATGACCTGCGTGTCGCTGGGACTGCGCACTCAGAGCAGTTACTGCACACTCCTTTGGTACTGTTTAGTACTGCTAAAGCAAATACTAAATGACTGCATAATAACAACTGCATAACCAGGGCCATGTGTAGACACACCCCCTTGTGTGGCAATTACAGAGCCAAAGTTTCAAGTAGCTGCCTCTCCTTAGTAGAAAACTCTGCACTGACCTGCATTGGGAAGCCAAGCACCAGGCTTTTCATTTTCTGACCCCCTCCCGCGCATCCTAGTAGTCAATGGGAGTTCAGATGTTGATTTGAAAAGTATATTATCGGGCCTTTTGAAAGCTGGTAAGCATGTATGTCCTTAAGAGAGAGCTACAGAGTCTGTTGGGCAGACCTTCCATCCTGACCGTCAGAGAGCTGGCTGCCCATTCAGCATCATCATTCACATGAAAGCAACGGGAACCAGCGTCACTGTTTCTGAGGTTTTGAGACATGCCCTGGCAAGCCAAGTAACAGAGAGAAATATTTTAAGATGAAACTTCTGGATGAAACTTGGGAGAATTAATGTCAGGCACGTGCAAAGAGGGTTATATTTTCCATCCCCAGCACCCACAACTACATCTCCAATGTGCTAATAAAATTCAGGAGTTACATTTTTTTTTTGTTAAAGTAAATGATATGCATTTTAAACATGCATTCTGTGAATGCTAGCAAAAATCAGCTTCTTCAGTTTTAAATCACCATGCAACCACTGGAAACGTACACTTGAGCCCTGGCAAGATATAAAACATAGGACAACAAAGAGGTCAAATTATACCAGTTTATATAAGTATTCGCACCTTTTACTGTAGGCAGCCAAGTGGGGTTTGATCAGTCACCATTTTGTGTGTGTGTGTGTGTGTGTGTGTGTGTGTTAATTGATACACAGGCACACACACTGATATAGAAATAATGTTGACCGGCCAAACCCACTTGGCTGCCTACAGTAGGAGGAGCAAATAGATATAAATATAGATATACATACATATTAAAACCCTTATTTTGTCTATGCAGAATAAGTAGTACAGCAGAAACATATGAACACAACTATGAAGTAACTCATGACATGCCACAAGCTAAGCTGAAAATCTCTGTATGCCTTTACAGGAGAGGACGGGCTGTGCAGGAACCCAACCCTGACTCCTGCTGAAGCCAATGGCAAAACTCTCCATTGCTTCACTGAGATGAGGGTGGGGGTCCCAGATCTGCTAGGGAAGGATGCTCTGAGATCCAAAACATGGTGGAAAATGGCAAACCTGAGTGTAGTGCAATGCACCATTTATTCAAATGCTCCAGTTTCCCAACTACATTTTTGCAGTATGCTGCCTCACACAGCTCCTCTCCTCGCCCTCTGCTCCCTCCTATAAATACCAACCACTGTACACGTGCTTCCATAACCCCCACCTTTCCCATGGCCTGCCTTCGCCCTCAACGTCATTCTGCTTCCGGCTGTGGCCCAAGCAAAGTTCTCAGCCAGATGTGGCAGAAGGGATGGAGGAAGGGCAGAACTGGTGCCCGTCTCGCAAGCCGAGGGCCTGGGGCTCCTGTGGCCCCAGAGGCAGGGAGGCGGCGGGCAGTGAAGGGGCGCCCACCTCAGGGCGACCCCTGCAAAGGTCCATAAATATCTGGGTGTCCACGGGGGAGGCCAGGGCACCGTGAGTCCTTGCAGTGGCGCTGTCCACTCAGAGGTGCGGGGTGTAGAAGGGGGCCAGGTAGGTGGGGCTGAGGAAAGGGGGGAAGGGTCCCCCTCCTGCACCGGCGGCCAGCGGGAAGGGCGCGGCGGCGGCAGGGAAGAGGACACCGGCGGAGCTGTAGGAGGGGAAGCCCTGGAAGGGCAGCCCTGCGCTGGGGCCCGGGGGGCTAGGGCTGCCGGGGGGCGCGGGCGCTGCCTGCCCCGCGCCGTCGGCGCCCGGGTTCTGCTTCTTCCACTTGGTCCGTCTGTTCTGGAACCAGATCTTCACCTGCGTCTCGGTGAGGCTGAGCGACAGCGCCAGGTTGAGGCGCTCGCACACGGACAGGTAGCGCGTGCAGCGGAACTTGTTCTCCAGCGCCACCAGCTGCTCGTAGGTGAAGGCGGTGCGCGCCCGTCGGGGCTTGGCGCAGCCCGGCTCGGCCCGGCGCCGCTTCCCCGCCGCCGGCGACCCCGCCTCGTCCCGCTCCTCCGCCTCCGCCTCCGCGTCCGACGGGGCGGCCGAGCCGGGCAGGCGCCGGGGGCCCTCGTCGTCCTCCCCGTCGCTGCCCGGGCGCTCCGGGGCGGCCGCCGCGCGCTCTCCTCCGGGCTCGGCATCTGGGGGCGAGGGGCCGGATCAGAGGCTGCCCACGACCGCCCCCCCCGGCTCTGCCCGTGCCGGCGGAGGGGACGGGACCCCCCCGGGCCCAGCTCCTCTCCCCCGCGGCGCTAATGGAGCCGCGGCCCCGCGCGGGGCGGGTCGATACATGTCATCTCGTCACGGTAAGTTTGAATCGACCGAGACGAGGATCCGGCCGCGGGGGGAGAGGGTTGGAGCCGGCACCTGCAAGCTGCGCCGGGGAGATACGCGGAGCCGCTAATAGGATATCGACCCGCGGGCAGCGCACGCGTCCTCTGCCCAGCCTCACCCCCCACCCCCCGGGCACTTGCGTGCAAACTTTGGGGGGGGGGCCGGGGAGTCGCCCCCTCGGGGCAGCTGCGGGAGGGGAGGGGAGAGAAGGGAAGGAGCCGCGCTTACCCCGGGGGCTCCGCGCGAGCTCCGCACGACTGCCGGCCGCCGCCGCCGCGCTGCTCCGCCGCGTGAACTTCTGCGGGTCCAGGATGTCTAGGACGGAGAAGGAGATCTTCTGGGGGCTGGGGGCGGGCGTGGCCCCGCTGGCCGGGCCTGCCAGCATCCCCCCTAGGCGGCTCCGCTGCCCGCAGGTGCGCTGCCCCGGGGCCGCTGCCCGTGGGCGGGCGGCGCGGGAGCCCCGACGCGTCCCTGCTGGAGGCGCGCGGCGGCTCTGCCTGGGGCTGGGGGAGGATCCAGGCTGGGGAAGGGCAGGGGGCTGGCGGCGGGGGGGGCAGAGGAGGGGGCTGCGCAGCCATTGGCACGCTCGCCGCTTGCCTGCCTGCCCCGGCCACGTGGAGCTGCGGCCCCGAGCCGGGAGGGGCGGGGGGCTCTTCCCCACACAGCCCCGTGGGGGATCGCGGGGCACGGGCTGCCCCCCCAGCCTGTACCCTGACACTTGCCCCCCCAGGTGTGCCCTGGACCACAGGTGTCCCCCCTCTTCCGCCCCTTGCACCCACTGGGTAAGCGGGATCGCCCCTTCTGTTGGCAGCCGGGACCTGGGCATCCTGCTGGGAACAGGAGATGTCACCCGCCCTTGGGAAGGCATCGCTTCTCAGTGGGGGTCCTGTCCTGGGAGCCTCAGAGAGCTCCAGGAGCATCCTCAGATTGCAGCCCGGGTATTTCGGAAGGCAGCTGAGGTTTCTCAAGGAGCGCTGGTCTGATGTCCCCTCTCCAGGTCCCTCTCCCCCAGCCACTTTGTTATGAAACAAGAGGTAGCAATTGATATGGTCTTAGCAGGTAAAAATAGGATGAGGAGGAGAAGCCACCTCACAGTAGCTCCAGGTCCCCTTCCCCTAGCTGGCCTTGTAAATCAGTTTTTAAAGCAACCCAGGCCTTTAGGCACATGCAAACCCCCTCTTTACTGCACATGCAAAGCCCCTCTTCTCTACCCTGTGCCTGTCTGCCATAGTGTTCACCTGGGCTCTCAAACACCATCCAGCTTCCCGGCTGAAACCCTTTCTAATGCAGACCATCTGCTAGATGGAATAATACCTGTTTACTGCTTTTAGCTCCAGCAAGAGAAGTCAAGTATGAAAACAACTGAAGAACCACGGAGAAGGGCCCCATGAAGAATTCAGGAGCTTTAATAATTAAGTAAGAGCCAACCAAATCATACAGCCTGCAGGATAATTAAATGCATGTAACCTGTGTACAGCCTAACCACATTTTCCAGAGTCACAGCACTCACCAGTCCTAAAATTCTCTGGGGTATAAACCACAGGTGACAGGATTTGATCCTGCCTTCCATGTGTATCCAAAATGGAAATGAAATCAGTGGTAATATAGGCTACGCAAAGAATGCTGGAGTGCTCTTAAAAAAATAAGTCCAAAAATAACATTAAACACTTCTGTGGTCATTTACCTCATCAAAATATATATCTCATGTTAAGATACAAGAAGCCACATTTTAACCTCATTGAATTCCTTGGGCATAGGAGTAAATTAAACCCAGCAGAGCCTGATCCGGAGCCCACTGAAATAAGTGAGAGGCTTTTTGCTGCCTCCCTTGCATTTTTGGATCAGCTTCTATGCCGCTTTGCTGAGTCAGAGGGAAGACAGGTTCGTACATAATTATTCCTAACAATACTCCTGTGAGATGACTATTGTTCCCATTTTGTAGGTGAGGAAACTGAGGCACAGATAACATGAGTGACTTAACCCACATCTCACAGCAAATCAGTGGCAGAAATAAATAAATATACTAATGAACAAAAGCTAACAACCACAGTCATTCTCCCTCTTTCTCTTACTCATGGCAGACTAATAGCTCTGGTGCTTGAATCTCTAACAACCAGAGGATGTGAATAATTCTCATTGACTTGAATGGAAGTAATTCCTGCTGTACAGGAGGGTAAAACCCCCTGTTTACACATGAAAGAAGTAGAGAAAAGGCAAAAGCAGGGCAAGCTCCTCTGTGCTACACATCCAATGTGACCCAACCCTGACCTGGCAGGGCTACGTTTTTGGAATGGAGGAGTCCCCAGGCTAGTCCAAGCAACGATCTACCTGTGTATTTTAAATTTCACAAGAACTAACTTGTGTGTGATGTTTCTTTAAGATGGATTTTCTTCTCACACTCTAGCATTTGTGTGAATATTTTGTTCACATCACAACTCAGGATGAACATGGATGCAAGCATATTATTCAGCTGTGGATGATTTTGGATAGCAGCATTGAAATTGAGTTCGGGAATCAACTTGTTAACATGTTTGCCATGCAGCGTGATCTTAACTCTTCCACTCCTGTGCGTGCTAAGGTATATCTTACGTAGCTAGTTGTCCCAATGGGATGAATTGTTAGGATGCTCAAAGCCACCCTGTAGATACAATTATCATTAATTCTAAAGAAATAAAAAGGAATTCAGTGGGAACAATAGTGACAGAATTGAACAGTCTGTTATCCATTGTGTATCATAGAGCCTAAGGAAACTGAATAGAAAGAGACAAGAAGATGAAGACATGCAGAGATAAAATGACAGTCATGTATATAATGGTAGCACCCAAAGGCCCTGGCTGGTGTTGGGATTATATTGATCTGGGTGCTATATAAACCTAGAAAATAGACACGTTTTAACTTGAATGGGTTTTAGTACAAATAGATAAAGAGGGTAGGGATGTGGATAGAGCATACAAGCAAGTGCATCTGGTGAAAAAATGTCATTGCTATATTAACTATATATAATGTTTTAAATTGGAATAGTGATAGGGAAGAAAAGAAAAGAGAAAAGGAATCACAGGTATTGTTCCGTGAGAGTGTGACAGCTAAGGACAATGGATTGTAGACCTTGGTATGTATCTTATTAATATGTCCAGAATGAGATTCTCATTAAAACACAGCACCTTGATCCTTGGAATTGAGACACACCCAAGTGCATAGAAGCAATTGTGATGCCATCACAGATTTTGTGATCTAGTAATTATTTTTCTGGCCCACTTAGGCTGTCCTCTAACTGTAAGCATATGTGTAAGTCATTGCATGATCAGAACCTTACTTTAGAAGGAAAAAAACCACTTAAGATTACAAAATACATCCTTGTGAATTTATTTTAATTGTGGATTTAATTAATTATTTCAATGGTCCAGATCTTTAAGAGGTGATTGGAGTGATGGAATAATTTAAAATATCAATGTATGATTACCGGTTCTTTATGCTAGCAGGCATCTTCAAATATAGCCAGTTTAACACACGTGCACACAAACACACATATTTGTCTTAACTGTCTGTTTGAAGTTGGTTTGTTTCTCAGCTCAAGCATTAAAATTCAGTCTGAGTGCTGTCTTTAAATTGCTTTGATGCTAGGTGGGTTTCAACCCTGACCTGTCCTGACGGCAAGTGATGGCTGTAACAAGCTCTGGATCAATATTCATAGCGGGTGTCCTGGACTGATAACACTATCCAAGACAATGTTCGCTATCAGTGTGGACAGCTGAGATATTGCGCCATTAGTGATGTTGTTTTAAATAACCTGATCCATTTCTGGGTCTATTTAATGAATTTCACAGTTTAGATATTATCTTTAAAGAGAAGCCAAAGGCTATTCCAGAAGCGATGATGCAAATAAATGGTGCCAAAGCTCCTCTGCTTTTCTTAAAACAAAGTGGACTATAATTCCAACGTAGCTTCTTATACAGTCTGTGAATTGTGGCATGCTATTGAGAGTATTAACAATAAAAAGTATTTGCACTTTATCAAGGAGGAAAACAATATTATCAGTAAGGCTGGAACATGCCTGATAAAATCTTACCAATGACTTTAAATAGTGAGGATTGGTCCAGTTCCTTATATGTAAGGCTAATGGTTTTTCAGTTGTTTACATGAAGCAATGGGCCTATGCTGTATGTCAGTGATTCTCTACCAGGGTGTTGTGGCAGCGTGGGGTAGCTTGGGATCCTTTTGAGGGTGCCATTATTGTTAGCACTGAAGCATAATCCACAAGATAAATCCAGAGATAAAAACAGTCTGGCTTGTTGTAAGGTTTCTGAATTCTTTACAACAGGGGAATTGCTCTATTATTTTTCTGTATTCAAAAAATGAGTGTAAACTAAGAGCTAGCATTTTCTGAAGGGTACCTTAAACCTAATGAGTGTCTCGTATCTAATGAAGGGCACCTTGAATCTGGTTGAGACCCACTGCTGCATGTAAAAGCACCGCCTCTGTAAGATATAACACTTGCCAATATTTTGGCTAAGTTAAAAGTGGTCTTGTCAGGCTTTCAGTTGCTGTCTTGATCCACAGCACCTCTTATAAAATAAATATGCTCTGTACGAGATCCAATCATATACTTCGTATATCTACTATACTGCAGGGATTTGCTTGCTAACAGGCATATGTTAAGCAAACTCTGCATTTAAAAAAGGCCAGTAAGCAACTGGGATCCAGCCTGGCAATCCTTAATCACACCAAGCGGTCCTACCAAATTCAGCACAGGTGCATCTGAAAGGCAGGTGGACTGCCTCTAACTTGGGGCACTCAGAAACAGAAGCATCCAATAAAAGATGCCATGTTTCAAAAACCTGGGCTCTACTGCATGGCTGTATCTTCAAACAGAGGGGATTGGGGGGAGGGTGCGCTGGCACACCTCCTTTTGATTCCTGCTCCACCCAAAGTTAAAAACCAACTGCCTAGCAGTGGCAACCGTATTGGTGTAAGGACACAGGCAGACAAGGTTCTTTGGCTAGATCCTGATCTCTTTTTTTACACCAACTCAAACAGTTGGAAAAATCCTTCTTTGCAGGCTTTTAAGCACAACTATAGTTGGAAAAAATTCTTCTTTGCGAGCTTTTGAGCATGAATGTCATGTGCCCCTGGATGCTGGGGGGGCACAGGCACAGTGAGCTTCTGCAGGCAGCAGGGGAGTGGCAGCAGCTAGCGGGGAGCTCCCTTAGGTGGCCACAGCACTGTTGGTAGCAGGGGTGGCAAATGCTGACCAGTGGTCTGCAACTATCTGCGGGCAGCAGCAATTGCAGAGTACCCGCAGACACTGCTGGCTGTGTTGGCAATGGGGGCGGCGAGTGGCAGGGGGTGCACTGCCACGCTCAGGTGGTGCACGTGCACCTGTATCCCTACGTGTCACCAACACTTCCAAGTACAAGTCTAGTAGGAAAAATTCTTCTTTGCAAGCCTTACGGTATGAAGGATACTTGCTTTCATGGCTCGTCGCCCCCCACCCGCTCTCTTCTCAACGCCTCACTCCACGGGGGCTGGGGCCGGGGCCGGGGCCCCTCTTCTCCTCCATGGGCTCCGTGCTCCACCCTTCAAGCCGGCCTCCGCTCCCGGCGAGGAAGCTGCCATTGCCCGCAGCCGGGTCTGAGCTCATTCCGATGAAACTAGCCGTGTTCTTGTTTCCGTCTCCGACGGAGCGACACAGGCACAGTCCGGGGCTCTGACCGCCTAGGAAAGCAGCTGGTTGTTTTGAAGAAGAGGATGCCTCCCGCCGGGCACAGCCCCGCGTGTGGCCGTCGTGCAGCCAAGCCTGCTGCGGGCAGCTCAGGCCGGGCCCCGCGGGAGGGCAGCCGGCCCCGGCAGGACTACACGTCCCGGCGGCCCGCGCGGGGCGGCGGAAGGCGGCGCGGGCGGCATGCACGGGCTCGGGCTCGGGCTCGGGCTCCGGCTGCGCGCTGGGGCCATGGCCGAGTGGGCGGCGCGGCTGGCGGGCGTGCGGGCCGTGGTGCTGGACATCAGCGGGGTGCTGTACGACAGCGGGGGGGAAGCCGGCGGGGTGCCCATCCCCGGCTCCAGGGAAGCCGTGAGAAAGTAAGTGGCCGCAGCGGACCCTGCAAGCACCGCCCCCGGTGTCCCCGCCGCTGCCGTCCTCCGCGCTGCACCCGCGCCGGGAGTGTGCGCGTGTGTGTGCGCGCGTGCCCGGGCGGGGCGGCCCGCGACCCCCGCTGCTGCGGCCTGGCCGCGGTCGTCCGAGGTCAAGGAGAAGGAGGGGCAGACTTGTCCCGTGTGTGTGTGTTAGTGTGTGAGCGTGTGTCCACTAACTCACCTGCGTGTATATGTGACCGTGTGTGTGTATATAACCAGGTGTGTCCACTAACTCACTGGTGTGTGTATGAGCGTGTGTGTCCACTAACTCACTGGTGTGTGTATGAGCGTGTGTGTGTCCACTAACTCACCGGTGTGTGTGTGTCCACTAACTCATCTGTGCGTGCATATGAGTGTGTGTGTCCACTCACCTGTGTGTGCATATGTTTGTGTGTCCACCAACTCACTTGTGTGTGTATGTGAGCGTATGTGTGTGTCTACTAACTCACCTGTGTGTATGTGAGTGTGTGTGTTCACTAACTCAGCAGTGTGTGTATATGTGTGTGTTCACTAACTTACCTGTGTGTATGTATGAGTGTGTGTGTGTCCACTAACTCACCTATGTGTGTGTATGTGATTGTGTTTGTGTCCATCTCTGTGTATGTTTTTGTGTGTGTGTGTGTGACCCGGCTAACGGGGTGCAGCTCAGTGGACGAAGGGCCACAGTTGTAACTACAGCTAAATGACAACTCAGGCTGAAGGATGGTGCGCACTTGTACAGTTTATGGCTTAGGCAATAGGCAGGTCGCTCACCTCGGACACACTGCGAGCCGCAGGAAATGCCCTGGGACCTGCTTTGTGTATCTAGTTAACATGCTTCATGCTGTTTTGCTTGTGATGGTTCGGTTGGAGTGTTGTCGTAGCTGAGATGGTCTGGGAAATTATGAGAGGCAAGGATTGTCTCTGACATCTGTTCCTGGGCCAATGGTATAGGTGGGAGAGTGGTCAGACAGGCTTTCTATCTATCACATGCCCACCCTCAGGCCTGGCCTGTTTTCAGCTGGAGTAAAACAAAGTGCTGGAGACAACAGCAACTTGCCAGTTTGTCTTGTGCCTATCATGTGTTGTATGTTTATCACAGGGGGGTCAAACATATGTGACAGCTTGTCCAGCAATTCTCCTAACTGTACACTTAGTCCAATGAAAGATGTCATAAAAATGCTTGCCTCTCTTGCATATTATTACAATCCTTAGGTGTACACAGTATTTTGAGGGCCACAAACTATTGCATATTCCCCCACTAACAAGTCTTAGATGGGGGACATCATTCCACATTGCTCCTTCCGGGCACCTATCCTGGCTCCACAGCCCCATGCATTCTGCCCTGACTCTCTTTACCACTCAGACAATCACAGTGAGTGCTTGTGAGGAAGACTGATCTGTGTACTGAACATTTTTAGCAGTTTGTCGTGAAAGGAGTGGTTGTGCTAACAGCTTTTCATGCAGGAGGTGCCAAAGGGCAGAAACCTGTTTGTGGGGCCTGGGGCATTTGCGTCCTGATTTTTATTGCTGCCGAACACCTGCTGTTTGCAAGGCTGCTGTTTGCAAGGACTTCGGTGTTAGCTCTGAAAAGCAGGTCACTGGTTAAAATTTGGCATCCAATTCCACCAACAAGTTAGATAATGTGTAGCATAGCCTAGCAGATAGAGCACTGGACTGGGATGCAAAAGATCTGCATTCTCTATCCAACCCTGGCCATGGATTGCTTGGTGTCCTGGGCAAGTCATTTAATTTCTCTGTGTGTCAGTTTTGCCATCTGTGCAATGGGTATAGTGATGCCTACCACTTAAAAAGATTTTCCAGCTTTCAGATATGTACTCTTAAAAGTTGACTAAGATAGGGAAACAAGTGTGAAACTTTTGGTTTACTTGTCATTGTATTTATTTATATATATTTAAGCCAGGAGAGAGTCTGTTGAGTTTGCAGCTGTCCTGTTTTAGGATTCATGGGGAAAAATAATTCAAGAGCAGATTAGACCCAGGTTAGCCTCCTAGTCACTATAATCATCACAGATATGGAAAGTAACACGGTAGTACAAAACAATGGGCAATGCTATATTGAGTGTAACATGAAAGAAAAATGTGAAATCTAGTGTGTTCAGTGCTGGTCATTTGAAAAAATCCTCTGTCAGTTAGCAGGTATTGTTCTAAATTGATGAATGTAGTTCTTTATATTAATTCACGTGTTGCTGAAAATTCACCCCATCTTCAGTTTAACTGGATGCCAAAACCAAGTATGAGAAATTTTAGCCTAACTGGTTAAAGATTGGTAAAGCTATAAGTAATTGAAAACAGTGTCGTAATAGGAAGGCTTGACAGCCTTAATAGGCCTTGCTACTTGTGTATTTTGCTATTTATAGATAAATCAATACAGAATTTTTTTATGAACATACTATAGATTTCTTTCATACATACATACTGATTTAATTAGTGTCTGGGTTCTCATGTATCCTAACACAAGCTCAGACATGACATTCAGAGATTTTATTTGCAATTGATTTTGTAACTGATGGAAGATGCCAGGTTGGCAGGCCTAAAAACTAGTGTTGTTCACTTGTCCAAGGAACAGGCAGTACCAGTACTAATTTCCTCATGAAATCCTGCTTCCAGGTCTAAGGTCTGTGACTACCACAGTTAGGTCAGTCTCCATTCCTCTAGAGTCCTTGCCTCTTGGTTGAGGCCACTGACAAAGAGTTCAGAGCATGATAATAATTCTGTGATGTGGACAAAACCATTGCTAGAGATTCACAGGATATTTTACAAAAGGCTGCTGAAGGGTTGTCATCGTATTGGTATGATGCTATAATGATGGAATCGTTACGTTCCCTGCAAGGAAATTCAGGCTTTAAGCTGTAACACTAGATCTAGAACTATTTCATTCTCATGAGCTCTAGGTGGGAGACAGCTTGCAAGTCCATCTGCATTTAGAAAAGGCTTCAGGTCTGAGGGGGTAAAGGGTACTCTGTTGAGTTGGGTGCCATCTCTCTGCACCCCTTGCGGCTGGCATCATGCTCTTCCTAAGCCATACCCCAGCAGAGCAGGTTTAGTTTGAGCAGCTGTGCTGCTGTACCCTAACCTGGATTTATTTTACTGGCTAAGGGAAGATTGTGCCAATTGATTTCTGTTGGCTGAAGTGAATGGAGCCCTTTATCTTTAAGGAGCCTATGAACATTAATCCGATGCACTGGAAGTCATAGATTCTGAAGAGTGAGTTCTGGACAGAAGAGAAAATTCAACCATTATCTAATTTGTCATATTTGGCTTGATCTTGATGGCCAAATTCTTGTGCTGAATTAGTGATGTAATTGCGTGGGGTAAAAGTCGCTTGAAAATCTGAATCTTTAATTTTATTTTAAAACCTGATCCTTTGCCTGCAGTGGGCTTTGGGTCAGGCTCTTGATAGGGGTGTTTTAAATACAAATTAATTTGTATTTGATTCATTTTGACTGGAAGGTCTAAAAAGGTATTAAAAACTATATCTCATTAGAACTGATAGAACTTTTTTGACATATGGGGCATGTCTTTGTGCTTCCACAGGAAACCAAGCTGTTTAGAGCAGTAAGCACTGTTATGGTTCATTGGTTTCTACTATTATACTTGGATGGATAAATGTTCTTATTAAGTGTTGACAATATGCTTGACAAACAAAAGTCACTTCCTTTTCTGAAGCATATACCTTCCTAGGCCTTTGCAAACACTTCTGTCCCTGGTTTGTTTCATACATGTGAATAGCTCCATTGCGGAGAACTTACTGGGGGAAGAACACTGAATGCAATAGAACAAGGGATGTGCATAAATATTTGCAGGATGGGTCTATGAAAGATGAGCAATAATGCCCTGGGAAGCTCAGAAGAGAGGGTTCCTGGGGTGGGGGATGGGTTGTAGTTATTTTTCTAATACATACATGTAGCTATCAAGTGAAGCAAGGCCTCTCTGTGCTATATATATAGGTCAATCTTATGGAATCCTGGCCTCTAACAGACTTTACGGTGATATTTGTCTTCAGGATTGGGATCAGAACGGTGCATAAGAAGTAAGTCCCCATTCTGCTCCAGTGTCTTCCATGCAAGTGGAACTGGAAGCCCTTTTGACTTCTCTGGAGCTCCTTATGGGTTCAGATGTCCAATTGCATAGAATGGTGGGAGGTAGGCTTAAGAGAGAGCAGCAGATATCAGGACTCAGGAAACTGTTGTAATAGTTAAATGAAATTAGAAAAGCCATGGAAAAAATTGTCCTTACATAGTTTTTAAGCATGGTCACCTCTGGATTCTCCATGTCACCTTGTAGGCTCCTGTATTTCATTCCTAGTTATTCTTCCTGTGCTAGTGGTGGTATGACTTCCTCATCTTTCCCCAGCTGGTTTGCAGGGTCTTTTGGTTTGAGAGAGATGGCAGGGAAAAAAGCCTTCACCTCTGGTTTTAATCCTATGGTCAAACTGAAACATGCTGAGTTCTTATACATCATGATCTTGCCTCATTCTGGTATCTTGATAGCAGTATTTCCTCATTAATGCATTTAGTGTCTCGGTCAACTGTTCTATGAAGGAGAGGTTGCTAATCCCCATCCTCAGGATAACAACTTTTTGCCACTGTCCCTGGAGTGAAAATCCATCATTCGTTGATGATTTATATTCCTTAGCCAGGCCTATTAGATGGTGTATTATTGAAATGCCCTGGGTAAAGAGAAACCTTGCATAGTTAGTTCCAATAAGCATAAAACACATGGCATGCATGAGATGAATTGACAAGCTGTCGCTGTATCTTGTATTTTCTCTTCTTCGGTCTCCCTAGGCCTCAGCACGAAATTATTACCATTAGCATCTCGTATCTGGGGTGTGCTGGAGAGGTAGTGAGTTTGTAGGAAGGAAGGGAAGGAGAGATTAACAATTTGGGAAACAAGTTGTGCCTTACGTGGGACAATGGTGCACACTGATTGACACTGCTGGTGAAACAGCTTGCCTAAGAGATGTCAGAAGGTTTTTCATCGTCCTTTGAAGCAGGGGATATTGGTCACTGTTGAATTTGCTAGATCAGAGTTCTGGAAAAGACTTTCTATTGGGAAATTTCTTCTGTAGTTCCCTGGGGGGAAAAGCAGGCCATAGTGAGTAGTTTAACAAGGAGTTCAAAGCCTTAGACTGATTTGTTTTCATCATTGCCTAAAAATGCCTTTCATATGGAAAGAAAAGTTGGTCTTGTGATTGATGACATGAAACTGAGACTCAAGGGAGCTGGGTTCATTTCCTGGCTCTGCCACAGACTGCCCGTTTGTCATGGTGCAAATCAGTTCATCTTTCTGTCCCTTGTTTTCCCATCAGTAAAATCACCCCTGCCTATGTCTGCTTAGACTGTAAGTGCTTCAGGGAACTGTCTCTTACTTTGCATTTCTACCGTGCTTAGCACAATGGAGCCTGACCTCAGTTCTAGCCTCTAGGCACTGCACGTTAAACACGAATAATAGTAATCCTATAATGGCTGTCTGAAACCTGGTCACTTCTTGTAAAACTAGAAAAATATGTAGTAATAGCTGCCCCCAAATCCTCTGATGTCATCAGGCTTTTGTTTTTCTTTTTCATAAGTTTTTAAACTTTATTTTTTAGTCAGGTTACAGACTGTTGTTTAATCATTTTGTCACTGCATTTACTGAAACCGTCCACACACAGGCAATGTAAATTGTAATTTAACTTACAGTAATGTCAGAACTTTGCATTTGAAACCGCAGTAAAACTCTGGCCTTGGGCAAAATATTAAGTTGACATGCTGGGAATCCCTAAGTCCTTGTTCCTCATTAGAAATCACTACATTTCAGCAGTTAAAGCTTGTTTGACCTGAGGGAGGCTTGTGTTGTCCCGTCACAGCAAGTTTTGAGATGCTAACTACCTCTAGACCCCTGGATGCTTTGTTGAAGTACTATAGTCAAATTAATTTGGGTAGGATTGGAAACTGGGACACGGTGGGTGACATTTACCCAGCAGTGTAAGGACTGCAGAACTGCCCCAACACAACTGCAGCAGGGCCTAAGTACACCAAAGGACCCTGCTTCCCTGTGCTTACTGCAGAAGTTGGGTTGTCGGCAACAACATCAGCTGGGGAAAGAGGTGTGATATAGGGGGGCCAGGATGTCGTGGATCTAGGGGCCGCCACTTCCTGAGTAGGAAGTCCACAGGCTGGGGACTGCCCCCTGGTCCTGTTTGTGTGCTGGGACGTGACTTCTGTATAGCTCCACATCCAGAGCTCGTCTTTCTGTGTGCATTGGAAGGAGGTAGAATTTCACTCTTCACAACCTGGACCATTTGGTTTCCCACCATGGGCTTAAGGCATACTGGGACAAGTATAAAACAAGATGCTGTCTTGAGAGCTACGTAGTTCATTTACAGAATAGTGCTGCTCTGCACTGGGAGCTTTAGTGGAGCGATTTCTCCCAGAGCTATCAAGGTTGTCATGCCTCAAGCAGGCTTAATGCATCTCTGAGCTCTGGGATGCCTGGGTGCTGGCTTGTGCTGTTTAAGGTTACACTAAGCACTAAGGCAGTGTTGCTGTTTGGCACTAGGTTTGGGGGCATGGTTTTGTCCTCTTTAGAGACAAGTGCCAGCCTGACTGTTAGGCACACTTTGTTGCACTCAGATGTGTTAAGATTGTACCTTTCCCCTGAGATAATGAATTGCACCTTTCTTCTCCCCCTCCACTAATACACAAGGTCTACTAAGCCCCCACTGTGCGAAAAGATCAGTACAGTGATGGGGTTTACTGGTGAGCTCGTCTGTTCCCTTTCCAAATGAGAGCACTGAAGACTTTAACAATAATACTGAGCATCTATTGACGTCTTAATACTAGCCAAACATTCATGACTCCTCACTATAACAAAAGCATGATATTGATCTGGGGTTTTGTGCCTCTTTGGCCAGATGGTCCTTGTTGATTTCCTAGCGCTCTTGGCCATTTTATACCAAGGAGGAACACACAAATGACAGCTGCAGCCGTGGCACTTTGCACAGCAGGAATAGGTGCCAGAAAGTGCCAGAGAAAAACGTTGTTCATAGCAATAAAAATACTTAATAATGATCACCTCACTTGGGAAAGTCAAGTGGCCTTATTTATCTGCTTATTAGACTGGTAATTGTTTTAGCTCATACCATTTAGAATCCTTATTGACTCATTATCCCATTGTCAACTGGTCATTAATATTTGTGTCCGGATCAGAGCATAGGTCAGTTAGTAGCTTTGTGCAGGTGGATTAAAAGTAAGAGATGCCATTTTAAAATTAATAATTTTTTATCAATCAGAAAGTTAAATGCAAGTAAATAGGAGCTGTATAAATGATACAGGTGCATACAATGTTTGTTTGGGCCGATATACGTCTAAATAAATCTCTTGGGGAATAGGAATTTTTTCCCTTCAAAACAGCTCATAAATATCTTTAGTGGTATCTACTTATCAAAAAAATGATGCCTTCTTGAACAATGCAGTTGTTCTGTGGTCTTCAGTTACTGGGTTGCACCATCTTTAGCACACCTTTAGCATGTTACATGGGCGCTAAATGTCCCATGTAACATGCTAATCCGGGACAAAATACATTAGCAAAATTTATCTTTGCAATCAATTTGAGATAGAGGAGCTGTTTTTCCTTTCATAAAACCATTGCTATAATATTTCTCTTGTGCTGTTTTAAATTATTTGTAGGATCATAGGAAAGTAGGGCTGGAAGGGGACTCACTAGGTTACCCAGTCCTTCTCCTCTGCTCAAGGCAGGATCATCCCAGACTAAACCATCCCTCCAAGTGTTTGTCCAACCTGGTTTTGAAAATTTCCAAGGATGGAGATTGCACAGTTTCCCGAGGTAGACCACCCTCATTGTCAGAAAATTGTTCCTAATCTCTAACCTACATTTTCTCTGTGGCTGCTCAGCTCCATTGCTCTTAATCTTGTCTGCTACTGCCACAGAG
>JAGPOW010002742.1:9293118-9321994 GCA_030014935.1 Caiman crocodilus | reverse complement strand
AAAAAAAATTGCTTTTGCCGGTATAATTCATGTCACTTGGGGATGCAGCATATGCTATGCTGGCAAAACCACTGTTTTGGTCTCATAAACAGCGTCTTGACCAGTGATTCACAAGATCTTTGCAAGGGTGCTACAGTGCTTGGCTCCTGCATCCGTGGACAAGTGGTGCCCACAGCTGCTCCCTCCCCTGGCAGCACCTGCATTACCCGCAGCATGCTCTGCCACATGCAGGCAGGCATGTGGGATTGCAGTTTTCAGCGGGGCTCATCTCCCCTGCTCCTCCCATGCTCCTGGGGCCAGAGGGAGGGGCTATGAATGCACATGGCTCCATTCACCAGCAAGTGGGTCACTGGATGAGGAGCAATAACAGGGTGCCGTGCCACAGTTGCCCCCTCAGGTGCCCCTACTAGGGGCAGGGAGAAGGAAGATGGTGAAAAAAGCAGGCAGCAGTGGGTTGAAGTGCTGCCCCTAGTGCCCTCACCTAGCATTAACTAGATTGTAGCTACTGGCTCTCGTCCTGGGTGCCACCAACTTCCAAAAAGTTATCGAGGGGTGACTTAAAGCTAAAAATGTTGAGAAGCACTAATCTAGACTCTTTCTGGGATAGCCGTTCTGATGAAGCCTTTCCAGTGTAGACAAAGCCTTAGTCCCACAGGCATCTTGGACCAGTTTGTTTTTATTCTCTTGTGATTTAAAATCGCTGCAGTGAGCCGCTATCTGCTCTGATTCAACAGGCCACTTAAGTACGTTCTTAAATTTAAGAAGCATGTAAGTAGCTCCAGGCCATCGGTTTGACAGTTCATGTGGTTACAGTTAAACAGATGCTTAAGTCCTTTGCTGAATCAGGGTTTTAATTACATAGCTCATCCCCTCACTGGCAAGCTGTGACTTGGGAGAGGCAAGCTTTCCTCAAGGGTATGAAGAGGGTGTGGGGGCCTCATTTATAATTGGATTAGAGGGGCTGGATCCAGAGAGAATTGAAGTCAAGGAGAGACTTTCATCGACCTCCTGCAGCTTTAGATGAAGCCATAAATATGCTGCTGTGACTTGGCTGTGCCGTTTTTGCATATCCATTTTCTTACTTAGAGCCAAAAATACTTTATTTTGCCCTGGCCGGATGATCTTCCTCTGTCCTTACAAATATACCCAAAGAGCCTGAGTCTTGCTGTCAAGTCTCCTCCCTCTCTGAGGCTATTTTTGTGCTTTGATCTCCTCCTCATTTCACTCACCCATGTCCTGTCATTGCTCTTAGGTACAACTGCTCTCATTAAAAATCACATTCTCCAGTGGCCCAGGTTTCTGCTCTATATAGCAAGGCTGGCCTCGCACGTTCTTGTATATCGCCATTTTGACTTCACTCATCCTTGCACTTTGGTGTATGAATCTAGTCTCCTCTTCGACTGTCTTGCTTGCCCGGTTTCATTTCCCATCCCCTTTGGCTCCTGTTCCTATGTATAGAAATTGATTGTTTGGATGGAATCCAAGATGGATCACAAAAAAAGAGAAAAGAAGTAGGAAGGTATTGTTTCTAAACAGGAGTGAGCAGAGAGGAACAGGTACTGAGGAGAAAGGGCACAAGAAAGGAGAAGTGTTTGTCATTAAAGGTGACCAGTAGCGGCCTTTGGGGAGGGCAAACCAGGCGACTGCCTGAGGCACCACACTTTAGGGGCCCCTAAAATTTTGCAACAGAATTTTTTGGGGGTAAAATTTTTGCAAGGAAGTGGCTGTATTTGCATTTTAACACTCAACTATTCCCCCAAAGAATATTAAAAAGATGCACAATACATAGATCATCAAAATTAAGCCTCTAAGGGGCCCCGAATGACTCTCTTGCCCAGGACCCCAACAACCCTAAGGCCACCACTGAGGTGACTAAGTGTGAAATAGCAAGGAGTGATGTTATAAAGCTACTGGGCTGCTGAAACACTGTTTGGGGACTCTTCAAGAGCAGATCAAATGCTGGTATGTTTAGGCCAAATTTCTAAAACATATCAAGATTTGTGTTTAGGCATTTAAATAAGTCTGATTTTTAGATGTATATAGAAATACAAATAAATGGTGATACTGGAGCAGGAACTAAGTCTATATAGTCCAATATCCTCTCTGGTCAGTACAGGATACCTCAGCAGGATGGTAGAAAGACCCAAGTTGAGGCCCATGTGGGATAACCTTTCCCACATATGGTCTCTTCCTTATTTCTGATAGTTTAGATTGGCTAGCACAGAAGATTTGTTATTGCCAGAAATCATAACTCTGGATGTTCTTGATGTTCAATTAAATATTCAGTCCATTTTAGGAATCCTATAAAGTCCTTGGCACCGAGTCATTGAAGCCAACAAGTTCCACAATTAAGTTTGTGGGTTGTATAAAAAAGTATTGAAGAATGAGTTCCTGATCTATCCTTTCTGCATCATTTATTATTTTACACACATCTTTCCCATCTAAGATACATGAGCAGTCTTTTCAGGTTCTCTGCACGTAAATATATTTTTGTGCTTTGATCTTTGGTGTTGTGAATGCATCAGATTTCTGAAAGTCAGGCTATTTTTTATGTATTGATTATTTATTCATTTAAATGTTTAAAAATGAATGTAGGTGGGAAGATTTTCAAAGGTCCACAGAGCAATCAGCAGTGTGTGACTCGCACTGAAAGTTAGTGTAAGTTAGGTGCCTAACTGGCAATTTTCCTCAGGGTGCCTCATCTTGGGCAGGCTGATTTGTCAGCTTGGGCTTTCATGTATACAGTCCTGGAGTCTGAAACTAGAGTGCAGGCAATCCTTTTACATTTGTTTTACATAAGACACTGTCCTGTGACAACTGTACAGTAGCATGGAATTAGCTGCTTCCTCCTAACACTGAATTGGGAGATTCTTTCTTAGGTTAAAGACCATGGTAATCACTCTACATCTGTAACTGTTGGCTTCACTGTAGTCTTTCCAGATCAAGCTTCGACCTCTTTCCTTTCTGGCTTTCTGCTACATAGTTAAAAAAGCAGTGAACCTATACACGTGTATACATCCTCTTGTAACCATCACTTTTGCCTTTTTCAGGCTCATCTTCACTTTGTTCTGTTCTTCTTTTTGCTTCTCTTCTTCAAACTTTTCCTCTATCATTTCTGTATTGCCTGCATATATTTGCGTATAGAGTCTTTCAGCTGCCACATGCCTTTCTCTTTGTAGAGGGGGAGCATAGCTATGAACTTGGGAGTCTCAGCTTTGCTTCTCATTGATATCAGTTTGCTACTGGCTATTTAATTCCTTCTTCTGAAGAAACTAAACTGCCTATCTATGAACTGTCTTTATCCTTCTCCCCAAAATGGGTTTCCAGGTCAAGGCAATAATGATCATTCTGTATTTTGAGTGTCATTTGTCTGTTTTCTCTGCTTCCTTCTACTCCTATGTTGAGGAACTCCACTGAAGCCACACATGGGAAACAGCACACTCATACTGAAGATGGATCAAGCAGGAGCAAGTGAGGTCCTCCAGGGGCATCGCCAGTCTAGGTGATGTTAGCCTGTTCATAGGCTGGTGAGGAGTGCCGTATTATCTGGTATTCAGAAATGGCTTAATTGCCTGGTGGCCCTGATGCATTTCTCCACACTGGGCACTTAATATTCTGCAGTACAACCCAAATATTCTCACTGTTCGTGTGGTTGAACAAGTCTCTTGTGTGCATTTATTTGGTGCAGTGTCCTTATTCATTTTAATTCTATGTTTCTGTGCTGGCCTAAAAACCACAAAATTCATTTGGGTTTGTGTCACATATAAGAAAGATGAAATAAATAGTGCTTTACCATCTGAGATGAATATCTTGGAACCTGTTCCCTGGAAACATCTGAAAACCTGTCTTATAGTACTGTAAGCTTCCTACAAACTCTATGGAGTTTGACAAGGATATGCAAATTCCACCATCAGGCTTATTTTCATGGAGGGAAGGGAGTATTCTGTTTCTAATATATATTTGAATAACTAGCTGACAGATAAAGTGCCAGCATATGGCACCTAAAAATATATTTTATGCTTCCTGGGCTTTTAAGGACTGATAAAAACTTGTCATGTGTACCACAGGTGACTCTCTTCTGCAGTTCTCCACAGTTTCCATTCTCCAGATAAAAGGCAACACCTTCACATGCTTGTCATCTTCTGTAAGCTAGAATCAGGAAAGTTATTGCTTTTTTAGCTTCATTTTTCATAACAAGACTAATACTGTGTTGCTTCATATATATGTCCGATGTTACATGATGTGGTATTGTGAAAATGGGACAATATATACTAACATTGTGACAGCTTGTTTGGGCATTTTCCATTTTGCAGCCATTAGGGAAGAAGGAAGTGGTACTTGACTGGAGAAGAAACATTAGACCCTACAGAGGGAAATAGCCCAGGTCTTAGTCATATACAGACTGGAATAGCTCCTATTATACGCTTGAAGTGCAGCATGGTTGTTTAGGTTGCACGCATTTCTTCCGGTGTTTGGTCACAAGTAACTCTTTTAATGTTCATTTTTCTTCCCATCTTTGGGCAGTCATTAGGTTACTGACCTGTAATGGCCACTCTTTGTCAGTCATAAACTTATTATACAAGGATTAAACACTCTCAGTAGTAAAAGTGCTTTTCAGCCCATGTTCTACATGGCCAGCTGTTGAAATCTGGTGTGATCAGAATCTCTCCAAGGTGTGCCATACTTTCTCTTGGGGGAATAAGTGAGTGTAGACGGTTAACTTTCCATCAGTTAGATTTCTGTTTGGATTATTTTGCCATCCTGTCCACCCATGAAGAATGATGCCAAGCGTGGCTTTCAGGCTCTGTTGGTGAATGAAATAGCTTCTCTTGTGCGGGATTCATTGATGATGGGAAGTTCAGTCTCATGCCATATCCCTGGCTCACGAGATTGTCTTTTCTTTATCCTGCCTTTTGCAGGAAAGTGAATTGAAAGAAGCATGGCAGCTTTGAGTCCAAGTCTCTTGGCTATGGTTTTTTTTTTTTATGCTGGTGTCATAACCTCTATGTTGTCTAAAAGTGCATTTTTGTATTTTATATGCCCAAAGGCTAACCCAAAAAGGTTGGCAAGGGCAGGTGGTTAAGTCTGCACAAGGTCAGTCAGGATGTCTAATAATTGTCCTAACACTTTACCTGTTATGGAACAATAATGAGAGTTTTTTCATTATTTTCGGGTGAGTGAACCTGGCAGATGCTGACAGCCAGCAGATGTGTAAAGTTCGAGGTGATTTGTAAGGGACCGGCTCATCTGACGCACAGTAATTGCATTGTGGGACATTGTCACTCAGAGTCTTGTCCTGTTCTGTCAGAATGAGGTAAAGGTCAGTTCAAAGAACTAGTATAGCATAAGGGACAGCTCTCCCCTGAAATTAAAAAACTGATTTTCATATGTCCTGGATATGCACATGCACAATATGTGCAAAGTCAGACATGTGCCCCGATATAGGATTTATGGATTGATTGGGTGACTGATGAATTTGTGCAGTTTGAAGCAGCTTTAAAAATAATTTGTACTCCAAATGTTTAAGGAAAATGTCAGATGACCCCACCTGTTTGTTTTTTTTAGTTCTTTACTAATTTACCGCTTTATAGGTTTTTTGACATAGAGATTTTTTTTTGTGATTCGATGTTTTATTTAGTAATGCACATTAAATTAAAACCTGCTTCTCCAACATACTTCCTTCCACATAAATATAATAATTATTTGCAAGATTAAATATGTAGTGTAGAGCTGTGAAATTTCTATATAATTTTGAGTAGTCCTATTGGTTTTCTACAGACCCTTCCAGTGAGCTTTGGAAGGCACCTGAGTGTCTAGTTTTGCACTAGAAAGAGTTTGAGTTTGCAGCCATTCATGTTCTGAAAGGAGAGCACCCAGATTGTCTCTGTTAAAACTTCACTTGGTGCTTGGAGGCAGAATTCGAGTTCTGCGGTTTCCACACACAGGTGATCAAAACCAGAACTGGTCAAATATGAAAATATGATTCGTGTCATGTAACAAGGAAACTCCCCACACTCAAAACCCATGCAAGTAAAGCAGTCTCAAAATATCCACAGAAAGTGTCAAAAATGTCCAAGGTGTTCATGGTACGACATAATTAAAGACCTGCTGCTTGTTTGTGTGCACACCTTGAACGCACATCAGTTTTGAGGTCCGGCATCTTTTAAATTTAAATCAAACCGTTGTCATAGTTATGGTGTATGTGACATACTTGCAGCCTTTGATTGGACTTTTCTGCATGCCACTGTAGCACCAATAATTATAATTCAGCTATAAAAGTTGCAAAAATGTGCTCCATTTTATTAATGGAAGGTTTAATACCTTTATACCAAGGTAAATTCTTGAATGGGCTGTTTTGTATATAGTATGGATGAATGTGTAGAAATGTTATCGTACATCAAATTGATCGCTAGTTTTATCCTACTTTCTCTTGCCTCTGAGATCCCACAAACTGCTGGCCCTAAAGATCGCTGTAACTTGCCCTAGGGCAGGGTCTTAGAACTTTTGATCGCTGATTGCTGAACTAACGCAGTACCACACCGTTTCTCATTTCTCTTTGCCTGCCAAGGGGCAGTGACTTCAAATGTAGTATTCATTCACTTTGCATGGCATCTTGGGTTCAACAAATACAGACCTTCAGCAACTCCACAGGTGATTGATTTCCGTGTTCCATGAAAACCCAAAAGAAGTTTCACAATTGACTTCAGCGGGACTCCTTGAGTGGAGTGTCTGTAAAGTCCAGCCTTTTTTAATTGTCACAGTTGATATCTGTAATAGCTAGAGACAAAGTCATCAGTCACTGAATACTCACTAAAATGAACATTCAAAAAAAAAATCCCTCCCACTGTGGGCATGCTGTTAAAAACTACCATGACCGTAGTGGAGCTGCTTAGCATTAGAAGTTAAACTGGGGCAAGAGAGCTTAGGACTATTAAAAAAAACAAACAAACAAATTCCTTCAGAAAACTTTTTCAAGGGTAGATGGATTTTTTTATTAAAATAATTTTTTTAAAAAATCATAAAAAGCTCTTTTTGTAACAGATTTAGATTTTTTTTTGTTTAAAAAACTGAACAGCAGAAACCTGGCAACTTTTTAGTTTTTATCTTGGGGCCAAAACCCAAAACACTGACTTGACTTTAATGTAGTCTCTGACCAGGAAGTCCAGCCTGTAATAGAGAAGAGGGACACAAAAGTGGACACTTACCATGATATATTATGGCAGCATTTCTGAATCAAAATGTTTAGTTTTGTATTTTCTCACCAAAATAATTTTGGAGATTTTTTGTTTGTTTCTTTTTTCATTAAAATGATCCATGACAAAAGCCTGTTTTCTGACCAAATTACTCAGTTCTTTGCAGAATTTATCCTATAGTCTGTAGAATCCCATGTCATCGTCTGACAATATAAATATTAAGATGTGTTTGGTTGGTCTCTACTCTTATTAATCATGAGACAACAAATGTTACTACTCACCAACGTATGAGGTTGATAGAAGTATTGTTGGATATTGTCTAATTGCCTACAGTATGGTCACTTGTTTAATAAGCGTAGCTGTGTTTTTCCTTCTAATATTCTAAAACAGTGGTCCGCAGACTTCTGGGGGTCTACAGACCATGTCTAAGAGATAAATGGCAGATGACTCTGATCAATCAAAAGTATGTGGATGCCCACATTTACAATTCAAAGGGGTCCTCTCCTCCATTCGAAATTTCTAAAGGGGACCATATTTCCATTAAGAATTTTTTAAGGGTCAACAATTGAAACAGGTTGAAAACTACTGTTCTAAAAGGAGTGATGGTTTGTTTGAAGGCTAAGATGAAAAAAAGTATTAATTTTCTGTAAGCCATCTAATAAATGTTATTGGATTGATTCAAACCTATGAGAGGGTTGTCTTTTGTAATAGTTTATATAGGTTTACTTTGTTCCACAGTTCGTTCTATTAACCTTTAAGGAGCTAAATAGAAGACTCATATTCATCTTACAACGATGGTGCAGGTACTCTTGAACCATGCGTGAGCTTTTCCCTAAGAATGTGACGATATAATTTTCATTTAAAACAAAATTGTTTTACACATGACACACTCCCTAAAGTTACTTATGTATTTAGAATGCGTTGTTTTGCCTTTTAACTACATCTGAAACCACCTTTGGAATAACAGGTGCAAAATACTGTCATCTAACTGTCACACCAATTGTTCATTGTTCTGAGAAGGTCACATCATAATTCATTAACAATAATTATTCCCTGGGTACACCCTGCACTTCTTCACTCAATTGCTTCATTAACTTGTGAGTGAATCTCACATTCACTGCACCAATCAATGAAGATATATTTATAATGTACAAGTGGATGCTATTAGTTACAATATATTAACTGCCTAATTTAAAATAGAAAAGCTATCTTTATGAAGGGCAATTAACCACTAAATGTAATTGATAATTCACATACCTATGATTAGGAAAGACAAATAATAAGAAAGAAATGAATCACCTGTGTTATTGAAAAAGACATTGGCAGACTGTTAAAATGTGACAAGAGGGCACCCTACATTAGGATCCTATTTCTTAGAAGTCTTTCTGATGGACAGTTCGGCCTCAAATATGTTTTCTCTAACTAGTTTTGATGTTTATTTCAAGCTGCTCCAAACTTCCTCACTGGAAAATAAAACGCACAGTTTGTCATTTTGAGAAGGGCTATGGAGAATTTTCTAATAGATGAACTCTTCCTTGTCTCTCCTCTCTTTCTGGAGAAGTTCACAATCATTGAATAGCAATTTATAAACTTAGCCCTAAATTAATCTCACGTAGCCTTAAGTTTAGGCATAAATCCATATTAACTCATCCTCTTTGGTCATTGTTGTAAGCAGCTCGTGGTTTTGTAAATCTCTATTTTGGGATACCAACCTTGAGACATTTTAATTTCAGGAAGTATTCAGTATTTGAGAATAGGTTTTCTGAGACATCTCAAATTGACAATGACAGCTTGAGAAAACCCAAGTCACTAATCACTTTTGGAAAACCTTGTTCTCCATTTTTATGTCACAGGATACAGCAATAAACTGCAATAGAGTCTAGATAGAGGCTTAAAGCAACTGAGAATAATGATAATTGTGCCTGTATAATAACAACCCTTTCTTTTGACTTAGTGCTATACAAAGTATGCTGTCATCTTGCTTGCAGGTGGGGGAACAAAGACTTGGAGAAGTGAAAGGTCGCCACACGGCAGATCTCAGTGATAAACTTGTAGTATAATCCTTGTTTCTTTCCTTCCAGTTCAGCGTTGTATCAACTGGCTGCAATGCCTCTGTGCTCTACACACACATACTTAGAAAGATTAAAGAGTTAATTGAAGTGACCTTTTTACAGAGTTGTACCCTCACGGAAACCCAACAAATGATGAACTCCTGAAGTTCCTTCCATCCTTATTATTTTAGGCTTTTATTATTCTAAACTAGCCAGTTGCCCATCAAGAATGATGGGCTGCTGAGACAGCCAATCAGAGTGTGAGTAAAGTGTTATGGACAGAAAGAGAGACAGACAGATTTAGGCTTTTATAATATTAGAATAATAGCACAGGTGTCTTGGGGTAGAGGTTCTACCGTGAATGCTATGGCACTCGTGCGTATGTTGGTTGATATGAGTGCCACTTTTGTGACGTAAGGCAGTTGTCTTGTCAGAGCAGTGTTACTTTATTATATAACGTGGTAACTCCAGAGCATTGTAATTCCATAGCTATAATTGCGTTGATCATTGGAACAGATGTTCAGTAAGTGGAAAGGTGAAAATCCAACTTAAAATGCTAAAGCAAGATTAGAGCGTGATAACCTTTGTAATTATGGCTATGTAATGCTCTTGGTTCATGGCTGCTTTTCTCTTTGCTAAAGACTAAATGATATAGGACTACCTTTACCTCTTTTGATGCATGGAAGGCTTGTTTGTTTGAAACTAGTTTACTTGCAAGGGAAGGCAAGCATTGCTGCACTGCTATCTTCTAGCTAGTGTTCCCCCAGGGAAGGGGCTCTGTAAGCCTCCACTAAAAGGAGCTGAACCAAACTCATTCCCCGTCCAGTCCTGTTTGGTTCTGAAAACTTTCTGAACTGGGACAGCAGTCTTTAGGTAGCATGAATTACTAGGTTTCTGCTCTGTGATTTCCTTCCACCATTAACAGCTCACAGCTTGAGGGCTGTGAAGTCAATGTAACATGGGGCTGAAAGTACCCCAAAGTGAAGGCCTGTATCTGCTTTAGAGTCACTGCAGCTCTTCATTTGTATTATAATTGCCAGAGTTTGTTTCCAGGCTTTTCTGCTAAGATCCTTTTCTTCCCATGTGCTTCTAAAGGGCTGCACAATTTTTTTGCACTACGTTACATATAAATAATACTCCAAATTTTATGCACCTGTGCTTAAAATGTTGTTAATTCCTCTCCTTCCTGCCTTGATTATATATGGGCTTTGAAGTGATAAATCTTTCACTCCCAACTTCTTCTCTGCCCGCTTTACTTTAATGACCGCTCATTTTTTCATGACAGGCTCAAAGCCTCTGGCCTCAAGCTGAGGTTCTGCACCAACGAAACTCAGGCAACTCGAGAAAAATTTGTGGAGAAGCTCCAGCACCTGGGGTTTGACATTTTAGTCTCTGAAGTCACTGCCCCAGCACCAGCAGCCTGCCGTATTCTGAAGGAGCGCAACCTGAGGCCACATCTCCTCGTCCATGATGGTGAGACAGCGCTCCATGAAGCTTGGATTCTAGGAGAGGTAGACAGCACAGTACACTGTGGCACAAAAAACAGTTTCGGTCAAGTCAAATAGTACCTTAGTTGAAAGGAGTGGGAAGATGAAAACTTCCAGCTGGTGTTTTCCCGGCAGAAAAAACTCTTCAAGTCCATTCCATAATGTATCTTGAGTAATATCAGTACACCCAGGTCTCATTTGCTGTTGTGCTACCCCATTAAAATACTTTGAGATCTGTATGTTGGTGGATTCAGTAGGAAAAAAATAGCTATCGAAACCTTGTTCTTTAAGATCAAGGCCTGTCATGATAAATCAGTATTAGGCAAATTAAAGAAACAATCCCCTGCTTGACCAGTCCAATCCTGAGATGCTGGCTTTGGAGATAGCTCTTCCTAATGAGTATTTCTCCCTTCCTTCTCCCAGGCATCTTTTCTCCGAGCAAGGGGACAAGGAAACTGGGATGCGTGAATCCAGTCCATCAGAAGTTCAGTTTCACAAGGCGAGGATTTGTTCTAAGCTCTTGTTCAAGGAGCAAGAGTTATTTAGAAGTAGCCCCCTCGTTATTTGGAAGTAGAAGTATTTAAAAGCTCAGCAGTTCAAACACATCTGGTTTAGATTTGTTGACCAGATGGTCTCAGCCTCTGCTCTAAAATAGAGCTGAATATATGTACGATTTGCCATCCTCTCTGAAGACTAAATCAACACAATATTTGGATTCAGTGAGTATGCCCAAATAGGTAGAGACCATTTTTATTAACTTGAAGGACGTTCTGTCTAGAAATAGCTTTGTACTTAGGGTGAAGCTCACTCTTCCTGCCTTTGCAGCAAGCCGAAGTAACGTGTGTACTATGTGAGACACAGAATCTACATCTCAGTCCTTCAGCCCTAGGGATGGAGTAAGGATTGTCACCCTGTATATCACCAGTGCAGGAGTTTGTAGCTACTGGCTCCACACAGTCCTAGAGCCTTTGGTCCCCTCCCTATGGCATTCTGCTATGATGGAGATTTCCCAGGGCTCTTATGATGGCAAATTTCACTCATGCAGCATATTTTACACCAAGATCCTGATCTTCCTTGTCTGTCTCTCCCATTGAACTCATTGAGAGTTGTAACTGTGTTTTCAGGGGCCTTGACTACAAATATACGGGGGTAAAATTGCACTGAATAGGTAGGAGGTAGATGGGCATTAGGTAGGGGTGGGAGAATAAAACATGTTGGCTAACCTTTTCCTCAAATATTTTGTGGCTCATTTTGCTTGCTTTCTTCTCCATGGTGGATAATGGAAGAAAAGCCTCAACAATCAGCTGCTAGTGGGAGTCAGTCAGGAGTGAAAGGTCATTGTAGAGTTATCCAGACCTGTTGGATAACACACTTGAGTTGGTTCTGAAAACACATGGGATTTGTGTTTCTTTCTCCTCCTTAGGTCTGGTTCCTGAATTTGATCAGCTTGATAAAGGAAACCCAAACTGTGTGGTACTTGGGGACGCTGCAGACAATTTGTCGTACCAAAATCTCAATGAAGCTTTCCGTGTTCTGATTGGGTTGGAGAATCCCATTCTGATATCACTTGGAAGAGGGTGAGTTAAGCACTCTTAGTTCGAACACCTAGGCCTGCATATTTGTTTACTTCTCTCAGCCTTTTGCATTTAACTATCCCATTTTATCCAAGCCGCACAACGTATTATATTAGTTTGTGTAACTGTGTCCCAAAGCTGGCTTCAAAAATCTCCACTGTTGCGTGTATAGGGTGCTTAGAGCCAGTGCTGAACCTGTTGGCATACAGTGAAAAGTAAGTGACTGGATCAGATGTTTGATGAAGGGCTCTTTAGCAGAAGAATGTACTTGTTGCTCCTTCCTTCTCCCTGTTCAGAGGCAGTTTGTTTGCCAGCTCAGCTTTCTTGTATAAGTGAAAAAGGAATATAATTCTCAAAAACACATAAGTGGCTTAGGAGCCTAAGTCTCATCGACTTTAAATAAGATACAGACTTCTGAGTCACTTTTGAAAATAGGATTTGAGCTTCCAAGTTACTATAAAGTTGCCTGAGTTATTTTTCTAGTTTTAAAAGATGGATGCAGCATAGTGGACTCTAAATTACCCAAAATGCAAGTGCCACATAACAGACTCAGGGTCTAAACCAAAACCCATCAAAGTCTCAAAATAGTTCCTCTTTGTATCCAACGCACTCCTGTCTACTTTACCCGCATCCTCCTTTCCCTCCTTTTGAGTTTCACAACCTTTTAAAGCTGTGGGCCAGATTTGGCTCAGTTTGGGTCAGAAGTCACAGAGTGCCTGATCCTGCAAGGGAAGGTGGCAGCAGCAGGTATTTTCCCTGTACCAGTGGTGGGTGTTTTCCCCGTGGCAGTGTAGGGAAAAGTGGGAATGGTGAGAACTGTCTCTGTGCCTGCAGTGGGTGCTTTTCCAGTGCCCACCCTGGGGAAGGCACCCACCACTAGCATGGGGAAAGTACCTGCTGCTGCCACCTTTTCCTGAACTCACCGCTGCCGCTTTGCCTTGTGCCAGCACTGGCTGAAGCCCCACCCACTGCTGCTGAAGCCCAAGGGGAGCCAAATGGCACCAAGGCCCCATGTCTGCAGGCTGGAACAAATGGCTCTGTGGGTTGGATGTGGCCAGTGAGCCATAAATTGCTGACCCCTGGCTTAGAAGATTCCCTTTATCTTGTTTGGGTGCCAGTCTGAGCTGTGAGAACCATGGGGAAAAGAAATTGGTTTCACTAAAGGAGCTTGAGAGTCAGACTGTTGGAAGTTAGAAACCAGAACCAGTTACTTGTTACAGCAAGTAGATTGTTAAATATAGTCCTAGGTGTGAAGTAGGGCAGGGTACAGCTGCTATAGTGCTGTAAGTTTTGCTGTAGATCTAAGTTTTGTTATATCCTGAAAGATTTCAGAGGTCCAGATTTACTTGTTCATGATGAGTGTTATAATTTCAGACTTCACAGCTTTACCTTGAATTTTGGGAGATGATGTATGGCACCTAAACAACAGTCTAGTGGCAGCCAGGGAGAAGTTATCTGTTTATCAATCAAACAGGGTAGAGTTCACCCCCAGTTAAAATGCTGGATTATGAATTGAGCATGCTCAGTGTGAATTCCCCCATGTCTTTCCCAAGGATATTATAACTCGGTAGTCTCGCCAGCACAGGGTACCCTTGGCTGGCTGAAGCTCATAATAAGCTTTCTACCTCTGCTTCCCCTTGGAAGTAGCCACTGAGCATACTAGATCTCTGTGACCTCTTCAGTTACTATCATAGAAAAATAGGGCTGGAAACGCTCAAAAGGACATCTAATGCAATGCCCTGCGCAAGCAAAAATCAGTCGTGTCCAGACCAACCTAGACAAAAACTGAAAGTTTCCAAGGATGGATATTTAGTAACTTCTCTAGGTAGTTTATTCCAGTGCTTCATAGGGAGAAAGCTGTTTGTAGTATCCAAGCTCAATCTCACATTTTTCAATGTAAGCTTGTTATTTGTCCTTACTTTGGGAACCCAGAGCACAATTGATTACCATCCTCTTTAAAATAACTGTTCTTTGTATTTTAAGTGTTATCAAGTCACTATCTTATCTTTAAATTACATAGACCCAGTTCATCTACCCTTTCTTTATATGACACATTTTTTCTGGACCTGTAATCACTGTTGTTGCTCTTCAGTGGACTCTTTTCAGTACATCCATGCCTTTCTTGAAAGCACTGTCCAAAACTGAACGCAGTACTTTAGCTGAGATCTCATCAGTATTGAATGAAATGAAAGAATCACTTCCCTTTGCTTGCATACAATACTCCTGTTAATACATCCCACTATGCTATTGGTTTTTGTGGGGGTGTTGCCAGAACATTGCATTGTTGATTCATATTCAGGCTGCGATCCGCTATATTCCCCAGGCCCTTTTCAGTAGTATTCTGTCCTTAGCAGTTGTTCCCCGTTTTGCATTGGACATTTAATTGTCCGGAGTACTTGTACTTAGTCTAATTGAATATCATCCTATTTAATTTAGATAATTTTTCTAGTTTAAAAAAATCATTTTGAATTCTAACCCTATTTTCTAAAGTGTCTTCTTACCCTCTAGTTATGTATCGTACACACATTTAAGAGTACACATAGTTTTTTTCCTCCAGACTGTTGATGAACGTATTGAAAAATACTAAACCCAGGCTAACTCCTTGAGAGTCCAACTTGATACCTCCTTCTGGTCTGATAGCATGGCCCCCTCTGCACATTACAGGTATTGTGCAATTAACTGGTTAATTGTTCAATTACCTAGAAACTAGTTACTTCTGAAAAGTAGCTGTCACGTGACAAAAGGCTCCAAGCAGCTATGAAGTTAGACCTCAAATATGTGTACTGGCTTTGTAGCTGCTTGCTAGCCAACATGGATTTGCACATGTAGCAGGGTCTCCTCTGCAGCTAGGAGCCCTGTTAGCTGATGGGGCTCCCAGCCGCTGGGGTGCATCATACCCAGTGTAAAACCTCCAGGCCCCAGGGACTGTGACATAGTCCTGGGATTTCACGCACCCCCAAGCCCTGGGGATCATGGCGGATGTGATCCTCAGGGTCCAGGGATCTCACGTTACCCCTGCCCTGGCAGTGCTGGGATACCCCTGGGGCCAGAGGATTGTGGTGATCCTCTGGCCCTTGGGGTTTCCCCCACCTCCAAGGCAGGGAGATCTCCCTGCGGTGACCCTCCGACCCAAGGGTTTCCCACAACCCTGGGGCAGGGAGATTGCTGCAGTGGTGACCATTCAGCCCTGGGGGTGTGTTGGCACCTCCACAACTGGTAGCCCCTCATTTGGGGTGTGTGGGGCTCCCAGGCATGGGACCTTGCTTTTTGTCAGTTCAGGGGGAGCCTAGGATCAGGCTTCCCCTGCGCTGGCAATAAGGCATAATGGAATCTAATACATGATCCGACAATCATGCCTCCTGCGGTGTGTGTGGTATGGCAGGAGGCATGATTGTGTGAATTATGCATTAGATCCCATTGCATCTTTACGTGCACATGTAGCAGGGGTCTGTATGATTGATGACTACTCTTTGAGTATGATTATTCAACTAGCTATGCACCTACTTTAGTGTAGCTTCATCCAGACTATATTTCCATAGTTTAGCGATGAAAGTGTTATGGGAGACCGTGTGAAAAGTCTCAGTAAAGTTGAGGGCTATCATATCAACTGCTTCACCCCCATCTGCAAACCCCTTAGGAAGGAAATCAAGTTGATTAAGCATGACTTCATCTTGACGAATCCATGCTGACTGGTACTTATCACTATGTTAACCTTTAGGTGTTTACAAATGGATTGTTTGATGATGTGCTCCAGTGTTTTTCCAGGTATTCAAGTTAGACTGACTGGGCTGTAATTCCTTAAATGCTCCTTTTTCCTTTTTTTAAGGTGGGTAGGGAAATCCAATATGGAATGTAAAACACTTCATAATGCTGATTCATTATTACTATTTCTAAGTTTTTAACATTAAACCTCAGTAGTGACCTAGCAAATGGTCTGAAAGAAGCTGTTCTTATCTGTTGTGCAATGTATAGATTTAAAAAAAAGGTGCATTATTGGCCTGAGACCGTAGCGACAACTTTTTTCAGACCATAATGGCCATGAGAAGCCTTCTTAGCTTGTGGATTATTGATCCACTGGAGTAGAGCTTATCAGCTAGAAGGAGCAGTTGAAATACATTGTGTTGGCACACATGACACATGTGCTCTGGTTCTCTAATACGTGCAAAATTTCCTACAATTTTTTCCGTGAGAAGAATAAAGAGGAATGTTCTGAGCCAACAAGATTTATTTACGTAAAATAAGCTGTTTGTGTCAAATAATATTATCCTTTAAAGGTCAAAATAGAATAATGCTACATTAGAGATCAGTGAAGTTCGAACATTAAAGCTTCTAAATCCTACGTATATTTATTATTTATGTCATCTTAAAAAGCAAACCATTATTTTTTTCAAAGGCTTTCTTATAAAATAAAATCTGTTCCAATTCAGTGCGTTGAGATTTCACTTTGAGCCTATTTTATGCAATCAAGACTTTGATAATACAAGCATGAATTCTGTGGTCCTTTCTAAACTAGTTAGCCTGACAGATGAGTTTTAATGCGCCGAAAAGAGAAACGATATGAGAGAATGATACAACTTTTTGTCTAGAGAAAAGCACCATGTAAAAAGCAGCAATGAGCTGCTTTTCCCATTCCCATGTACAATGGTAATTCTAAATAAATTAAAAAACACACCTTGAAACAAAAAGGATGATTTCTGCTAAAATTTTAGTTCATTCTCTAGAAAGCAAGAGTGTCAGAGTCACTGAAGCAGAATGCCCTCCTCCAGAAAATGGAGTGATTTACATTTAGCATCTGTTTTGGGCTGAGAGTGGGAATTGGCTTTGTAATTTCTTCTGTCATGCCACTGTCAGAAAATTAAGCTGTTTACGCTAGACTATAGAAGGTTAATGGCTGTTCTAGCAAAGGTCAAGTGGTCATTTTAAAGAGAGGCTGTGCTGAATAATCGAAAATGGCAGAAGGATAAGGCATAAAATCTTATCTGACTGCTCATCCTAAATTTTTCTCTGCCATATAGGGACCTGTTTTTGGCCTGATCGGAAAAGCTTTAAAGACTGGTACTAATGTGAATTTCTATTTTAATAAATTAATATAAAGGCACTAAATAATATTGAGTTTCAGGGTACCAAGTGTTTGGGGGTTTTTGTTTTTTTTAGAAAAAACAAAAAGAGGCGTAGTTAGTGATTTTGTCTTGGTATAAATATTTGTACTAGATATGTAGTTATGATGACATTTGCTTGTGCAGTTAATACAATAAAATTAATCATTTACAGTTTGAAAACAAGTAAGGGCTTTTAAAATAACTTCTGGGCTAACTATTTTTAACAGAGAGAGCTGATTTTTCTTACTGGATAGTAAACTTTAATTGGAATTCTCTTCATACTCTGGCAAGGGCCCAGGTTTTCATTTATTTATGGAGTTGTTCTATTTATTCAATGTTGGAATTTTTATCGTATTGAAAATAACAACAATAAATAGTGGAAAAGCAAAAGTATAATTTCTTGATCAGATTCATGACAATTCCATGTTACAGCATGATTCATCTCCCCCTCTCAGCCTGTCTCCTTTCCCATTAATGCAAAGGGAAAATTCTGAATAATCAGACTGGGAATAGGTTTAGGTTCTGTTTTCAGCTGATGTAGGCTGGCACTGGCTAATTAAAGTAAATGGGTCTAAAACAATTTATATCAGTGGAGGGTTTTCCCCTCAGCTACTATTTTGGTTGGATTGTCAGTGCTGGCATCTAGTTTTCTTTCAGTCTGAATCACACAAAGTGTGGGTGTGATTTGTATCTCATTGATCCAAATTTAGTGAAGTTGAGAGTTTCACTAATGTATAAAATTTGAGATTTGACTCCAGTTCTAGTTATGTCACATCATTTGAAAAGTTGGAGCACCCTGTTGCGATCATAGAGTACACTGGCAACTTGCAGTTGCAGTCTGCATATTCTGAATCTCTCTGGAGCACCATTTGAGATCAGTTTTGTCGCTATGCCACTTCTGTGAGAGAAATGTCATCTTTGACTGCTTTACAGTTTCATCCTGGCTACCATTTAACTAGTTCATAACCACACAGCTTTTTCTTTTTCTGTAGAAATGTCTCACTGGACCTCAGCATGTCCAGAAATTGGCTCACAACACAGATCCTCAATCTTACTGTTTTTGCAAAGCTAACATACATCCATTTGTGCCCTGAACTTGCTCAGGACTTAATTGTAGCCCATAATTGAAGGGTTTTATTTAATATCATCATTAACAATCTGGAAGATGGGGTGGATTCCACCTTAAGCAAGTTCATGGATGACATCAACTGGGGAATGTAGTAGATATGCTGGAGGGTAGGGCTAGGATTCAGAGTGACCTAGACAAATTGAAAGATTGGTCCAAAAGAAATCTCATGAGCTTCAACGAGGACAAGTGCGAAGTCCTGGACTTAGGATGGAACAATCCCATGTACCACTACAGGCTTGGGACCAACTGGCTAAGCAGGCCCGTGAAAATAGGGAAGCATTTGGTTCCAATTTGGCCAATTTGGAGGGCAGTAATTAGATTCAGTGATTCAAATCAGTGTTCCCATTCGATTTGGCTGAATCAGAATTGGAGATTCGGTGCTGATTTGGCGCTGATTCAGAGATTCGGATTGACCAGGGCTAGGCAGGCACAGCCAGGCAGCTGCAGGTTCTCCTGTGGCTGCTTCAGCTGTGCCTGCATCTCCCTGGGTGAGGGGAGCTGCAGGAAAAGTCCCCATGGCTGTCCTGCCTGGCCCCATCCCACACCTGGCCCCAGCCTCCCAGCCCTTAAAAAAAAGTGGGTGGCACCCTGCTGAGCTGTGTTGTACCTGCGCCATGGGGCAGCTGCTGCATGGGTGCCAGGTGGGGGGGAGAATCCCTGATGCCCCCTCACTGCCTCGTGTTGTGTGGGGGGCTCTACCATGAGTCCCCAGAGGCCCCTAATCGCTGCTGCCAAAGCCAGTAAGTGTGGGACTTATTATTATTGCTGGGATTCTGGGGCTGAGCAGCGACAGGCACCAGAGGTGGGGTGGGGCTGGGAAGGGGGTGGGAGATCGGGGAATGGGGGCTGTGCGGGGGGGCTCTGGCACGTGACCCCAGAGCTCCCACAGCCTCTGCTACTGTCAGTGCGGGGGGAGGGGGGGTATTCCCAAACTGCTGGGGCTGGGTGGGGGTAAGGGGGGACATGGGGGTGGGGCCAGGTGGGCGATTGGGGAGTGGGGGCCGCTCAGGGGCGTTCTGCCAGGAGGCCCCAGAGCCCTTGCCACAGCCAGTGAGTGTAGGGCTTTTTTTTCAAGTGTCGGGAGTAGACTGGGGCTGGGCGGGGGATGGGGCTGGGCACGGCAGCCATGGGGGCTTCTCCCACAGCTCCCCCCACCTGGGGAGAGACAGGTACAGCCAGAGGAGCCACAGAAGAAGCTGCAGCCACCCAGCTGTGCCTGTCTCTCCCCAGCTGATCCTAATCTCCAAATCTCTCCAAGTTTCCAACTCGATTGAGAAGCTTCAGATTGAATTTGGAGCTTTTAATGCGTCTCCCGATTCGATTCAGATTGAGAGATTTGGCCTCTGAATCTCTTCCGAATTGAATCAGCGACTGAAGCTTCGCACAGCCCTGCTAAGCAGCAGCTTGGCAGAAAAGGACCTAGTGTTTACAGCGGACAGTAAGCTGGATATGAGTCAACAGTGTGCCCTTGTTGCCAGGAAGGCTAATGGCATACTGAGCTGCATTAGTAGGAGCGTTGCCAACAGATCAAGAGTAATTATTCCCCTCTGTTCTGCGCTGGTGAGGCCACATCCGGAGTGCTGTGTCCAGTTTTGCTTCCCCTGCTAGAGAAGGGATGTGGACAGAGTCTAGCAGAGAGCAGTGAAAATGGTTCAGGGACTGGGGCACATGACTTCTGAGAGAGGTTAACGGAACTGGTCTTATTTAGTCTGCAGAAGAGAAGACTGCTGGGGGATTTGATGGCAGCCTTCAACTACCTGAAGGGCGGTTCCAAAGAGTTTGGAGCTGGACTGTTCTCAGTGGTGGCAGATGACAAAACAAGGAGCAGTGGTCTCTAGTTGCACCAAGGGAGGTTTAGGTTGGATATTAGGAAAAACTTTCTCACTGGGAAGGTAGTAAAACCCTGGAACAGGTTACCTAGAGAGGTGGTGGAATTCCCATTCTTGGAGGCTTTTAAGACCCGACTCCACAAAGCCCTGGCTGGGATGATCTAGTTGGGGATGGTCCTGCTTTGAGCAGGGGGTTGGACTAGATGACCTCCTGAAGTCCCTTCCAACCCTAACTTTCTATGATTCTAGGAATAGCATTAAGTAATAATAATAACAATACTTATATGAAGTGTTTGTTATTAATTAGAAGAGGGGCTGAAATGGCACAATCTCTCTTGCATATCTCCTGCAGTGAAGAACAATGGGATTCTTTTGCAATAGGCGTTAGATTTCCAGGCACAAAACAAACACGACAGAAGGTTTGGTGCTAACCATTTATGTGTTTAGAAATGTAAAATGAGGAACAGAAATTCATTTAACAATAGGTCCTGAGGTCAGAAGAGAGTTTCTGGATAGCAGTCTCACTGTAAAAGCTTTCTGTCATGGCTGAGAATTTGGAAGCACCCGCTTGGAGCTATTCTAATATTGCATGGTTGAAACATGCTGCGAACTGGCTCCTGCTAATCAAAACTGCTCTGTGTGTTTAGGAGGTGACCCAGCCTTACTGCTCTAGAGAACCATGCAAGCTAATAACTGACACCTGGGCAGAGCACATTAAAATTGTCCTTTGTCTTGCATTTGATGCCGATGTCAGAAAAATGTAATTTTAAACCAAGCCACCTAGGCATAACTGTTTGAAGTCATGTCCACTGCTGGTTTAAACAAACAGAATTAATTTAATCAAATTAGTTGAATAACATTCTTCCTGTCCCTGTTGTCTGGTTTCAGAAGTTAAGGAATGGTTAAGTAAGAAATTACAGAAAACCACTGAAATATGAGCAAATAGTGCATTTTAATATGGCTCCTGTCCTGAGATATGTTCATTAATGCGCCCATCAAGTGTTAGCAATAAAAGAAAGTATCCGCTGAGCACACTGTACTCCTCAATAAACAGCCATGTACATGGTCTGCTCTACTGTAGGAGAGTATCTAAATACTTTCTAAAAACAACACACACATGTAAGTTTTCTCCTCCCATTTCTCGTGTACCTTGTCAATAAAAAAGCTATGTTCTTGTGCCTTTATTACAGTGAATATTGATTTTTTATAGTCTGTGTGAGATGGCATGAAGTTGTGTGTAAATACAAATACATATGCAGCAGAAAAAGACCCCAGGTGGTTAGAAGGAACACTTTCAAAGGATGTTGGTGTAGGCATGAAAAGCCTGAGAAAACTACCCGCTTTTTTCAACAAGAAGTTTTGAAAAATGCTTTGGTGTATGTTGAGCTGACTATTGGAACAATATTATGGACTGATGTCCTTAAAGAGAATAACTAAGAACAGCATTAACCAATACTCACTATTTCTAGTTCTCTGCTAGCAATTTATTAGTGACTCTGATATACAAACAAATATAAATTTCTATTTATTAAAGGCTGTGTTACATGATTGTGATCATTCTATATCTCCTGGATGTGTATTAGTTGTGTGTCCTTTTCTTTTTAAAGAATAGTCTCAGTAGATCCGCTTATTAAAATTTAATGTCAAAACTTTTTACTGGGAGGAGGAACCAGTGCAACATAGCATGTAATTACTCTTTACATCTTAAAATCATCTTCTATATTACTTGAAATGCTGATTTCAGAAAATCTTAGTTTTAAATTAAACAAACTAGGCAGAAAGTATTGATGGACAAACAATTATACCCATTTAAAGGAGTGAAAGAATTTACTGTGGTTCACCTAAATTCACTGCAACTGTTTCATCTGTATACTCTTATGCCAATTGGCGGGGGGTCAGACTAGATGGCCTGCTCTAGGCCCTTTCTGACCCTAGGTACTATGATACTAGGTACTATGATACTTCACTTAACTAAGTGAAGTTAAACCTGGGCAGCTTGCCCCTTAATTAAAGTGTTAAGGTGCCACAATGTAACTTAATTTGCTACATGGTAGGAGCAGACAGGTTAAACATTTATAATAAATCAGCTGATGTGCTCATGAGTGGTAAATTCTGTTTTGGTCTTTCATCTCCTTATGAATTTATAAGAAAAATATTTTGATCTTTTGTCCCCTAATGAATTTATAAGAAAAATGTCCAAAAAAACCCTTTAAAACCTGGTTGTGTTACTTTGAACCATTCAGTATTTTGTTAGTACAGTCAAATAGCTTGCATCTAGATATAACAGTTATTTTCTGGCTGAGGGGGAAGGAACGTGGAAGGTTACCCTTGAAATAATATTTGGGTTTTATTTATGCAAGAGGTATAGTTGTTGTTATACTATTTCAGCTGTCGTCTTTTGCGAGGGTGTCGAGTAGTCGCCAGTTTAGAAGCAGAAACCTGGGGCCAAATTCAGTGAAAATGTGTCGTGTATGTTAGATCTGCATTTGATCTGAGTCTGGTTAGATCTTTCCAATAGTAGCACACAGCATCATTTCACAGAGTCTGTTCTTAATGTCCATGTGTTAAATTAAGAGTCTAGAATTTCTGATGACTTAACTTTTGTTACAGCCATATGGACATCTATTTAGGTACAGAAATAATAAAATATAGTTGCTTTATGTTCAATTGCCAACATTTTTATTTCATTGGAACTTTATCACTTTCATTTCCAGACGCTATTATAAAGAAACCGATGGTCTGAAACTTGATGTTGGAGTGTATATGAAGGCATTAGAGGTATTTTATAGCATGAATTATGCTTACCTGCTCTATGCACCTTGTTAAAAAATAACTGGTATAAATATGAGTTCTTTTCTACAATTATTCATCCTGGGGTAAGGAAGTTTCCACAAATTAAACTTAGTTGCTTCAGACTAAGGATGTCTGTTTCTTTTTCCTTTTTCCCCTGTATGGTGCATCTAAAAGTTCCAGCATGCACTTTAATAGTATTGGGTTTGGGTATGCTAAGGAAAGACTGTTGAAAAAGGAGTCAAAGCTAAAAACTCCACTAGACGAATAAAATGAGAAATGGGTTTGAAGTAATTATAGTGACGGTGGCACTTAGCTATCCCACCCAATTTTGGGAGTCGCTATAAGCAAGTCTTGGCATTATGACTACAACATTGGCCTTAACAGCCAAAAGCAAGACACCTAAGTAAATGCCTAACTTTACGCATGCCACTAATCACATGAATCATTGCAAGATTGGTTAAACGTAGAGATGGGGAGGGATTCACTTACATCTATGTAGCTTTTGAGTTTGCCCACCCATAATAGATGAGACAGGCTTCCTGTTAGCTAGAAAAGTTTTATTTATTCAAGCATGGGTATGTAACCCCAGCTAAACAAGCTTTCACGCCCAAACCAAATCTACGAACCTTTAAAAAGAGGTGAAGTGGGTCAAAAAAACTTTCAGACCTTGACATTTGGTTTCAGTCACAAACTTCGACACGGGGCCGGGGGCAGCCTGTATTCTCCTGACTCTGCCCTCGGTGCCTGCTGCGACACTTGGGGGAGGGTGGGGGAACTGGCAATGGTGGGCACTAGCTTGTGTACCCAGTGCCCACACTGCTTGCCCGCATGCCTGCGTTGCTGGGGGTGGGGGGCAGCTGGGCTCTGGCAGCTGGTCCTTGGAGTTTCTTCCTCCCCTGTTCCTTCCCTGCTCTTTCTCCTTTTCTAGGGACCTACCAAATTCATGGCAGAAGTAGAGCGTGTGGCAACACCTTTAATCTTGTGGGTTCCATGACATGCGCCCCCCAACCGCTGCCGATCGACGGAGGGGCTGTGCTTGCAGCTTGCTCCTGATGGGCAGGGAGGCAAAAACTGCAGTTTTAAACTTGGCTCCATTTTTGTCTTCCCGCCGCTGATTGACTGAGGGGCCCGACAGCCCCACTGCTTGCTGCTGACCCGTGAAGAGGCAAAAAAGGTGCCATGTTAAAACCCATGGTTTTCACTTCCCCAATGAGTTGACAACAAGATACAGTTCCTGTGGACTGTAAGCAGGGTGGGCTGGAGGTGGGGAGAGCTACTTGCTTTGGGGAGCTGGCGCTTGTATCAGGGGAGCTTGTGTGCGGGTGTGTGTGGGAGACCTGGGGCCCTCTGAGGTTGGGAGCTTGGGGTAGAGGATGCCTCCCTTTTTGGAGCCCACTGGCCATGGTGGTAAACTCCACCAGCATTAACTCTGCTAGGTTTCCATGCCGGAAGTGCTGGGGTGGCTGGCAGCCCGCCTGCCCGGGGGCGTAGCATCGTGGCTTGGGCGATCTGGAAGCAATGCAGCCGGCAGGCAGAGCCATGTGCACTCTGGCTGCTGCTGCCCCTGCCCACCCCTGGGACCAGCTGCCGAGCAAGGCACAGCAAGAGCCCCCCGTCCCAGCCCCTTCCACCCTCTGACTTGCGATGTCCACGGCAGAGCCCGGCCCTGTCGCTTCCCCCTGCCTCTGCTGCCAGCCTGGGGTTGCTTGCTGAACCGGGATAAAACTATGTAACAACCTCCCTCGTTCCCCCAGCAGCTGCAGGGGTTTCCGTCATGAATCATCAGGGAAGCAAATGCCACGGTTTTAAACAGGGCGCCGATTTTGCCGCTCTGCTGGTCAGCAGCACGCAGTGGAGCTGCTGGGGCCCTCGGCCGGTCAGCAACAGGGATTAAAAAAGGGGGTAAAGTTTTTGCAGGGGCACGCGGGGGAACGTGCAAGATTAAATGTTCTGCTGTGAATTTGGTAGGTCCCTATCTTTTCCCTTTTTTTCCCTTTCTTTCTCTCTCCTTTTTCTCTTCTATTTTTCTCTCATATTTTTTCTCTCCCATCTTTCTTCTTTTCTCTCTCTTTTTCTTCTTTTTTCTTTCCCTTTTTATCTTTGTTCTTTCTCCCTTTTCTCTCTCTCGTTTTTCTCTTCTTTTTTCTGTCCTCTTTTCTTTTTTCTTTCTCTGTCTTTTTGCTTTCTTTCCATCTTTCTTTTTCTTTTTTCTCTCCTCTTTCCCTTTCTTCTCTTTTCATCTTTCTCTCCTCTCTGTTTCTTTCTTCTCTTTTTTCTCTTCTCTCCTTTTTTTCTTTCTCTCCTTTTTACTCTTCTCTTTTTTCTCTTCTTTTTCTTTGTCTCTTTCTTTTTCTCTATCCTCTCTTTTTCTCTTTCCCACTTTTCTTTCTTCCCCCTCATCACAACATGCTTAACAAAAAAAGAATACACAAGGAAGGTAATATATGAAGTTTTATTTATTGCCACTAGGTTTCTAAATATAATTTAGAAAACCTGGTATTTACTGTAAAAAAAAAAAAAAAAAAAAAGGCAACATTTACGATCATGTATGATTATGAAGTATATTAATATTCAGCGTGCCCTGCCATGTATCCTCCACTCCGATTTTGTTTTTCTGACATGCTGGCACCTGGCACCTTACAAAGTAGACTCCGTGATTTTTTCAGCGCTCCGACCAAAGTGTTGTCTACCTTTGTTCTAGATGTTTCAGGAGTATATTCCTCCAAACAGAAAGCAATCACCCTTCTGCTAGTCACCTTCATCTACTAATCTATTACATTACTTAAGGGCATCAATCAATAATCACACACATTTTATACCATCTCCTGAGGTTGTGGAGTTGAACAAATCCTTTTCTAATATGCAGTCCTATTTCTGTCCTTTATTTTTCAGTATGCCTGCGATATTCAAGCCGAGGTAGTGGGAAAGCCATCAAAAATGTTTTTCCAATCAGCCTTAGCAGAAATGGGAGTTGAACCTCAGCAGGTAAGATTCCCTGTTCAATAATTATTGGATTTGCTGTTCAGTTATTGGCACTTAAGTGTATTACTGGTTCCTTATTTTTCATTGAAGTTATAGAGGGATTGATGGAGTGTGGACCTTGGGTTTGGGCCCACACTGTCTTGTTCAACAGCCATTCCACAATGATACTTTGCATGTTCCAGGGAAGTATTCACACCACCTAGAAATTTATTCTCATGAAATGTTAAAAGGGATCTAACAAGTAGTGTTTAAAAATAATTTATGGGACAAACTATTTTTGCTAAATAGAGAGAAGTCTGACCAGATTGTGGTGACCTGCTGGATATCTTTTGCTCACTAAAGAATACTGCCTTGTAGTACCACAATGAAGGAAATTCAACCCCTGGAACGGGCTGCAACATATTTCAAAATTGTTTCTCTTGTTGTTGTTTTTCTGCTGTGATCCTTTTTGCTTTTCTTTTACTTCTTCCTTCCTACATTCCTTTTCCTGCCTTTGCCCTGTATCATATTCTTCAAGTGCTCCTCTTTTCCCAGTTTTCTCCTGCTGCTTCTTCCCTTTCCTCACCCCCTCATTTCCTCTTCTCTGCCAGATGGTAGGTAGTATTTCAGTAGGAAGGGAGAGACTCTTGGCCTTGGCAAGCAAAATTAAACTGTGAAAATCATTTTCTTGCAACTGAATTATCACAGATGTTTGTCAGAAAAATCAGCTGTGTTCCTGCATTCGTTGTACCTGTGTTCTGCACAATTAAGTCTATTTCTAACCATACTTGATAGTGGTTGCTTTTTTTAACGTATATTTTTTTGATCTCATAATTTCTCACAGTAGTACGTGATGATTCTGCTTGATTACCATTACTAGTAGAAGAATCCCTCACACAGCATACAAACACATGTCTTGATATAGCCATTGAAATATGGCTCCCAGATGTAACCTTTTTTTCCCTGTCCAAACTATTGATACCTGATTGCTGGTTAGTGTTTAGTCTTGCATGTAAATGCACGTGAGAAAAGCCTTAGGTGCGTATTTTGTGTAAGATACTTTGTCATGTTGACCTCACAAAATGACAGCTGCCCCAGATGACTGGCAAGTTAAAGGTCCAGCATGATGGAAACAGACATATTTTTATTATTATTATTATTTATGTATAGTACTTGCAAAACTACACACACCACATTGCTCTGGAAGCTTAGAAGTAACATATAGAAAAATAAGAAACATTTGCTTTTTAAAAAAATGTCCTCTTATGTTATGTTTGGGCTCCTGGTGCTCTCCAGAAACCATCCTTGATAGTGTGCCATCTCCAAATTATTAGGATGGCCCATTTTTCCCCTCTTTTATTCTATAGATGTGCTTGGTTTCTCTTTATTGATTAGTTATGTCACATTCAGCTTTAGGATGAATATGGAATGAATAACAAACATCAGTGTATTATAAAGTAATTTTTCCATCCAAACATTTTGGTGACATCATAAACAACAAGAGTTAAATTGCAGCAGTTTGTGTGGTCCCTAGAACTTACAGGTGAAATAATAGTTCTGTAATTCAGCATGCAGTTGACTTTTTTCTCTCTCTCCATTCTATAATAAAGTAAGACTTACCAAGCCATTCTAATCTATCCCCTCCTAGCGCAAGATTGTTCATCACCGTAGGCATTTGGTCCATACTGGTTTGAAGTACAGGGTCTTCATAAAGTCCTTGTGCACTTGTAAACTTTAATAACTTAGGTTGTAGGTATGATTGAAACAATCTGTAAACGGTATTTAAAAGCAAATTTATTAATGTTTTAGGACATCTAGAGTACACAATGACAGACTTAATAAGTATAACAAATTTATTCTTAAATAAGATGGAGCTCCATGTCACTATGCTCTGAATGTACAGCAGTCCCTAAATGATGTTTTTCCAGAGAAGTGGATAGGCAGAGGTAGACCAATTGCTTGGCTGCCTCATTCACCTGACTTGTTGCCGTTGTACTTCTTATGGGGACATGTTAAAAGTGTAGTTTACTTGTCAAAACCACGTTCATTGGTGGAACTAAGGGCTAGGATCACCAATGCAATTAGTGTAGTAACTCAAGAGCAACTGGGAAACGTTTTCAAGGAGTTGAAAGGTTGGATTAAGCACTGTATCATGATGGATGGTGGGTATTTTGAAATCTGGCATTGTGTACTGTAGCTGTCCTAAAACTTTAATAAATTTGCTTTTAAATGCCATTTACAGATTGTTTCCATCTTACCCACAATCTAAGTTATTAAAGTTTAAAATTGCACAAGGACTTTATGAAGACCCTGTATACCAAGCAGCAGGATTCCTACTAGTACACTAAGGAGAATATTCACAGCCTAATTGATCTTCCTGTCAGGAAGATTTTCCTGGGATTCAGCCTAAAGTTTCTCTTTTAAATATCACCTAACTACACCTAATTTTGCCCCATGGATTGCACCAAAATGTTTCTCTCCCTCCTTGAGGTCTTTAGTTATTTGTAGATTGTTACTTTATCTCTTTGCAGTTTGTCTCTTAAAGATATACAGGTTTCACTCTTGTAATCTATTATAACGCAGTCTCTCATCACTCTATTTGTGGTTGCTTTTTTTTGCACTCTTTCCTGTCAATATCTTTCTTATGCCACAGTAGCTAGACCTGAGCGCCATATTTCAGGTACAGCTACACCAGTTATTCATCAGTCTGTTAATCCTGCTTGCAACACCAGTATACCAAAAAGCCATTTTAGAAAAAAA
>JAGPOW010002742.1:9231760-9293018 GCA_030014935.1 Caiman crocodilus | reverse complement strand
ATGGTATTTGACGAAAAAGTAGCTATCAAAAGAGCTCAGCCAGAATTTTGGTTGCTTAACAAGCAAACAAACAAACAGGAAAGCAAAAAGAAAGAGCTCTCAGACTAAGTTGAGAAAGGAAGAGATCTTTGTTGGCTGTTTTCTTTCTTTGCTGTTTCTGCAAAATAGGGTTACCCAGTCTTTTCCTGTGAAATATTAACCTGGCTGGGGTTGTCCCTTACTTTTGCCAGACTCTTAGAATATTGAGAGCATTCTGAAATGGCTTTAGGATTGCCAAGATTTCACCAGTTTGTGATGTTACGTTTCTATATGTTGGCTGCCTTCAGAAACTGGGAAATGGTATGCATCTATAGCTGTGTTTCTGAGAACAAAGTTCAGGCAAATAACTGAATTCCATTAGCAGGCTGGCACAAGCTTTCTTATTTCAGGGCTAATTCACTGTTCATTAGAGTCAATGGAAAGCCTTCCATTGACTTCCCTTGGCTTTGCATCAGGCCCTGAGTAGTAGCAAAATAGACAGCGTATTTTGCCCGTGCATTCTGCATTCAGCAAATTTTCGTAGTCAGGTTAGTGACTATATTATTTTTTAATTTGGTTAACATATACTATGTTGAAAAATATTGTCAATAAGTGTATATATATTTCCAAAATAAAGATATAGGACATTTGGTCTTTTGCAGTTGGTATCCTATATACATGTATGGAGAGAAATTGTCCTATATAGGAGAAAGATAGCACTAATAGTGCCCCCTGTGTTAAGAGTCATTTGACACTTTTCACTTTGGAAAAAACTTTACGCTTAAGTAATTAAAAACTGATAAATACATATGTACAAGGGGACTAAATAATGGCAATATGGACAACTTTAACTGACATTTCCCAACTTTGGAGTACTTGAACATGTAACCCTAACAGAATTTCCACATAGATTTTAGATGCATTGTGTATATGCAATAAAAGATCCAGTTCATGCAGTGCTTTTGGCTTCTTAATGATCTTTCATGTCATATTTTTCTGTGTCCTGACCATGGTCTATGTATCTACTCATGATAGCAAAATAAGGACCACCCTTATTGCTTATATCTTTATTTTTGAGCATTTTATAATTCATTCTATTTTTGACTTGCATTTAAAAGTCATAGCAGCAGTTTCACACAATCATTAAATCACTGTAGATGAGCTATGTTGTATAAAACATATTACAATTTTCTTTTACCTTGTTTTTAATGAAAAATATCTTTTTAAAATACAGCTGTCTCACTACAGTAATGCCAGACACAGGCAAAGCTTAAATTTCTCAAGCTGCTTTAATCAATAAAGTTATCACCAGTCATTTCCCTTGATAACTGCTTCTTACTGAGACCCTGACTGCCTTCTACTGCTGAGATGTTTTCAGCCTGCACTTGGAATAGAAGGAACTCCCTAAAGTCCAATTTTCATTTTAACCTTTCCTCAATGGCCTAGAAATAACAGATTGCTGGTATTACTTTAATAGATTGGAAATTTAAACCTCTTAGAGGTAACCAGATTCTTCTTATGATTCAGTAATACGACAAAGAATAACACATCTTAAAGGTTACTGAAATACCTAATTCATATGTTTTAAGACTGCTGTAACAGTGGATGATTTTTACAGCTTTACAATAAAACCTAAATAATGTTAAGGTTCCAGTATTTTTATATAGCCATTTAAAGTTGTATCCATGGCAAAGTGTTCTGTTTTAATGGGAATTATGGTGGGTGAGACCAGAGTGCATAAATTACTGGTCCTTAGCAACAAATTTTCAAGTCTGTTACCTACAAATCTCAAGTGTGACTTAGTGGGGCATAAATGCACCGAGAGGTCACACCAGGAGTAAGAAGGGGTGCTTATTTCTGTATTTGGCATTGCACTCCAGTCATTTGGGAATGGGGGCAGAAGACTTTCAGTGGAACAAATAGGGGTTAAGTGACCGAGTGAACTTTCAGGTTTCAACTCCCATTGAAAGCTTATTCAAACCTAACTACCCTTGGGGCTTTTAGAGTATTTCTTTCTGTCTCATCTGCCTTGGTGTATAATTTCTTCCAGATTAGAGTCCACATTTGATACCCTTTGTATGTCTGATATTTGCTCAGACAATTGGTCCCAAATAGAAACATCATTAAAAATAAAAGGAGGTCTTAAAGCCTATACAGTTATCTATCAGATCGAGGGAGGAGGAGTAAAGTAAATACAGAAAGTTTCTCTTGCAAAGGCTTTTAATATATTAGTTAAGACTCTACTTATAAACCGCTGCTGCTGTATATCCCAGTCATTTTTTAACAAGATTAGGGCTTTTAAGCTTGTTGTGAAAATCTGCTTATGCATAAATACGTTTTTATTCTAGGAGGGTTCACCATATTAAATATTCTACAAGTTAACATAGTTATTACTGTGGCATCTCATTCATTTGCTCCTCCTTACTCTTCAGGTTTTCATATGTGAGCTTGGGAATATTTATCATATTGTAACATCAAAAATTATTTATAGATAGGTAGATAGATGTGAAAAGAGTTTAAATTAGTCATTTATTTTTTAGATAGCTAATTTCTTCTCCTTTTAAAATACTTTTCTATAAATTTGCTGCTTGTTTGGCAACACTAGAAGTATAAAACACTGCTCAGAGAAGCTATAGTGAAAGCAAGCAGTCATCTACCCCCTACTATAAGCTTAACTAGTAGTGAGTACTTCTGTAGGTGAGAGGATATTTTAATCCATACGTTCTTTTTGTTCTCTGCCTATCTCTTGAAACTGCCAAAAAATTCCCAGTTGTGATGGCCAAACTTTGAACACTAGGAGTTAAATTGTAGCCCCAATTCTTTCCTTATAAATTCCCAAGCTGCCATCTTCTGGTAACTGTTTCTGGTCATTACTGATCTAGACTGGATTTGAACCAGCATCTGAGAGTCAAAAGCTATGATTTGTAGTATATTTATTTTATTTTTATTTTTTATATTTGGATAATCATCTTGAGCTGTCCAACTGCAGTGACATTTTAAAGAATATTTTTAAGAAATATAAAATACATTTATAACCTCTTTCTTTTGTAGGTTCAGCTTAAAACTCAAGAGGTTTTTTGATAGTTTTAGTACATTTCTGTTGATTAAAAAAAATAATTTCCATACTCTAATTGAACAGAGGAATGGCTTGTGTTCCCTGTGTAAAATGTGAGCACAAACTGGGATCTTCTAATTCTTGCTTTCAGTGGGTATGTGACCTTTCCGTTTTATATCTCTCTCTCTCTCTCCTTACCATATTGCAGTCAGAGAGGAAGTTAAACCTAGGTTTGACAGGTAGAGTTTTTTTATTTCCCTTGACAGTACACCTCTTGACCTCTATCTTCTTGCCAATGATTTTTTAAATCCTAAATGATTTGGGAATAATTGCTCCTCCTTTAGTGATTATTGCCCTTCACCGATAGTAAATCTGTGAAATCCCCAAGGGTTGGAGTACATTTTTGTATGCGTATGCCACAAGCTGGCCTGGATAGGCATCACTGCTCATGCGCAGCTGCAGTTTCAGAGCCGACTGTCTTCTTGCACAAAAACTTGTCTATACCGAGTATAATACACTGCTGGTGAGCACATTTCTCAGCTAGCACTTGGATTTCTCAGTAAGCCAACATGGTGGCTTCTCTTTTTCAGACTCTTTCAGGCCTGCAAGAACTAGAGAAGAGATTGTGTTGCCTTCTGGACTCATGTTCTCTAATGGGACCAAAAATTCAGGGTACACAGTCAGCTGCCGTGGAGGAAGGGAGGTCCTTCCATATCCTACAGGTACTCAGGCCAGAGCAGAAGAATCCTGCTGACATGCACGAGAGGATGGGAGTTCAATCTCATTATCTACCTCCATTAACTGGATCCTCCCTCCTTTCTCTTCGTCTGGCAGGAGCCAAGGATTGACTTTAGGCACAAATAGTCCTGGGGAGCAGGACTATTTGTGAGAAGAGAAGAGTTTAATGAAGGGGCTAAATTAAAAGCTCCTGAAGCCCATGCCCATGGCTGAGAGATGATTGCAGGAGAAACTGGGGGCTCTGTCCTTGCCCCTTTTCTCGACTACATGTGTAGCTCTGTATGTATATGGCAGAGCTGTTAGCCAGTTGGATGGAGGTATTTGACTGCCTGGCATTTTCCCTGGTGACACTCCAGAAGGATATTCCCCTTCCCACCGTAAGGTAGCCACTTCCTTCATCCTGATGCCCTTCCTTGATTACCTCAGTACCGGTGAGGAGAAAGCATGGAGGCTCAAACTGCAGCTTGCTGTTAAAGGGGTGTCACCAGCTTGCCCTTTATGATTTTACCAGTGTCCTGTGGGCATACAGCTTGGCCACAATATAGGATTCAGCACACACTTGCTTGCTGAGGACTTGGGCTCTGTTTTCCATCTGAATCAACAGCATCTTAAAAGGCAGATTTAAGTATTAATGAAGGGGTGACAGAACAACCCTTGGCTTAGTCCTTGGTATTGAAGTGTGTACACTAGGTGAGGTCTGCTGTTGTAGAAGACCTGGAGGACGCTGTAGCCCTGTCCCTGAGCACAGTACAGTTAGTTAAGGTTAGAGAAGTATTACTCCTGCCCTGAAGACAAAGTGGTCATGAAATCTGAACTTCACAAGTGAGCCCTGTCCCATATTGCACAAGCCATTCAAAGGATCCAAATCTTGTAGGCAAAGAACTTAGCAACATGGCATATTATAATATGGTCATGTGACTGACAGTGCAGTCAGGATAAAGTATTTTCAGTGATGGTTCAACACAAGACAGTACCCTAGTTCATTGAAGCACGGTGTGATATGACTATGTTTTGCATCAAAATAAGCTGCTTTCACTTGCAAGTGATTTCTGCCTCTGTACAGCATTGGTGAAACTGGTGCTGGGATACTAAACACAGTTCTAGTGTCATCATCTTAAAAGGATGTGAAAATGCTGGGGTTGTGGAAAGAAACCTGATGTTAAGGCTAGAGAAAATGCTTTGTGCTGAGAGAACCATGGAGAAACATCTGTGCAGTATTACTTTCTGAAAAGATTATACAGCATTGTACACTTGATTACAATGTATTAGTTCCAGGTTTGGGAGAAACTTTGGGTATTAAGAGTCTTTAATTTAGGGGACAAAAACATAATAAGAACCCCTGTAGATGTCAAACAAGGACAGAGAAATTCAAATGAGAAATTAGGTACTTTTTAACAGTGAGGGTAATTAGGAAACACTGCTGAGGGAGATATTAGATAATCTCTCTCTTACTGCCCTCAAACTCTAACTGGATGCCTCTCTTAGCCAATACAAGTTATATTTTATCCAAACACAATTTGATGGGCCCAATAAATGGGTAAAATGTAATGGCTTGTGATGTGTGGGAGATCAGACTATTTGGTCTAATAGTCCTTTTTTAGCTATACACTATAAAACAGTTCCTTGCTTTTTAGTATCTGTAAGGTCTGGAGACCCAGGGGCAAATCATGTTCTCTCTTCTATCCTTGAACTCTTTGAATCTATGAAATGGGTCTTACCCTTTCCAGCATTGTACTCAACCTGCCAAGACAACCAGATATTCCACAAGATTGATTTGTGACTCTCCATGTCTGCCCTTTATGAACAAGCAGAGATAATGGCATGGCTGGGTAGAGCTGAGAACCTTTTGGCCCTTGTTATTAGGTACTCTTAATGCCAGTATTGCTGTCTAGTTTTGTGGTATATTTAAAAGATACGTTTCAAGGAAAAGAGAAACAAGGCAGCGGTTTTAATAATAGTTAAAAATCTTGCCTAAAATACAAAGATTCTATATGTTGTTTTCATAAAGTTATAGCCAGCCCCCAAAAAGTCAGAATTCTCCTTAAAACACAATTGCTAGAGAAGCCAAGCCCCATTTCTAGGCTTAGTGACTTATCCTCATGACCTCTCTGAGCAGGGCCTATTTATCAGCTCACCACAGCTGGAAAAATGCTAAGTTGTCTTCTGTACATGCTCAGTGTAGTCCCCTTGATGCTCTTCTTAGTAACACAGTTGCCAGCTAAGACAATCCTGGTCCATTTTTAAACATGCCTTTTAACCTACAAAGACCCACATATGGGATACAGATGCATAGTGAGGGGCACAAGAAAAAGAGTAGGGCAAAATGCTTAAGACGTGAGACCAATTTGTATAGTATAAAAATCAGCCCACTGTGACAGCTCTACGTTTGTGATGTTAAAATTACAGAAATAGCAATTATGTGCAAGCCAGGTACATTTTAGCTAAATATGAGGGCTGCTTTTAGGGCCCTGTCACATTATCATATAAGACACTTGGCACATATATTAGATCATAGTAAGCATTTTTGCAAGCTAGAACTTGTTCTGAACAGTCACATGGTAATGCTTACCATGGTCTGGACAGGGCTGGAACTGGCTGTGCAGGGAACAAACAGCTGGTTGTTTGTCCCAGCCCTGGCACTGCACCAGCGCTGCAAGGACCGCTCATATTATTTCTGTAGAGCATTCCTAATATAGATGAACATGTATTACTTAATACCATCTGAAAATAAATGGCCTTTGGAAAGTACTAACTTTGCTATAATACAGTGGCACTTAGCGTCTGTTTTACTGGTTGTATATGCATATGTTGGTTTAAGTGTAGTTGACATGTTTTAAATATAGTGTGTGACAAGGCCCTTGATGATAGGAGAGAGTTGCGAAGTATATGCCATTTTGGAAGTCTGGTAGTTGCAAGGCAAGCATCTAACTTAGCATAGTTGCAGATAAGGTAACTGTAGTTGTGCAACTGGGTGTTTATTTTTAAGCACTATTCACCTTGTCTATACTAGTTGCAAAATTGTATTTAAAAACCAGTAGCTAAAACATGTTAATTAACATATATTCACACAACTTATTTTCCAAGTCTAGACATCCTCATGTAAAGAAAACTGTCTTCATTTATCATGAGGGTACTTTAGGATACACTGAAAATTTTGGATGGTGAATGAGAAGTTGAAACCAAACTTTTATTTAACTGATCAGAGTTTTTCTTTTTTTGAAAGTTTGAGAGCAAAGCCCTAAGCTGTTTTATAAATTTGAGGATAAAAAAAATCTAATATTTTTTTCTTCAGATTGATAGTAAAGTCCTTAATATTTCTCATTGATGGTCTTTGTTGAGAAAACTGATACCTTTGTTTTGGTTTGAAACAAATGTGTCCTGATTTAACAGAGATCACCATATGAAAATTGTTAATTGAGCATTCATAGTATAAAGCTACATTACCCTGGACAAAATCCCATCAACAGGCTGTACAACTGTGGTTCCCAACCTTTTTTACGCTAGGGTCTGGCAACACTCTCAAAGAATTGTGGTGGATCAGGTATAGAAGCAATCTAATTGATATAATTAAAATTTAATTTTTACACTGGGGGGTGGGTGTTGTGAGGATCGGATCGTGTTGGGGCATCACAGCCGCAGACACCGTGGGACCCTGCAGGGGAGGGAGCTGCGCAGGCGGTGGCCTGGGGAGACCCATCTGGGGCTGCCCGGGAAGAAGGGCTTCACTGCCTTCCTTAGGAGCAAGCGGGGGAGCCATTTCCCTGCCTGCATCCCCTGGCTCTCAGCTGCAGGCAGGGCTGGGGGGTCCTGCCCAGCCCAGCATGGGCCCTGGGACCTGCTGCATGGGCAGCACCTTGCCAGACACGGTCATGAGGATGGGAGCAAGCTGGAGTGCATGGAGATGGCTGCCTTCCTCTTGGGGCTGCCCCACCACCCAGCTTTAAGCTGAACAGACAGATGTCCCGACAGCCAAGTCTTTGCAGCCCGGTATTGGGCTGTGGCCGGATGGTTGGAAAACTCCGCCATCGAAGACTTCTCAGTTAAATTTTGCCTTGTGACCTCCATGCTTTATTTTGTTTGCTCTTATATTTTGTTTGCCTAAATTGTAACTGATTATAACAAACATGGCTACACATGTATGGGAAATGTAATGTTGTGCAAAAATAAATAGCACTGACGTATTTTGAGATGCATGGCTTCACAAATTTCCATATTGCTTTTAGTATGATGGAGGCATAAACTGTACTAAGTTATATTTTCATTAATCTTTGGAACAAACTTGCTAACATTTCTATCAGCCTTTAATGTGTAAATTTTAACGAAATGTTTTAAATTGAATATTAACTGCCATCAACCATGGAAGAATGGCTGTTTAGTATGTAGGACTAACCTCACAAATTTCAGAATTTTTTGTATTGTACCAAATAGTTTTGAGTGTTTTGATTGATTTCAAATTGTGCGGATGTATACAGCACAGCTGTATAGTTCACAGAGGTATGGGATGAATTATATTCAAGGTAGAGGGTGACTTTTAATCAATAAAATGACAATATTATCTTGTTTAATTTGTCTGATGGCAGTATTAAACATCAAATCAAGCAGTTTATTATGTCAAGGAAGATGAAGTATGGCAGAAATAAAATTCACTTGACACTAGTTTTCTGTATTTCATTGCCGTGACAGGCCATCATGATTGGAGATGATATTGTGAATGATGTAGGAGGTGCCCAGCAGTGCGGCATGAGAGCTCTACAAGTACGGACAGGAAAGTACAGGTCAGTGCACATTATATACCCTGTAGTCCATATTGTGATCCTGGAAAGAAGGGACTATAACTGTAGATTATGATTTGTTGTATTAACCTTACTCCCCAAGTACACTATGCTCCAGTTTTCTTACTGCATGTTAATTTATAAAGAAAAGAACTTGAACCCAATAGAGTTTTGGAACTGTATTATAAAACGAACACAACAGACATGATGTTTGAGTGAGGGTTTCTATTACTGATGGGTGCACAATTTTGCAATCAACTTATCTGTCTTTTGTCATTATAACTCTGCTTACAGAGCTGTTGAATATTGCACAGATGGGTGATAGAATTTTCCATGTGTAAAAAGAAAAAAAAAAATTAGACAGAATTGTACTTACAGAAGTGAATGCCAGAGTCTGAAACTCTGGCCAATTGACTAGCTACTGTGTTAGATATAGACACAGATATGTCTGTTATAGATATAGATCAGTTTCCAATCATTTATATGAGGAAAGTGTAATGTTTATACCTGGCAATTGTATTTAGTCATTTGAAAAAACATATTTTCTACTACACAGATCATGGATATAAGCTGTGTGTGTGAAAGCTAAATCATCACCAGTATATATACTTGCCTGTATTTCCTTTATTAAACTCTGCCTTATGTGTTGTTTTAAGTGAAAATGTTTGATTGGCTATACAAACTGGTTTGCAATTCATGTAAATAATAGATTTTGGATGTTTCTCACATTCCATCTGTATTACTAGAAGAGAGCGCCTTGTTTGCTCAGCTGAATTAAACTACAGCATACAGTGTAGCAGTAGCCCTTATTATTTTGGCTGTAGCCTTACCCCAAGGCCAATTTAAATTGAGGACGGTAATCTCCCCTTGTTCCCCAGACCACAGCTTCATTTTAGTGAGTGCTATAAAAACTTAATGGTCCCTATTCTTCTAGCTCAGGAGTGGGCAATTTGGGCCTGGAAGCCACTTAGGGAATTGTGATGAGTTGTAATGGGCCAAGTCAGCATCCCCTCTTTCTCCTCCACTGCAACTCACCAAAATTCCCTATGTGGGATGGTGCTCTAGGCAGCGAGCAGTGTTCAGGAGTGAGATGGGCAGGAGAGGTCAGGATCACAGGGTGGGCTTGTGGGAGAGCCCCTGCCCTGTGTGGGGAGGGGTGTATGGGAGGTTGGGGGGGCATGTGCACATGCCACCTGGGTGCTAGGTTCAGGGAGCCAGTTGGGGGTGAGGGGAAGGAGGAGGAGGAGGCAGGGGGTACAGGTATCAGAGCTCACTCAGGCAGTGGAGGGCACAGCTTCTGGTGAGGCTGTCCCCAGCCAGTGTGCACAGCTTCCAACTGGGCTCTCTGTGCCTCCAGCAGCGGCTCCCCTCCCTTCCAGCAGCAGCTCCTCCTCCTGCTCTTGCTGTGCCACTCCAGGAGGGGAGGAAGCTTCAGCCAGTCAGCTCCTGTCCCAGCACATGGGACTAACTCCAGGTCCAAGATGCCTTCCACCCACGCCACTGGCCAAGTGGGTGGAGAGCAGCCAGGAGCTGGAGCAGGACCCTGTGCGCTGGGGCAGGAACTGCCCAACTGAAGCTGCTGGCTATCTTTCACCCACTTGGCCACCCATGCTGGGTGTGCAGAGTGAGTGGAAAGCATCTGGGAACTACAGCCAGAGCCCCGCACGCTGGGGCAGGAGCCGCCACGCTGAGCCTTCCTCCCAGGCCGGAGTGGCAAAGCAGGAGCAGAAGGAGGAGCCGCTGTTGGAGGTGAGGATACTGAGTAGCATTCGCACTGGGAACAGCTGTGCATGCTGGCTGGGACTGGCCAGATCTGATCAGCAAGGGAAGATTAACTTAAGCCCCCTCTTACCTCCCTCCCTTGTGGGCCAGAAGCAATCAGCTGGTGGATCAAATCCGGCCCGTGCGCCATACTTTGCCCGCCCCTGCGCAAGCTGCTAAATTTCTTGTTCAAAACACAGAGAGCCTCCAACTCCAAGTGAGCTAGGTTAGCACTGCAGGATTATTCCTCAGTTAGATAGCTTGGATTTTTATTTTTTTTATTTTTGGCAAGGAACTCAAAAGAAGCAAATGTACTACAGGTTTCAAACTGAGTCGATTGCTGTCAGTATAGCCACATCATTACAGGGGCCCTTTCCAAATGTCAGTCATTCTAGATGTTTGTTTGACACGTCATTGAGGTATCTTGGATATGATCACTGCTTGCTTACCTATCAATGTACCTGCTTGATGTGTAATGAAGAAAAGCTTTCTGCAAACTGATCAACATCAGTTATTTGGCCCTCACTGTATTTTCTTTTGGCTGGCCCACATGCAATTCTGACTACACTCTTTCCCTCAGTGTTTGATCCAAGATGTCCTATCTGATTGCATCTTTATTTATGTATTTGTATTCCATATCAACTAGACATACCAGTCACAGACGACTGTACTAGCTGCTGTAAAAATACAACTTCTGTGACTGGAGAGAGTTTTCATGTTTAACTGTATGCTTGACTTGGAAATACTGATGCAGCAAGATGAATGAAAAATGGCAAGAGATAATTTTGTAGCAGAGAGTCAGGAAGGCAGACAAGTAAGTTACATTAGCATGTTACTTTTCGAGTCAGTACGTGTCTCTTCTCTGTTTAGCTTGGATTAGTGAAGAACAGGCACAGACGTTTGAAACCAAATTAGGACCTGCTCTCGACTCTTGCAGGCAATTAATAGCCAATTCGTGGGAAGGGGTCTTTTAAGGTAGCTATATAGACAGGTGTACAGCTGTACAGGCAGGTACTAGCATTAGTAAGTAAAATCACATGATCAACTATCTATCAATTTGAATATATTTCTGTAAATGCTTTCTGCTACTGGATTTATTTATCTGTAATTTTTACAATTCCATTACTTTTCTGTGGGAGTTTTCCAAAGGGTCCTTTTATTTTAACAGTTAATTTTCCAGTAATATTGATAGAGATCACCAGGCAGTCCTTCAAAGTCCTGCATACAGGCATCTGTGTGACATTTTTAGGGATGCCTGTTCTGAAAAAGAGCTAAATTAGGACCTACCGCTGAAGATCTACAAAGTGCTGAGCAGCTCAAATGCACATGACACCCCACAGGAGGCACTAATCCAGGCTTTTGAAAAGCCTGCGGTGAGAGCGTGAATAGTGTATTTTCACATATCAGACAGGCATTTGCTTTTGTGAAGTATGAACCACATAAATTGTAGCTATAATAGAATGCCCAATTGCTCTAGATAGAAAAAGGACCATTTCCCTCTGTTCCTATTTAAATTTCACATTAAAATGTATGTTTTCTGTCATCCAGAATCATATACCATTATATGGCAATGAAATATGGTTATGTCCCTTTCAGAATCAAACACCTGGTGTCATTTCCATTGCTGTGCCTAGCAAGCATCAATAAAAATCATACAATGTCTTCATACAGAAGGAGAACAGAGCTTTGGTTTATGTAGGACTCCCATTTTAATACACATGGAAAATACAGTAGGAATTGGGGAGCATTGAAAAGAACAAATCTAATTGAATAAAAAATAATAGGTAAAACATAACAGAAGAGCAGATTATTTTGTTACTATCTGAAGGACAAACTCCTAGTGCTGTTTAAAAGTGAATAGTTTGGCATTAGTCAAAGTTTCCTTACCTGCACACACATGCATTTTGCCCAAGAAACTGTGTGCTACACTCAGGTACCTTTAGATGGCACCATTAGTACACTTACTTCAGTATTTGACATGACTAACAGCCTCTCCATGGAAGCTAGGGCCAGTTTTGTTAAGTGAGTGTAAAGCATAAATGCTGCATGATTAAGTTATACTGTAGATGCTGGGTGTCATAATAATGGGGTTTCCAGAGATTTCAGATATGAAAATTTTGAAGCTCACCTAATACAAGATAACCCCTTTTGAGTATCTGATAACCCCCATAGGCAGGCAAGGTTCTTTGAATAGATGTGATTTCTTTTATTAGACAAACTAGATAGTTGGAAACAAGTTCTTTGTAAGCTTTTGGGCACAAACACCCTTGTCAGGCACCAGCGATTGCTAGTGTTATGTGTTCTCCAAGGTAGAAAAGAGGCTAATTTACAACAAGCAGGTCTGTAAAAATGCAAATGAGTGGAAGTTTGGAAGACAACGGGTAGAGATAGGAGGGAGGGGGAAAGGGTGGGAAATGTGTGAAGGAATGCAAGTGGCTAGCTGGAAGCAGGTTATCTGGGGCATTGGATGTCAGACAGGTTGTAAATCCAATGTCTATATTTAAGTCCATGATTTTTTGTATCCAGTAAATTTATAAAGTGAAGTTTGTAGGCTCATCTATGAAAGGTGTTTTGTAAACTCCCTTTGAGGCTTAATTCTCCCTGTGGCTGATGAAGGGTGTTTATGCCAGAAAGCTTGCAAGGAACATTTTTCCAGCTATTTAGTTGGTCTAGTACAAGATATCACATCTACTCAAGGAGCCTTCCCTGTCTACGTCCTTAGACCAGGGGTCAGCAACCACCGGCATGCCTGCTGAGCGTGGCTTGCGAGGCCATTTTGCTTGGCACCCTACGGCCAGCCCTGGCTCTGGGTACCTGCTGGAGCCCAGGCTGCTCCCAGCAGAGCTTGCAGCGTCCCAGCTGCCTGCTGGAAGCAGCCCAGGCTCTGTAGCTGGCAGCAGTTACCCAGAGCCGAGGCCGGTTGCAGTCTGGAGCCCTGGCATCATCTCCATATCGGCGCACGCACCTGCACGTCGGAGCGGGTAGTAAGGGAGGGGTCTGAGGCAGCGCAGCTCCGGTATCTCCCCCACTTCTGGCACAGAGGCAATGACTGGGCTCTGGAGCCTGGCGCAGCTGTTTGTAGCCAGCCTGTGCTCTGGGTAGTTGTAGCAAGCAGTGAGTAGGCTGCAAACAGCTGTGCCAGGCTCCACAGCTCCGGCATCAGTTCCATGCTGGCGGCGACCGCACACACCTCGGGGCAGACAGCAGGGCAGTGCAGCCCGCCCCAAGGTGCCTGTGCAGTCGCCACCAGCATGGAGCTGATGCTGGAGCTGTGGAGCCTGGCACAGCTGTTTGCAGCCTGCCCACTGCTTCCTGCAGCTGCCCAGAGCACAGGCTGGCTACAAACAGCTGCGCCAGGCTCCAGAGCCCAGTCATTGCCTCTGTGCCAGAAGTGGGGGAGATACCAGGGTTGCGCTGCCTCAGACCACTCCCCTACCACCCGCTCTGACGCGTGGGTGCACGAGCCAGTACAGAGGTGATGCCAGGGCTTGGGAACCCAGCACAGCTATTTACAGCCTCTGGGCACAGGGCAGCAGGGCTGGGGGGCAGGGGCTTTGGGTGGGGGACAAGGAGCACAAGCAGGGCATCCTTGCATGTACCCCATGCCCTCATTTTGTTTTTCTGGCATGCCAGCACTCCAGCACCTTCCAAGGTAGGCATTGTGGGGGTTTTCACCACTCCAACTAAAAAACATTGCCTACACCTGCCTTAGACCAACACAGCTACAACCAAAAACCCTAATAACCCCTGTTACATCTATGATCTGTGTACCAGAAGGCTAGTAGTGGCCAACAGGAAAATATAGGATGAGTTAGGCTGTAAGATTTGTGTTCCTCAGTATACCAAGAAATGAGAGGCATTTTAGACATGAATTGTTCCAGGGAGGTTTCCCAACACAATAGCACATAATGGGAATTAAACTGTTCATACAAGTTGTCTTATGTATGCAAGTTTAGGTGTGCTGAAGTGGTTCTGTTTTACCCCCTATTTCCTGTTGTACCTCTGATGATGTATGCTTACCTTGGGGTTCCAGCTAATTTATTTTGGTATGAATCCATTTATTTCAAAAGCGCCGCTCTGATTTACCTCCTGCTGGACTCTGAAATCTGTAGTCAGTAATATGTTTAACCTTGGAAGCCAGGAGTTGCCAACTGTAACCAGGAATGGAAGAGGAATCGAGGTTACTGCTGTCCACCTTTTCAAACTTACAAACTACTTTTATAGTTTTCTGTAAGCTTTAGCGGATAGTAATGACTACAGGACTTGTAGCTGCTTTACGAGGCTAAGAAGCCATTTCCCCGCTACCCTGAAAAACTCAGTATTTGAACACCCTGTTTATTAAATCATGTACCTGAAAGTTTCATTATTTAATAAAAATAGTCTGTTATTTCACCTCAGGGCAAAATGCCATAATGGGGACAAGAGCCTGAGTTTTGAACTGATATATCACACTAGTTGCACACTGTGCTCTGTTATTCAGTCACCATGTTAATGGGGGAAACCTTATATTCATGAAGTTTCTGGCTAATTATATATGTGGGCATTTTATATGTGGGCAGCAAGAAGTATGGGCTGGATGTAGTGGAGCTTTGGCCTCTCACCCATATTGCTGGAGGCAAGGGCATCTCCACAGGATTGCATACTAGGAGTTGGGGGAGCAAAATGACACTGGATTTTCACAGTGTAGAAGGTGGGTAGTGTATTACTGACTCTGACCCTTCATAACAGGCCTTATGAGCACCTGGGTGGACTTTTTATAGTTAGCACTTTATGGGGAATGTGTTTGCAAATTAGTAAAGAATACATGCTCATTTTCTTCCACTGGGGGGGGCGCATCTACACATGTGCTCAACTGTGCAGTAACCACTGGCACTGCATAGTCCCAGCACCACATGGGTCGCTTCTGACCCTATTGCACAGTAGCTGTGGTGTCATGGTTCATCACCCACCAATTCTACGTCGCTGTAGCATTGAGTTACGTCGCTGTAGCTTGCCACTACAGTGACATAGCGTCTCATGTTGACATGCCCGAGGTGTGTGCCAGTTTCATTTACAGCTGATTGGCTGAGACATCAGACCGATATTTTCAAAATAACAATTGATTCTGCAGTTCTTTGTTTATTATCCTGATTCGTGTCTTGTCATTTGAGAATTAGAATAGAACCAAAAGCTTACACAGAGACATTTCAGACTATCTCCCCATAAAATCAGCAGCAAATTGCTAATGTAGCAACATGTCAAATGTATAGGTAAGTCTTGGCAGAGCTGGGGAATTTCTTGCTTACTTTTTGTGTATATTTATTGCTTTATAAATAGTGGCCTGTGGTGAAGAGTGGACTACCTGCAAAGATCGTGCAGAATGTGCCCTGTCTTCCAGCTTTTATTATGTACTGGAACATCATAAAAGTTTAACAGTTTTGCAGAAAGCTGGATGAGAATTTCAATCCAGTAATTCTGCACTTTGATGGAGTGAAATCTTCAGGCAAGCTACGGTAAATGGCATCAGTGGGGGAACTGGCCAAGACAGTACACAAAGACCAGGTTATTGTATCATTTTGCTAGGTTTTTGTATCATTTTTAAAGTTTCTTTTGGCATTCATTTTTCTACACACCAGCAGGCTGGAAACAGGAAAGACTGATATGTTGTTTCCTAAATGCAACATAGAACTATTCTTTTATACCCTGGAAACCAAATAAACAGGGTGTATGGGGTGGACTTTGCATGGCAACTGACTTAAACTTTCCCCAAGTAACATCCAAGAGTAGCAAAACATCTTTACTGCAAGAGTAACTGTCCGTGGAGGCCTGGTATCAATAGCCATTTTGGGGAGTCCATGATCTGGCAGCATAGCTTCATGCCAGGCAGTACCTGCCCACTCAGTTCTTTCACGATCATCGCTCCTGAGCAAATTCAGCTTTGTAGTATTAAATAAAACAAATCTTCTAGTGAGTGGATTATACTAACTTCCTCTCTTTTAAAACACTCCCTTCTTTGAATGTCCAACCATTTTCAATTTTGGAGGCTATTTATTGCTCCCTATAGGTGCAGGTCATTAAAACGATGGAAAGATGAAGTTTTATGGGTCTGGACAATAGAAAATGTATGTGATTACCTGAGAACTCTGTGTGATGTTACAACAACCTGGAGCAGTCTTTCTTGCCGTTATGAATAAGGCATTTCACTGGGACTCAGGAGACCTGGCTTCTATTTCCAGTTCTGTCACTGGCCTACTAGGTGTTTTTAGGCATATTACTTTGCCGCTCTGTGCCTCAGTTTCTCTACCTACAAAATGGAGATATTAATACTGACCTAAATAAAGTATTTTTGAGATCTACTGATGATCAGCACCATATACATTTAATAACAACAGTAATAATAAACACAAAAGATTCATCCAGACTTCTAGGTTATTAATGAGCCATGGCAGTAGGTGGCTTAGAGGGGTCCAGAGCAGGCATCCTGCTCTAATCATAAGCTGTCTCAAGATAGGAAGCCTGTAGGGAGTGCTGGGATGTATGCTTAGAGCCTTCATAAGCCAACTACAGCACCTAATTGCTGGACTTGAGCATGAAGGAACATGAGCTAGTGGGCACAGCTTGATTCTCCATTCTCAACTGGACTCCCAAACTCAGCAAAAAGACTATATAGACATGAACTCAATCCTCATATAAGGTTTGTTCCAAGCTTTGCTGAAGTCTGTGAGAAGACCCCCATTGGGAAGACATTTGCTAAAATATGATTGTCTTAAAATGCTTATATAGACATGGTCACTGTAGTTGTAACATGTTAACTGTTTGAAGCAAGTCCTAAGGGAGAGAACAGAATGTAGTCTGACATGCATTAAAAACGTGCCTAGTAGTAGCTTTGAAAAGATCTGATAAAGGATTGAAAGCCTGCAGTGCTAGGTGCTGCACATGTCGATTAGTACAAAAAGGCAGCTTGGCTCTGAAGAGATTACAGTTCACAGATGTGATGGAAGACACAGGAGGTGAAGACAGGTAATCGGGGAATGGAAAGGTAGCGGTGAAACGATTGTCTTTGGCCTTGTCATAGCTATCAGTCCCTTGACAAACAACAGCTCTTTTGGGCAACGGCTAGTTATTTGATTGACAATGCCTTGATTTTTCCATGACTGATTATTTGATTAGTGCTGTTCCTCTGTTGTATAATGTCCTGTACACTTCCCATTTAATCAGCTGTCAGATTTCAAGGATGTATTAAATGGACCAATTTGAATCTTGCAAATGAAAATGAATTAGAAAACCTGCCCAGTCTTGGATACAAAATTCTTCCCTCCCAAACAGTCAGGAAACATTTAAGAATGAAGACCGTGGTGTTAAAGGTTTCCATTCCACTTGTGAAGCAGCCTCAGAATGGGTTTAGAGAAGCAAAGGTGTCTCAGTGGCCACTCTGAAGGAAACAGTCACTTAAAGGACAGGGGAAACTGGGTCTAAGACAAGCTTGGATGCATGGCATTAGATTGCTTGAAAAGCACCCCAGGCACAAAGACCGTTTTGTTTCTCTTCTATTTTGTTGCTGTTCTCTGTCCCACTCAAATGTGTCTGTGTAGTATAAGCTCTTTTGGGCAACAGCTAGTTATTTGATTGGCACTGTTCCTTTATTGTACAGTGCTGCGTACATTTGTGCAACTGCATGAATAATAATAGAGCCCTTTGGCAACTTCAGATTGCAGACCATGTTGTCATACTAGTTTATATTTCTCACCTCCCCACAAATGCATAATTCATGACATGACGGGAATTATAATGGGGGCTGAAATGTAAATGTGCAAAAAACAGGCATTTTGTGCAGTGTTCTCTAAAGTTTCTCATGGAGCGTGTTCATCCCACAGCACAATACCCTCTGTAGAAAAAGAGACCTACTGCAGCTCCAAAGGATCAGCTAGTCCAAGTGACTCACTGAGCAGCCTGTCAGCCTCCTTGTGAATGGGCTAGCTTGTAACTGCCGCCAGAACACCAGTCTTTCCCCCTTGTGTGAGTTTTCATTGTTCTGTCTTATGAGACCTATAGGAAACAGGCCCTTGCTTATTTTATTTTTGAGTAGCTTTTTCTTAGTGGTAGTGTAAGGTTGCAGTAGGAAAAATACCACAGCAATATAGTCACGAGAGTTAATCAAACATTACAGTATTTCTCAATGCTTGTCATTTGCAGTGTGCCAGAGATATTAGTGAGTTCAGCATTTGACAGGAATGATGAATGTCATTACCAATAGCTAAATATTTTGTTTCTGTAAAAATGCTAATGCGTATGTTGAGACGCGCTGCAGAAATGGTAGGGCTGAGACAGCTGCACAGTTGTGGTTTCACTAGAGATTTCCTTTTTCAAAAGCCAGGTTCCTCTTCTCTGCGTTTTTCTCCCCCTTAGTTAAATGTCATGCTGGGTCGCTGTTCTGGTAGAGCTTTCAGTGAGCAGCATAGGAAGGGAGGGGCATGAATTAGACTTGGATCATCAGATAGAGCTGAAGCAAAGTATCTATTTCCAAACAAAGAAAACTTCATCACTGGTAGAACACCACTAAAGTGAACAACTGAGTGCCTGAAACTGTAACCTTTCTCCTGGCTTAAGCTCTTACTATTATAATTTATCTATATTGAGATGATGCCTAGGAGCACCATGGTCATGGTCAGAGTCAAAAGATAGTCTCTTGCCCCAAGAAGTTTACAGTCTGAATAAAGCTCTTGCAACCTACTCAAAGCAATAGTGGTGGCTGTTTCAGTTTCCTGCTGACAATGTATTTTTCTTCCGACTGTGAGCAGATGGTAAAATGGCTGTAGACAATTCAGCGAAGCTTATGTCTTGTGAATGAATTTATACTTAATTTGTATCCTAAGTATTTATACATCTGGGATTCAAACAAGGATCCTAAGTTTTCATAAAGAGCTTCTTTCTCGGGTGGCCCTAAAATGTATTTCTATACCTGAAGGATGGCTATAAGGAGGATAGTGATACACTACACTGTGGCTGCAAGACCGAATGACCTGAGGTCACCTCCAGCCCTATTTTTTATGATCCTGTGATCTAGTCAGCCAGTAAGATCTATGCCAGTGGTTCTCAAACTGTGGTCTGTGAGCCCATAGGAAGTGTTCTGTCTTGGCCTGCACTCTGACAAAACATTTCATTATTTGATGTAGTTTTCCATCACGTACAGTTTCTGCAAATGTTGGGCTCAAAATGAAGTACCAAAATAAGCTGGATTTGGTGCCAGTTTCATAACTAAAACTTTCAACAGTTCAGACCAAAACTGACATGTTGTTTTCAGTGAAGCAGAAATATCCATCTCTCAATAGAAGCTAAGTTAGCCTTTTCTACATACGGGTGTAGTATGGCAGTCTAGATAGGAAGCCTGGTATTCCAGTGTGTCTTTCCATGTGATTCCAGCAAATTACAAATTTTGGGTGCCTCAATTAGCACTTGGCTGGCACAGCTGTTAGCTTGATTAGACAGAATTTCTAGTTCTATAACATAACAAAGCACTATTTAACTGCTGAGCACGTGGATAAGATACTCTGGAAATGATTACTGATTGACCTTTCATGAGGAGGGTTGAGGGAAAGGTATTAAGGGAGGAGGAATGTTCACATGAAAAAGCCTCTACAGGGTCTGACCTCAAAACACTTCATGTGCTTTCAAAGAAGTTAAACACTTAACCACACAAATTACCAAACTGAAAAATTAATAACTTACAGGTTCTAGTTTGTAGGTCTGCTGTACTTACCTTAAGGTTATGACAACTTCATGCATGAATACTTGTTTTGTTTGCCATGGCAAGAATAACAGACTTATGTGAGATATGGGGTTTGTCTGAGGACCGGAGTTCTCCCACCCCTACGTCTCCCTCAGTTCGGTGTTACATACTTGGTCAGAATTTATGGTAATACTCTGCAGCTGACACCCTTATCTGTGGCTCATGTTCACATGGTGCTCTGTAACAATTACAATTATTAGTCGTTGTGGTTTCCAGCACTTGTCAGCAGCTGTGTTTGGTTTTACCTCAACCCTTGTCATCTGTAATTTGCCAAAACTTTAGCTAATTGAGACTTCAGGGCCAGTGCTTTTGAATGATTTCTGCATGCTGCACAGAGATGGCTATCATTTTTAAAGCTAAGTCATTTGCTTCCTTGAAAAGGACCATTAGGTTGACCAGAAACAAAACAGAGGTTCCAACAGGCTAGACATTGTAACGCATTACACACATAGTTAGACATTATAACTGCTTACAAATTGTCTCATTTTTAGAAATCACTAGTTTGTTTTTTTTCTTACACTGCCTCTGTGTTTCTTTAAAGGGAAACATGTTCTAGACAGTTAGGCCTTGAGGTAGATCTCGTATGCATTTGAATAGTGGTCCCAGTTTGTAGTCGTACAACTACATTGAAATTATTTTTAGTGAAAGCTGTGTTCAGGCATGGAACTGCCCCCTGAATATACACATAAGGTTATGTGGCTAACTTATATTTCCCAAAGTTATCTGAAGCTGAAGTCTTAGGAGACTTGAATTGTACCTTTCTCAGCTAAACAGACTTGGAGGAAATTAATTAAACCAAGGTTCTTATATGTTCTTCTCCTTATTCTAGTGGAGCAAAGACTTCCTATGCCTGAAGAATGGTGATTGTGCTTGAAAGCTTGCCAAGAACTTTTTCCAACTACTCAGTTAGTCTAATAAAAGATATCGCATCTACTCAAAGAACCTTGCCTGCCTTATTCTAGTAGATACTTTCATGGCACAGCTACTTTTATGTCAAGGTGTTAGTGCTGCATTTAAACCTAAATGAAGACTCATCAGTTCTTGTCTGTTTAGCATCTCCCACCTGCATCCAACACACATGCGTGCGCGCACACACACACTTTTTAACAGCTGTCAGTAGGTGTATAAAACAGTATGAAAAATGTAACTGAAACGCGTTGCTTAGGTATGAGAAATGGAAGACTACTCAAAAATAAAAACAAAGAACCTGCAATTTAGGAAATAGAGAAATGTACTATTAATATGATATAATTAATATTAATTACTGTTAACAATAGATTATTTATATATATTGCATCATATGTTTGAAGCAAAACTTATGCACCAACGGCCAGACCCTCTTCCACCTGAAGTCTCTAATTACTATCCTATTCCACCCTGCTTAAATCTCTCTAAAACCACTAACGTGTCTATTTTTGTAACTCCCCTTCACCTCAGCCTTAGGAGTAAGTCACAAACAGAAGCAAGAAGGAGAAGAATCTAGCCACTTTTTGGGGTGTTTCAGGAACACAGTAAGAATAGGACTATGTTTTTATACCAAGGGTTGGCACCCTACAGCCTTTGTGCCAAATCTGGCCCATGGAGTTGTGGGGCCTTGGCAGCATTTCGCAGTGAAGGGTCTTTTCTACCCTACCCCATGGCCAGGCAGGAAGGGACTTTCCAACACAAGGCAGCAGGGAAGAAGCAGTGACGGTGACTGGGCCCTGGATCTGGCCTGCCTCTGGCTAACATTGCTGACCTCTATTTTAGTTGCCTGTTCAGCAGGATAGGATTAGGCCCAATGTAATTTCCCAACAGCCTGGCAAATGAAGTAACTAAGTATTATTATTTTAGAGAAAAGGAAACTGAAGTAGGGAGTGACTTTTACTTTCACACATCTGTTTGGTGATAAAAGAGGCGTCTAAATCTAACAAATCGTGCAAGATCTTGGTGGCCTTTAGCACTTCTTAGCCCCAAGCCCGTACTTCACATTGCATGTTGCAGAGTAAATGGTCTGGTCCCTGTGCTCCAAACATAGCTTTCTGGGAACCTGTCAGTTTCCAGTTTTTATCCAAGGAGAGGGGTTTTTCATGGTATAAATTTCCAGAGGGCTGCATCGAGCATAATGGAGCCAGCAGAGGACTCTGAATCAAATCCGACCCCTTATTTTGGATTTACAATTGCAGTTTATAGGTAGTGGGAGTTTGAAGTGTTTCCCTTCACTGTGTGAAATGTCAGAGTGCTTCGCTGAGCAAAGCAGCTGCAGCCTTCCTTTAAAAGAGTCTCCTGTGCTGTGGAGCACTGTAACCTGCTACAAAGTGCAGCTTTGTTTGAACTCTGACAGACATTTGTAGTTGAATAACATTAACTGTTCAGCTGAGCCATTGGCTGCCTGACACCAAAATCAGACCTAAAAATAGGAGAATGTCTGACCTCGGAGTGAAGAATTTTCACTTGTAACCCAACCTGGCATCCACTCAAGATGACATCATCTGGAGGGGAAGTTGGAAAAGCTTTCAAAATGTTGCTTTTTGTGAAGGGATTTTAAACAGTGGTGTCAACTGATATTCATGCAGCATGTTTGCAAGAATCATGAATCAAGGAAGGAAGGAAGGAGGGAGGGGATGCAGGAGAGAAAGCCAAAGCTGGACATGGAGGTTCCAGTAACTTGTTACAGGAAACTCTTTTATTCATGTTGTACAGGGAAGTAATTGAACAAGAAGGCCCCAATTTGGGTCCTGTTTAATGTTCCTAGCATGCAAAAGCTGTCCTATATGGGCAACTACAGGTTTCTTTAATGCCTGGGATGCTTTGTCTGGAGTAGAGCTAATGTTACTCATTCTTCAACATCTTCCTCATTAGCACAGGCAAGGCAGTACTGCAATACAAGAGCAGTGCTGCACACTGGTGACCCCTGCACACTGTGACAGTCTTGGATAGCATTACAAGTCAGTGCAACCTTGAGCATCTCCAGTATGGCATGGACCATCTCAGCCCTTGGCTGCTCTGGGACCGAGAGAACACAGTAATGGCTAAAACAGGAGTGAGCAAAATGCAGCACATGGGCCAGATTTGGGCTGCTAGGCCGTTCTATCTGGCCTGTGGGGCCCCTAAGACATTTTAAAATTAGCAACACCTAAAGGATGCACAGCCTAAGAACACAGAATGCCCCGTCCTAAACTTGGTTAAGAACTGCCCTCTCTTTGTAAACAGAAAATAAGAGCGGGTTGAATCAAATGCTGGTTTTGATTGTTGGTCATTTCAAAGACAGAGGCGTGAAGGGTGTTTCCTCCTAGAACATTTGAATAGCAAGAGTTGCATACAATGTTTGATTGAAAGTTGGCTGCTTCACTTCTCAAGCTTTTCCTTTGGTTTTGCTGTGCAGTTCCCACTCCCAGACTTTCACTTTGAGTTTCTGGGTTTGAGCAAATGCCAAATGTCAAAATGAAACTGTCAAAACTTCCATGTTTGACCTGGTTTTGTGTTAAAACAACCACTTTAAGTTTCCCTATGTAATAAATACAGGGAGAAATAATTTATTCACAAGTGCATTGTCAGATTCTTTTCTTTTAGCTGTTGCTCCCTGATACTTTTTTATAAAGACAATATAACATGAATAATTGTGTGAAAGGCAGGAACCTAAACCTTAACAGCTGGAATAAATTTAGTGTAATGCAGCAATGTATGCCAATTCTGGCATAGGTCAGCTGCTCAATTACAGACCCCTAGTTTCATGGAGCATTAATAGAACTGGCATGAATGAATTAAGTTTATACCATAAATGAGCTGGGTTTCATTCCTACAGACATCTCTTATTTCCCCCTGTTGTTTCTGTGTTGTCACAGACATTCTGTTTCCCTGTCATCTCACTTTCACATTTTTTCAAGTGGTCTGTAAATGTGAGTTCACCTTTAATAAACCAGCCAGGCTTTTGCATCATGCAGCCCCTCTCCTGGAACTGTTGGCATGACTGAATGCTCCTTTGTTCAACAGTCCTTCATGCTGGTACTTCATGAAACAATTCCTTAAGCGCATCACATCCAAAATATTATGTTAAAAAGAATATTCAGGTTGCAAAGCCAAGTACTCCAAAGCTTCCTGGCCGCCTGGAAACAGTTCTCTTTCGACTTTCCCTCTGATGCAGTCTTTAATTTCAAAATCAGGTTCCATTTCTTTGCCCAAATGCCTGCTTTATTCAGTGCACAGAACAGGCCATACTGTCCAAGTGAGTAGCTATTCGATAGGCCTTTTTACTGCATCATTCCATGTCTGTTCCCATGCTTTGTTTACAAAGAAGCATTCAGAGCCTCCCCCGAATGCAGAAATACTCATTTCCTTGTGGATTTTTTTATGATGCCCTCCTCGAAGTAGCATCGTTCTTTGCAAACCCAAATACATTTATTCTCACAACGCTTTGAGAGATGACGGGATTTCATTCTCATCATTGGACATGCAGGGAGCTGAGGCACTTACATTAAAATCACAGTTGTTAAAAAGTTTGACTTGTTTTGGGCACCCAGTTTGAAAAGCCTAAGGCCCAATTTCTTCTGCGTGGGTGGTACAAGTAAGGTGCCATATGATCAAAACACGGGTCTGACTGGCAGCAGTTGCAACTGTGAGTGCTCAGCACTTCTGGAAAGGACAATCATTTATGGGCACTTATGAAACTTTTAGGTTAAGTGTCTTGCTTTACATCACATAGGAACTGGATGACAGAGGTATGGGTAGAATCCAGTACTCAAAAGCAGCATTCTGCTGTTCCAGCCACAAGAGCAGTATTCTTCCTGGGATCCCCTGCCTCATTTACTGTGTACCTTCCAAGTTCTGCAATAAATGAGGCTGAGGTCCTGCAGGCAACTGAGTCTTTTGCTATAAAACCCTGAGTCAGTCGCAGAACAGTTTATCCTGTGCTTACAATATAACAGTGTTAATAAAGACTGTATGCTTTGTTAACAGTAGCTCCCAGATTACTCAGATGGATGTATAGTGAAGACCCTGCTTGACTTAACCAGACATTTGGTTCTTCTTCTTTTATATGCATCTGTACTTGGCAAAATTATTTGGTTTTGGGTCAGAGTTATGGTTTGCTTAGCTTCTTTTGACTGAGTATGGAGTACATAATACTATTATGAGGAGATACGCGTATCTCCTCATGAGTGGGGCCAGGAAACCATTTTGGGCCAAGGACACTGAAGCTAGTGCTTACTCATACAATATGGGCACAAAGACCCCAGCTGAAAGGAAAACCTGTCTGCATTTAAATCAGCCTAATTAAAGTGTCTTTTTCCATGAAGAGTTTTAAACTGGCATTTGTACAGCTGTGGGTAAATGAAATGGTTTGTGCAATCACAATCCTTAGTGTATGTGAGGTTTTTTTTCTTGCAGTAGTATCTGTGGGATATTGGTAGGATGTAAAACGCAATGAATAATTACCTGCCTGCCCTGAGGTATTATTTTGTCTTCAAAAAACTATAGGGGCAGATCCTCCATTGATGTAAACAGCTGAAGCTTAATGGACTTCAGGAAGACTGTGCTGATTTACATTTGCTTCTGATCTGGCCCAGTGGGTGTCTAGAAATATCTGAGCAAGTGTAGGGGAATAATGAATTCTCCTCCCATCTGGAACACATTGCATACATCAGGAGAAGGGAGTTATTGGAGAGACTGAACGCTCCATTTATCAGTGTATAAGCTATTGAAAGGCTGAATGTAGCCTAGATAATTATAACCAAGATTAGCCATCTTGAAATGGAGAAGTAATGACAATCCCAGTTTTCCCCAATCCTGCTTCCCCACCACCCCACCCAAATGTACTATCTGTTTATCTAACACCCTGGGCTTGTACTCCTATATTTTAGGAGCAGCCAGATTTATGTAGGTACAGTTCAACAATTGAAATACTTCAGAGTTCACCCACAGAATCTGGAGGGTGCTCTGGCTATTTTCATTGTCACTGCTCACAAAGGCCGTGGGAATGCAATAGCAAGGCTAATATGATACAGTCCAAAAAATAAGATTGAGTTTTGAACCAATCCAAATGGCCTCTGCCAGTTGTTTTTCAGGAGTGCTAGTCATACACACAAGTTTAACTACAGGTACAGCGGGTTAACAATCTCTACTAATATCCAGCAAAAACTGAATTCAGCTCTGCGTGTTGGGAAGGCTCTGGGTTGACTTCATGAGGTCTAATGTCTCTCATAATCCCTTGAATAATATTGGCAAAAGATATACAGGCAGTTAGTAAGGAAAGGGAAGTATCTAGTCATTGGAACAGGGAATTGGGAATGACTTTCATTTTAACTCCTATCTCTGCCACAGGCCTGGTATATGATCTTGAGCAAGTAATTTCAATTCCCTCATCTGTATTATGAGACTGATAATATTCACCCATACTGAAGTCTCAAGGAACCACATCTGAGTTTTATTCAATTCCCATTGAAATCACTGGGAATCTTTCCATTGGCTTCAGTGAGAGTTAAATCAGGTCCTGTAAGCCCCAGATATATTCATTTCCACCTTTTTTATTACTGTATTAATAGCCTTTAAAATTCTGCCTACCTGTGTCACAAGAAGTGAAGATTTTTATAATAAAACCATGACCTGAATTCCTTTGGGGAATAAAATAAATGGCTTTAATATTCTCAGAGTCCTGTCTCTGGAGAGAGTTTTTTTCTCTCTTGTAAACAAAGGATTTCTCAGAAGTTGCTTTTATAGTCTTTTTGGAAAGGTCTGAAGATGCTAAATAGCTTATTGACAGAGCGGGGTGGAGCTGTAGTAATCTATGGGGTACTTGCCTTGGTATCCTAAGAGTCTTGGATCTTGTGTTCCAGCTGTAGTGAGCCTCGTTTAGCTTCAAAGTGCTGCTTCTGTTACCCTGCTCTTACACACATGTGTACTAATCTGTTGAAACTCAGTGACTGACAAATCACAACCTGTTACCAAAATAATGATTAAGAGGAAGGTTAAGTGGAGTTCGCTGTACAGAATGTTTTAACATACCTACACTGAGTAGCACAGAGCACAGTTTTGTCCAGACAGATGTTTCCTGAACAGGAAAGAACAAATGGATCTGATAGAAATTCTCAATTAAACAGCTTTCTGTGTTCCCAGTTTCTTTGGCTTATAATTTTACCAAGTATTATTCCAATACAACAGATATATTCTGGGCCTTTGAAAAGGCAGTGCCCAGTTCTTCCAGCCCAAAGTTTGATTTAAGGCCAGTTCACAAAGGCATCAGTGGGTGCCTATACACATGCAGGATGCTGGCTCTGACGCGTTCTAATTAGAGCACTTGAGCAGCCTTGCTGTCGCACGTATTCAGCATCCCATGTTTCAAAATATCAGCGGAGGCACTTTAACTAAAGTTTATCAAACGAACTTTAGTTAAAGCATCCCCACTGCCATTTTGAAGTGCAGGACGCTGAATACACAAGATGCTGCAGGCGTTTTAATTAGAGCGGCTCCTAAGAGCTGCTCTAATTAAAACATCCCCCCCACCCCAGAGCAAGTTATATGATTGGTGGGAGAGAGACATATCCCTAGCCTCCTAAAGGCGGTGTAGTTGTTTGGGTTTTTTAAAGAGTAAACTTTCCTATTACTATAGTTTAATCTTTATATCATGGGAGCTCCTAGTGGTCCCAGTTCCTGTCTGAGGGGTTTCGGTATAAGGGTGAGATCAGGATAAATGATTATTGCGGAAGATTGTACTCCAGGAAACTAATTAACTCTATAGCAGGTTAGTACCTGTAAATACAAGTACTATCCTGCTGCAGAGTTTTTTGTGTGCAGCTGCACGTATGTAGACCCTAGCAGGGCTGGGTGGGGCACAAAGGTGCTTCAGTGTGGGGGCTGCCTGTCAGCTAGCCCCACACTGTAGCACCCTCATGCCCTACCCAGCCCCACTGCAGCATGTTGAGCTGAGTCAGAGCAGCCCCAAGATGGCAGGATAACCCCTGGGGCCCCCTGCCAGCTCTGACCTGGCTCAATTTGCTGTGGTCCTGGGCACATGTGTAAATGCAGTCCCCGGGAGCAATTAACTCCTGTGTGAACTGCTCTGGAGTTTATTGTGTCACATTAATTGCATGTGTAAACGTTCCTAGTAAGGAGCAAACACATAACAACCTTTTTCAAGCCAGCTGCCTGCAGTGGGCTCTGTTACAGCGCCAGGCCTCACACCACTGCATAGGCAGTGGCTCAAACCCAGGCGTATGCAAACAAATGCCACGCTTGTTTCAGGGCAGTTGGAAACATGTATGTATTATTGTTTACTTAATGGAAAAGAACCCAATTCTTTGAGAGAGAGTCCAGAATGAAATCTGATCTTGGAGCTTTCTTCAAGGGCACTGCAAACAATGGAGACCTAAAACAACCTATATACAAAAATAATTGACAGTGTCCTTTTCACTTCTGCCTGACCTTTTCAGTGGTCTGTAATTTGATTACCTGGCTGTTCCTTCTTCTCTTCTTTCACAGCTTTGGCAACCTGGGAGATAGAATTGATATGACCATGCAGCCAAATGGGAAAAGTGTGCAAAAAAAGGGAAGGCAACATAACATGCTGCTGTCTCTCCTGAATGTTTCTCTGTTGGGTACTTGGGCTGCAATATTTCATCTGGCTGTAACTGGAATGAGCACAGACAGAATCCATATTCTACCCTGTCTTAAGCAGTTAGGAAACTAGCTAAATCCTCAGTGGATATCACCTGAAAACTAGCTAGTTTCCAAATGAACTCAGAAACTGTTCTCTTTATAGGATTTAATAGAGAATAATATGATAGCTATTACTCTGCAAGAGATTGGGATGAATCTTTATAGAAAATATGCCTGAAAAAGTGCTGCAGAATCGGATATAATCACCACTGGTTTTTGTTTGTTTAATCGACGCTGGTGTTTTGTTTCACCTACAAAGAAGCGGTCTAGATGCATGAAGAAATGTGAGGAACTGTAGAGACCACATATCCTGTCGGATAGAAGTCAGCAAGGCCTTGCAAACAGTGAATCGAGAATATTTACTATTTTTTCTTTCTTTTCTTTCTCATCCTTTCTCCAATATCCGTCTCACTCAGGGTCTTCCATTTCCCCTTTTTTGTTTACCCACCTCTTTTTTCTTATATGCAGTCTCCTTCTGTCTTTTTCTCACTTCTTTCTTAGCCCCGTTTTTCTGTCTCTCTCTCCCCCCCTGCTCCCTGCCGCCATGCCTGGTTTTCTTTCCTCTTGTTCTTATTGTTAGTACTGTACTGGGAACCAAGATGAGGAAATTGATTCTGATCAGGCCCCTTTACAGTCCTGTTCATGTTGAGTCCTAGCAGAGGTGTGAAACTGAGCAGGACCAGAAACACAATACAGATTCCAGTCAGTTTCACACGCTTGCTGACAGCCACCGCAGGGAAAACCCACTGCACAGGAACATCCTGTGGGGAGGATTGTCCTGCAGCCTTTCGCCACCACAAGAGAATCAGTTTGCTCACCAATCAATAGGTGTTCTTGGTATAGATTAGCCCCGGCTCTGAAATTACAGTAGGTAACAGTCACAAAATCCCCAGTGGATTCCTAATGATCGATGCCATTCCAAGGGTTCTTGCCTCCAAATAAGTGACTTTCTCAGGCATGATTGTTATTCTGCTTGGATAGTCCATGTTTTTTGGCACATGACAACTGCACATCATCTAGCAATAAAGAAGGCCCTGTACATCTTGTAATGAGACGGCACCTCTGCCAGGTTTGATTGAGTATTCACTCAAGAGGAGGGAAAAGCAAATGTGATCCCCTTATTTGGCTTCACTGACAGCTAAAAAATGATTTGGGTCTCAACATTTGCAGTTAGCTGCTGTTATAGTTATAACTAATATAGGAAAACTACAAGCAACTTGGGAAGAGGAAGAATGGAAGGTTATTCTTTCCCGAAGCTTTCTGTTTGCTCCCTCTGTGCGCTTGACAGCACTTGGTTTATAGTCAGTTACTGTTTCCCCTGAACTGTCTATTAGCTTCTTCTCTGTAGTTTATCTTGCATACTGCAACAGGAGAGAGGAGAACATTTACAAAAAATAAGACTGAGAGACTCTCAAACCACTAGGGGCTCAGAGACAGATGCAATGCCTGAAGATCCTGTTAAAGTGATTAGATTTCAAGTTGGTGGGGGTCAAGCAAGACACTTAAGCACATGCCTGACTTGAAGTGGTCCCAGTGAAGTGATCAACTTAAGTTTCAGGGTACCATTGAAACCAAGGGGACTGTTCACATAAAGTTATTTAAAGCACCTTGCAGAATTAAGCAGTGTACAGGTAAAAGTCCTCTATGTCAGAAAATGGAGCTGAATCTCAACTCCCTCTTAAAATAGCCAAGAACAGTAAGAGAGAGGCTTTGCAGTGTTGCTGCAGTTATCTCATACTTTTTTGCTCTTTTCTTTGCTCAGAATACATTACTTTTTTTCACAGTGTGTTCTGAGAGAACATCATTATGTTGCAATCTAGCTGAATGGGCTTAGTTTGTACCATCAGACAGTGCACTTTAAATGTTGCTCAGCACTGGAAAGAGTTAATTATGGATGCATCAGGAGAGGCTGGAATTTGAGTAAGCAGATACATTGTACTTGTACTGGCCTTGATGCATGTACTTGGGGATTACAAAACAACCTGATGGGCAGTGGAAGGCAGTTGTTGCCATACAGCTGAAGAATGAGCTATCATAATGTAAAACTTCTGAAGGTTGGCTTCATCCATAACATTAAAATCCAAGCTCCACTATGGAGTCTGAGGAACAGCATTATCTTTTTGGCCCTTTTTAAAGACATGCCCCAGATCTGAGATCCAGATCCAGACTGAATTCTGCTTTTTTAATGCTCCTATGATAATAGTCCAGGGGCTGAAGAAGCACTTCTGATCTCAAGGTTTGGTTCTGACCCTCTCTTAAGATAAAATGTCCTCTACCCTTTTTCTTAAAAAACTAAGCTGAAGTTTTTCATGGAGATGTGATAGCTAAAATGTTGGGTGCCAACATTATACCCAGATAAGGTCTTTTTTCTGCTGTTGTGCCATCACAGTTGATCAGTTACTTTGCTCTTCTTTCCTTGTCCATTCTCATGAAGATTTCTGCAACTTGAGGATGATTTGTTCTTTTGCACGGAGTAACCTATGGAGATCACTGTTTCATTGGTGTAGGTTACATGGGAGAACCCAGTTATGCTGTAATGTCACATGCAGTAAATGACCAAAATCAGCCCAGAACAGGGTATGTAGGGTTGGATTTTCAAAAGTTCCAGCGTGATTTTGCAGCAAATCTCATTGACTTCTGATGGGACCTGCACCCCTACTCATCCGGATGCTTTTGCAGATGTTACCCACTTCAGATAACAGGATTCTGCAGTTTATTTTTCTCCTTGCAACCTGCACTGGATGTTTCTAGGTTGGCACAGCACATCTTGCTATTTTATGTATGCGCATATTAACTAAATTGTTAAATTAGTAACTCATAGTCAGAAGTGTGACCATCAAACTGCAACATTCCCGTGTCATGGATGCAGATGTCCGTTAGGTGGCATCAAAGACAGCATTTTTCATTAGGACTTCAGGGTTCTTACTAGTATGCGTGTTATTTTTCATGAATTCACATTTCATGCGAACATTGTGAAAGCAGAATGTGAGAACAGAAAGCTGGCTGTGTATATGCCTCTGGTATTAAATCGGGGCAGGCAATTATTTGAGCCTGAGGGCCACATAAGGAATTTTGATGAGCTGTTGCAGGCCAGGTCAACACCCCCCCTGCCCCGCAACAACTCACCAAAAGTCCCTATGGGGCTTTGGGTGGGTGGGGAGCAGTGGTTGGGCATGGGGTGGGGAGCAGTGGTGTGGCTGGGATCATGGGGCTGGGTCAGAGAGCCGTGACAGCCCAGGGCCTGGCCTGGCCAAGCTGCAGTCCTCTCCCTGCATGCACTGCCCTGTGCAGGGTGGTAAATGAGGGTGTTTGTGGAGGGGGGCATGTGCATATGTATAGGAGGGCTGCCTGGGCACTAGGTTTGGGAGCCAACCGGAGGGGAGGGGAGAGAAGGCAGAAGGTGAGTGCAGCAGCTCGCCCGTGCAGTGCTCCACGTGGGGCAAGCCTCACCTGGGACATCCAGTCTGCACTCCAGCCTGCGCCCATTGATCCTGCCCCGGACCTGGTCAGCACACAGCTTCTGGTGGGCCTCTTCCCAGTGTGACTGCAGCCGGCTGGGTGCTGCTCTGCTCCCCACATCTCCGGCAGGATCAGCCTGGCTGATGCTTCCCCTCCACCCCACATGGAGCAGCATAGCAGCAAGTGGAGCAGGATCCACCACTGGAAGTGAGGGGAGCAGAACAGCACCTGGCCGGCTGCAGCCATGCCAAGAACAGCCTCACCAGAAGCTGCACGCACTGGCCAGGGCCTGAGCCAGTGGGGCTGTTCTCACCACCTCGCCTCCAGTGGCAGCTCCTCCTGCCCCTGCTGCACCACTTTGCGTGGGCCAGGGGGGGACCTTCAGCCCAGCAGCTCCTGCCCCAGCGTACGGGGGGCTCCAGCTCCAGCTCCTGGCTGCCTTCCAGCCCCTCCGCCCACCCGTAGGTGGCTGCTCATTGTGTAGAAAATAACCTGAATCAGAGATTATGGGAGCACTAGACTAGCTTTTCCTCACTATTTTTTTCTATAATTTATAAATTAACTTAAACTATGTTTAATGGACTTGAATTGGCACAGTACTTACATAATATGGGTCTCTCTCTGGTCCTGCCTGCATGTACTTTCAGGAGAAAACACACATTTTTTTCCTGCATTAAATAGTTCTTATAATATTTCATTTTGATATAAGACTGTATTTTACAATCTATAGTTAAGGCTCTGCCAGCTGTTCCTTTCTGACTTGAGGATTTAAGGCCCAGTCCAGTGTCTGTTGATCAAACCCTTGGTAATTTCTCCATAAAGAGACATCTTTTCTACCAAGAATTTAGGCAGAAGGTCTTATACCTCTGCTGTCTTTCAGGTAGTTTGATTTAGATTCTTGCATGCATATACTTTTCATCATTTTACAACTCCAAATAGAGGAGGAGTTACCTTGAACTAACAATTATTTATTTGATACATTTAGTTTTAGAAGAGGGTTTCTGTGCACTTGAGGAGCTGCACTTTTCAATCAGCTGTTTCCATGCCACTGAAATCAATAGGGCTAACGTATCAGTAAGGTGTGATAAATCTGAGCTGATGTATGCTGTTTGAAAACTCTGGCACCAGTAGTCATTTGTGTGTCCTAAGTGGCAGCATTTCCAAAATTAAACCCTCTGAGATAGTTGAAATGAGGTCAAGTGAGCTTTTGGGTGCTCGGTACTGCATCGGGATGCAGGGATCTATCTCTAGGCCCCTATTGTATAAAGTCTTGGTCACAGTTATTTTAAATCTAGCAACTACATCATAAATGTTCCCCATTTAGTGACTGGATAACAAGTGGTGACTTATGATAGCCCACATGAGATGCATTTAAGATGCATCTCAGCAGCTGGAGTTAACCAACAAACCAGTACATTTGAGCAGCTTTTTTCTTTTCAGTTAAAATGAATGAGCTGGAATTTAATTCCATCAAATTTGTCTTCTGCTTGTTTTGTGAGTTGAAGACAAAGCAGGCTTCCCTTGATAGCCAGGCCCATGGCCTGATGCATGCAGAAACTGCATTTGTCAGGCCCATTTCTGCATCTTTATGCATCCAGAGCTTATTTTGACTTCAGTGCATATATGAAAAATGTCAGACTGAGACCTTTATATGATGTTTAGGGAGGGCAGTGTATGGTCTGGGAAAGAATTGGCTGTATTTGCAAGTGAACTGCAATTAAGCCAGTCATGAGTCTCCTGTGGCTTTGTCGGTCACTGCATACTTGTCTAGATGAAAGAGTCTCTTAGAAAGTACAGTTGGGGATGTGGCAGTCAGTTTTATTTGATATGAATGTGCAGTTTTGTACAAAGTACACATCAGTGTTACATGCTTGATATGTACATGAAAAACTCTTAGAAAAGAAGATGAAATTGGAGAGGGAGGGCCGGCGAAATTTATCTGATACTGCATGGAGAAATTTGCTCTCAGATGGTTTGAAATGTTACATGCTCAATTTCAGCTTGAATATTCATATGCTCCCAGCTTTGAAGATTTGCATAGCCTGAGAATTAATCATTCTTGTAATTATTTGATTCCAATTAAATTGGGAGTGAATATCACGTAATCACATCCTTCAGTCCTGAAAGGCAAATGAATGGGTTCAAAGAATGCTTCACAAAGGTGCTGGGTTGCTTTGAACTAGCATGCAATATACAGAGAGAGGAGCTCTCAAAATGAAGTCTGAAATTTGTTTTCGGGAATTTTCTCACAAGACCTACCCGCAACTCACTGCTGCCTTGCACCAGGAGCTGGCAGATTGCTGCTGTAAAAGCTGCTTCACTCTGGAGCCCCTTGGTGTAGATGAAAAAAGACAGTCTTTGGAGTGCGCTTTTCTTTTCTTTTTCTGTTGACTTCCCTGCCCTAAATATCTGGAATGTCTTGCCCTTTGTCATGTGTCCCGTTTTAAACAGAGGAGAAGATTTTGAGTAGCTGTCAACTTTTGCTTGCAGTCTGGCTTGTTTAGCACACCAGGCCCTATATTCAGAGGCACTTAAAGGTCTACAGATTCCCACTGGCTTTACTGGTAGTTATAGGAGCTCAGCGCTTTTGAAAATGTAGGCATTTTTATAGGTGACAAATGTAGATTTAGTTGCCTGCTCTGAGGCAACCAGATGTGAATTTAGCAGCTTTGTGGATGTGAGTGTATAACTGCTGATGATGCTACTGGAAGTTATTCATCCTGTGGAGAACAGAGCTCTTGAGCTCTTTGGGTTGAGATCACTGAATATATTCTCCTGGAGCTCAGCCCACCTTTGTGTGGCTTTCTGAGTTTTCCATTACCATGCTGTCATTGTCAGCATCATTGTATGCCAAGGTGAGGGCAAGATGTGAAAAAATAATCAAGCTGCTTTCATAGAAGCCATGCCTATGTGCTACGCAAAGCCTGTGTCTTGTTTGCTTTCCTGAATTTGTGAAATTTAATTTACACTGCCTGTAACAAGTAGAATAATACGATAAACTCAGGCCAGATCCTCACATGTGTATGAGTTGCTGTCACTGCATGAAAGGCAGTGGAAGTATGCTGATTTACACCCACAGGGAATCTGGCCCTTTGTCTTTATAACGTAGATCCTGCTCATCTAGTTCTTATTGTGCAAGTTGCAGTGCAAATAACCTGCTCCAGCATGAATGCAGCTTCTACTCAGCAGGTCTCCTAAGGTCTTGTCAACTATTATGTTCTTGACAGCATTTCTGATACACTTTTAAAAAATGGCCCTAGAAACACAATTACTTTTTTCTCCCCCTCCATGTTCCTGGAGTGAAGCATGTGCAAAAATGAATGAATCATTTGCACTTGACAAAGCTCCCACCTAGGTACGGTTCTGAAATCACCAACTGATAAAGTCCTAAAAGATATTTAATGCCATACTGTCTTCACATCACCACACTTGGCAGCTTATGCTGTGGTAGAATTGTCCTGCTTCTTTTACAGTGAAAGGCGAACACGGGCTTCAAAAGTTAACATCTGTTTAAAAGCCTTCGCTTTATACTAGGAGTGCCAGTGACAGGAGTAGACCTCACCACAATATTTCCAATTTTAACATCTCAGTGACATTTTCAGCATATGTTTATTTCTTTCATTTTGATTAGCTCCAGAGCTGGTAAGTTTTAAAAACAGATTAAAATGTAAATTTGAACAGTCTTTTAAATATTGCAAGAATAAAAGCAGAGAGATGGAAGGTGTTCCAAGAAAATTGTCCAGGAAAGTTTCTTTCATATATTTTGACTCATTCTAGTAGTGTGGGTCAGAAGATTTTTGTAAGCAACACGTGAAGAGTGACTCTGCATTGGTGCAGCTTTTTACCAAGTGCAAATGGTTAGTTTCATGACAGAAATAAAAAACAACCAAAAAGCCTATTATGCATGTTCCAGAAAGGTCTAGCGGACATAGAGCTGACCAAGCTGCTTTGGAGATATCCAAGTGATTGGCTTCTGCAGTATATAACTAACTCACAGGGGCTTCCACAGTACCCAGCATTCCCGAAGTCTTGCCAAACTGTCCGCAAGAAACAAAACAAAATAGTTCTTGACATCTTTCCAGCAGGGAGTTTGAAAGATGATACAAACCTACAGCTACTGATGCTAGGGGAAAGGGGATTCAAGGTCTGCCCTCCCTCAAACAGTTCTGCTAGGATCCATACTCAATAAACTTTTCAGTCAAAAGGAAAATGCTTTTTGCAGTTATGTGATTGTGCCCTTAGAGGTGTGGAGATAACAAGTGCAGTAAGAGGAATACAGATGACTTTGAGCTTTACTGGAGTTTGGATACAAACCCAAGTAAGCAGAATGCATTTGCTTAAGAGTTTAAATTTGAAAGTAGGGTTAAAACCCCTTCAGGATTTCAAGATGGCAGTCAGGATGGTTAGTCAGGCCAAAGAGTATTCACACGTAGTGCTCAGATTGTTGTACCAGAAGTCATCCTTTTGTTCTAAATAGGCCTTTGCCGGTAACTCTCTCTGTCTTCAGGGATCTCATAGACGCTGTAGAGAGAGTATCGGTGTGATACTGATCCAGGGCAGGACTCTCTGGGAGTAATTACAGTACTAACCTCTAGACTTGTTTCTCATCAGTCAGCTTCATCCTGATAGAAAGCAGCTTCATCCTGATAGAAAACAGGGTTGGGAAAAGAGATCTTCCAGGAAGAGCAAATTAGTGACGCTCTCAAAACAGCTGGGGTGGAGATTGAGAGAAGAAAGGGGAAAAGATTTATATTAGCAGATGGAGTCCAGGGACTAAATTCAACCCCTGATGTAAATGGGTGCAACTTTATTGCCTTCAATGATGTGCTCACTTTCACCTTGGTTATATTTGGCCCTAAATGTTACGATGAAATGGAGGCTTCAGATAGGCTCACAGTTATAGCAATGTGCATTTCTGCAGTCATCGCTGTTACCCTTTGCTTTCCAGCAAATGATGAACCTGCCAGTCACTTTGCTAATGCTTGGAATTTACCCTTTCCAATACTTTATGACTCCTCTGTGGGAACAGGAGCAGGATCAAGTATTGGGTATTAGGTATCAGGCGTGGAGGAAGTGCAAGTAAATGGATGAATTTAAACAGCTATAGAAAATACCCCATAGGAAAATCTGTCATAAAGAAGTGAATGCAATGCCACTCTGAGGGTTTCCTTAGATCCAAGAGCTGACAAAGTCAAGGAAGTGTTAGGACTGAAGGTGAGAGAGAAATCTAAACTTTCTCTCTTTTGTGGCAGTTTGATGTGACATTGAAAGATTTGGCAGTGACTTACAATTTTGAAGCTCCTAGGTCTACACTTTGCCAAGAGGGAGTGCAGAGGACTGTTTTTCACAATTCTGCAAACCAGCTGATTCATCAGCCGAAGTTTAGTCAACCTTTCGCTGATAAGATTCCTGACCTTTTATTGGTAAATTCTCCAATGCAGACACAACGCCAGTGCAGAGCTGGTTTCAAGAACGTTTATTTTCACAGTAGACTGATACACCCTGCAATACCAGGGGGTTTATCCTGGAGGGGCCAAAACCTGCTGGCTTTTCTCTTACAGGCAGTTCCATTTATGAATAAAACAAGCAAAATTTGGCTCAGCATACACTGAGGAATGAGTAAATAAATAATCTTTCCCGGACTGTGCATGTCACCATTTATAGTAATGCAGCAAAATCTTATATTTTAGTTTTCAAAGAGCTTGGGGAAAATATCTCTTCATCATTTGACATGGTACTGGAAACTTGATCCCAGAGCTCCTTCAAACCGATCTTAATGGGAAATGCTAAAATACCTCCCCTCCATGCACTTTTTTTTGCTCATAAGCCGTGGAAGTACCACCCTCTAGTAGTTGCATTTGACATTACCCTGTCTGGTTTCAGTTGTTATTACTAAATAATCTCATGCTAACAAGGCTGCAGCCTGTGGGCACACTAACAGAAGAGCCAGATGGGCTTATTTTTATGCTTGTGGCCTAGAAAAGAGGCTTTAGGCTCACAATAGTGGTTATGCTACTATCCAGAAATTTCAGTGGTATCAGTCTGTCTCCCCTTGTATTTTGGAGGAGTTTGGTCATTGGCTGCAGTGAGGTCAGGCATAATCCTTGAATCTTTCCACTTGCGTGGTTTTCAATGAACTCGGCATGTCACCTGTCCTCATGGCCATGCTGAGGTAGCATAGTGTGATATGAAATAAGGAAAACCACATGCGGCAGGAATGTTGGCAGCACAATGCTACTTTCTACCCAGAATCTAGCAACATGATTTACATTTCCGAATGTGCAGAGAGCAGCGTGGAAGGGCTTCTAATAATTGTGCCAGTGAAATCAATGTAAGCATATGCAGAGACTCTTGCATGAGCTGTGCCATTCATGACTGTATGCTCCGAGTTCCCTGAGCGTCAGTAGCCATCAAAACGGCAGGGATACCTAAGGACAAGGATATTTTACAGCTCCATCCCAGGGAAGAGATTATCTTTGTGTTTCAGCTGCTTGCATGTGTTGCAGAATGTCAGGAGGTTTGTTGTAATGGTAGAGTAGGGCTGGGATTATTCTAGTTATCTTAACCTCAAATACATTTTAAAATGTCATATTTAATCACTTTTTTCTAATAAAGAATAACTGGTTTCAGAAATAGACCCACCTGCCACTGTTGCCAAAGATGAGCTTGTTGTGTGTTTTAAGATTTAAATTAGTTGCTTTTTTTGGTGTGTGTATGTATGTATGTGAATGAATTTAGTAGGAGTATATATGTATTTGCTTTAGGCTTATTTACCTTTATTTACTAGGCCGGTGGTTAAAATCAGCTGTCCATTCTCTGTGGCCCCTGTTCAGCTAAGCGCGTGGTATGTTTTGTTTTTCTTTATTCATCACAGCAGATATTCACTAAAATAACCTTGATGCAAAATAAACCTGTCTGCCCCCTGCTAGATTCTCTACTTCGACACAAAACCTGGTTAGCCATTAAGAACCCCATTCTGAATAATAGTGTCCCATAGTCAAACCGCCTGCAGCTCTCACTCGGCTACTCCAGGGAAGTCCCAGAAAATAAGTCTTGCAGCAGGAGAACTACTGAATGCACGTCGTCACCGCCAGCCTGCACATTTCACAAAGGCTGCAGATTTAGCCAAAAGGGCGATATATTGATGGCACTTTTGTATATCTTCTATTACTGTTTTCATAAGAAAACCAGGAGAGGCCTCTTTATCTAAAAACACAATTGCATGAAAATGAACTGGGGCCAGCAAAGTAGCATGCGTGTTATCTTTCCCTTAACACTGGTTCACCTCTCCTCATCTGAACATGTAAATCCTATTGCTAAGGGGATTTAGTCTACGGGACCCGCAGGAACGAAATCTGTGGATTTTTTAAGAACGTATAGCTTCCATTTTTTCTCATTAAATCCTGTCATTTTTATGCAAATTTTTTTGCTCCTTCATGCTCTGGCGATAGGGTATCTACTTACTTTCCAATTGCCATTCAGCATCAAGTTGGTGAGATGTGTGTAATATATACAGGCTAGTACCTATCTGAAGCCTCTTGCATATCTGGGAGGTAAATTTTAACCAAGCACGAAGGGAAGATGGAGAACATAGTTCCCTTATAAGGCCAGCACTGCCTTCCTTTTTGTATGCATGGTACTACCTTGATGTGTGTGTCTGCTTTCTCTGAATGTGAATTGAATTCAGTGACAAGGCACCCTGATCAGGGTCTGAAGGACAGACATGTCTGCAGATATTTTCTCCTTGTAGCATTTGGGTGTGTGGTTGCTTCTCTGGGTGGTTCTTTGGCTGACTCCACTGCCAGTAAGCTGTAGTTCTGGGTAACAATGCTTGGCAGCATTCTCTTAGTTTAAACTCTCGGGTGTGTTCTTATTTAAATACGAGGTAGAGCAAGCACTGGTGTATAACTGTCATCCATATTGCTCCTCCCATTCCTCATTTTAACGAATACAAAACTAGTTCACCCATCCTGTCCACCTAATTATAACCTGACACCCATCCCAGTCTTGCTCCTGTCGTCTATGCTTTTTGTTTCTCTGCTTTCTTTCTTAGACATATGCTAGTATGACACCTAAATGCATACACTTTCATCAAAGGGCAATCTCACACCTTTTGCCTCTGATTTGCATTGTTCTTCTGTAGTGCAGCAGCCACGTTAGTATGTTTGCTTTCCTAATTGATGCATGGTAGGGAGGTTTTACATTCCTTTTGATTACTATGCCAGAGCATAAGTTCTGATTGACATGCAACTATTTTTGTTGCTGTATGTGATTGAGGCATAATCCTCTTTAACTTGATCCTTATTTATCGATGAATCTGCCTACCTCATTATTTGTCTGGGAATGGCTACTTTATCTTGGTTCCTTTGGTACCAGGCTCTATCTTCCTCAGTACCAGTATATCCTATGCAAATCCTCTGCGACCCTATAGTATGTTCTCTCCTCCTGTCACTTGACCATCTGATAGAAATGCAGCTGAGCCTGAAATCCAGGCTGAGATTTCATCATCAGTGTCCCACTCCCCAGAATTATATGTCCTTTTGTTTGGGTATGCAGCATCCAAGAAATAAAGTACGAAGAAAAGCTGAGTCAAATGGCCGCTTCTCAAAATCATCTTTCTAATGAGATTGACTTTAATAAGGAGAACTTCCCCCAAAGTAACAAGACTCTCTAGAATGAGGTTATCCTACGACTAAGTAAACCATGAATGTGTTTTATGTTTTCATAATAGTATCATGCCAGGGACTTAACTAGGATGGAATAATAACAGTGACAAGCTGAGAAGAGTAGAAGGTGGTGGTGACTCTCGGCTTTCTTATTTATATTGCATTTGGGTAAAAAGAGGGGACTGAAGTTTCTTTCTGAAAGCTAAATGCTAGTAAGCTGATGGATCACATTTAAAGGAAAAACATACAGGTGCACTGCCATGTCAGACTTGTTGCAACAAGTTTATGTTGCATGTTACAAAAATACAAAAGAATGATATCCATTTACATCCACCCATTGAGCACTCTGGTTGTAAGTAACTTGAATGTTAGCCCTTTTGGAAGCCAATTTGTGACGTGGGAGGAAGAAATGCTGAGTGTGTGATTCGGGCAATGAATACTGTGTTTAACTGCAGTACTGAAAGTTCAAGACACAGTCACTGTTTAAAAAGAAGTTAAAAACCTTCGCTTAAGGAAGCTAAAACCTTCTTTTAAGGAAGTGTCTAGGAGAGGAGATGGTTTGTGTGCATGCGGTATTGAATAACAGAAAATGGATCGATTCAGTGGTCAGGCTTTGTGGAGAAACTTGAACTCGCCAGCGGTGTCCTGTGGACTGGTTTAAGTGCTGTCCATGCTACTCTTGTGCACACTGCAGCTGCTTGGTCTGTTTCAAGAAGGGCTGCAACGTGCCCAGAGACTAATATTTTTATGACAGGAAGCCTTTACTTCAGGCCGCTCTAATGTGTCATCTCCTCTGCTAGTTTAGTGGCTTTTGTGACACCTCTGATCATAACCACAGCTCTTCCTGAACTCATGCTTTTTCCTAACCCACCAAATATCTCTTTGAACATTCATTCCTACCACAGAGCGATCTACCCACATTCTCACAATAAAGAGCGGTGCTAGTTGGTAAAAGGACAGGAAGGGAGTTGTACCCTTCTAGTCTTCTCTTTGCTGCAATATTTTTGTCTTTCAAGGGGAAGCTGCCATTAGTTCCTTCTTCAAACTGAGCATTCACAGGTATTTTCATTGAATATATATTTCACAGGTTTAAGTGCTTCCCCAGTACAACCTCTGTGGGTACAAATAAAACAGAAAACAAGAGCTATGGCTTTTCTGAATTGAAAACAGGCTCAAACTGAAATATCTCACGTGCCAGCCCTTTTGTACCAAGGCATCTAGATACTGGTATTCCGATTGTCTTCCCACTCTGTCAGCCTGCAGGGACCTGAAACTTCATTATTGCTCATTCACAGGGGTACAGATGAGTATATGTCAAGGTGGAAGTATTCTTATCTCAGGAAAGGTGGCTTTTGGTTTTGTGACAGATTGATCTTTAAGGGAGAAGCTGTACACGTGTACAGAAGAAAAGCCAAGCAAAAAAGGTTAAGGCTTGGGTTTAGTGTTATTGTGAAAATGGCTTTTTATTAAACAGAGAGACTCCAGGAGGGTAACTTTTGTTTTTCAGGTATGTAGCTTTTGTTCAGAACTGGAGTGGAGACTTCACCAGTGACACGCCCCTTACTTGCCATAAGCAGAAGCCAGAGAAAGTAGATTCATCTTGTACTGTGCCTTAAAGATGTGCAGAAATGGTGCTGTCATATGAAGAGACCAGTTCCAGAGCTTTGTCCCTGCCATTGCGAATGTCCTGCATCCAGCCTCCAGATGGTTAATTCCAACAACTGTTAATTTGGCTTTAAAAAGTTTGATTAGACTAGGTCACTTCCTCTTAGTTCTGCAAGGTCTGCTTGAACTTGCTAGTAATGCACTGTGCAAGCAACAGCTGCACACCCTTACTGCTTTGCTAATGTATCTCAAATCCGAGCTCCAGTACCCCTGCAATTCTGGCTCTGTCCTCATATGATCAGTGCTTGACTTTTCTGATCAGAGCTATACATAAATGCTACCCGTGTGTGTCAAAAGTTAAATAGTTTCCAGCCATGGTTAGTGGGAAGAATACATGGTGTAAGCTCTATATCACAATCTAAATGCAGTGCAGAATAATGATGACTTTTCTACCCTATGCTGCATAAAAGCAAAGTGATACTAGAGCAGCAAACAGTACTGCTCCTATTTCAGTGCTGTGCAAAAATGTGTTTTTAATCATTGCATTAGTTGATTCAGGAATATTAGTGTTCCTCATCTTTTCAGAAGGCTTCTGTATTTTGAGGAAATCAAGGAAGTTAGAGCTCATAAATCAAGGTCATAGGGGTCTGGCGTGAGAGTTACCGTCCAAAAACACATTCCAGATATTTTCTGAGAGTACAAGGAAATCTTATCTGCCTTTCCCATTTAAAATAACATCATTTCCACTTGGAGAAAAATACCAATTAAAGGCCGGAGGCCTTAGAAAACACATTAATGTATCTTAACAGTTCGACCTGAAACAACACTATTAAATCTTCTTCTGACTGCTAATATATTAAGTTATGTGTTTTTAGTTTAATTAGAACATGATAGTAATCCATACTTCAGTTAAGTTCATTACACTTATAAACCTAATATAATCAAATTATCCATTGGTCATTAGCTAAGTAAGTCCACCATAATTAACATCTACAAAAATGCATAATTGCATGAATATCCTTTAAACAGGCCTTCACAGCAGATAATGGGAGAGTTGAGACTGGGCTTTTTTGACTCCAGAGCTGGTTAAGCTCTGTCCAAGACCTGTGTTGAAGGCTTCCACCAATTGACACAGCCTCAAATGGGTCATTCACACTTGGGAGTGAAAGGTTGTTCTATGCTAGCCACATCACTACCTTGTGTGCTATGGGCCATAGCAATTGGTTTGCTATAGCAGCGTTGGCCCAAAGGACCCTTGATTTGACTGTTGCCACTCTTTCATGATCAGCTAAGCACAGTGGTTAAAGACACCTTCAAGTGGTGCATAGAAGAAATTCAGTGAGGTAACAGGTGTGGTAGAATGCCACTAAGTTGTTAAAATATATAACCATATCACAGAAACTCACCATATCTAATGTCATTCAGCAAGTCAGGGTCGGATCTAGTGGCTCCATAGCAATAGGTTTTCCTTTTTTACAGTGAAGATGCCAAATTATTTTCCAAAATCACGTACCTACAAATAAACATTAGTAGCTCTTTCATACTCAGAAACTGAAGTGTGATGATTTCCCTTCCTTACGAAAAACCTGTAGCCCTCCTTAAAGGGTCAGAATTATACTCCTTTTTCTATATGTAGACTGCATAATTCACTATAATTTCATTATCTGTGTGCACTCAGAAATACACCACATGGCTCATCTGTAAGCGAAGAAGATAAGAGGCTATACCAACATGAATTTTCTTTAATAAGATTACACTATGATAATAGGCTACTCGAATAATGTAACTCCTAATGATTTTATTCTCTCTTGCATCCACATGATCAAGGGCAACATGCATTAAAGTTGCAGAGCCATTTTTTAATTATGCAGGAATAAGTGTATATTTTATGTACCACGCTTAATGATGTTTTCTGGAGAATACTAATTCAGTATTACCATTATCAAAAGAAGTATGTGTGTGTGCATATGCAGCTTGGCAAATTTCTACAATATACTTGTATTTTTCTTGCAGGAAAAAAGCAAGTATAGGAACATAACGCAGCACAGTGAGCTGTTTGGAAGGGGACCAAATTTGTAATAATATAATTTGATTTTAGAAAACCAAATAGCACACCTTCATGCTGGTGAGTTAGCTAATTTTAGGTACTCAAATTGGAAAACTTGGGTCTTAACTCCTTTGTCCATCACTTTCCCATTAAAGCAGGGGTGCTAATAGGTGGGACTCGGAACAAAAATTTTAGGCAGTAGCCTAATGGCTAAACCATGGAAACGCCAAGGGGTTTAGTTCACCACTGTTTGTAAGTACTGAATGATGTTTGGAAGAAAGATGCTGTAAGAGTACAAAGTATTACTGTTATTTTAATATTCTACCACCAATCCCCTGAGGCATCCGGTTCCATTCTGAAATGTTGGAGAACTCTTGTCAGCTAGTTTCCGCCCAAGAAAACTAGAGCAAAGTTTTATATAGAATCTCTTAGACATTTTACTCGTAATTTGGTCTTTTTGCTTCACTTTTAAATTAAACAGCTTGGTCTGAAAAGCTATCTGAGTCTGCTACTGCAGCATCCTCCCCCCTGTCCAATGTAAAATCTTTTGCCCATCCATTCATAGCATCTGACAAAGTAAGCTGTTACCTATAAAAGCTTGTGTCTCTTTGAATCAGTTGGTCTGTAAGGTGCCATCTTAGCTTCTACTCCACACATCCTCCAGTCTTTACCTCAACCTGCTATCACATGTAACCTGCCTTGTTGACACTAGGATTTTCTTTTGTGTGACTTCCCAGTTATAAGGTAAAACAAAGTGCCATGAGCAGGATCCCATAGGAATCTTACATGAATTAACTAGGAATACTGGGCGCACCTTGCATATTCAGCTAGCTTTGCCCGTAAAGGATGATTTCATCCAGACAGGATATGTAATGTCGGGTGCTGAGTTAGAGGTCAGATTGGACCTGCAAAAGGAAGGGAGATAGAAGAAGGATTCTTTCCCCCCATGGCATAAAGCTCACAGGTCGGATGTGCCCCAGCTCCTGGACATCTTTTGCTAAAATTGCTCATTGTTGCACCCACCTACCAGTGTTTTCAGCTGCAGCTCCCAGCATGCCAGAGAGGAGGGGACAGCCTCAGAGATGAGCTCAACAGCTCCTGACAGCTGGAAAAGCCATCCACTGCCTGAACCCTGTCTGCAGTAGCACTCTGGCTTATTTTTCCACAGATGGGCAATATCAATAAAAGTACTAGTGTTTAAGTGTAGGCAAGGGCAAGGCATTCTGCAGGGGAACATAGCGGGGAAGGCTGGTAGCATCCCATCTGCCGAACCCCCAGTGAGGAAGGCACAGGAGCTCAGTCCTTGGTCCAGTAGCAACTGGGTGGGGAGGCGGGAAGGGAGCAGCAGGGAGGAGCTCCTCCCATTGCATACCCAGATGGCAGATCTCCAGAGCTTAGCCTGTTGACCCCTAGCTGCTTGCTGAGACCAGGATTTGGTTTTTAAAGATCAATCCAGCTCATTAGCACAGGGATGAGACTTTGAGAACGGGACACTGTGCTGACCGGGGGCTGCAGAAGTGATTTCCACCTCTGACACTAATCGCTATATAGGAAGAACCACATACAGGAAGATCTGGAGCTGACAAACATGTCTATCCATCAGTCTTCCATAATCAGTCCAAGCTTGAACTTTTATTTAGGACCAGGCTTTGTGTTTGTAATGTGTGGGGGGCTTATTCTCAAGGCTAAGTGAGAATCCAGATGTCTTAAACTCCCCCAAATAGATACAGCCTAAAAACAGCTCTCACCATGCACATTTTAGCAGGCTGATGGGCCTCTGCCAAATGGGATTTCAGAGGGGGCTTGGAAGAAATGTCCCTCCGTGTCTGTCATCAGAGAAGTCCTGGTGCCTTTGCACTCAAAATGAAATTTTCAAAACAGGAGGGTTGGACTTTTATGAATGGCCCAAATTCCAGCTCCATGCATCTGCTCTCCTCATGTGGTACAGCTCTTCTTCCACCCCACGTACTCTTACTAATGTGAATAAAGGACTACTCAGAGTGGGTGAAGGCAGTGGAATTAGGCTCTTCACTACTGTTCTTCCGCTGTAGATGTTAATTTGTGCAGTATCCTTCCCTGCTTGGCCTGGAGCTGCGATCCCAAAGGCCTGCCGAACGATGCAAGTTGGAATAGTTCCACGTGTTCACACATACCCCCACCCACTGCATTGTGTATATGGCTGGCTATCACCTCCCTTCTAGAAGTGGGTGCATTCAGTAGTTCCGTGGCTGTGTAGTATGAGTAGTTATAAAGATTTGGGACATATGAAATAGTGTGTGGTTTTCAACTGTGTCCCCTTGTGTGTATGTACTGGAATGCTAAACTACTTCCCGAGATCACTGAGAGTGCTGGGTGCTACAGAGATCCAAGATTTGCCTCATTAGTAGCAAAACATTGCCCGAGGATTAGAATTTCCCTTGAAATTGTGTTACTACTGCTTCTGGCAATTTTGCTACAGTCTGAGAAACTGTTTTAGCCCTCTGGCATTATTGTACTTAAACTGTCGTATGAACCCACAGAGGGCCATGTAAATGCAAAGCTTGAATTTCAGGGTGGAGAAAACACTGCCATGAAATTATCAGTCTTTCTGTTCTCTCCCTAGACAAATCATATGTTTCCAGGATATGAAATGCATTTTGCTTTCACACATGGGAATTTAAAAGTGGCTGAACAGATATTCATTAAACTTTCCCCATGACATTCAGCCTGTCTTTAAGCAAATACAACTTTTTCCAACCCACTAAAACAACTTCTGAGAAATCTCAAAGTGCCTGACTCTAAGAGTTGAGCCTCAGTGGCCATAAGGTCAGAGCCTCAGCCCTAAACTGGTTCAGGGATCAATTCTTTCATTCTTTTGTGAGCCACTTACTCACAAAAGAACTTTAAATTAAAACCAGATTATTCCATTAAAAGTGTATATTCTTGTTCAGCTGTCAAGCTAGACAATATCAAGATTAATTAATTTGTAGATTAAAGAAATATTTTTATACAGGGACCAAATGTAGTTGGCAAAGATCAAAATGAACAGGTCTTCATTTATTCTGATTAACCTGGCAGCTGGAAGATATCGATCAGCGACTTTACAGCAAACTCACCTCCCTAATTTGCAAGTAAACAAGGAGGGCACTACAGGGTTGTGTTAACCCCTTACATACTCTGGAAGAGTCCAGGCTTGTGGATTATACACGTGCTTGCAATGCCACGGTACCATAAAGAGTCTGCATAAGTGGCACCACTCTGGACTTCCCAGTTTTCCTGCATGCAGAGAGAGAACAGTGCTTCCCAGCCTCAGCATGGTTTAGTGTTTAGGGCACTGCAGTGGACTTCTTGTGCAACCACAGCCACTTTATGTGACCACAGGCAAGTCCCATTAGGGAAACATGCCCAACCACCTTACTCCCACTCCATACACCCCAGAAATCTCAGAAATAAGATAACAGTTGATCGCTTCAGACTGGACATAAGGAAAAGCTTCTTTACAAGTCTAGTGCCAAGGGTTTCAAACAGGCCTCCCGCGGAGGTGGTATAGTCACGCACTCTGGCTATCTTCACAAAGCATTTTGATGCCCACCTTGCTAGGGTCATCTGACCCCAGCAGTCTTTCCTGCCCAAGTGCAGGGGAGCTGGATCAAACGATCTGTAAGGTCCCTTCCAGCCCCAAACATCTATGAAACTATAGCCAGTGTACAGCACCCGAAAGTCATGCTGGGCTGTATGCACAGGACTGTGCTAAGCTGGCTACACTGGGCAGGGGACAGATGAGTCTTTATGAAGACACTTGCCCTTAGAGGCCGCTGAGGGATACAGGATACTGAACTGGATGGGGGGCAGACCCAGCATGGTATCTCTTGTGTTCTTATCCTTCCTGAGGATGGGCCACAGCCCAGTGCAGAAGCAGCATAGAAGAGTCCTGTGGAAAAATACATCAGACTGTAAGACACTGCCAGGTTGCAGTAATAAAGCATATAGAGTATAGGAGACAAACTGGGGAATGGTGTTAAGTGGGGCTTTGAAAGAAAGTAAATTCCCACTTTCCACTTGCTGTTAGGCAGATTACGGAGCACTGGAATCTCACGCAGCCCAAGTAGGTCAGTGAGCCTAGGAAATGACCACACTTCCAGCTGCATAAGCAACCAATAAATGTTAGATTTGAAACAGATTAGGCTGCTAGTCATATAATCAAAAAGGCCACATTTAAAAAAAAGCAGTACTGTGTACAGTAGTTAAGCTATGACTGATTTTAAAGCTTATTCAAAACATTGCAGCTACCCTAAAATCAATTCTCTCTCCGGCTTGCAAATGGCACAAGCTCCAGGTTTCACCTCATACAGTTAGAAGAAATCACTGGAGACAGAATGCTAACATTTTAATATATATATGTCTTTGTATTTAGTACCTGTAAATCAAAATAAAACACTAAGCTGGATCAATGTCCTCCACGTGATCCCACTCAAATAACGCGGGAGAGCTTTTGGAGGAGGAAATGGATACACCATTCCCTTGCATCTGGTTGAGATGAGAAGTACTGAGTTGTGCCTAGTCCCAGGCCAGACTCCTGCACAAGCTGCCTATCTTTGCCTTACTTAACATCCAATCACAATTAAAAAAAAAAAGACTAATAAAAAAAAAGGACTAATTGTATCCCTGGGATAGTGTGACGAAAGCAGAGCTTTCCCAGCCTCTCTTGCCCTGCGTGGCATTGTGTGAGCCTGAACATTACTGAGAAATCTAGCTTCCAAGTGGCCTGTTGCTTGAGAGGAAACAAGAGCTTAGTGCAGAGGCCACTGAAGTCAAAGGAGAGCCTCCTGATGATTTCAGTAGACTTTAGAGCAGGTCCCTCTTTTACCAATGTTGAAGACTCTTTCCAGTCTCACTGGTGGTGATTTTCACGTCTCCCTGTTGGTGATCTTCACACCCTCTTCCCCTGATATTCACATTCTCAGGACAGATGGCTGATGTGAAACATCCTAACATACTGGTCCCACCTGTTTTATCATGTTCTGACACTCAAAGTAATAAACAATACAGCAATTTCCAGGCTACAGAGAGAAGGAGGTTGGTCAGCACTCCTGACTTTCCAGCTCAGGTGTTTTATTATTCTCACTGAACACATGTTCCCCATTACACACCATGCATTCTTAATGCAAACACTGCCGGGGTGTTTCCAAACAAAACAAATTGCTCTGAGTTTGTCCTGCTTTAAATATTTATAAGGCCCTTGCATTTGGTGCAACTCTGTTATAAGAGGGTTTTTCCCTCTTCAGTACTGAGCAGTTAAAGTCATCATGTGTCCATGAAGCACATCCAGGGAACAGGTTTCTGAAAGAGTCCACATGTGTTGTGTAGTTCTTTCTAGTTTTTATGAGATGCTCTTTGTAAGCAACATGTCATTAGCTTTCCAAGCCATTCTTCAAAGGGTCGTATTGAGCTTTCTTTTTCTGGGGAGGGTACCATGTTTATATTGCTGGACTTCCTGAAGGGATTGTAAGTTTGGTATTTTAACTTTTTCACAGAGCAGCTATGAAAAGGCTGGTTGGCTCTGGGGATGGTAAGAGAAGAATAATATTAATAACTGTAATAATATTTGGTCTAATGTCTTTCATGCAAAGATCTCAAACACCTTTCCTAGCAGTAGGCTGAAATCTGGATTGGTGTGCTTCTGAAGGGGTGAGCTTCACCCATTAATAAATTAAGTGTCTTAACATGCCCATGGGATAATACCAGCTGTGATCTCTGTTTCTACCTTTGCTGGGGGCTAACTGGCTGTCCACACATCCTGTTTAGAAATGTATATGTGCATCTTACATCTGTCATGTCCCACCGGACATTTCCACAGTTGTGCATGAGATTTGTACTTGTGTTCATGCACACACTCACACACACACTTTCAGGCCAACTCGTGCGTTTGTTTTTAGCAGGGTGCTCCATGTCCCTGCCTTTTTACATACATTTGAAGATATTTGAAGTCATTTGGGTAGTCATTCATCAGTTGCGTTGCACGCACAATTTTCGAGGGATTCATGACATGCACTCACCTTTACTCACAGTGACTGCAGCCTGCCTACACTGAGTGCCCAAAGGGAGGTATGGTTTTCTCTTTAGTTACTGGTCTCTCACAGGTGGTCAGAATCCCGTCTTCCCTTGCAGTGACATATCTGGAATGGTCCTTAGCAGAAAATTGAGATAGGTTGGTACAACTCCTGTTGTTCCAGTGAATTAAACTGTCTGTCACATTTCTAGAACATGTACCATTTGTCCTTTATATCAGTGACACAGCATCTTGCCTCTGACAAGAAGTGGTGGTGGTGGTAGTACTGATAATAATACCTAGCTGTTATATAGCAGTTCCTACCACTTGGTCTCAAAGAAGGTTGGTGTCAGTTTTGCAGATGGAAAAACTAAGGAACAGATCAGGAAAGCCATTTGCCCAAGATCACTTGCAGGCCTGAGACAGAGTCAGCAATAGAAACCAAGTCTCCTGACCATGCTATGGTACTATGCTAACTAGCCCATGTTAGCTCCTGCCTCGCTGCTCCCCTCTCTTAATTTCCTGAGTACCACCAGCAACACCCTCAGACACTTATCATTGGCAAAGATACTTCATAATCCCAGGTGCCCAAACAAATACATTTATAGAGATGCCCCTGCTAAAGTCATGTAGCAGTCTCTTAAAATGCCCATTGTATGTTAGAAAGAGAGTCAGTCATTATTATAATCGTCGTCCTTTCATGAACAGGCTCAGACTTCCTGTTGGCCAACATACTGGCTGCCCTGAATTTGAGTGTAAGGAGACAAGACTCCTATAATTCTAGCTTAACATGAATTTCACTCTAAATCATAGTGACATATTAAACCCTGTCAGCCACAGGTAAGTAGGGTTATTTTTATTTTATAAATGTGGAAACCAAGGCACATAAATTGAATTGTCTTGTCAAAGGTGATGGAGTTCAGATTGTAACTCAGCAATGCTGCCTTCTACTTGACTTCAGACGAACATGGCTAACTACGTCTCTCTACTCAACAATGCTGCCTTCTCCTTCCCTTAACAATGGATGTAATGGATTTTCAGCGCTAAGTCACAAGTTCAAATCCATGATAAGACCCACAAGATGCCTATCTCCGAGTGCTCACTGAGTCTGCCTTGATTGTGACCAAATGTTCTTCCTGTTTGCTGATCACTTGGTTTGGTGGGGTGAGTCCATTTCCTATAGATAGGTGCCCAGTTCACAGAAAAACATCATATTCAAATCAGCAGAGCCAAATGAGCTTCATCCCAGGGTCCTCAAGGAGCTAACACAGGAGATCTTGGAACTGTTGGCAATGATCTTCCTGATCTTTCATATTCTTCCTGAAGTCATGGGATGCGGGCTGGGTACCAAAGGATTGGAAAAGAGCCAAAGTAGTGCCCTTCTTTAAAAAAGGCAAGAAGGAGAACCCAGGGAACTACAGACCAGTTAGCATCACCTCAATATTTGGGAAGTTACTGGAGCATATCCTAAGACAGGCCATTTGCAAGCATCTGGAGGAGGAAAGGATGATCACATGCAGCTAGCAAAACTAACAAATCATGTTGAACAAACCTGATCTGCTTCTTTGACAAAGTAGCTGCAGAGATAAATGACGAGACTGCTTTGGACATAGTGTATCTGGACTTCAGCAAGGCTTTTGACAAAGTCCTGCATGGCTTTCTTGTAAACAAATTGGAGAAATGTGGGATGAATAAAACTACTACAAGGTGGATAGATAGCTGACTCAATAGCCATAAGCAAAGACTAATTACTAATGGGTCCATGTCAGAATGGCAGGGGGTTTCATGTCGAGTCCCACAGGAGTTTGACCTGGGCCCAGTGCTGCTCAACATACTTACTAACAATTTGGATGCTGGCATAGAAAGCTTCTTGAGCAAATTTACAGACGACACAAAACTGGGAAGGATTGTGAACACAGTGGAGGATGCAAGTGCAATTCAGAAGGATTTCAACAGATTGGAAAGTTGAACTAGAGTTGAACAGGGTGAAGTTCAATGTGGACAAATGCAAAGTGCTCCACCTCAGAAGGAATGATCAAAAATGCAAATACAAAATGGGAGACATCTGCCTGGATGGTTGCTCTATGGAAAAGGACTTGGGAGTGTTGGTAGACCACAGGCTCACTATGAGTCTGCAATGTGATGCAGCTGCACAAAAGACGAATGAAGTTTTGAGTTATATCAATAGAAGCATTAGGTGCAAGACATGGGAGTTGATAGTACCTCTCTCTTTCATACTGGTTAGGCCTCATCTGGAGTACTGTGGAGTTCCAGGCTCCACATTTTTAAAAGGATGTGGTGAAGTTTGAGAGGGTCCAGAAGCATGCAGCAAAGATGATCACGGGTTTGGAAAGCAAGTCCTATGAGGAGATGCTGAAGAAGCTAGGCATGTTCAGCTTGCAGAAAAGGTGATTAAGTGGAGACATAATGGCAATCTTCATATTCTGGAAAGGCTGCCATAAAGAAGAGGGAAAGCACCTATTCTCTCTTGCTGCAGAAAGGAAGACACAGACCAATGGCTTAAAGTTGCAGCTGAGTAAATTTAGATTGGGTAGCTGGAAAAATGTCTTCACTGTGAGAGGCAGTGGAATAGACTGCCCAAGGAGACTGTAGACTCTCCATTGCTGGAGGTGTTCAAGAGGAGGTTGGACAGACACTGGCTGGGGATGATCTAGGCCTGTTTTCTACCATGGATATGTCTCATGCTTCTGGGCTTTGCTGGTTACCTTCTCCCACACCTTTTTTTCCCTGCTATATATGTTAGGGTTTTTTAAGTCTCCCCAGAGGCATTGGGTGTTTGCTGCAGCTAAGGCTGTGGACTTCAACTGGGGTGTGCCAGTTCTCCCAGTAAGAATCAAGCTGAAGGTTCCTGGCTAGAGGCCATATATGGGCTCAGGAAGGAATGTGACCTCATGGTCAGATTGGTACGGACTGTGAGACTTTTTGCCTGGCTCCATAGCAGGGAGTGCAGCCCTTTACCTAGGACCTCTTACGCATATATTGACAACATTTTATAGGAGCAGGACATTGGCTATCATTATTCTCCTGCTTTACCTGTGGTAGGTTAGGGTGTTAAGTCTATGTTGTGTCAGGATTGAGGGGAGTCTTATGTAGCATTTAGATTATGGTTATACGGGATGGTTTGGAGGGGGATGATCCTACCTCAGGCACAGTGTTGGACTAGATGACCTTGGAGGTCACTTTCAGCCCTACTTCTCTCTGACTCTATGAGGTGAGAAATGTTTAGATGCTATTGCTCCTCTCTGTGCTATATGTATTCTGCAGACCACATGCAAGATACTTTACATGAAGTTTTGTTAGCCTCTGATTGTATTCTGGCTATACTGTTCTCATAGATTAACACCTACTGGGTCCCAGCTGTCCCTTCAGCTCAGGCATACCCGAGGAGAAGAGAAGACCTTTGTATTCCCCATTGCTAGCAGCCCTGAAGCTGGCTGCTGATTCTGTTGCACACATTCGCCATATTTTTCCTGCCTTCTGTTTTCTTTTCAGGCTGGATTACCTTCATCACACACTTAGCTTTGTTCTGTCAAGCCGCCGCCGTACCACGAGTGGAAAATGCTCTAGAACACATATTTTTCTGTTCAATAGCAAGAAGAACAGAACATTCACATGGCTTCAGATTTCTCCGAGGTGACTTGGTCTCAATGTTAAGACACTCTCATGGAGGTGACCCCTCTCCTGTGGACAGTGAGGTGTCTCTGGCTACGGGATCCATGAAAGGGGGTGGGCTAGATTTGAAAGGTCTGCGGGGCATCTTTCATGGTGACAGAGTGCAGAGGGCAGGGCAGAGGTGGAAGGAGGTCAAGGAATCATCTGTTGCACAGATCTGGTCCCATCTCCTGTGGGAAGATGGAGATATAAGGGATACACAAACTTTGAGCTACCAGACTGGAGCAACCATCATGGAGTAGCCCCAGCAGCATAGATAGCTCGTTAGGAATATTTATTTTCTAGCACTCAGACAAGATACTGGACAAGCAGGACACTGTTATTTTTATTCTAAGCATGGGGTTTCCAATATCCCTTAAGGTTCCCTTGAGATGTGACTATTACTAAGCACTTGACTGATTTGGGAGTTTTCTGCTTCATGTTAAAGTGAGTTTCACTATCCCTGTAGTTACCTAGAAGCAGGTTGTGCTGTTTTCTGTTGCATTTGGTGTGTTGTTTGGCCAGAAAAATAAATACACAAATTAGTATGCAGAGTAGTGGATATTATTATTACATCCTGGGGCCTGACTGCTAGAAGATTGGTTTGCCTTGTCTCTTTTTATTCCTAAGAGTTTATATGAGAGACCCCTCATTGTTCAGTTATTTATTCATAACCAACTCTAAAAGAAGCCCCATTTCCACAGCTCATATAATTGCAGACCTAAATGGTTTCTGAGTCAGTGGGTGGGTTCATTTATAGTGAAAGAGATCTGAAATGATGGAGGGTAGTAGGTGAATTAGTTGTCAGTCATGGTAATGTTTCTGATAGAAAATAAATAGGAGGCTACATCTAGTCCCAAAGTCAGTGCATTATTTCTGTTTGCTCTGCTCTTTTGTAACATAATTGACACGACTGATCTCCACTCTGCCTTGGGCAACACATGTTTCATAGCAATTAAGAGCAAGCAGCCTTTTCTTTCATGTGTATACAGTGCATATACTCCCCTCATTCTCATCTTGCAGACTTAGTATGGCTGATATAATGACAGAAAGCGTTCAGCAGGCAGGACTGTTAGAAATGTAGCCCAGATGGCAGTGGTGCTGATGGAGGGGGGAATTCCTGAATAATTTATTTGAACTGAAAAGATTTGTAACGCTTGAATATTGGCTGAAGTAGAGATACAGTTTTAACCCTTTGCAAGGCAGCCATTCATTGTAATTCATTTATTAGGGCAATAAAAGATCAAAATAGTCTGTCTGAGCACAGAGTAGATGCCGATTAGCAGCAAATGTGACACTTCAGTTATGTTTTTAAGTGCTGCTAAGTCATGATAGGACAGACAAATGATGGCCCAGTGGGACAAAAGTCTATTTTAGTCTTAGATGGACAATATAATTAGTGCTTTTAATTCATAGATCCCTAAGCACTTTACCAAGATGGATATTGCTGACCCATTTAGCACTTGGTGACACTGAATTGGAGAACAGGTGATTTGTCCTAGGTCCTGTGATCATCAGTACAACTGGGAGCAGAACACAGGTCAGCTGTCTGCATTCAGTGCCATATTCAGAGAACTATGCTGTCCTCAATACAGCTGTTACCCAAAGGCCTAGAGGTAATTTGATAACAGCTCCACCCTCCTCTCATGTACTTGTAATAATTTTTTTGTGACAGAAGAGGACAAAACACCCTGATGCACATGCGAATGAATTTAGTCCTATCAGATCTGGGATAAATCAAATGGTGGGTGTGTAATTAGCTGCAGTTTAGAGCTTACTGTTTTATCACTTTTTTCTTGGCAAAAATGTTAAAAAGGTCAGAAGTATTTTGGTGATGATTCTATAAGAGAGCTCTTCCTTCCTGTTTTGCTTGTGTGGGAAACACACACAAAGAACCAAATTGAGCTCTCAGCTGCATGGGAAGAGCTCCCAGTGGAGTCAAAGGGAATTCTTCCCAGGTAGCAGAAAACAGAATTTCTGTATGATGGACATATCTAAAGGTAGTATTTATACTGAGCACTCCGTGGATGATTATTGTCACCCACGGTAAGGGTGAGAGTGTCTAAACCACATGCTGCAGTGTAACAGCTTACAGTAAATTAGCTCAGGGACTAGAAGCAGTATAACTGCTATCTATAGCTTTTCAACATGGTAAATTAATCTACTATGCCAGGCTCTGTGCTGCTGTTTGTATGCACGCAAGTTTAAATATCTGAGTTAGATTTAATTTAGCTATGCTGCAGTGTGCATTGTAAACCTACCTTCTAACTCATTAGCAAATTTCTAGTTCTTAAATTATTGTGTCCTTGATCTGCAATAGTTCCTGCAGCCTCCAACCAAAATTGAGTTGTGCCCTGGATGTAAGAGTCAGACCCTGCATGCAGAACTCAAAATTGAAAAACCAGTAGCCAGGAGAACTAAATAACTCATTATCCCTATTTTACAGGCAAAGATCTGAAAGACAGAGGGCAAAGTCCTGACCCTACTGAAGTCAGTGGCAAAGTTCATGCAGACTTTAAGGGTGCCAGTGTTTTGCCTACAGAGATTATGTGTCTTGACCAACATCATTCAGTATATCTATGACAGGAGCAGAAATTGAATTGAGAAGGAAGCCTTTGTCTAGTGACTTAATCTTCAGATGATGAAGGTTTGTTTTAGTCTATCACAGGCATTGTTATTGGTCTGTGAGATGATAATAAGACTGATACTTACTCTTCTAATAATACCTAGCTTTTTGCATCCATACATTTGCAATTTACAGATAAGGAAAGTGAGGCAAGGGGATGTAAAATGATTTGCGTGATGTTATCCACTAGGCCACTGGAACAGCCAACGACAGAACCCAGATCTCCTAAGTCCCAATTGATTGCTCTGTCCACTGGACCAGATTAAAGTAATATGAAAATATAATGTCTCATCGCTGGAACTAAAGACAAGGTGGTTTAGAAAGTCCATGGCAGCTGAAGTCAGAAGAGCATGGTGGATATCCTAGAGTTAATGAATGCAGCAATATGAATGCATTTTGACATAAATACCAAGAAACAACAACAAAAGTTTAACTTAGATGAGAAACTAGACTCATTGGGTTGGAGTTGTCTCTGATATAACTTCATTGACTACACTGGCAAGAAACCAGGAATAAATGTCCTATTGATATAAATTGTCTCTCTATTTTATATATCATTTTACGGGAAAAGATCTTAATGTGAAATCTGTGCAAATAGAAACAATCATGCATAATTAATAACTTATGCACTATAGATATCTATGTTTGTATATATGTGTAGTGATTACAGTGTTTTCCGATTCTTATTTACAAGAGAATAACATTCCTGCTTATCTGACAATAACAGTTCCAGTACAGTCTACCATTACTATGTTATACTACTGATTTTTGTATATTTCTATAGAGAATGTATTGCTCCTTTCTCTGGATTAAAAACAAAATTCAGATTTTCAAACCGGTCATATTTGCATGCCAAAATATGTGATCCACATACAGAGCAGTGCTCTTAATTCGTTTGACTCTAAGGATCCAGAAATGTGAATAAATCATATAAGATATTAAGGGCTTAATGATGAAAGATTTCTTTACAAATTGTGTGGTCATACACAATGTCTCGAAGATACATATTGCAAAGGCAGAATATTAGTATGCTTGAAGATGTGGAAATCCAAGAGTTCACTGGGTCAAATTCGAAAGCTCTTTCTTGCAAGTTCACTCAAGACCCACACACCTGCAGCCAATCAAGGAAAGCATCTTCTCCTTCAATGGGAGCTATTCCTTAATAACAACTGAGCAATGACTTCAGGATTTGTCTCAGTGAAATTCTGAATTTCTAGTTTGCGAGGCACACACTTAGAATTTGCCATTGCAATGTGTGCTTACTGGAAGGGTTGCCTGAATTGGGGCTTTGGGCATGGACTCTCAGACAGATAAAAGAATAGCGCCTTTCTGTAGGATTCTGTAATGTTCAAGGTAGTTGGTGAGATTGTTCTATTTTGTGTTTCTAGCTAAATGGTTATGCAAATATTTTGCCATCATGGTAATGTAAACAAAAGAGCTTATTAAATTATAGAGTTATACTAAGAAACATGTTAATCTTAGTAGAAATGAATCATTTCCACATTTCCTTCCTCATTAGTAGTGGGTTTTCACATTACTTTGTCCTCTGCTTTTTCACTGTTATGACTAGCGGCTCAAAAGATCATCTCAGATGGTGATTTTACTATCCATTGTGTTATAGGCATGCCAAAGAATAGTTAGTTAAGCACAAGTAAAAATGAAGTGTTTAGGTTTCAGCTATAAAGGAAACAGAAAATGATCACTAGAGCAGGAGACCTTTGGACTAAAAGGGGTGTCCTAAGCCATCAAGTCCAGTTCCCTGGAGTCTCCAAAATGATCTCTTCCTCCTTTATCCAGAATGCCAGGAATCAGTACCCAGAACACCGCATATACCACGCCAAAGATAAAAGCAAAGGAGACGAGAACACTGCCACTGACCCTGCAACAACAGGGAAATAATTAGTTAATAGATGCTCAGAAAATCCGAGAAAAAGGCGTCTGCCTGACTTGCAGAGAAAGGCCCAAATGCCTGTAATCCATGCCACTATAGTAGGCAAAAAATTCCTTCCTGTCCCCAAACCTGGCAGTTGGCATGATCCTGCGTGGAAAAGCAAGACCCTCTCAAACCAGGAAACTGGATTTTCCAAGTAGTGATAGGAGCATGATCGTACCTTGGTTAAAAACCAGTTGAGCCTTAGCTATAACCAATATCCCAGTGCCTCAGAGCAAGGCAAAAACAAATAAATCCACACGCCAGTATTGTTCAGAAGGAGAAAAAAATCCTTCTTGGGCCCAACTGGCAGGCATTGCAAAGCTTCACTCTTGGAAAGTTAGAAATCTTCTCATTTCCAATCTGAATGTATCTGTAGCCAGACTGTAGCCATGTGGATGTAGTAAAATGGAGACAGAAAGGATTTGTGATAGACTGACTGAACGTTGCTTGAGGCAGGGCTGTCCAACCAGTGGTCTTTGGGTTGCATGTGGCTTTGAAGGGATTAACCTGCAACCTCTGGGCTCCCAGTCTAGCAGCTGGTCCCATCACATCAGTGTCCTAACGCTGCTGCTGGAGTCTCTGAACTCCCTCTCCCTCCTCCCGTGTCTGCATCCTGCTCCATCCCTGGGGGTAGGACAGAGTACCATGGGATCCCATGGCTGGGCGTTCAGGGGGACCTGGAGATCCATGTGGTGCGGTGCAGGAGGGAGGCACGTGAGTGAGTGGGTGCTGCCTGCATGGCATGTCATACGGGGACATACCACCCCATAGGTCTCCATACAGGTCTGCAGATATGTTTGCTTCCTTCATAACTTATCCAAAATGGAAATTGGATCTTCCTATTTGACTTAAGACTTCAAACTGTAATGAATTTGGAATCTGAAGATGCTCATGCATCAGACAGGTTCTCTCAGATCCTCCTTATCAGCTTTACAATGCTACATACAGGCCCAAAGTGCTATTAAAAACATCAGAAATGTAAAAATGGCACCTTCTTAGTCTAGCGAACAACAGTATGGGATCTCTCTTGCTTGTTGAACCCAGGCTGATTACAAGTTAGAAAGTCAATGGGATTTGCACTCCTAAATCATTGACAATCCCTCCTGTCACCTGGAGTTGCACACAAGACAGAGGGAAGAACACATCACAGTCACATATACTGAATTTAGTAACGAGTACCAGGTTTTGCTTATGGTAGTGCATTTGGGCCATTTCATGCCTGTTTGGAAAGCGAGGTAGATTCTATCCCAGCTAATGCATCATCCGCAGTATTGCCAGGTGTACCCAGATTGCAGGATCTTTGGGGGGGTTATACACGTGCTCCTGGAGCAGGGAGGGAACCACTGTAATTAAAGCACCTGGAGCGTCTCATGTATCAGCATCTGCGTGCTTAAAAATGGTGGCGGGGCACTTTAAATAAAGCTCATTCAACAAGCTTTTGTTAAAATGCCTCCACTGCCATTTTTAAGTGTGGGGATGCTGATACATGAGACATTGGAGTCTGCTATTGCACAGTAATTACCCTGCTCCAGCAGACTCGATTAAGTGAATCTGAACAAACGCACTGTAATTACAGCATGTCGGAATAGGCTTGATGCTTGTGTATAGGCCCCCTTTGTGACTGGTGACAGCACTAAACAGACAGATGTTCATGTCTGATGATGGGTTTTTCATTTCTCCAAAAATACACTGCTTCTGACTTATAGCCTGAGTTGGCCTGTTTTAGAGACCTTGGAGAAAGGAAACTTGGAATCCTCTGTTCCAGGTTCTGGAAGTATATCCTCTGAGAGATGGTGCTGCCCATACCACACACAGGTTTAAAAAGCTCCATTATCAAAATGCATTTGTTATCCCTGCCACTGATGTAATTTAATCAAGGCAGGATGACTGCTAGGTTTCCAGTTGTATCTCGTTTACTGAATAATATTATTACTGTAGGGAGCATAAAGATCATCAATAATAATGTTGCCTTATGGGGAACAGTTTCCAAGCAGTTTTGAATCAAATATTAAGCCACTGAAAATACCGAGCTGTTCCTCCGTCATTGGAAAGCAGGTACTCCAAGTCTCATGAACTACATAATAGGATTTAGGACAGATCCTCAGCTGTTGTAAATCATTGTAGCTCCCTGCCCTAAGGTGGTATAAGTCAGCACCTTTTTATTATTGCAGAAGCCTCAGGTAAGGGTCAGCACCCCCCCTTTTCTGTGCAAACAGAGATGAAGAAACAGTGCATGCCCAAAAGAACTTACCGTTGTAGCCTTCTCCTTAGCTAGAATAAATCAAGACAGCTGCACTGCTTTGCATCCATCAACAATTTGGCCAACTGTTTTACATTTTACATGTTTCATAGTTTCATAGTAGCTAGGGTCAGGAGGGACCTGATCAGATCATCTATCCTGACCCCCTGCCACAGGCAGGAATGAATGCTGGGTTCACAAGACCCCAGACAGGTGATCATCCAACCTCCTCTTGAATTTGCCCA
>JAGPOW010002742.1:9199786-9210904 GCA_030014935.1 Caiman crocodilus | reverse complement strand
GAGGCACCCCAGGGAGGCACTCGGAGCCTGGAAGGTGGTCGGGCGCAGGGAGGTGGGCGGCTCAAAACGGGAGCGCCCCCTGCTGGCCCGCCACAGGCATCACCCTCATACTGTTGCCTTCTAGAGTCTTTTCTCTTCCTTTTAAGTAGTACTGTTTTCTTTGATAATACTTCTAAAGTCAAGTCTGAGCATGTGAAGTGAGCTTTGAAATCACGTCTTAAATGAGACGCTTTGGTCCCAGAGGGAATCCCTGCAGCATTTGGGCAGAGTGTAACTATCATGCCTTACACACATTCTCAGAAAGTTGCTGTGACCTCCAGAAGCATAATTAGGGCCTGACTACGAGGGTGCTGACTACGAGGGGGCAGTAGGATTCCCCCCTGCCAGAAGTCTTTGCGGCAGCGGGGGAAGCTCTGCACTGTCCCTGCCAAGCCATTGGATCGGGGCAGCACAGTGCCACATCAAACAGTGTCTCTGGGGGCCGAGGTTGTGTGGGGTGAACAGAACGGTGCTCCCTTGCCCCCTGGGGAGCCTTTGCTCCCATAGCCCTGCTCCCAGTATGTATGTATGGGGATTGGGGAGCAAATGTGGCACCAGATTCCAGTCTGAAGAAGCCCAGGCGTGGGAGAGCTGACACTGAGCAAGGGCAGCTGCCGCCCAGGCAGGTGAGACTTCTCTTCCCCTCACCAGTGCCCAGCTCTCCCCAACCCCAAATGGTCAGTGAGCTCCCTACACCACTGTTGAACTCACAGCAGATGGACACTGGCCTGATTCGATGACCACAGCATGTCACCTTGAGCTGCCCATTCATTCTTACCCTCAGCCTGCAAACAAACACTCTTTATTGTAAAAGTCCCACTCGTGCTGCAGGACTTGGCTCAAGCCATGCTGGAGATCCAAATTCCACTTGGAAAAAAGTCTATAAATATGGCTTTCCAAAAAGGCAGTAGAGGCCAAGCTCAGTTCAGAGTAAGTAATGTCATTTTGGAGGAGGGAAAGGGCGTTGGAGCAATTGTCTGAGCCCCAGGGATGTACCTAAGATATAATAAGCCCCATGATATTTTAATATCTCATGATAGCATTAGAGGGATCTCCTGAAACAAGCTCACATTTGGATTGCTGCTCTGTCCTGGGTCTTAATGAGGCACAGCAGTTTTCCAGACACTCTGAGCAAGTTTGTTGATGATAGAGCACTCAGAAAGATCAGCTGCTGAACTACTTTCAATGTCTTTATAGTGGCACTACCAAATCACTAAAATGTGAAACATTAGCTATTGATTAGCCAAGCAGGAAAGGTTTACTTGGTCCTTCCTTTCCCCTTCAGTACGCTCATCAAGTTACTGTAGAGGGTGCTGGGGGCATTGCATTTTCTCAGTCTGCCGGAGCTTGTAAATCACTCGGACATTTGAAGCTTTCTCAGACTCCTGCTTCATGAAATAACTGCTGTGGCACAGTGCATCAACTGCTGTTGGTACAGTGCTAAAGGACTGATTCGCATATACAAGGGTCTTTTACATTGCACTGGCATTGCAAATAGGCCTTAAAGTAGATTTAAATGAAATTTATGCTTCCAAGCAACATAAAAAGGCCTTAGCATTGTCTTGCCTGAACAGATAGCTCAGTTTAGCAATCTACAAGTTACTCTTCTCAAAGTTAGTTTGGGTGAGAGAGTCAGTGTTGTGGAATTATACTTGAATTACTATGTCCATGCTGCTATTGTACTCACTTTTATTTGGCAAAAAGTCTTCTGGGTATGTACCTCAGGGTTCTTTAGGCTATCATAAATGGGCTGCTCTTTGAATTCTTTCCCAGTAAATTAGGAGTGAACTTGTCTGTACCTGCTGGGTGCAATGCAAGAATTGTGGGAAGCTCTTGGAGGACTAGCAGATGTCAAGCAGCACCAGCCTGTATCTAGGCTAGAGAACATGTGAGCAGCTGTGCTAACTTTAATGACAGGCTACTGTACCTGATAGGCAAGCCAGGTCACGTTAAAAAGTATCAATGCAATTGCGTTAAAGTTAACCTGTAGACAAGACTTGAATACTGGGCCACACTTTACAAAGACAAGTCCCGAGTGGTAAAGAGAATCAGATTTGAGCCCTGGTTCTCTTGTTCTGTCAGGCCCAGTCACACTGCTCTGGCAAGGGTGAGATGGTGAACACCCTCTGCAAAACCGCCTTACACCATCCACGTGCTGTAATATCTTTTTCAGTGCAAATAAGAGCAATGTGGCTTAGAAACCTCTTGCGACCTCGTTCTGTGCAAACTGTAACATATTGTAATGGGCCTGTGTATCAGGCTTATATTCAACTCTCCCTTCTTCACAGAAGAGCCTTCTCAAAGCAGAAGCAGCCCTGTCTAATCTCCCCCAACTGATGCTGTGTCTAGAAGATGTGATGATCTTGGTTTCTAAGCATCATTCAAGATTTATGAAGAAAATATTATAGTGCCATCAAGTGTTATCCTCTCCCCTTTGCCGCACTCCAGGGAGAGGGAGAGTGTGTGTGATGGGGAGAGGCGAGTGTACATACATTACATTTTATATTGAAGTGGAAGTTTAAGTGAGTCATTGCTGAGGAAAGGCGTCAGAAGAAAGAGTTGATTTACATTTTTTTCTGAATGTAGAGACAAGCTTGGGCACAGCCTCAGCCTCTCTGCCAAGGAGCTCCACAGCTGGGACTCCAGCTTCATGTTCCTGAAAGTGCAGTCCCGTTTCTCTCCAGCTATGTTGTTCATGGAGGATGCATTTCTCTCAGAGGGTCATGGGGCACGTAGTCGGGTCTCATTTCACTAAAGGGAAAGGAGCAAATGTTCAATATTCTAAAATTGGCCCCCTGATGAACTGGGTGTCAGTGGACTTTGTGAAACCTGCTCCAGGCTGCCTCTGTACGTGACAAAACAGCCACCCATTTGCTGTCCTGGTTACAGCCTTGACAAAAAGGTCACATGCCACTCTGGGCAGAGTTAGTCACAGTAGTCTGAGTGGGACGTGGCAAAAAGACTTTATGAACTTGAGCGAAATCCATTAAATCAGTTTCAAAAACCTCCCATAGTCTATCATGGGCATTGATTCAAGCCTTCTAGGAGCATGTACTCTCTTCACAGTTACAAAAGTCACTTTGGCAGGTAGCCACCATGAGCAAGAGACTTAATTGTCTCCACTAAAGTGTGAGGACTGTATCATCCAAGTTTATATCAGACTAGATCAAATAATGTCTAATTTCCATAATACATTAGATATTGCATGTAAATAGTGCTGTTACTACATATAATAATTTTTAGAATACCCATACATACATCACTGTGAATGGAGCTGCTGTCTCAGCGAATGTACAGTAATGATGTCTGATAGCAAGAAACCCCAATCTACTTAATTAAAATAACAGAAATTACCTAATCACAACTTTCAAATTGTGCTGCATTACCCTATTGGAACAGTTCTGTGTCCCATCCATAGATGTTTCCAGGTTGATGACTTCCTGATCATTCAAGTTTCTTTTTATTACCTTTAAATACTTTTAAGATGCTCTGCTTTGCAGTTTATTTTTAATACTTGCATGGCGTGACTGAGGCCCTTATCTCTGCAGTAGTTGGCTGCCACGTATTATTTTTACGTAAGCAAACTGAGGCAGAGATAAAGCAGCATGCCCGAAGTCACACAGCAAATCAGTGGTACAAAAGGAAACAGAACTGCTGGAATCAGGTTCCTGCTTTGCTGCTCCAAATAGTAGATCACATTCTCCAAAGCAGTTACTTATCTTAGGAAGAGGATTGTACTATGCCAGTGGTTTTCAACCTGTGATCCCTGGTGTCCCCTAGGGGTTCACAAACTATGTCTAAAGGGTTTGCGAAAGATAACTATGATCCATCAAAAGTATGCGAATACGCACACTTACAATTTAAAGGGGTCTGCACCTCCTCTTGAAGTTTCCAAAGGGGTCCACACTTCCATTCAAAAATGCTTAGGGGTCTGCAAATAAAAACAGGTTGAAACTCACTGTACTACATTGCAATTTGCCTTTTAAATATATATTGTGGTGACTGTTACTTATTTCAAGGGTTTGATTTTGAGATGTACAAAGCACTACCTGCTGCTAACTGCTTCAACTCCCAGTGAGTCCAGTAGGAAGAACAAATGCTCACTGTCTCCTCTGGGGCACACTGCTTCATTAGGAGCCTAGGTCTTAAGTAGGGTAGCACAGTATGGACTATAAGAAATAAAATGTAGTCAGGGCTACAACTGAGCGAACCTAAGTAAACCTAATTGGACTCATTACACGTACTGCTGTTCTCTGGCATTAACAACACAGAGACTGTTTTCATTAACCTTGGAATTGTTTATATGACATTGGCATTGATGGTCCTTCACTCTGAATTGTATCCGGTGTCAATGGATATCATTCCTTTCATCAGTACTCCCTGCATCAAGGCCACATGCAGAGAACAGAAGCCAACTTTGGTCCGTTTGGCTTTGTTGTGGTTCTCCAAACCAACCTGGCACTAGTGCTGGATGCTTTTGGACTATGTTATCACTGGCACAAAGTTCACAAGGTTCAAAGAGATCCAGTTTAAGTTCCTGACCCCACTGTAGTATCCCATTGTCATGGACTTGAGTGGCAAGTGTTCATAATAACTGGTAAATAATGAAATGCTTTTAATGGCTACTACTGCAACCACCCACTGTTACTTACAGTGACATACCAGTTCTGGGCATTATGATCTACTGCAAGACCTTGTGGGAAGTCAGTAGGTATTAAAATGGTGAGATGGTGAGACAATGCAACATTTGATTTATGTACAGCGGAGAGGTGATTCTAGAGGTTCAGAGTCCCCAGAGATATGGAGCCAAATCTTCAGCTGGTGTAAATCAGCATAGCCCTATGAAGACATTGGAGCTGGGCTGATTTATAACAGCTAAGGATCCGGCTCACTGAATGTAAAGTCCAGCTAGTGATAAGCACTGTGGAAAAAGGTCACTACATGACCTTCTGAATGGTTTATGAAAGCTCTGGCCCTGCCAGTTAATTGGCATAGGTGTAATGACCTGGGGCCTAATTAAGGCTCCATGAAGGTCTGAAGAGCATCAATGCTTAAGTGGAAATGTAAACTCTCTTTTAAGTAGCATTTGGGGGGGGGGGGGGGGAATGTATATTTTTCCAAAAAAATTGTTCCTTTTCAGTTGCCAGCCCTGGAAAAGAAGTTTGGTTGAAGCTTCCTACAATTATTTTTTTTTCTTTTGCTTAAGGCAAAAAGGTGAATCAACAGTTCAAAATGTTCCCATGGAATTATCTGCAATTACTGCAGGAGTCGTCTTCATCATTTCTTACCAGTAGGTGTCACTGTGATCAATAAAAACTGCTGTCAAGAGCTTCAAAGATGTATTTAAGTACAGTGTAGGACAAGGGGATCACAACTGTCTAGCTTCGGTGCTACCCTCAGTTCAGTCTAACAGTATGAAAGAATCTGTGTGTGCGTGGATGTATACTCCTACATGTATAAGAAAACAGACAAAATATTTTGCATACTTCAGCAGAAATATACATGTAATGCACACACACAAATGAATTCTGACTTCCTTTGTTACCAGAAGTTCAACTGTAAGATTCAAAGAGAAGAAAATTAAACTTACACATTTACAAATCCTCTAAAAATGCCCTAAAGTGGCTTTTCTCCACCCAGCAGACTCAATTTTAAAGTCCTATATCTCTGGGTTTTTCCAGGGCTGGAAACAAGTAGTATAAAAAGCTGAGGTTTTACAACTTTACAACATCACAAACCTTATTTCTGTGGGAAACTGCTTGGAGATTTGGATTGTTAGAAGTAGTCCTGCCGGAGAGGGATTAGTGGTTTCTACTTCTGGTTTTATAGTATCGTTGGAGACTACCAGCCAAAATGTTGCTTATACCCATCTCACCAAAGCTATGAGACAGAAATACACTCTCAATAAATACACAGTTTCAGGTCATTTAGCACAAGCAGCAATAAAAACAAATGCCAAATGGAAAACTGCATGGTTGTATTCAACTGCAGAATGACAGCTTAGGGACCTTAAATATTGTTCGGCTGCATACTGAGAGTTTAGAGGATACATCCTATCTCACTGAGATATATTAGAGCATTACAGAATGTACAAGAAAGTCTACCTTGAACTCCAGCTCAAAAAGTATACAACTGAAATCAGACCAAATGTTGCATGTGTAAGTATACTGGAGACAACATTGTAACAAACACGTATGAGAGGAGTGCACTGGCAAATATATATTAACATTCACCGTATCCCCAGACCCTGCAAAATTGTTTTAAAATTGGGTATCACATCAGGTGAATGCTAGAAAACCTGTGGGTGTTGGCACTGGATCTGTGACCCAGATACTTTGTTCTAGGAAGACCTAAACCCTCAGACCAACCACAGCTTCTTCCCTTCAATAATAGGCCATTTTTATTGTTACACAGTGATAGCAGTTAAGAGTAATGCAGGCAAAGCAAACAAAATAACGCCCTCAATTTTATTTATCTACCAGTTCCAGGGTTCACAGAGAGAAGGTACATCTGGCCAGTATGTGAGCTTCACCCTGTAGTGCTTTCTTGAATGTCAGATGTCAGCAGCCTTGGAGGTCATGGCCATAGCGGGGTGGGTGAGATGGGCTGGTGGTGTGCCCCCTGTGCATGGAGGCCTTAAGGGTTCCTCGTCAGGGCCTTTTCTCTCTGAAATCCATCTTTTTGTAGTGTTTCTCCTCTGATGACTCTGTATTTCCAGGCATCATTGATTGGTCTCCCTGTGGTCATCATACTGTCCACGTTCTGTTCTGTCAACATATTTCTTTGTTTCCCATACCCATCATATGCATACATCTTAATTTGGTCATTTACTGGTGTCTTAATTTGGGTTTACCTGACCTCCTAATTTGGTCTGTCCACCAAACCCAGAAATCTCAGGGTTTTTGCACCTGAGCAGTGACCCTGTGCCAATGCGGCAAGCCTATCTTTTAGGATTTTCAGGGAACAGTGTGCAAATTTCCCAGGCTGTTTTTCTGTTGGCCTCAGAACAGGTGTCTGCCTTGAAGCCTGTGAAACTTTGTCACAAACAGGCTTTTAGAAACCAATTAACCCTTGCCATTCCCCTGGGCCATTGCTCTAATGCATATCTACTCTACATACAAGCCAATTCCTAAAAGTAAATTTCTAGATATTATTTTCTAGCCATAAGTGGGCATGTGCAAAGTGGGAGTGTCAGATGCATTATTTAAAGGACCTCCATTGCACCCATTTACAGTAATTTCATTCTTTCCAGCTTGCTTGAGCAGGCAAATGTGATCTATATATAAAACTTATCCTGCAGCTCTAAGCAGATCTAGTTGAAAATTCTCCTTTTGTCCCATTAACGAAAGTTGATACTTTATGGTAAGGAAACAGAAGGCAAGTAACTCAATCCTGTTACTTTGCTGCTGGGTTTTTGGTTGTTGCTGTGTTGGTCAAAGGACATAGACAGGCCAGGTTCTTTGGGTAGATGTGATATATACTCAGTTGGTCTAATAACAGATATCACATCTTCCCAAAGAACCTGGTCTCACTTTGCTGGGCATTAATGTAGGGTGCTGGAAGTTAAAATATTTCATTTAGTGTCTTGTCTAATGAGGATGAGGACTGCCTGTTTATGATCCAATAAGTCCTTTCCACATAAAGATGTCACTGTTCCTTTTTGCTTAGACCAGGAACAAAGTGGCACAGAAGATTGATTAGCTCTCCATTGATTTCTCTCTGCCTGTCTTACAGATCCTATGAATATGTTAACTTTTCCATTTTGCAGATAAGTTACCTTAAAATTGATTATAACAATGCTGGTTCTCCTTAACTATAAAATTAACCTATGAGGTCTATTATTTGTAGCGTTGTAGGTAATAAATTTAAAAAGCAAGATACCAGATGTGTTACATAAATTCATTTTATTCCAAGCACCTTCTACACTATCCATAGTGGTATGGTCCTTTAATTTTTTTAAGTGCTACTCTTCACTTAAAGGTAATGAAAGAAAGAAAAGAGCTTCAGCAGAAGAGCTCAGATAAAAGCAGAGCTCTCAAACCCAGAGTGAGTGAAGCAGCCCCACAGCCAATGTTCTTGTTATGTTCTGTCTCTATTTAAAGTTTACACCTATGGCATTGATTCAGCATTTAAGGAAGTACATCTAAAAAAACTTTGGTCCCATCTTTTGCGATGCTGACCACAAACCTTTCCACTTGGTAGCAGTGAAAAACATATAGTTACAGAATGCAATTAGTAGTGCTTTTTGGACCATGGTTAGAGATACAGCTACCCGTATGTACTCTGGTGTGATGCACCAGCCATTTTAGCGCTCACTTGGGAGAGGTCAGACCTGCGGGAACCATAATTTACCGGTGCTGGAAAAAACTTGCATCATCCATCTTATTGAACTTGGAGATAACATTCCAAAGAGAACCATTCCTCACAGGTTGTCCTTTTGATTTATAGCTGGTGTGTGCACATTATGTGACATGATAATAGTCTGTCAGATCTAGAAGCTATAAAGAGAACCTGTTTACAAACCCTCTTAGCCTCCCAGTGATAAATCTATCAGGAGATGACCACTATTACTTATATTGTGGCTGTGCTCAGAGGCCTTAAACAGTGCTTGGAGGCTCCTCTGTGTTAGGTGCTGTACAAAGGAGTTGTAAAATGATAGTCCTAATAAGCTCATGCTGTCAGAAGCTGTGTGTTTGGTGCCCACAACAAAACGCTATTGTTACATCAGTTTTGTCTTACAGGGTATGACAAATAGGACCTACTTGAAAATAGTACAGTGCTATTGTTCATTAGTAATGTTCATTACAGTAGTGCCCAGGATCTAGGTAATAGCACTATGCTAGGCACTGCACAGGCGCAGACAGTCAAGAGTCCCTGCCCTGAAGATCTAGGTCATTTGAAATTAAACCTAAGCATTCTGAACATCTCTGAAATTTCTCATCTCTTGAACCTCTCTCTACTGGTAAACTATGTTGTTAGCAGATTTCAGTGGAACCCAGATTTCAGTAAAACTGCCATTTGAATTTTATTTGGAGTTTGCAACACCTAAGCTTCTGCTGTAGTCTGCAATAGGAAACAAATTGCTAGTAACCTCCTTAAAACAGGCTATAACTCATAGCTGAGAGGAAGGTTACCACCATCTAGAGTTGGCCTTACTTGGCAGAGAGCTGAAAGCCAGAAATGCTTGAGATTTAATTCTAGCTTTGTCTCCTAGGATATGCCCAGACTAGGAAAACAGGCCGTGTTTAAAATCAAGTTGGCCAAAATGCTTTACAGAAATGCTTTCTTAAAGACAAAGTTTAGACTCATTTTGACATCTTGTAAAACATGCCAGCTGGTTGTTGTGAAGCCTGGAATCACCCTTGCTCTAACCTGTGCTGAGGCCAGGTTGGGAGAGAGCCAGAGAGAGAATCAGGAAGATATCATCAGCTCCCCAAGGTCCGCTTCCTCTGCTGCGATGAGCATGTCTTGGCCACAGAAGATGACATTTCTTGCAGCATTTATTAAGAATCCGAGACGTTTGGATGGAGTATGCTCTGTCAATGCAAACTATTAGCGCTCTGAACAAATTCATCTCTTTATAGACATTGCTAGGAGACGACAGCCTTTATTTCCCTCTAGTGGGATAGTCTCTCCAAAGCTCTCTGTCGCTGGTTGCTGAACTTTTTCTTTTTAATGTCAGCTTCCTCTCGAAGGCTTGAATAGAATAAGCTTGTTTTAGATCTGCTAGGAGCTTGCTGCCCAAGCATGCAGTAGCTCAGAGACCGCAGGCGCACAACACAAGGCTTGCTTCATTACCTGCTCAGCTGCCAGACAGGCCTGTTTTTCTCATCACAGACACAAAACAGAAAACACAGCTGCCGATCCAGGCTGTCAATATGAGCAGCTGATGCGGAGTTTGAAGAATAGCACAGTGGGTTGCCACCTTCAGGATTATATACCACAGAAGCAAAAATACCCTTACATCCTCACGATGTGCATAGGGGTTTTTTCCTACTCCAGCAGAATTCTGGTTTTGACAGCACCAAATTGCCTTGCAAGAACTGGGTGTAACCCCCAGAAAATGAGGACTGGCTGTCTGAAGATAGGTGACAAGCCAGCTCCCACAGTCTGTTCCAGACATTTGAACTGGAGTTTTATAGAAAAACACAAGCAAAGAAAAGTAGATATTAAAAAACAGTGGAAGTTACAGTGCAGGTTTCACTATATAAAGAATATGTAGCTAATGGTAATATTGTGTTAGTACCTGGAAGTCAAACACGGATTTCATCACATCAGACACTGCACAAATGTTTAGTAAAAGGCAGTCTGTGCCCCAGAGACCTTTCAGCCTCGAATCCAAAAGGTGCTATGCCATTACCTCAGGAAATGCAGATTTGATTTGAAGAAATCGTTCTTTGAGCAATTGAAGTTCCTGTTTGTTTGGAATTGCCTTTTTTTTTTTAAGTCAAAAAATAAGCTTTGCATCTTTGCTGCTGTAGAAACTGAAGCTGCGGTATGGCATAGGTTAGCAACACGAGGCAGCATTGCATATCTGGTTTACAGAGCTGCTCAAATAAACCAACCAACATTGATAGTACTTTTAGCAAAAGTGATGCTTAAGAAGGGGCAACAATTCCCCTGGTTTAATTCTGAGCTAAAACATGCTCAATTTACAAGGAGCAATTTCTGAAGTGGTGAATGCTGTACTAGCTACAAACTGGACTTTGGGTCAAGAGCAGTTTGATAGCAAATTCCCCTTCATCTTAACAGTTATTGACATCCTAAAAGGACATGGTAAAAACCAGCTGGGCTTCTCTACCGGCTTTTTTGGTGCATTTGATTCTTCCCCTTTGCACATTGGGGCTGGTATATTCTTAGTATAATCCTTCCCCAAATACACACAAAGAAGCATGACATCTCAATGGCTGTTGGAGGCAGCTAGTCCTGGGTTGTCTTTACTGTTTACTTCAATAATAGGAGTCTTTCTGGGACATGTGCAGGGCGGTACTGTCACTGTACTCCTGAATTATTGAACACGGGGCACATCTACACAAGGCACTACCACTCAGTAGCGTATTTGGGCACTAACCATGCGGC
>JAGPOW010002742.1:9140229-9194014 GCA_030014935.1 Caiman crocodilus | reverse complement strand
AGGCTACTCCAGTACCCACTCTCAGACTTAATGGAGAACAAAAGGCCCAAGAGCAAGCACTGGAGAGGAGTCCAGAACAGTCTTATGAGGGAACTTCTAACTCTGGAGTTTGTCATCGGATCAGGTGGATGAGGCATGTTCATTCCCGTGCTTCCTGAGACCTGCCACTGCCAAGTTATAGACAAGCCTCCTAGAGAATGTGTGGGCCCCGGTTCCTACTTCAAACCCCATTCATTTTAGAGATTTCAGAGAAGAGCCATGATGAAAAATCATAGAGCAGGGTCTGTTTAACTTAACAAAGAGAAGGTTATGGCATGACTTGATCATAATCTAGACCACCAATTCACAACCTTTTTCGGCTCAAGACATCCCTCATTCAGCTTGAGACATCCCTAGTTAAGACTCGAGGCACTGCTCATAAAATCTCACCTCTTACTTTTTGTTTATTTTTGAACTACAGAAAAATAGTAGAGTGATTTTTCTGTTGCAAAGAACCGAGAAAGACCACAGCAGGTCAGAATGGTTTTCACACTACAGGTGCCTATTTGAAATCTTTGGATTTATTTTTTGTCTCCTGTTTGCATACCTAATGGTGCTAACATTGCATGGCGCCCTTGAAAGGATGGCATGGCACCCTTGTTGAGAATCACTACTCTCAACATACCTGCATGGGGGTTTGTTAATAGGAGTTTATTTTTGGAGAAATTTGTTAATAGGAGTCTCTTCAGTCTAGTTGATATCAATTGAACTAGATTTATGACTAGAAGTTGAAACCACAAAAATTCAGACTTGAAACAGCAGTACATGTGATTAATCCTTGGGACACGTTATCTAAGACCAAGAGAGATTTTCTAATTCTGGTCATGTCTTAAATCAAGATTGGGTATCTTTCCCCTAAAAGTTATGCACCAGTTCAAATAGGAATTAATTCAGGGCAGTCTACACCCTAAGGTCTATGGCAGCAGGGCAGACTAAAAAGATCACAGTGGCGCCTTCCAGTTTTGTAATCTTGGATTCTATCACAGCCTTAATGAGCAGGTTTTGTGAGGTTTTTTCTTGCACTGAGGACTCTGCAAAGAAAGGTCAGGAAGAGGGAATGAGAGAATGAAACAAAGAGCATGATGGATGCTGCTACAATCATTGTACAGGAGATACTGGATAGGAGACCCAATCAAGGTGACTCATCAGATATGAAATGATTGGATGGCCTCAACCCAGCTCCCACTAGGTGCATGTTACAAAAAACAGCTATTAGAAGAGACACCAACTTCCACCTTTGCTGGGAGTCTCAATAGAAAAGTCAAAGATGGAACAGCCATGGCAACTACCTTGCTTTCTCATCCTTATTAATGGTCCCTCCCAGGTTGGGGCAAATTTGGAGAAGTTTGTCTGTGTTATATTCACAAAGTATATAGAGAAGACTTCAGATTCCAAAGCCTTAATCTGGCACTTTCACATGTGCTCCATTTCCTGAAAGAAAAAAATAAATAGCAACGGATGGGGAAAAGTAATTCCTTGCGTCATCCACTTCCTTAAAATTGCATCCTAAAAGGCTGTTTGGTATAATACAACCTACAGAAATCTAAAACCTAAGAAAATTGGGATTACTCGAGGGATAAATTACTACCAGCGTGATGAAGTGTGGTTCCCATATATATACACAATGTGCTATGTGTATGCTGAATTAATGCAATATTTGTATTAAAGTATTTTGCATCAGAATTTTGCAACACAGATGGGAAATACATTATCCGTGGTTTTCAGCTGCATAATAGCATTCAGTAGCTTGCTGTCTTCAGAGCAGCTTTGAGGTGATATGCTATAGATCTCCATTCTACGTTCCCAAACACTCTAAGGCAGGTGACAAACTGATACCACGGTTCTCAAAGAGTTAGACATTTACATCATGCAAATAACTTTACAAGTTGCAAACCTGCAGCTTCAGAAATTCACCCACCTGAGGGACGGCCATTTAAGTTATGCTTGCACAGAGTTCTGAATGGAAGTACAGCTTTGCCCATCTGAATTTATGGGGAACAATCTGTCACTTCATTCCAGTGGGACTGCTAATGAATGGAACTATTCCCAGAGAGAAGGGGTGTGAGTAAGAATGGCTAAATTTGGCCAGTAGAGTTGCATGTAGTTCTTACTCAATGACGATTTTTCCCATTTCTCATATAGCTGCAGGAAGCTAAGGAGTACTGCCTGCCTAGGAGTACTTAGCCAACTGACAGGGGTGATTAGCTGGCCCTAGAGGAAGTTAAAATCCCTAGGGAGGGTAGCGAGAGGGACTGAGGGAAAGTTGGTGCCGAGGGGAAAGCACAGAGCAGGGGGTTGCCCTCAGAGTTTGAAGAAAGGCCACAGGTTTTGGTTTATATATTTGGCTTGTATATTTGCTTGTTTTATTGCTTATGTTGTTTTCTGTGGTAACAAGTTTTCCTTAGGAAAAATAAACTGCAGGATGAAAGGAGTGACAACCAGCTACAGCAGGGGTGGACAAAATATGGCCTGCAGGCCGGATCCCGCCCGCGAGGCCATTCTATCTGGCCTGTGGGGCCCCTAAAAAAATTAGAAAATTAATGTTGATATGTCCTTGATTCCTGTCAAAAATGACAGGAACAAGGGGTAGTAGGACCCAGGGGAAGCCCAGAGGTCTCCTGTAACAGCAGGGCCCTCCCAGCCCCATCCCTGCAGCTGGAAGCCCCAGGAGGGGCTTCTGGCCCGGAACCACATGGCTGCCGTGGCGCGGGAAGCTCAGGTAAGGGGTGGAGGGGACCCCGGGCAGGGAAGGAGCCCAGGAAAAAGCTGAGCGCAAAGAAAAGCAGCCCCTCCCTCACCCCGTGGCCAGCGCTCCATGCTCCAGCCACTCACAGCCCACCTGGGACTGTCCGGAGCAGACATAGGAAGCCCCAGGCAGGCTGCAAGTGGCTGCAGTGCAGAGCACTGGTCATGGGAATAGGGAGGGGCTGCTTTTCCCCTGCATCCAGCACCAGCTTGTAACCTGCCCCCACTGCAAGCCCGGGCCCGGTGCCAGCTCTAGGCTTGCCTTTTGGGGCTGTGCTGTGGCGGCAGCAGCTGAGTCCCCCCCGCTTGCTGCGCCTGGCAGTGTTTGCCACTGCTGCCTCTGCTGCCCAGCATGCAAGCTCCACATGGGCAGCAGGAGCAAACGCTGCCTGACGCAGCAAGTGGGGGGGGAGGGGGCGCAGCTGCTGCTGCAGCATCACAGCCCCAGTGGGTGAGCCTGGCGCCTGCGTGGGGCCCAGGCTGGTAGCGGGGCGGTTTACAAGCCCAGCTGGTGCTGAGCACAGCGGAAAAGCGGCCCCCTCACCCACCCATGCCTGGCACCCCGCACTGTAGGGTGGGGCTGCCTGTGCCTGCTCCAGACAGCCCTGAGTGAGCTGCAAGCAGCTGCAGCAGGGAGCACCAGCCACGGGCTGGGGGAGGAGCAAGGGGTCGAGGCTGCACACTGCCCCCCACCTGTACCGTGGGGCTGGGAGGCACTAGGAGTGAGTGGGAGCATGGGGCCCACACTGGTGTCCTGGGGCCAGCCAGTGAGCCCCAGGGCAGGGTGGCAGGAGTACAGGGTCCCAGCCAGCAGGGGCTCTGTGAAGCTGAGCCAGATCCCCCCTCTCCCTGCTGGTACAGCCCAGCCCGGCTCCATAGACCCCTGCCAGCCTGTGCCCCGCTCTGGTCCCCCCCCAGTGCTGGCCCTGAGACATTGGGACATTGGTCCCAAGATGATGACCGGGGGGCGGGGCAGCTGTCAAGGGACAGGGCACCTGTCAAGGGGCGGGGCCACCCATGCAGCCCTCGACAGCTTGCCAAAACTGGGTAAGAGACCCTCTGCCCGAAATAATTGCCCGCCTCTGGGCTATAGACTGCCCTGAAGTGGAGGGAAACCACCTTTTTTATCTTGCTGCAGAGAGGAGGACACAGACCAATAACTTGAAGTTGCAGCAAAGTAGGTTTAAAGTGGACATCTGAAAAAACTTCTTTACTGTTAGAACAGTGCGGCAGTGGAGTAGACGCCAAGGGAAGCTGCAGCCTCTTCATCACTGCAGGTGTTAAAGAAGTTGGACAGCCACGGGTTGGGGATGATCTAGGCATAGGGATGCCTATGTTTCTGGGCTTTGCTGGTTGCCACATGGGGCTGGGGGGGGGGTATTCTATACCTCCCTACCCCCTGCTGCTACATGTGGGGGGGGCATGTTAAGCCTTCCTCAGAGGCGTTGGGTGTTGGCTACAGCCAACGTTGGGGGTTTTGACTAGAGTGCCAATGCTCCCACTGGGACTTAAACCTGGAAGTTCCTGGCTAGAAGGTCTTGCCCCTGCACTCAGGGTCAGACCAGTCACCATAGTTAGGATCAGGAAGGAATTTTACCCCATGGTCAGATTGGTACAGACTATGGGGGGTTTTGATTTCCTCTGTAGCAGTGGATGTGGCCCTCTTGCTGGGATCTCTTGAGCATGCATCACCAACCTTTACAGGAGGCAGCTGTGGTCTCCCCTGCTTTATCTTTGGCAGGTTAGGGTGTTTAGTCTTTTGGTTGTGTCAGGGTTGACTGGATAGTTTTGCAAAGAGCTTAGACAGTGGGTTTGTATAGGATGGTTTGGATAAAGATAATCCTGCCTCAGGCAGGGGGTTGGACTATGTAAGTTATGACAGTCTCTTCCAGCCATATTTCTCCTATGACCAAGTCACCCCTTTGTTAAATTAAACAGATTGTGCTTCGGGATTTTTCACTACATTCCTTCCATCATTCTTTGAACCCTCTGAAATCAGTGGACCTCGGGATGGGAGCAGGGGCCCACACACTGCGGAAGGCTTGTCTGTAGGCACCGAGTCAGTCCTTGAGGGCATGTTTCTACCATCTCTCTGCTGAGCCCAAGTTCACTGCCAAGAATCAAGCACTTCCCCCTCTCTCCCCCGCATGCCCCAAACCTGGCAGTTAGGCAGAGTAAACACCTTGTCTCCCACGACAGAGCTTGAGAGCAGCACTAGGGCACGTGCTGAGGACCCCTCCCCGCTAAGCCACCCTGTGTGCCCTGCCTGGGCTCACTCAAAGCAGACCCAAGTGGCTGGGGTTATTGAGTCATAGGTTCAGCAGGGAAGTGGCAGAGACACACCCTTAAGGCCTATTGATGAGAAACACTAATTTGCTTCTTGTTATCTGCTTCCTGTGTCTGTGTTTGCCTTGCTAGTCCGGGACATTCTAGCTCTTGTCATTTGCAACACGGGACCTGAATTTGTTGCAAAGATTAGGATGAAGTTGCTTAACAAATGTGTTACGGGCTTGAACAAAGTGTCTTTTGCCTGACACTTTTTAAATGTTTTTACATGTCCTTATTCTTTGTTAAACTCTGAGTTCCTCTGGTTTAGAAATGGAGGAACACACACTCAAGTGGGTTTTACAGGAATACATAATACAGGAGGACTTTAGTAATGATTCTAAGATGATGGATCTCAAAGCACTTTCCAAATATTGATTAACTAGAACTTATCCCAACTCTGATAGCCTTCTCTGTGATTTTGGGCAAGTCACTTACCCTCTCTACCTGCTGATAATATTTATTCACTGCCTGACAAGGATGGACACATTAATTAATGTGTGCAAATTACTTTGAAGATGGCTGTCCTGTACAGGTGTTTAAGACACTATCATCATCATTTTATTTTTAATTAAGACTTACAGTACCCCATGGGTAACTGGCAAGTTTTTTGATGCCTGTTTTACAAGGTGGTCAGCTGAGTTACAATGACATCAGGTGGCTCTTCTAAAGTCAAAGAATGATTCAGTGGTGAATACAAACGTTTAACCTATGGGTCCTGCTCTAGAACACTGGAAAAAATTGTACTTCCTACCTTCAATAACACTGAGTCGGAACTAGTAGAAGATGTGGTCATTTGGAGTTATCATAGCAAGAAGGCACAGAATAGAAAAGGAGAACAGTTACAAACTTGGGACAGCAGATAATCTATTGACACTTGAATATGCAACAAACAGAGTCGGTGGAACAGTAATTTCCAGCGTGGTGTTCAGTGGTATCTATTGTAATCTATAGGGAGAAAGAAAACAGAATATGGGAGGCCTAGTGGAATAATCTGATTGGTTAATAAAGTCTCTGATCTGTGCAATAATGGAATAGATTCCCTAGTGCCAGAAGAATTTGGCCTAGCTCCCAAGTAGCAGAATGGCTCTCAGAAATCTTTCAGTAAGTCAGGTCTCAAATTTTATGTAGACTGAACCTGAACAAGATATAGGACACCCCAGCTCCCAACATTGTGAGCAAAATCAGCGGGGCTGCACCCTTGATGATATGCTGATGTCTCTGTCAGATTCTCTGCCCAGTCCTGGCTGCCGGCAGGACTAGGGCTGTGGTTCCAGTCACAGGGGTATCTGTACAGGTCTCGCCACTCTGCTTTGTCCCAGGGGGTAGGCAGGACACCGAAGTATAATCTTAAGTACATCAGTCCAAAGGGAGGAATGCCTGTATTCTTCTGTACCTTTCCTGTACAGAGGGCTGGAGTAAAGAGGGGCACCGTGTTGTATGCATGTGCCTGGACACCAAAACACTCCTGCTTGAATTGAACATTAAGCTTCCCAGCACTGGCAATTTCCTTTCATAAAAATACGTTGTCTGTAGCATAACCATCAGTCAGAGTCCTAACCGGTAGCTGATTGGGTATAAGTAAATTGCCCCAGCACTTACCTTCAAATTTACCCGTGAGCCTTTTCAGCCCGCATCCATTTGAAAAACAGAATTATTCATATCAGGAAGTACATCAAAATGCATGAAAACAGAGTTCCAGATACTTGGTTCCTAAAAGTTACCAGCTTTTTGGTCAACAGAGAAAAATGATTTCCCATCTCCACAATGCCCATATTTTCCTGTATTTCAGTAGTTTATTGCTTTAAAGAAATTCAGTACCTATGTCTGTGTTTGGGCCCAGTTAAAACTTAGCTTCGTAACATGAACTGGAACTATTAAGAGGGAAGCCTCCAGATTTCCTCTAGATGTTAGCAAACAATTTGCCTGTTAATTTAACCTGTTTGTGAATTCTTGCATTTAAATGAAATGCAATTAAACACAATTAGCTACGTGTACAGTTCTGGAAGCAAGAGAAGAGAAATGGAAGTTGCTAGAAATCTCTGACAAATGACTTTTTGTATGGGTTCGTTTCTTGGGGCTCTAACAAGTGTATTTGCCGGACATCGGTGGTGCAGTGACCTAGTTGCAAGTACCAAATTTGGAAAGAATGTCATTTTAATATTACTCATTTGTAAGTACTTTCTCTTGGAGACTTGTGTAATATTGGTTTAAAACCTTCTTGTCTAAGTGATCATAAGAAGAAAAAGTAATGTGTGGAAAGTGTGTAGCTTTCTATGTATTATTGTGGGAACATCTAGAGGTTCCAGCCATAATGTGGCAACAGTGCGAAAACGTGTAATAAGAGACTGTTCTCTGTCCCAAGGAGATTACATTCTCCATGGACAAGACAGGAAGAGAATGGGTACCAGAAGATTAGCTGACTTGCCCAACATCCCATCAAGTTGGGAATGAAGCCAGCACTCCTAAATCCCCGGCTAGTTAGTGTTTAGGTCCTTCCTCCCCATATCCATACATAGACGTCCCCAAGGCTTGGAGGTGCTTAGATCTGGGATTTTGGTTTCAGCAATTACGGAGCACAGAACCAGGGCCAAGCCTCCTCCTCTAAGGAGGGTGCATTGGTTCTGGTCCCATTCACTTCACATAGAAGTGTCAGAGAGACACAGCTCTGCAGACATTCACGAAGTATGCATCAAAGTACTGTAAATCATGGTAATTTACTGTAAGTCATGGTAACACAGAAAATCCAGCAAAATTGTCTCATAGTTTACAGCGTAGCAAGATCCCCTGAAGAGCATGTTGTCAAGACAAAATGTTTTAATCTTTTAAATATAGTTGTATACGGCAAAAGTGTATCCTGTTCAGCAGGAACTCTGTGCTGTGACTCAGAGGGTGTGTCCAGACGAGTACGCACGTGTGTTTCCCCAAGTACAAATAGACAACTGTGTGCCACTGCTTCTTGTGCCCAGGGAATGCTCCTGCACACACACGCTCTGGCGTGCAACAAGTTACCCCAGGTGGAGTAGGAGAGGCTGGGGCCAACACCTGGGCTGGTCCCAGCAGCCTTATCTGAGGTTCTGGGGGCTCCAACAGCAGCAATTTGGCACAGGCGCCTGGCCGGCAGCTGAAGCTTGGCTCTGGCTGGCCAGGCTCCAGTTTTAAGTGACTCATGCTGCCAGCACATGCACCACCCCGCTTTTTTCAGGAGCAGGGTTTTTGACACCAGGATCTCCAAGTGTCAGAAAAACCCACCACGCTGCAAATCGGCAGCATGGCAAATGCTGGCATGTGTGGCATGTGCGGTTTACAGTGCCGCAGACGGGTCTGCAGTGCTGCACACCACACATGCGCGCTCGTGTGGTCACTCCCAGAGATCTCTGGCTTTGCAGAATAATTGTCGTTCTCTCCTGTGGCGAAAAAAAAGAAGTGCTCAACAACAGGGGGACATGTATTGTTACAGATCAGGTTTGCCAAATGACTGCGGCATTGTAGGCTGGAATCTGGGATCATTTGTCTTTTTCAAATTAACATCTGTGCCTTCCTTTGGCCCTGCATGCTGTTTTTCTAACACACCCCTATTTTTAAGGAACTATGCAAGACGCTAATTTTAATCTGTGATATTAATCATGTGCTAGTCAGTTCCCATCTGCTCTTATTCTCTGAAGTCAAGTTTCTCCTGGTCTGGTTCAGGTTGATCTGAATAATCCAGCTATTTTCATCCCTGTGGCCATGGCAATCTATGTCAACTGCCCCAGTCAATACTCTCCTGTGTTAAGCCTTTATATTTTATACATGTAGTACTTCAGCTGTTCCTTTTTTGTCCTCCATATATTTGGTAGAGCGGAACACAAACAAAGTACTTTCGAAAGACATTCCAACTGGCGTGTCCGTTTTTCTCATGCGGCGTCTCATGAACGTTTTGTGTTCAGTTTGAAATAACTCACTTGTTGCCTCATTAAGCAGTTTTGCTTTCAGCTCCGTATGACCCAACAAGAACATTTTGTTTAACAAACCTCCTAAGACTTGTGTTCCTTTCTGATACACGGCTCCCTCTGCCTGTTGTGTGTTTAAGGGTGAGCATCAGAAAAAATATATAAGCATGCCCCTCAAACCACACACGCACAAAAGTACAAATTACCAGAAAATTGTAACAGACAGGAATAATTCTGGAGGGACAGAGAAAGTCGCTGCGTGGAACATGTGCTTTGCATGTAAACACATTGCCTCCACTAGCAGTCTCTTCAGTATATAATATTGTATATTTATAGAGGCTCATTTACTTCAAAGGATTCCAAGGCACTTTACGAAGTAGCATGCAGCTAATATGTAGATCACTTCATCCATCAGCAGCGGGCAACCATTTCGGGGCTGAAGCATGACAGCTGTTTAATAGAGCACAGCAACCCTACAGAGCAGTTAAGGACGGCAACAGTTAATACCCTTCTGGCTGAAGATACTTGCGGCATTTAGCTAGTCAGAATATAACATTGCCAAGTCATCTTTAATGATGACAACCAATATGCTGAGAACCTCAGAGGATATCCACTGCCTCGTGGAGTATGGCAGATCAGTAGTCCTGGAGAATGAATTCCCCTGTTGAGCCTCAGAACAGGTACACTGAAATCCCAGCCTTGAAGCACTGCCCGTATAGGTCAGAGGGTTCAGGCTTTAGCTCTGCTGCTTACTGCGCCAACAAGGTGGTAATTAGTCCCAGGTATAGGCAGGGTTTTTCTGCTGTGGGAATGGGGTAAGACCACAAACTCCTTTCACGTATACAGTGCAGCAATCACTACCAACTTGAGCTGGAGAACACTTCTTCCAAATGGAACAAGAATTTGACGTTGCATCATTTCTAAGAATTTCTGCTCCACTAACGAGCGTGTTTCCCAAGGCTGCAGTTGATTTTCACATGCAATTTTGTGCGCTGGCCAAGATGCTGACGGCTCGGTACTTAGCTACAGAATATAATTTTCTTTTGTTTTGATTTATGTTCCCTCTTAACCACCAGATTCCCACATAAAAGATTTGGAGGCCTTCCTCTCAAAATTAGCAACAACAGAGGTTTATTCTGGAACAGAAATAGCAAATAAACATATTTTTAGTTATTTTTTTAATTAAAGACAAAATCTCCAATCTCTGGTTTGATTTGGTGCCGTGATGTCTATAATAGTACAGGTTTTCAAAAATATAAAGATAGTTTAGAGCTGATGCGGGGGGGGAGTACTGGAAATGGGGCAACAGTTATTCCTGGGCAAAATTTTCAAATGTTGGAGCCTATATTTTCAAGTGTGTCTAAGGAGCCTGTATTGTTTTTTTCAAAGTGACTTGAAATCATGTTTTCAAAGTTATTTGGGGGTCTAAAGAGTTAGAGAGCCATGCCATTGGATTTACAAGAGTCCCCAAGTATATTAGGCATCTGACACACTTAGGTGTTTTTGTAAATCCCTCTAGATGCCTCTTTGCATTTCTAGGAGCCTCACTATCTTTGTAAAATTGTCTGTATGCATTTGAAAGTGGGCTTCTAACTCACTAGATGCTTGTGAAAATGCCTCCCTTGTCACTGGCATTTGAGAGTTACTGGTTAAGGTGTCATTTTGATGGCTTTTTCAGAGACCAGCATTGAATTAGGAAAAAGCCCATTGCTTTGTTGATTGGCTTTGTGATCTACAAAGCAAAACTGCAAGATGAAAAACAATGGCCACATGAAAATGTTCATGTATTGGTGTCAACCATAATAGACACTTCTCTTACAATTAGTAGAACAGAACAGGGTTGTTGTGGGAGTCTCGTTGTTCTGCTTTGCTAGGGAGTTACAGTGCCATAATAACTATACAAACTGATTTATTTATTAAGTTTCCCTCCCCTTAGGCCACTTACAGAAACCTAAAAATAGAACTAAAAAAGCCCTAGTAAAACTTTGCACTGTAAACCCTATTGAAATTAAATAAACCCTCTGAATCTGCTCTTACTATTGTGACTTTTACTGTCACTGTACTTACGAGCCTCAGTTACAAATCAGGTGCCCATTGTGCTAAGCACTTTCTGAACACAGAATAAGAAGATGGTCTGTCCCAAACGGCTTCATTGTGCAGGTTTTATTCAGCAAAACACATAAGCATATGCTGAACTTCAGAGTCTTTCTTGAGTCCCATTGACTTCAATCTCTCTCATGCCTCGCAAAGAAGCCATAGATCAGGGCAGGGTCCACCCTTAAGGCTTTCTTGGGGATCTTGCAGGACCTATACTTGCATTCTGCTTCCTTGACTTGTACCCAGCCAGTGCTCTCAGACTCCATCACAGGCACTGATGCTCATTCAGTAATACATCTCACCACCTCTTGTTTCTTTTTCCACGCCTACAGTGCTATGCGTCTTGCTTAAAACAAATCTCAAAGAACGTGTATTTCTCACCCTAAAAAGAGAACAAGCATGTGGCAGATGTTATATTGCTGACTCCTAGCACAGAGATGCTGTAGCGAAGAGTACGGTGTAAGAACCAAGACAGGAAAGATGAATAGTCCACGCTGTCCCTACCGAACAGCATGATTTAGGGACAGCTCCTGCTTCCCTTATTGATGGCAGTATTCCCCCAGAATGGGACTAATTACATGGGTAAGGGAGAAGAGCCTTGAGGGAAAAATCCTATCCCCTTGTAAGTCGATGAGAATTTTGCCATTGACATCAAGTGAGCTGGGATTTCATGCTTGTTGATTAAGCTGCATAACGTGAGCATGTTACTTGGATGGGCGCACAAAAATAAAAACACATTTCTGTATATCATCGGGGACAACGGTGCTGACTGAGACCTTGTTATCTGCGAGCTACACTGAACCAGTAAAATAGTTGAATGTTCTCATGCACTTGGTGCACGCATAGGAAAAACAGTTGTGTATTCAGCACCTTGTCTAACAATCTGGCCATAGTCTTTTGTTTGCAGGTGTAATTAGCTTATATCAAATAAGAGGACTGACCAATTCAGTAGCTTAACAGCTGTTCAACTTACAACTGTTTTAAATACTATTTGCAAGGATGGATGGATTTTTAGAATCTCTCTCAACTACATCCTACCTGAAGGGTATGGCGTTTTGGAAAATATTTTTAGAGCATTTTACATGCAGTTCATTATTAGTGGTTTTCTGTTACTGTTAAGAGTTTGAGACAGACCAGGGGAAAATTGAGCTGTCTGCAGTGTGCAACCTCACCTTAGAGTATTTGAGCTTGGTTTGTCCTTTTCCAAACAGAGATATGCATGCATGCACGCACAGTGTTACTATATACCATACAGAGAGAGAGAGATGGAGATATAGGTGTGGAGATCACCCAGGTTACAGAACCTTATATTAGAAGCCAATCATTTTGTTAGTTTAGATATTCATTTTATGATCTTTGTGTTAATTAAAGAACACTGTTTACTTGAAAATTCATGTAAAATCGGTCTTCGTGAGTAGTCTTTACAGACTGTTCCATGTAAATGTGAGTGCTCTAGCTTAGAAAGAGTCGCCACAATCTATCGTTTGCATCCTATACAGTGAAATGAAATCAGAGATTTCTTTGCTTTCACAACTTCCCTGTAGGTGTGTTAGGACTGCAGAATCAGACCTGCAATGTTTATTACATTTTTACTGGTTTTATGTTTCTAGTTTGCTTGTTCTGCTCTATTATATCTTATAAATTGCTGTCCCATGACCTGAAATGCTTATTTGGGTGAGGAAAACATCATGAATAATCATCTGTTGTTGTTACTGCACCATGACACTGGCAGGGCAGAAGTTGGATACTCAGCTAAAGACGGCAATTTGACCCTATGGCAAATGAAACCTCAAGCAGCAGTCTACTGAAGGAGTCTGTTCCTTTGTGAGGAATTCATGTACTCGGAAACAAGGAGTGCTTCAGAAAAATAAACCACAAGGAAATAGTCACAGGGAGCCTCAGCTCAAAACTGAAAAATAATTTGGTATTTGTACAGATAAGTATCTGCTAAATTCTGCCAATCATAAATAATAATAGTCTCCATGGCTACTATACATCTGAAGGGAAATGCATCTTCCCTGGTTGAAAATACAGCCCTCAAAGCCTTGCCCTTTGCAGAAGAAAATGAGGAACTTGGCCCAAAGGGAAGTGGACAACAGGATTCTCAACTCTTTCCATGGGTCCCAGAGGAAAGCCACTGAGAATAAAATAGCACTATAGCACGCCTATAGTCCTATAAATGTGCTCTCCATTCCTCAGCTCAGCCCAACAAGCATAATATTAACATGGTTCTCCAAGTTAAACCCTTATCCGGTCCTAAGAGGAGCCCATTCAGGTTTCCAGGTCAAAATTGGATTCTTTTTCTTTACCTATTCTCTGATAAAAATGATAGTAAAATAATTATTCATCCCATTTCATAGGGTGGTAGGCCTGCAGTGAAATATTTATACTTTTGCTGATATTACTGTCACCTGAATAACAATGCCATGTGTGATGCATTCAATTTGGTGAATTACTTTAATTGTGGGCATCAATCAAATCTGCTTCCAGGAACAGTGCACAAATCACTGGGCTCTAGGCTATTCTGAGATGGATTTCTCTCAGTCCTTTCCATTGAAGCTGTTTTATTTTGTATCAAATACTTACATAGTTGTTAGGCCACGAAGAGCAGGTCCAAAAGGCAACAGAACTGCCTAGAAGGAGCCAGGCTCCAGTCCTTGCTCCAGTCATGGGTTTGCATTTTATCTGGGCGATTCTTTTTAAATACATGTTTCTAAGGGAAAAAGCAAATCCAGGAAATATGCTTTGCATTTGAGGCAGGAGAGAATGAGATTTCAAAGAGTTGTGACGGTTCTTAGTACCTAGGGAGTTCTGGAACTGAAAAAAGCCGTTTTCCCCTACATACGAACATTGCACATGTGGTAGGAGGTTGTATTGTGGCTTTGGGACAGGTTGGTTTACCATGGCCCATGTTCTAAAGCTTTGGTTGAGCTTTCAGTGCACAGATCGTAGAGCATCTTGGAGATAAGGGCTGAGACCTTGAACTTGTTCTTAATCTTGCGAGAAACCAGTGTAGGAAGTCTTCAGATCGGATCTGTTCATAGTTGCCCGTGTTGCTGAGGAGGTGTGCAGCGGAATTCTGCACCGCGTGGAGGTCCTGGGGGCAAAAGCTTTCCTGCCCAGGTACATTGCATTGCTACAGTGCACATGGGAGGAGACAAAGAGGTGCTCAGCTAAACCTTTTCCCATGACAGCCAGGATGGCAAGGAGTTTCCCGGCCAACTGAAGAAGATAGAAAAAGTATCATTCACAGATACTTTTTGAGAATATGATTCATTTTAGAGAGGAATCCAAAGGCTTTGGACTGAATAAATCAATTGAAGTGTGTACCTCCAACCAAAGGAGACAATGTCTTCATAGGGCTTTCTTCATCCCAGGGCCAGCATAACTTCGGTCTTGCTTTGGTTCAGCTTCGGTAGCTGTTCTTCATCCATGAGCTGGTGTCATCAAAGTACTTGAACATCTCAGTCTGGTCACATGTGTTAGCAGGCAGGTAGACATAATAAGGGCTTGGGCCTTTGCCTCTGAAACTGGCCTGCTATATGATTTTAGGCAAGTCTCTCTGCCTTAGTGGTTCCTCCCCACTTTGTCTATCTGAAGGGTTTAGCACATCATTTCTTCAGGGCAAAGACCAGCTCGTATTACGTGTCTGTACTGCACCAGCCATATGGGCCCCACAGCTTGGTTGATGCCTGGAGGTGCTACCACAATACAAATAATTCTAATAGCAACAGTAAAACATGTTCAAAAACACTGCGTTAGGGCTGGCTTAATTATCCACCCGCATGGAAGGAGGCTGCACAGCAAGAAGGGTGTGAGAAAAAAACTCACTGCTTCTCACCTTTTCAGTACTGTGAAAACGCTTGCAAGAAACCATCAGACAACATTTAGATGGACTGGCTGTGCCATTATCTGTGCTCTAGAGTCACTGAGAGCCAGAGCAATTATGCTGTTTCTCTGTAATCACAACAATTAAGCAGACGTGGCATTTAGCAGGGGAGTGATTAAGTGGATTTTACTGTAGTTCTAATAGTAGACAAGCAAATCCATCAAATCCCAGACCTGATGCATGCCAGTAGAAATCTGATACAGGTTTCATGTCTGCAGCTTCCCAGACTAAACTGTAGTTGCACTGGAACAAAATCAAAACAGCTGCTCTTCTCTTCATGTCCGGGTGAAATCCCTCTCTCATTTTACATGCCTGTTATTGAAGTGATCGCTACTCTTGTTACCAGTATTACCCTTCTCTTTCCTCTGCAGGCCTTGTGATGAGCAGCACCCAGAAGTGACGCCAGATGGGTATGTGAACAACCTTGCTGAGGCAGTCGACATTATTCTGAAGCAGTTGGACAAGTGACTGTACTGCTGCAGATATCACTTTAAAGGCATAAAGAAGTTGGACATAAGAGAGGAGACGCAGCACACCACCCACATACCAGGCCACCTCCCCCTCTGTTTATTTCCCTTATCGTCTTTTAATTTTAACCCTGTACAAATAACCCCAGAAAAGAAGCAACAATTATGCATTTGTCTGTAAGTGCCCACCATTTCTAAGCTGGTCATGTTTAGGCACTAACCTGAAATACCAACCCTGCTGAAGGCAGTGTCAGACTACATGAGTCTTCTGAATTTCTAACCATTTGGTGTCTCGCTCAGTGCTAGACAGTTGGAAGAGCAGACAACATGAGCTGATGCGAAGTGTAGAACAGGTTCAAAGTCACCCCTGGGCATGGCTGAGTGTAGAACTGGCTTCCCTGTGTTTCAGATAAAAATGCATGCAAATGTCAAGGTGCATTTTGGGGATGCTTCCTATTGAATACCACCCTCTTTCTTTCTGGCTGCGCATAACCACCCACTATATAGACAAAGCATTAAGAGTAGCATTTTGCATCTAGACTTCTCAGCATAGGGGGTGAGTGGCTTTGAAGCTCCTCGGGGGGGGCAGTTTGGGCCTGTTACAGGTGAGTTCTCAGAAGGGCTGGGATTCGGCTCCAACTGAAATCAAAGCACGAGGCCTCAGTGCCACTTCATACAGATCTCCACATTTGAACTGTCACAGTCCAGTCGGATTAATTTACTTTGCAGATTCTAAGAATAGACCTTGTGCATTTGAATGTCATTTTATGGCTGCTGGGTGCAAGGCTGACTAGTCGGGTGTTATGTTCCCAAATAATAGCTTTACTCGATATTGCTACTGCCTGGAAATCTTTGTAAACACATAAAGAGGGCAGCAATCAACTATGAATTAAACAACACTTTACTGCTTAAATAAATTGCCTTGGATTTTTCCCTTATGACTTTTCAGCAATTACTAATTAGTGACCTAGTTAGGACTGATCCTGGGAGGGGACTAGGACCATCAATTACTCTTAAAACCTTTAGGAAATGAAGGCACCCAGCACCTGTAGGGTTAGGTCCCGATACACGGCTTTTAAGCAGAGGAAGTCAGAGGCATGGCGCTTCCTCATCACTACCAGCAGTGTGGGACCACTGCACCAGGGCTGTGTGCTGCTCCCCTCTTTGCATATGTGCTCTCCTCCCACATACAGAACAAATCAGGGCGAGATCCCTCTCCAAGCACAGCCTTGGGGCCGGGCAGCTCCCTTTAATGTGAACTTTGTGTAGTTTGCACAACCTAGTCCAGGGTTAGTACTACATCTCTCATTCTCTCTCCCACAAGAAGCCAATGACTGTGGCACTGAAGTGCCTTCCATAATGATAAAGTCATTGTGGAAATAAAGTAAATTTCCACCTCTTGCAAGTTGTTCAAAGTTAATTTTCAGATTTCCCCTTCAGTATGCATTTGTCACCCCTTTCATTGCTTTTCTTTCCATCTGGATGGTGGTTTATACTAATTTAGAGATCCTGCAATAAGTACAGTTGTTACAAATTAAAAAAATAAAACTATTGATATATGGATCCCTTTGTGGCTAGATGTATTAATGAACTGACCTGCTGAATTAATAAACAACAGTCCTGTAAATCTTAGTTGTTGTAGTCATTATTTACAAACCTTAAGCAATTTTGAGAGAATCAGAAATGTGTAATTTCCAAAATAGGGTTGCAAGATGAGATAATAGGCAGTTTTCAACTATCTGCACCTGCAAACCTAAGTTACAAAAGCACGGCCGATACCTCAGTGGCTATGTAATTCACTCCTGAGGTCAGTAGTATTCGGGATCTGTTTGACAACAGTGCTGTCTGCAGAACGGTTGGTGTGGAAGGGGTGCTTTAAAAAGCAACTGAGTAAGAGTGCCCTTGGCAAAGATGAGGATGGAAAACATACTTCAGCAGAAGTCTTGAAGATGAAAATACCTTTACGCAAATACCTCAGGGAAAATAAAATGAGCAGATCTGCTTCTTTTTGAAGTGGGTGGAAGGTGCTGCCACAAAGGACAAAGCAGAAGGCCCTTGGCACACATTCATTTAAGGGCACCATTGGAGCTGATCCCTGATCCCAAACATGTCCTTTCCACATGTCCAGTGCAGGGGGAGTCCAAGATCACGATTGACAGGTACCCTTGCATCGACAAGTTAAAAGCCAGGCTCCCACGGTTCTGAGGCCGGGTCTGACAATCAGTTCGTTGTCACTTCTGTCCCTGGGACCACATGGGGGTCTCCAGCCAGCCTTGCAGCTGATTATCAACCCTGGCCCCAGACATGCCACATGTTCTTTTTAAGGCACCATACAAGCCAGCCAGAAAAATGTCCTGCATATAATGTAGAGCATTTTTCTATTTGGTTTGCCATTTTATGGTAAATTAAATTGGGTACACAATAGCACTCAATCACATCCCATTTATTCTTTAAACTCAGGGTATTTATTGGGAAAGGACCAGGACACGTAGGCACCAAACACACAGAAAAATCAAGGGGAGTTGAAGGCAAATCTTTTGCCTTTAGAACAAACTCCCTGCAACTTCTTTTTATTCCTGGACGAGCTCTTCTCATTGTAACTTCCTCCAAGGTACTTTAGTCCAGACAGGTGAAGCTCCAGCTCTGTGTGACTCTGAAAGACTAATCTTGAAATACTGCATTCAGTTCCCAGTAACCAGTCCTGGTAAAAGACAAAATAAATATGTACCAAATCCTGCACAGAGAATTGGACAAGATGATCCTTGATGTCCGTGTACCTTATGGATACACCTACACATGTGCTTTAATGTACAGTAGACTGTTTTACTGCGCAATAAAGTGTCATATAAAGAACCATGACATTATACTTATGCACAGTAAAATAGTCTACTGTGCATTAAGCATCACTAAAAAAGCGTGCATTAGCGCAGCCTAATATGCATTAGTTTAGTACCTCACATTGGAGGGTGCCTGCATGCAAATGCAGAGGCTGCTCCAATGTACTGTAATTGCAGTATGTCAGAGAAGACTTGATTAATCAAGTCTGCTGGAATATAGTGATCACCGTGCTCCAGCAGCCTCCAGCTTCTCATGTCCCCATGTTTCAAAATGGTAGCAGGGAGCACTTGAACTAAACCTCATCAAACAAGGTTTAGTTCAAGTGCCCTCACTGCTATTTTTGAAGCATGGGGACGCCGATACAGGAGATGCTACAGTGCTTTAATTAGAATGGTTCTCAGAGCAGCTCTAATTAAAGCACCCCCAGCCCCGGAGCATGTGTAAAAGTGCCTGGAGGTACTAAGTTAATGCGCATTACAAAAGGCACATTAATGCACAGGTAGATGCACCCAACGATCCTAAAATCCTTCCAGCCGAAAAATACACATGCCTTATTGACCTGATGCACTTAGGTAATCGAGTACAATTGAAATTTTGAGTCAGTCACCATATCATATCTTTTATAGGCATCCAATGTCAAATTCAACAATGGTAAAACTCCATTGCCTTCAGGAGACTTGTTCCAGGCATGAACCGGGCCCACTTCATCTCTTTAGTGTAAAACAAAGAGATAAGATCTCCTTTCTCTTCCAAAGATTGAAGTTGGACCAGTGGGATTGAGAGAAGCAGAGAAGCAGGTGTATTTTGATTTAATACTATTTTCATCTTCAGCAATATGTTCTCCACTTGCTGGTTCTTCAGCCCTCACATCCATCTACCCACCATCATGCCTTCCTGAGGGACCAACTAAAAAGCAGTGTATTGTTTTCCCAGAACTCTGCGGGAGTGCTTGGGTTTGGGGATTTTTTTGCAGAAGGGGGGCAGTCATAGGGTCTGCTACAAGAATCAATACAGAAACATTCTTGTACTTCTAGTATCTTAGAGCACAGAGCAGAAAGCCCCTTCCCTACCCCATGGTGGGGAGGAGAGGAAGGAGGAGGATGGGGAAGAGTCCCCCTTTGGGGTTGGGCAATGGAGCTGTGTGCCCAGATTGCTCCCAGCTGTTAGGGAGCTGCTTGGACAGGGCTCTCCCCCTCCTCATCCCCTACTATGGGGGAGTCTGGCTATGCTTCCTCTTCTCCCACTCTCCAAGCCCAAGGTGAGGATTTAAACCCTTCCTCAGTCATTCAGGCCTGCTGGGACCTGGCCACCCCCCCAAGCTCAGCTTCCCTGTGGAAGGGAAGGGAGGGCTGCTTTAGCACCCCTGGGATTCTGGCCTGAGCCACTGCAGGCACATGCCTGCATTTCTGGAACAAAACTGGATGTCTTTACACTTACAAATCTGTTCCATCTCTGCAGGTTAGACTAACCTGCAAAGATTGAATCAACTCCGGCTGGGGCTTTTTGAATGTCTGTCGCTAGCCTGAGAAGTTAACTGTGCTTGAATGTAAGCTTTTATCAGAGAGCTCCAGCCCCTTAGGAGCCAGAGGAAATTTTCTGAAGTATGTCTGCTGCTTACACAGCTAACTGTCTGGGGACTGGACTGCTTGGCTCTGCTTCCTTAGGGAATGGGTGGTGTGGGTACACATTCACAGAGCTGGCTGGGATGGAAAATGAAGTTCCCATTCCCTTGAGGTAGTGGTTCCAACCACACTACAATGGTAGCTGTCTCTTCCATGAATGAGCAAGCAAAAGGTACATGAGGTGGAAGGCCAGCAATTCATGTCTCTCCTGAATGGGTAGTCTGATACCAGGGACAGTCCTAGCATCCCACAGAGACCTTCTACAAAATATGGTGGAGTTTTACCTATTTATATGAATAGACCAAACCTTTAGAGATGCAGATGCACCTGTAATCCTTTCATCCTCCAGCTCCAGTGCAGCTTGAAGTGGTCAGCTAAAAGCTTGCTCAGGCTGAAGCAGTATTTCAATAGGAGAAAGATGTGACCTGCCTTTTTTTAAAAAACTACAGCCAGGCAACAGAGAGGGAGACCAGCAACTAATAAACCTGTCCTTCACCCAGCTGGGAATGATGGATGCTGCCAATTAAGGAAACCTGCAACCTACAAAAAGCAGCATTCAAGCAATTGTGAGCTTTTCAGCAGGGGGAAAGGAAGGTGGCATTTGGACTGCTAGTGGGAGGCATGTAACCTATTGCAAATTTCTTACCTAGCCTATTATTTGTAGCTGCACCTCTTTTTGGAAGATGATACCACAAACACAGCATCAAACAAGGGCTCATTTCCAGGGATGGTGGTGGAAACCTGGTTGTTTCAGACTAGCCCAGACACAGCACTAGCTTTGGAGCACTATGTAGTGCTCTGGTCTGATGACTCTTTCCCTGTGAGACACACTGCAGAGAAAAAAGGAAGCCTTCATGCACAGTACACCCCAACACAGTTACTTACAGTTTTTACAGGTGTTTTAATGGAAATATAAAACTTTCACCCGCTTTATTGCAACAGGGAAAAGCCTTGACTCTGGGAGACAATAAGGAAGCAATGTGAAAGCTCAGTGGTAGTGAGGCAGTGTACTTTGGAGGTGTGAGTGCAGGGTCTGGGACCGGGGCCTGCTAGGGGATACTCCTGGCTCTCCAAGCAAGTATGTGGCAGTCTGCAAAGTCAGAACAGCTTTCTGCCTCAGTTTTGCAGTGATAACTTGGAACCAACCACTCTATATGAGTGTTGCCAGCATTTTAATTAGTTAAGGACTCCTCATTGCTCAGTCTATATAAGTGCTATAAAAATGCAGTGTTTTATGGTCTTTTCCCAGGTTAGCTATACTAATTACAGTGCAAATACAACAGAAAGCCAAAGGGCTAAGCCATGATATTTTTTTCTCAACACATATCCCAGAACCTTTCATAAAGATGTCTCCTCATTAGCTGTAGTGGGGCAGGAGCCAAAAGATGGAAACCTGTGTGGAAATGGAGAACCACAAACTCGATTGCTGCATCGTGCACACTTGTGTTCAGAGACAATAGGATGATGGATCTGTCACCAGCAGTTGGTGTGTGGGGGGGGGGGTTCAAATCTATTCAGTTGGACAAGTTAGGAGAATCCATCAGATTACACTCATCTTGCTTGCCTAAACCATTTCCAGGGCATCCTGCCAGGATGGGGGGAATAATGCTCATGCTCCATTAATTGTTTAAATTGCTTTATGTTTATCACTTGGACAATATTTGGAAGTCAGTTAATATAGGTAATAAACAGTCATACAACACTAGCTGCAAACTAGCCCCTATTACCACTTCATCAGTTAGAGAACTGAGGAAAGATACTCCACACAGGTGCAATAAAACTGCTCTAAATGGCAAAATGTTTTTGGATACAGCCAATGATGCTTAACTTTCTACTCTCTCTATTGTGTGGCTCTGTTGGATATCTATCAAAACTTGTGCCGGGTCATGAAGGCCAGCCTTAGTGGTTGATGGGCATAAGATATCTGTAGGAAAAGGATATGGAGCAGATGGGAAAGATAAGTTTGCTATCTGCTGCTAGAAGCTGATTTATTTTAATTCTGGCCCATGCTAGCATCTATGGCTGAAGTTTTCAGTTTGGTTTGGGGCAGAGTCACTGTAAAATACCAGTCGTGCCTTGGGCTCCACCACTCCCCCTGCCATCACTGTAAAATATTTTATTTTAAATAGTGTTATGATGATCTATAGATGTTATTGGCACTGGAGGTTGCAATGTTTGCCATGAACCTGAAAGTCAAGTCTTAGCAGAGAAGACAGAATATGCCCGATACACTGTCTCCACAGTATTTCACTGTGGGGAGGATATACCTTTCTGCTGAAGAAATACCCCTGGGAATAAATGTTGCTAAAGTTTCACTGTAAAATCATTACTTTCACTTCCTCGTGACCTTCAGAATGGGGATAGAGCTACATCTATAAGTGAATATTAATATTCCTGCCCTGCTAGTAATGAATACTTCAGTGCTAGCTGTCCATAGTCAATCTCACTGCATTTATAGTACTTTCATCAAAGTCTCACTCCAGCATCTGGAAGAGAAATTGCTACTTCTCAGAAGCACAAGTTACATTGAATTAACTGCATTTAAGGGGCGGGTGGGGAAGGCTTGTGTATCATAAAGAAAGCTGGTGGTGACACATCGTGGCGAGCACAGAGGATATCTCCAGTTGCTCGGCGGGGTATGTGCTAATCTGGAGCAAGAGAGAGGCTGCAGCAGCACAGACCTCCCCTCCATCCTCAAAAAGGCGCAGTGAAGTTTTAGAAATACGACTTTTTAGTTGCTTTATTTTCCTGCCCAGTATTTATTCCTAAGATCTCCTCTGATTCCCTTGGAACACCGCCCCCCCCAATATATCCTCCCACCCTGCGCACACACGCCCTTACTACTGCAGCTACCTAATCCCTGCAAAGCCAGCCTCTCTGCTAAACTTTCCTATGGGAATTCGACCAGCGCGGTGCATGTTCCTGTTAGGGACACTCCCATCAAACGGTCCGCAGCTCAAATGCATCCAGGCAGCAGATTTAGCTACTGAGCTAGTTCAGGTTGAGCTTGCTGTTTGTTGCAGGGGAGGAATGACGGTCCCCTCTGCTGTATCATTATTAACTTTTATTGAAATCTGGGGCATTGCAATAGCCTTGGTATTTCATTCCCAGACTCCCCTATTAACACCTGGCCAACACCAGGTCATCTGGGGCAGATTGCTTTAATCCTTTCTTCCACCTGCTTAGCATTTGATGGGAGTATTTCTGCAGAAAAATGTGTAGGCTTGATATTCAGAGGCATGAGGCACATCCTGTTACCACTGGTGGAGTAGTGGGCGATCTTTACTTGTGGATGTCAGGACCCAGAGGATTAAGCAATGTTGGTGTCACAAGCAGGAAAATAACTTCAGAAAACTGTCTTCTCTCCCTCCGAAGCATTAAGGACAAGTGTTTCAGCTATCTCAGATCACCTGGAATTAAAAAGGCAGAAGAAACAGTTTCCTTACCATGAGTAACTGTTCAAAAAAACTACCCAAACCCAACAAGTCTTGCTCCTCACAAACTCATACCAAGCCAATCCTTCCTGAGCTTTCATCTGCTTACAATAGGAACTGCATAGCTGCTCCAAGCAGCTGTAGAGAGAGGATATGTCCTGTAATCATGCAGAACTGCGTCACCCAGCCTCCAAACTTCCTCCTTAACTGGGGGCTTAGGTCAGCTAGTGTTTACCCTGCCTACTTTTATGGCTGCAATTATCAAGTGTCCTTTGTTACACCAAAAAACAAATCACCCTAGCCTTGATTTAGGAAAGTGAGTTGTTAAGAGAGAAATACAGAACTTCCCCACCCCCCACCCTCTTTTTTAAGGAAGCTTTTGTGTCTTTGCCTGGTCTGAAATTCAGTACCTACGTGTAACCCTAAGGCTTGTCTGTTTAGCATTATGTAATGGCAAAGTATACTTATAATGTCCAAACCAAGGCAGCTGATGTGCTGTGACACTGGCTTGTTGTAGGAATCACAGTAATGTGAGGGTAGTCAAGCACTGGAACAGGCCACCCAGAGCCTCCATTCCTGGACATTTTCAGGAGCAGGTTGGGCAGACATTTGGCTGGGATACTTTTAGTCAGGGATGATCCTGCCTTGAGCAGGGGGCCAGACAAGATAACCTCATGAGATCCTTTCCAGACAAGATACACAGGGAAAGTACTGTTTGTTTTGAGACATTTGGCATACGCCCTTTGCTCACTGCAAGATAGTTGAGTGTTAATATGCAATGCACACATAGATAAATGGAGGCACAGAAAGTCTGAGTTATGTAAGGTCATAGACCTATCCAGGAAAAAAAAAGTAGAACCCAGAATTTGTGGCCTCTAACCACACAGCCTAACCACTAAACCACAGTTTCCATCTTGGGAGGGGGCCTGGATTTACAGTCAAACTACCTTTTTTATTTTTAAAGCTGTCTCTTTTAATGACTTTAGCTCAGATTATTTGTTAATAAGGTATTGGGAATTTTCCTTATTTATATTCCCTCTTCCTTGGGTAATGGTTCAGACTAGGTCTGCTGTATTGCACGTGTCCACATTAAATGTTAGTCAAATGAAACTTGGCAGTATCACCTGTCTAACCTTCAGTGAACAGTAATGGGCACAGTGAGTTTTGTCCAATAATTCTTACTTTCATGCCAAGCGAAACGGAGCACTTGAATTGGATTATGGAGATAGGCAAATGACCATCTGTTTTTGAACATTTGAATTGTTTGATCATTCAAGGGAATGTCACAGTCTCTTCCCGTTTTTGTGCTTTCTGAAGAGGCTTAGTGCTCATGCAAGTGAAGAGGTAGCAGTCTGAAAAATACCAAAGGCAAAAAAAGACCTAGACATCCAAGTCCACCACTATTATTTTGAGTCTGCAATTCAGAGATGGTTTTGGTGCACACCAACTGCACCATCTTGCAGCATCTTGGCCTCTTGAGCCAATGATAATGCCACAACAGCACCAAGAGGGCAACACAAGTGTACAGTGAATCACATGTGCCACCATCACTGCATATACAGAAGATCTTGAAGCATAATGTGATTGGTAGCTACTCCTAGCACTGGACAACCTAAAGCCTCGTGAAGGTTAAAGGTAATACACGTGTCACCAAAAGAGTGAATGACCTTGTCAAACCAAGGAGAAGAGGTTGCTTTCACTAAAGTATTTAGCTCTAAGTATTTTTGGTACCCAAAAAGTCACAAACTCAACATCTGTGCATGTGTGCATGTTCATACATGTATGTGCATGCACACCCATTTCTCTTGATTCTCCATTTGTTCTTTATGGCCACGAGAAAAAAAAGAGCATATCCATGACATTTAATGACAGGAAAAGGAAACTTACTCTCCTAGATCCCAAAGTGCTGTATGACTAGTTTTTAGACTTCCTGTTCTTTTAAGGCATGGGAGACCATTTATTGTTGTAGCACAGTACATTAGTATTCATGTAACTTAAACTGCATACAAATACTGGCCCAGTACCTGTAGAGTCAGTACTGTTGTAGCAGAAAGCCCCCTTTTCCTCTTGCCTGTATTTGCTTTCCCCTCTTTGGATATGTTTCTCCTCTTCTATCTTTTCTACTTTCCTCTTTCACTATAAGATAAGGAATTGTGTTTTAAAGTTTGTAAGTGTGCAGTTTGTATCTCCCCTTGTATTTTGGTATTTTTATCTATTTGTGTGCCATGGCATTACTCTTAGAGCTTATATTTTATACGCTTAATCTTTTAACTAAATGTGTTTTAGTTTTAGAAGTAAGTTATACATTGTAATAATGTTAACAAGGGCAGGAATCAAACTGCCCTTCCCTTTATCCGGCAGGCCTCTGAAAGAGCAAGTGAATCAGTGATTGAATGTGTAACACAGTAGCAGACAGCAATTAACACCTAGGGAAACCGTAGATCAACCAAGGGAAGAAAGCAATAGGAGACTATGTAGCAACCAGGAATTCTCTAAATTTCACTGTTCAAGGGCTAGAAGCCCCAGTCTGAGTTCATTAACGCCGGGGACCAACTTTTGGGGCTGAATATCTCCACATCGACCACTCCCAGAGCCCTTTTCAAAATTCATCAACAGACTCCCAAACCTGCACATACATGCAGATGACCCCTGGGGCTGACAGATGCCGTCCAGTAGACACCGTGGGAGAAGTCCCACGAGGGTCAACGACCCCTGGATTGGGCAAACCTGAAAACTGAGGAGTCACCAAAGTCTGCCAAGGACAGACAAAAAGCAGTGAAAAGCGACCTTCAGTGGTGCTCTCTTGGTCTCCAACTTGACCAATATCCGACGCGCGCGCGCGCGCACGCACGCCAGCCCCAAGGTTTATGGTTTGACTTCATTACAGTGTTTCAATCCGCCTAATAAACCAGAGTTTTAAGGATCCTGAGTTGGACATTTGTAGCCAACACTGTGACCCAGACCCCTTGATCCCTAGTGTATCTTAGAATTAGGGATCTACCTAAATCACGTTGAGGCAAAAGAAAACATATGGGCCACTCACAGCACCATTTTTGTGCTCTTTTCACAGCTGCCCCTGCTTCACATCCCTCTGCCACTGATTGACCAAGGGGACTCTGCAGCCCCACCCCTCACTGCTAATTGGCCAAGAGGGCTACCCATCATGCGGCCCTCAGCCCTTGGCACTGATTGGTGGAAAGGGGTGGGGCCAGATGATGGTCAGTCCTCTTGGCCAATCAGCAGAAAGAGGTGTGGGGGGCCTCCATCTTTGCTGCTCCCATTCATGCCACTGGCTTCATCCACCCCCCCAGCAGGCTGCAAGATCGGGTGATGTGGCAAATAGGGTAGCTCCCTATTTATTGCTCCCATCCACATGGAAGACATCAATGCTTTCCCATCACCGCAGCTGTTCCAGGAATCCCTAGGGGAGCTCAAGGGACAAGCTGGTATAGCCCTCAAAGGTATTACATTTCAAAGAAATGTCTGCAGTGCTGGAGGGGGACTAATCCCCACCCTGCCCCGACCCCCACCACCACACCACCACTCTGGCCTAGTCGCTGCTCCCCCCACGGTAGATCTGGACCTGTGGACACAATTCTGTGGGATGCAGAGGGAAAAGTTTTGGTATCAGAGAGGTGGCTGATCCCCTCTCTTTGGTTTGCTCTGGGATCATAGAGAAACACACATGCAAAGTCTTTTTGGTGTATTCTTTGTATTTGTTAATGCAATATGTCAATCCTACAGACTTGCTTATCAAGCACCTATTGCTTTCTATTCAACCTACCTAGTTTTACAGATACAACACCAAGTTCCATCTCCTTTAACAGCCGAGGAAGAATTGTCTCAATAAAAGTGGTGCCCTGGCAAGGAGAAAACAAAGGAAAGCAGAAACAAAGACCAGTACTAGGCAGCAGGTTATTGAACCAGGAAGCTTTATTTACATAGTAAAAGTAACAAGCAAATTCCTGAGACTGAGCTGCTCTAGTGCAATAAAGTCATTGAGCGGATACAAATCAGCAGTCTTCTCGACTGTCAGGTGAAAGAACAGCCTTCAGTGACGTGAGATTTTGAACAAAGATTACACCCTCTACAGATCCAACTTTGTATACATGTAAATACGTTTGCATTTGTGCAATTAACACGGAGAGCAAAAGACTCTATGTTACTACAGTTCATAGTTTTCAGAAGGCTTTTGGCCATCTTCTCTTGATTCTTAAACATCAAAAACAGAAACTTTGTAAAGCACTGCTACAACCCTAAAAATACCCTACGTAAGTTTGTTGTCCTGTTCATCCAGGATCTTTAAACAATGCACTTGAAACACAATTTTATTAGCCAAATAGGCTACACTATAATGTGAAAAATTACAATCTATTCTACAAATACTTCCTTTGTGTCTTTTTTCTCCACATATGAAGATGTATTGCAATCTTTCATAGAACAAGTTCAAAGAGCTATACCTGCAAATACACAGCAAATTCCCTGTAAGTATGTTACCTGTGCTAATAAAAAGGACATTTTCTGTTAAAATAATTTCAAAGAATTTTTAATGATGACATTTTATTGCTGTTGATATGTTGTTGTAGTCATTAAGTGTACACAGTCCAGATTGATCCACATTCTGAACAAGACAATGCCTGTCTCCATGTTGACTACCTCGTAGATAAAACCATTATTTGTCCATTGATCATTTCAGCACCAGATTCTTGCAGATGGCAGGAATTTGTTGCATGTATTATTCAAAGTGTCTATGTTGGATTGATGAAGTCCTAGAAATCTCACTGTAGGATCCATTGTTTTTTAGCTGGTGTAGTTGCATGTTTCCAATAAGTGATCTTGCTGAGCTTCCTTTACTTTCTGAAGAGCAATACAACTTCTGATTTTACAATCAACAGGATGTCCCCTGAATTTGAGGCACATACTATATATTTCAGATTTTTTAATTATTTTTAATATATATATGTGTATGTATATATATATATATATATATATATATTTATAAATCCACAAATGTTTTTTTTTAACCTCTATGGAGAAAAAAATAAGAAGTAAGGCCTTATTAAACTGAAAATCAGTACGTAAATCATAAAAAAAACCAACAACAGCAACAGCAAAACCCCAACGAAATACCGCCGTGGCCTAAATGGTAGCTAACTGTGTGTTGTGTCTATGCTAATGTGCCCAGTATAAGGCCATTGCTCATTGTAAAAGCATCTTTAATAAGGCAAACAGGTTGTACTGCAATGTAAACTGTATGCTACTGCTAGGTCGAGTACAGTTGGGTAGTGGTCCGTTTGGTCACTTTCCTACTGTATGTGTTTTAGCATGTCATAGGTAGCAGCCCTTTAAAAAAATAAAAGCCCTTATGAATTAAAAGTCCAAGATATGTATATGCTAGAGTGCATCTATAGCTCTAAACTAAAAAAAGTCCAAGTTTTCACAAGCTGGTATGGCAAGCGCTGGAGAGTTGCAGATTCTAGGTGTGTCAGGGTGGTGATCCGATGTACACTCGTAAGTCACCGTGTCCATGAACTGTCAGGATTAGGAATATACACCTCTGTGGAGCTCGGGAGATCAGAAAAAGGGGGCTGCATCCTCTTGGTACAGAGTGTAGGCTCACCACTTGACAGAGAGGGAATAGGAACAGACTGGACTCTGTAGAAGTTGGGCTGTGTTGTCAGTCCAAAAACCAATTTGACAGCAAAGGAACAGGGAGTGTTTATAACTGTTCTGTTACTTCAACGTGGGTAGTTGATGCAACGTGAATGACTTAGAGCTCTGCAGCCAGGAGAGTTTAGGAAGTATCCTTCATGGGGAAAAATATCAGTCATCTCACTTGAATAGGAAGACTCAAAATGATCACTGAAGCTAAATGATATGACGTGGCTGTAACATTCCTTGGAACGTAGGTAAAACAGACACCAAAACATCAACGAAACAGTCTCACATACAGTGAATCCTGGACTAAGACTAATCATATATATATATATAAAGCTGGTGAGGCCATCACCATAGTCTGCCTTTTTCAAAGTGTGCAGTCAAAAGTGCACTCACCCAGGCTGGTATTATGCACATGTCAAGGTAGCCACTTCCTTGAATGCATGACTCAGTGGGTACACGACGGTTACCTTTACATGCTCATAACTCAGGCATGCAAACTTTTGATATTCACTTAAAATTGATGTGCCTAATAGATTTAGGCCAGAGGCATTTGCTTATTCAACGCACTGTACAAAAATCCTGTTTTCATGGAGCTGTAGGATTCCGAGACATTAAAAACCAAAATAATCTCATCCCCCAAATTATTTGTTTGGCTTCCAATCTACACCAGCATCCAATCTGGAGAGACAGCTCAAATTAACACTGTTACAAACAAAAACCACTCTGTGCAATTTGACTGGATGCTTATAAAGCTATATAACTGAATGGGTTCCACCGTGATACTAGATGCTACGCATCTTGAACCACTGCAGAAAAAAGTGCTGTAACATAAGATGTGGTTTAAAAAAAAATCAATCTATAGCATATAGTTCTTCTATAGGTAAAAAAAAAATCGTGTCCTTGTAGACCTCTTAGCAAGTGAACAGCTTATTTTTTCAAGGTAAATGTGTATTGTACAAACATTATGTTCACTACTTTATCTTTGCAAGAAGAGGAAAAGCCTTCAGTGCTGCTACCTGAATTTTCAGCTTCTTGACAGCTTAATTCATCAAGTAATCATACTGCATTTTCTAGCAAATCACTTCACAGTAAGACAAGCCAAAAGAAAGCACAGGAAACCTGCCATTCTGAGCAGAACAAGGGAAACGTCACCTCTGAATGTTTTGCATCTCTCTGGGTGAGGTTTGGCAAATCACAGTTTAAAAACTAATCTTAAGTGACCTTAAGGCAAGTTCCCACCCCTACCTACTGCATGCACCTTAACAACAGGGACCATCACCAGCAGCAAGCCTAGACAGTGGTCTCTGGAAACCTGCAAGCACCTGCTGATCAAGATCAAGCTGTCTCTCAGGTGTGACAGAGCAAATGCTGCACCAGATACTTTGTGCTGGAGGGGTTCTGCAGGTCAGACCACAGTCACTTATTTCAGGCTAATGTAAATATATGTATATATTTAATAAGCCTCGAGAATCCTCTAACTCCTACTTGTGTTGCCACAAACAGGACCTGCGACCAGTTATGAAAAATCACCATGCAGAAGTAAGTAGTAGTGGAAGAAAAGCGGGAAAAGAACTATCTAAAAGCAGAGCAGTAAACAGAGGGGCTGAGATGCATGAAATCTTTAACAGGCTTTCACATAAAAATTGCTGACCAAAAGGGAGAGAGGGACACGGTTGGACTTTCCCAACTGTAATTAAGTACTCTGAGGCTGAAACAAAATGAAAGGCGAAACCCCTTCCCCCTTTGTGTCACTGGGGGTTCTCCTTGTGGGACCAGGATATCGCCCTGAGTATCTGCATGACATGCCCAACAAGCATAATAGCTTTAATAAATGTAACCCCATCGCACGTAACAAGGAAAAAACAAGAGAATTTGAGCCTGTTGGGATTTTACTCCACATCTCAGGCTCTGATTTCCCTTATAACAGTTTTCTACTGACTTAATTATATTGACTGCAAGGGAGTTACTAAGATTTATCCCAGGGAGTGAGATCAGAATGCGGTCACCGTTACAACTCAGGTTACCTGGCAAACACTGAGCCTTCTCTTCTGAAAGCCTCAGTTCACAAGCCCAATAGAAAGCAGGACTGTTTGTCCAGTGAGTCTGAAAGAGGGACTCGAAAGAAAGAACATTAAAGTTAAGTTGAGTAGTAATGTCCTTTGGAAACAGCAGCATTTGCTCCTAAGCTAATGCCCAGGATAGCTCTAACACTGATCTGAAGTTCTCAAACACTGAGGGAAGGACTAAATCCTCAGCTGGTGTAAACAGGCATACTTCTATTGATCTTAATGGTGATTTACATCTGATGATCTGTCCCCAGGAGCTGTGATTTTTATACTGGAGGAAACTGAAAATAAAAAGCCTCATTGTGATTGTGACTAAACAACAATTATTGCACGTCTGGTTTCCCTCTCAGGGCTCTGATAATGACTGCACAACTAAAAAAGGGCTTCTCAGGCAATACAGTGTATGAAGGGCCCGTGAGCATGCAAAAATGGGGGGTGGGTTGCCAAAGTAAGGGCCTCGGGATTTCGGCCATAAGGTTCTGAACGCAGATCTGATTGAACAGTTATCTCAAGGATGAACGTTTACATTCATCACCCTTTCTCCAACAAGAGAAACAAGATTTGTTTGGTGATATCTTTTATTGGACCAACTTTGTTGGTTGGAAGAGATTTAGACAAGCCTTTTAAGCAGAAAATGCCCCTCCTTCGGTCTGGGAAAGAAGCAGAAACAGACTAAGCTAGATCTCTGTGGGCACGTCTACACAAGATGCTAACTGTGCAGTAGCCTAATAACACTGCACAGTCGCATGCCGGGCAAAAACCATGCTAATACACTACTTCACAGTAGTATTAGGCACAGTGTCACTAAAAACCCATGTGCCAGCACTACTGCGCAATAGCACAAGTCACCGAGCATTGTTTTAGTACTTGTCTAATGCGCAATAACTAAGGTGCATTAATGAATGTGTCGATGCACCCAGTTAGAACAATTGTTCCAGTATTATCAACCAAATCTTGCTTCCCACGTATTCCTTGAACCATCACTGCTAGAACAACATGCCCCCCTACAGCTCCCCTCTGCCATGGTTAAGGTGCAGTCTGGAGCGAGAAGAACTGTATGAATGAGCGAACACGAAACATTCGTGACACCTTGCTGTCCTAGAAAACTATGGCTGATGAAGCCTACCGCATGTCCCCTCACCTTAGCTCCCTGAACTAGACAGTACCTAGTCTGTGAATCAAAACCAGTACTTTTTTTTCCAGTCCTCTCTTAAAAAAAAATCTAAATAAACACACACATTCACTGAAAAATTGCAGTTTCTCCACAAGCTGCAATTTCAAATGTATAAAAAGCTGTTTACTTCTTGACAGAGGCCAAAAAAATAAATGCAGTTTGGAGATTGAGAACGCTTGTTTCCAAAGCCGCGCAGGCAATGTTGTCAAACTGGCTGATATCTAGCTACAGTAGTTACGTAGGATTTCAAGGTTTACAAAACATTGCTCTAAATACCTGATGAAATTTTGGCAAGGCTGCTTTTGTCTCCTGATCGCTGATAGGAGGACAACATTAATTTATTTTTATGCCTAAGTACAGTATAAACCAAGTATTAAACCTGGGAGATTTCACTGCTCTCTGTTGTAAATTCACATCCCAAAACCCTGACACAAAACAACACTCCCTCAGTTGTTTTCTATTTGCTCAATGTCTAATTCTCCGTCTAGCTGAAAGACATTCTCCCCTCCTGTCCCGCTGCTCCTCCAGGAAGCCTGTTCCTCTTCTTTCCTACTGCTCTCCTCTTCCGTGGTGCAATAGTCTGACTCCTCACAAGAGAGGTCTTCTTTGCTAACTCTACATTCTTCTGCATTCGAGTGAGGCTCTGGCACAGGCGTGCAGGCTGGTGTCCTGCCCGGCATGACATCCGAGGAGGAAGGAGATGTTGTCCATGACTTGGTGCTATTGACACTAGGGCAGAACTGGGTCTGCAGAGCGCAATCATCCACCGGGGTGCTAAGGCAGCTAAGGCTGTTAAAAGTTTGACGATTCTGCAAGGGGAACAAAAAAAAAAAAAGTCAAATGAAATCTAGCATTTAGTTACCACAAAAAAGGAGGCAGAGAACCAGCAGACGCTTGGGAGGCAAAATGTTCTATTTCATCTAGGAGAGCTCCCTGCGAAAGCAGAACGGTCTCTTCCTGTACGCCTTCTAGCTGTTTTGCCAACAATTGCTTCATGGTAGAGGTGTTTTTTAATGAGTACATGAAGGGGAAACATACCAGGTATTAAAAGGTTCTTTAATCAAGCAGAGAGAGGCATGACGGAAACCAGTGGTTGCAAGTTAAAACCAGATAAATTCAGCTTAGAAATAAGCAGACAAGGTTCTTTGGGTGAATCTGATATCTTTTATTAGGCCAACTTAAATAGTTGGCCAATAGTTTTAATAATGAGGGAGATTAACTGTTGGAACAAACAACCAAGGGAAGTAGTGGATGTTCATCTCTTGTCTTCAAATCAAGACCAGATGGAAGATACGTTTTTAGTCCAGCAAAGCATGAATCAAAGACGCGGGGCTGAAGACAGGTGTAACTGGATGGGATTCTATGACCCGGGTTTACAGGCAGTCAAACAGCCTGATCCAATGGTCCCTTCTGGCATTCAGATCTGAGGAAATGAATCCCAGCAGAACACAGGTGGACTAATTGAAATGTCCTTCCCCAAAGTCTTCAGAAGACACTGGGAAGAATATTGCTTGAGTCTGTCAGATGGCACTGATTACATTAGTAAAGCCTTTTGTGAAGGGTAAATCCCGCCAACAAACTGATCTAACCATGCCCCTATTCCCCTCAAGCCCTTAGAGATGGAAGAAGTTGAAAACCCACATTCATTGCTTGCATTCGCATTAGCTCCGGCATTTCTTCCATTTTCTCTAATGCTTGTTGGATTCAAATCTACTCCGTCAGGTTTGAACACATAACATGTCACCCCACTGCGTTAGGGACCTTGAGATCAGAAAACTCAGCACAGGTCTGTCCTCCTGCAATTAAATTAACTACTCCCTGCCATTTGTTGGGATGTTTTACATGAGCTTTCAGCACTTCAAGCACATACTGAAGTGCTTCCCTGAATTAGGGGCTATCTTGTACTGTGGTAGCTCAGTGTCATACCTATTTATTAAAGAGAGCACAAGAGCATGCCTATCTCTCTCCTCTCTGTATGAAGCAAGCTATATAGGTGATTATCTTTTCTTGTAACTTTATTTAGCTCATATGCTGTCAGTTCACAATGGTTTCAAAACACTGACAATGATAAGATGTTTGTTGGCATTTAGAATTACCCACATAACAATATATACAACACGAGACATTCTTATCCCTTGAGATGCTGCAGGCTGCTAACCTAAATAGTGACATTTTAAAAAAAATAAACAAAATTCTAATTATTTATCTTAATTACAATAAATTGCCTGTCTGATGAAGTTCATTGTCAAGCAAGGCATGTGCATCACAAGGAAAACTCAGACAACTGTGCAATGGAACAGGAAACCTCTGATCTGAATTCTTCAGTGAGCTGTGAAACGAGGCAAGGTCAAAATGCCCCTGTGCCCACTAACCGAAAAGTAGACTATTAATTATTAGTTTCCAATGAGTCCATCCGTGTCACATGGATCTAAAAATCCACATCAACCAAAACGCCAGTTATAGCCATGCACACACAAATGGTTTATGCACACTGTTTGCAAAATCACCAAAATAAAAGCCAACCATGTGATCCTATAACATAAGCATGAACACATTTCCCAGAAATCTGGTTCTGGTCCATCCCCACTAATCTATTTTGGGGGGATTTATATAACTCCATCACTGCGGTATCTCTGTTTTTTTAGCAGAGCTACTGCAAGATATGGGTGGTTAACATGTTTAGTTCATGGTGATGTCTTGTACGTGGAACCATAACTATATTACTTCAGGGCGACAATTTATAATTAGCTTGCAAATGGGACAATGTTTGCCCATCAGCAAGAAGGTGATGTCACAGTATGGTGCACAGATGTATTTTGGGATGCTGGCATCAAGCATTCCCTATTATATTAGGAGACTGACAGAAACCACATTGCTCATCAGATGATAATGCTCAACAAGGTCTTCACACAAAACTATCCAGCCACATTTGAGATGTTTTTCCAGGTGTACAGATCGGATTCTCTAGTAATGGCAGTATATATACCCTGAGAGGCTGCAAATCATAGTGCAGAAGCAAAAGAGCTTGGTACGGGGCTGGGCTGGTCAGTGCTCGGCTGCAGTGAACTGGACTTAACTTAGGAAATGGGACGGAGAGCAAATGACCTCAGGAAATACAGTGACTCAGCACATCTCCCTGACAGCCTCTCCGGGGCAGGGCCTCCATGGTAAAGCTGTCTCCTTCCACCAACGGTAGGAATATAATACCTGGGCTGTTTCCAGTCTATGAAAGGAAGCAAAGCTCTGGAGAGAAATCAAGCTCAGTATAAACCCTGTCATAAATAATCTTTCCAGAAGAGGGCATCGAAGAACATGCAACTCTTAGGTGACTACATCTACTTTTTGATTAAGTACATTCCCTTAGGGGAATAGAGGGTACATATTTATACACAGCTTGAGCACTGCTAGATACAGCCATTTGAAAGGCTGAGAGGAAGCAATATGCTGATCCCTGGTGAGGACCAACTATGCCTGCTCTCATGTCCAGGCATATTTTTGCTTCAGCTTCATATCAGTACACGGAGGAGGTTTCCCTTCTGCCTTTTTTGGCCTTTAAAATATACTGGGAGAAACCTTCAACAAAGCGGGGGACAACTGTCAGGCTTTGAGGACACAAGTCATCCTTCAAGGCTCTGTTGGTATCCTATTCCTCAGTTTGACACTTTCTTCAAATCAACTTTAGCCTTTCTCAGGCCAAAACAAGAAGGGCTTATTATAGCCAGCATTCATTTCATGGCATCTTAAATTGCCATTCATACCTGTCTTCAACCAACTCATCCTGTCTCCATGTCTACAAAAAATAGACCCATACTCCACAAGCTTCCTGTCTCAGCAAGCAGCAGATTTTCATGTGAAACCTGGATTATTTTTTCTTTCCCTTCCTTCCTTTTTTTCCCCAAAGTCTGAGACTGGTCCATGGACAAAGATCTTCCCAGAACATCACGAGGAGTATTCAGAAGACTATAAATCTGTCTAAGGAAACTCCAGTGGCAAAACCTATGTTTTTAGGAAGATTTACAGTAGGACTCTGCTCTTACTGCAACAACCAAGGTATTTTTAAAAACCTACAGTCATCTTTACTCTACTGACTCAAAACTTTGTGGCTACTTATCTCAGTTACTCTATAAACAAAGGTCTTCCACAGCCAACACAAATGTTTAGTGTCCCCTTTTGAGAGAAAATTAGGGAAAACTACTGGCCAAAGGCTACACATGCCCTCTACTTGTGTAAGTTATTCTCTCCTGTGATTTGTTCTCTTCCCTTTCCATATGGCCATCTCTTGCTTTTGCACCACAGAAATACATGACTCCAGAAGGGAGCAAACTCTGATGAAAGCCAGATGTGTACATTTTTTTAAAGCAAAACCACATGTTGTGGGGGGATCCCCCCTCCCTCCTCTCCTAGCCAGCTGACCTGATACTTACATACCAATGTTCAGTTTTGGGTGTTCAGGACATGAATCTATCCATGTACTCAGTGAAGAAAACATCTGCGTTGAGTGAAGAAACTCATCTGATAAACATTTCAGAAAAGACTGGAAACTGAAGGAGACAAGTATGTTGCAACTAGCCAATCAACTGATTAGATGAGCCCATTTCCACAAATATTCACTTTTTTAATGTGGGACTTAAATGTGTCAAAAGCTTGAAGCATATCTGCAGGACATTGAGGTAGCAGGTCATGGGTTCCTGAATTTCAGGGTGAGAACATTTGATTTTGGAAAAAAACAAACTTTGTGGGCTTCACTGGTATATCTGTATAATAGCCAGTGAGTGCAGCTATGTGTGTACTTAACCGTGCAGTACACTAATTTGGCTGCAGTGTAAAGTGTCACAGTCTACATGTGAGATGCTATTAGACCACAACAGACTAATTTTTGCCAGCCTGCGGCTGCTGTGTCCCAGCTCAGATTGCTGCAATCCCGGGTGCAGTGTCTGCATGTACATCCCAGACAGCAGCAGTTTGAGCATCCACACGTGCCATTAAGGTGCCGTGATAAGCTGTGGCTCAAACTGCTGTGGAAAAAAAGGCACACACTTTCCAACTACTTTGGAAAAAAGGCACATGTCACGGGCAAAAAAAAGGTATGTTTTTAACAACAGAAACCCAAGGCACTTGCATTACACCTATACACATCAAGCCAGATTCTATCTCATCCATTTGGCCTGTAAGGGGACTTAGGCACCTGGTTGCGATTCTGTTCCACCCTGTTCAAGTCCCTGGAAATCCAGAACAGATCTACTTTTGCAACACATCATCATCTGATCTTTAAGACTGAGTCACAAAAAAGCAGCAAGGAGCAGGGGAACCCACTCACATTTGCAATAACTGGTTTCCAAGGACTCAAGCAGGGTGGAATAGAACCACATTTAGGTGCCTAAGTCCACTTACACCTAATAAGTGGAATGGAATATGAACCTTTGATCATACCCTGCAAGCTTTAATTTATATCCTTGAGCACTGTGTTAAATGAAGCATCCTAGTAAAAACAAGTTATTGAAGGGGATCTCACAGACGTTGAGTTTTAAAAAGAAGGCATGCCTTAGCCTTCCACAGAACAAGGAGTCCCTGCAGACTCCAACTCCAGAGGCAGCTGAGGCAGGTTTTGATCTCATTGACGTTGCTATAAATCTACTGTGCTAAATGGAGTAGCACCTGCTTGGATCAGGTCTGAACTTGCCTCTGGGCTTGTGCCAACCAAGAAAATGAAATATGAAATGTTTGGTGTATGGGCACAGACATTCAGCAAGGGAGGTCTTTTCGGGGCAGCAGGAAACAATGGACTGCTCTGCCAGCACCTTTCTCACTCTTGCTTGTGCAACTTGTGAACCATGTAGGGTGAACAGACTTTGGAAGGTGACTGATAAAGAGTAGCTGCTAGTGCCTTAGATCAAATAGAAATGGCTTTTTTCTTTAAAACAAAACTCAGTGTCTCAAAAGTCACAAGTCCATATGAAAGTCAAGGCACTATCCTTATGAAGAGGTAGCTGCTTGGCAGAACTAACCTCTCTAAACCTTCTTAAATTCTAAATCACCAAGCTGATTGACATTTTTGGGCTAATTCTTTACAAAGACCTTAAATGTGTAGTTGCGTGAGACCCACCGCCAGGACAGTCTTCAGCCTGCCTCTAGGAAGCAGTAGATGGATGTGTCCAATACATGTGAAAAGATGGATTTTCTAAAAAAGGCTGGTGACAATGCATTCTCCATTCTGAAAAGCAGCTGACTTTTTAGGTGCATCTACATGTGCAATAAGGCACTTTTCTTAATGCCCATTAAATTTAGTGCATCCAACGTGAGGAACTAAACAAATGCCCATTAGGCTGCCTTATCGCACAGTACCGAATGGACATGGTTTTAAGTGATGCTTAATGCACAGTAAAATAGGCTACTGCACATTGAAGCACACATGTAGATGGACCCTCTGAGGAAGCTACAGTGTAGCTGAAGTACATCTCCACTTCAAGCAGAGTTTTCTTCCCATGAATGTTGTAGGGCCCTATTTCTGTGGTAAAGACTTTCATATATCAAGTCTATATGAATCACAATTAGATTTCCAGAGACACTTTTAATATTATTAAATGCTCCCTGAATCTTGCACCATGTCTTGGAGCATCGTGGATTCCCTCATGAGTTCTCAAACTGTGGTGTTTCATAGTCAGTGGTGAATTTGGTGGTTTCATAGTCAGCAGTGAATTTGGTGGGAGAACTGGTCATTCACATATTGGAGAATTTTCTCAGTGCCATAATGATGTAGGAACCTATTTTCAAAAGTGATGTAGGCAATTGGAAGCCTAAGTCTACTTACAAATCGGTGGGATTTAGACACTTTAAAATGCCTACGTTTGCTTTATGGAACTTATCCTCCTAGGTCAGGGCTGTCCAATTTGTAAGCAGCCATGTGCCACATGCCCCATGAGCTGCACCAGCGAGACCACATACTGCAGGGGCCACAGGCCTCACAGGCTATATGCTGCGCATGCCTAGGCGCACCCTTCGCACACAGTGTGCATGCACAGTGCTTCCCTCCCTGCACCACACAGATGGGCAGCCTCCCCACACCATACTGTGTGCAATGCCTTGCCTGACCTTTGGCTGCCCAGCCCTGAGCTGCCCCGCTGCACCACAGTGCAGGGGTACTCTGGATTGCTAGCACACCATGCACTGTGGGTCACACCACACAGCCCTGCCTATATCCCATTCTGTCCCATGGCGCACAGGCCAGCAGCAGAAGCTGGAGAAGGGAGGCAGAGCATAACTAAGACCCCAGCTTCTGCTGCAGCTGGTGGCCAGGGGGGAGCCCAGGAGCCTCATGTCACCACTGCACAGGCCACTAGTTGAACAGGCCTGTCCTAGGTCATTCAGGACCCTTTTGAGCATGTCAGCCATGGACCTAATGCTCCTCCATCCATCAACTCATTAAAATATGAGCTTAAATAAACCAACAAATCTTGTGGTGTTAACTGTACAGATAAATAAGTGCCACAGTGGTCAAGGACATTGTATGGGGGATTTGGAGCTGCTCGGAAGAGATACAAGCAAAATGTAGTTCATGCTATGAGAAAGTAAGAGCCCCTCTGTTTAACAGGGACTCACCATGAGCCTACTTAAATATTCCCCAAGAGCTTGCATTTGTGTTGCACCTGGCAAAATTTTAGAGCCATCTACACAGCTTTACTTTTTGTCCTGTAACATTCGCAGCTTAATCTGTCTGTCCTGCAATCCAGTCACCAGTACAAAAAGCTGGCAACCTAAGTTGCTATAGAAAATAGTTTTTCTCATCCATACGCTGAAAAGCTTTTATGATGTCAGGTTATGGCATGACTTCCCATCATTCCTAATGAAGGAGGATCATTGCTACACAGAGTTTTATAAACGAGGCACTGTTTGTAAAGTAGATGTGCCAACACTCAATTTAGACAGCAAGTTTTCACAGGCATCAAGTTGCTGTGAAATCCCATGTGGTACTAATCCCCATAGCATTGGTCTGAGGGTAAAGCTAGGAAAAGATGGCACTATGACAATTCAGTTGGCTGGCACGCTGAGGTGGCTGCAGCTGTCCACTTTCACAGGAACAGAAGCCCTGCTAATCTTGATGTCATAAACTTTGGCAGACTCCACCATATGCCAGTTACCAGGTAACAGATGAAGGGTGCTCATTTTGCAAACAGCATTGCAAGAGAGGTGGCTTTCATTTGACTAAATTTCACCTCTTCCTTTTCCACACTTTAGGGAGATGAATATTCTCTGCACTCTAGGATCGAAGGTGTATCCCACCTAGTCCTCAAAGGAACTTTTCACTCCTGCTCCATTTCAAAACACATGCTTTGTTTGCCTTTCCTGTATTGTAGAATCAGTCACCAGGCTCGTCTTTGAACACAAACAAAATTTTTCTTATAACAAAAGTAAATGTGCCTTCCCAAAGTGCACACATCTCCTGAGGCAGCGCCAAAGTTAACATCTGATTCAGATTACGGCACTCTTTCAAGTCACCTGGCTGCAGATATGCGCTTGGGCTCAGTTTGTACTCCTGGAACTTGCAAAGCTACCAGTGACATTTCCTGCGCAAAGAGCAGATCTGGGTTGAACAGTAAATATATACATATCGAAAACGTCCCACAAAAAAGAATCACAGTTTCTGAGATAAAGGAACTCAGCTGTGTTAGCTATACTTTGTGCCGTCAGAGTAACCCAGATCTGCAGTTACTGCCAAGGAGTTTGGGACCTAATCCAAAGCCCACGGAAGTCAGTGGAAAAAATGCGTTTGACTTGAATGCACTTTGGATTGGATTCTCACCGTGGAAGTCAGTGAGTCGCATACAGTTCAGCATCATACACCACTGATCAAGGGGCTATTAAGTGCAAGACCAGTCTTCACATATAAGTTACAGCTGAGCCCCTCTGGCTTTTCCGTTTGGTATGTGTATTTTTATTGAAACTCTCTGTAAAACATCTCCTTTGCTATGAGGTACTAATGGCTTAACTTCTAAATCTGTTTCAAAAGACTTTTCTCAAACAGGCAACATCATCAATAGTTGCAGGCAATACAGAATAGGACTTGTCTGTACACACACCGTGGAATGAGATGAAAAGGGCTGTTTCAACTTCAGTCTTAAACTTTTCACGCAAGGTAATATTACTCATATAAAACCAAAACCACCACTCTATTATTGCCATGTTACCCTAGAAGAAAACTGTTTGTTCATAATAATTTTGGGTATGTCACTGCATCTCAACGGGAACTGCTAAGCCAATGATACGGTTATTATATAAGTGGCACAGAAGAATTTTTTTAAAGTGAGGAGCTGCAATATTTTTGTGATGATGAGGCCCAAATTTCCACCTGCTGTCTGATATCTGAGCTGCCTGGTGAGCAGATGTGAATCAGAAGCTGTATTCAATGTGGTGTCTGTTCTAAATTCATCTGGATTTTTTTTATTATTTATTGGATTAATTTAGTGCTTGTGAAAAGTGCTGAACCGGCAACTCCAGAAAGTAAAGTCCTCTATTTATAGTCATCAAACAGATATATCACGGATGGAGGCACTGCAAGCTTACCCATAATGCTTTCACCAGACCTCAGCTGGACAGCTCACCTCAAAGCCAGCATGAATAGTTTGTTCCCTGTACTCACTAATCCATCCCTTGTCCTCCTCCGAGACTGTCCATAAAGCTGCCATGTAGGGCATATTATGTTTTTGTGGCATTACCACTTGGAGCAGGCCTGACACCACATACATTTCAGATAGCCCAGTGAGCTGCTGCTGGGTGGATAGTTTGCATAAGCCAGGGGCAGGCAATTATTTCGGGCAGAGGGCCACTTACTGAGTTTTGGCAAGCCATCAAGGGCTGCATGACAGGCACCCAGGGGCAGATAAATATTAGTTTTCTAAATTTTTTAGGGGCCCAGTGGGCCGGATAGAATGGCTTGGCGGGGGCTGCATTTTGCACACCCCAGCATAAGCTGAATGTGAACCACTACGTTGTTTGATAGCCTGTTATATACATGCAAGTCATCTATATGTCCTTGGCTCTGCCTCTCAAAAGTTTGAAAACCCTGCTGCTCAAAGAAAGAATGCACGTAATTCTACAAATCTGGGAAGTTGCTAACAAACTATCAGAAAACAGCCCCAAAGAGAAATAAGGGTAAGAAAAGCCAAAGTAAGTAAAATATCTAAATTCTCCTCCTCCTTGCCTCAGAGCTCAGGAGCTACTGATTCCTCCAAAAGGTTCAACTGGAGGAGTGCCATCAAGGGCAGTCTGAAGGGGCTACAGTGTTAATGTAGTCAACTTTCAAAGCAAGTTTTTTTTATCATGGGCTGAAACCAGGTCCTTTTGCACAACTGGTATAAAATAAAGCACAATCTGTCCTGGTTAGCTTAAACTTTTCTCTGTCCTAGTCCAGTATAGTGCTTGTCCCTTTGCACGGTTGTGCTCCCTCCCACCTGCACAGTGGGGCCGCCTCCCTTGGAAGAAGCTGCGATATGAGCAATTCAAGTGAGACAGATGATCTAAGAAGAAGCACCCTCTACTTAAGATCCAAGACTCTCCAAGCATACAGTAATGTCATGCATATACCAGTGGGAATAATTTTAAAGGCAATGTTCACCACAAAGTACATTTAGTTAGATAACAGCCTTAATTGTCTGGGGTTCCACTGGCATTTTCCACCCAGATTTTACTTAAACTCAGTTCTGGACAAGGATTCCTTGGAGCTGTTTGTAGGGCATTCCTGCTTCCCTATTCCTAATCTTTTTCCTTCCAATCTTGACCCACCCTCCAGACAATCAGTGGTACACAACTCTGATAGGCCACGCTTGGTTTTTACACTGTACACATGCATATAGGTTCAGCATTGCCCAAACATGCCTAGACAAGCCAAGGCAAGTTATGCCGGCTGTTTCTGGGCCCTTTTCTGGTTGCGTGTTTAAACAAGCCTGGGAATGTTATTTTAATGTAATGTTTTCTATTTCAGGTACAGTCGCTATGTTTATCTATCTCATTTTGTGCAATATTAATCTTTCTCTCCAGTGAAATGCTGCTGTCACTGTCATAGTGAAACTCTACCTTGAATTCAACAGGAGCTGAGCTTACGTCACTTGGCGAAAAAACTGACTCCTGGTGTTTTTTCATTTGGTTTCACATAAGAGTGATACCACTTCTATGTTCCACTGTAAAATGCTTATGGACTGAGCAAATCAGTAGTAATAGTGCAGTTAATAATGGCTTTTTTCTTCTATATTATTTTTATTTTGATACTTCTGCATGTAGTACCTCTTCCCGATCCCCAAGGGTGCTACACATTTAACTTAAACAAGAGATCAGGAGGTTTAACATTTTTTTAAAATAGTGGACATGGTACACTAATTCTGCCAACCCTAATTCATGTGAGGAACTTTATGCCGACAGGGTCTGCCTTATGAAATCAATGAGCGTCTTTCAGTTGACATCCATATGCTTCAGATCAAGTGTATGTTTTAGTACCCGTACCATCAATGCCAGTACTCAAGGGTGTGAAATTCTTCCAAAATATAAATGTTTGCAAAACTGAGCTTAAGTTTGCACCTGAATGCTTCAACAAGGAAGTAACTATTTGCAGCTGGGGCCACTGCTTTCAGTGGAAGGTTTTGGCATGCAGGGGATACACAAGTAGGCTTGGATGCCAAAATTTTCAAACTCAAGTGCCAGAATCTATGTATAGGTACACAGATAAAAGTGATCTGATTTTTCAAGGTGCTGAACCCATGCCATTTCTATTGATGTGGGGTGGGGATTTGCTAAATGACTTCTCCAACATGTGAATTTAAAATATTTGTCCTAACTTTTTAGGAACACAGCATTGTCTTGCTCATGTTTCATAATATACACAGAGCTGCCTAGAGTTGAAAGCTTGTATCTGGAACTTTATGGTGCAGAGTAGTCAGCATTTTAACTGTTTATTCCATCTTAAATAGTTTTCAAGATGTAAGACAGTTAGCACTCCCAACCCAAAGTGACTGTAAAATGCCCAGCTGCTGAAGTGACAACAATTCCTAACTCAGTGTCTGAGTCAAAACCTAGTGAAATCTATCAGTCTTTCCATTAATTTCAATGGACTTTGGGCCAGATACTTAATTCTTTCCAACTACTGTGATTGTTTTTAACAGAGAATTATATATGGAGAATGAAAGTGGAACACTGGCAATCTGAACACCTGGAAAGCTAACAAACTTCGTAACAGTTTTTTCATAAAACCTTCCTCCCATGAAACATAAAGCATAAGTCCTTTTCTCCAATGACGTTCCAAAAATGTTTCCATCAAACACAGAATCCCCAAGTGGAAATGCTAGAATAAATACTAATGTGACTAAGATCCTCCAGGTGAAACATGTGGAATGGTTTTTGCACAAACACTTTTTTTTTCCAAATAGGTTACTGCCACAATTTTCTTGTTGAAGGTGTAATGAACACTAAAAGCCATCAACAATACCAGTTCTACCTACTAAACTGTCATCACCTCCCATTAGCACACGGTGCTACAGCTTCCTCATATAGCTGAAAATAACACTCTGTGAGAGAAACTGAGAACTGAACTGTGGGTGGAAAGTATTCCGCCTTCTCGTGCTGCAGAGAAATCTTGCTGAGGTGGAACAACTCCATCAGCCCTTCCTTAGAATAGCAGCCACCATTCTCAAGCATGAAAACCATCTTCAGTAGAATAAGTCGTCCCCTGTCCCTGGGGGATTTCTTTGCCCTGTCTGGCTTTAAAGCACTCTCTGAGGCAAGCGTTTCTTTTTTTATAAGCTTTAGTGACCATAATATACCTTCACCCATAATTCAAAATTCTTATCTGCCACTGATCGGTGTGGCATTTATTTCATGCAAATGTTTTATTCAAGTTTTTAGAGAGAGAGAGATGGAGGGCATGTGGTCTATATAAAACAAACAAACAAAATGTTTCCTTTAAAAAAAAAGTTTGCCAACTTCATTATAGCATGACTGGCACTATTAGATAGTATTCAGGTCCCATGAATTGCTATTCCATTCCCTTTTTAGTCATTTTCATAATTTTTCAAACTTTCAACATCAGGAATATATATTTGGGGGCTGGTTGCAGAGTTTTTTTTCCTACTCTAAAAATTTAACAAAAAATGTTTCTGCAAAGCTTTAGGCCAAGGGAAAAGAAAAAAAAATGTTTCCAAAAATTAAATTCTTGCAATCCCATTGTGTAAGTGCCTGGGATTAAAATGCTGAAATGTGACTGGAAAATAGCCTTTACTAAGAAGCAGAATGTATTTGAATCATCTTTTGAGTGAAGACCCTTGAAAACTGCATGCAGAAATGCCCAGTGTATTTGCAGAGAGGCTTTTGCTAACATGGGCTGTATTAGGTTGCTCAGCTGCATAATGCAGAGTCCTGCTTGCTCAGCTTTTGCCTACTTTGAAAGGTTCAAAAGGGCTGCCATGCGCTTTTGCAATATGTACATGGCCACAGCTGAGTTCTCAAGCACTGGCCATCTTTCAGTATTGTTTTCTTCTATGAAATTCTTTACAAAAACTCCATTAAAAGACCACTTCAGTTGTGTAGCTAAGAGTGATCTATGTCCGATTTATATTCCAGCCAGCTTGTAATTACAGCACCATATACAGATTTCACACTATGGCAAGTCAGGGACAGTCATTCTCCTTTGAACTACAAGGAACACAGTACATGCTTGCACATCCTGATGCACACTTCATTGCTTCTGGGAAGCAACCAAAAAGCTTAGATGCACTATCAACTTCATGAAAAGCGAAATACTTTACCAACCTACCTAAGCCAACCAGCTGCTCCTCCACATATTACAATTAGAGGGCACTGATTGGAGAAGGTTGAGCGGTTCCCTATCTGGGTAGCCACCTTTCTCAAATGTAAACATAGATAATATCAGATTATATCTGCAGTGCTACCTTTGAACATCTTTGAAACCATGTCTTCACTGACCATGACACCAGGACCCAAACCAAACTTCTTGTCTACAAGGCTGTTGTCATCCCTAGCCTACTGCATGGGTGTCAAACATGGATGATATAACAGAAACACCTGAAAGCATTGTAATGTTACTATTAACAATGTCTTCCAAAAATCCTCCATATCAGCTGGAAGGACAGAAGAGCTAACACCAGTTTCTGACTCAAGCAAACACCACCAGTATTGAAGCTGTGTTTATACAACGCCAGCTCCATTGGACAGGGCATGTCATAAAGATGCCTGAAAAACCGGCTCCCAAAACAGGTCCTTTACTCCCTATTCACCAATGGTCACTGCTTTAAATGTAGGCAAAAGGGATTCAAGGACATCTTGAAGGCCAATCTGAAGAAATGTGATATGAGGAGTGGGGAGCCAGCCAGTAGGGCTAGCTACACATGAGAAGTAAGCTATACCCTGAAAGCCATATACCAGATGTGCCCCTTTTCAACAGAGCCCCTTCCACGGTCACCAGTTCCTCATGGGACTACTTATACTGGTGCGATTTGTATTCCACAGCTCCCATGCGGCCGTCCCGAGGGCACAGTACAGTCTTGTGCAGTAGAGTGGATGTCCCTGATCTTTTAAGGCAGCTGGATTCTAGTCCCATCTCTACCAGATGTGACCTGATACAACTTCCCCATGCTTTTGTTTGTAAAAATTACATGAAGGAGCGTTGTCTTCTCTCTAGATAAGGGCCTGCTTAGTAAGGGTCGAGATCTACAGAGAAATACTAATGCTTGTCCATAGCAGAGGCAAGACCAGAACCTAGGATTTTCTGGTCAATGACTATTTTGAGGGAGGCTCGCCTGCTCAGGAGTGAGATCTTTCCTGAGATACAGGCAGGCATGACAAGGCTGCAGTTGAGTCACTGAGGCATTGCGGATGAGCATATGAAACAAAAAATCCAGGCAATCATAATCATCATACAGTACTTGGACAACATTTAACAGACTGGTCTTTCTTCACAGTGCACAAGCTCTAAGAAATGGAATAGGCAAAACGCTCAGGCTGACTGGAGAAAATACAATTCAGCTCTTGAAACTTTTATTTTAATTATCTAAGGTCTGATGAGAAATAGCAGTCAAGAAACCTATTTTCTTTCTAAGTGTCTGATTTCTAATCTGATCGTCACCCTGACAAATCCATAGCTGAAATGAAATACATTAGTGCATTGATTTGCTGTGCTAACTCCAAAGCAGGACTCTAATCTTTCTAACTGCTGGCTGCACTGGATTTCTAATTTACACCAAGACTATGAACTTTGGAGCCTGTTTCCAAAGGATGCTGAAAGATGTGGCTGTCTTACTTGAATCAACAGTAATTGGCTGGTGCCGCCTTCATAGAGTACAGCAATGAGAAAAAAGGCAGGAATTCCAAGATCAACATTCAGACTGGAGGAAAGGAGGCAGGCAGATTTTATACTGACATTACTTTTCCTTCGGACAAACTTTCAAGTGATGAATGAAGTGTCAGAATAAAATATGACTGAAATACTTGAGGAAAAAAACCCACAGAAGACAGTTATAACATTCTTGAAATACAAACAGAATAGTACAAGTGTGGCATGGAGCTGGGTTATACCTGGAGAAACAGACCCAGACACAGGCTTCCCTCGCTTTATGCTGTACATGCACTCCTGGAAAATGGCACATAACTCCAATTCGTATAAAGGGAACCCACCTTACAATGTAACAAATAGGGATACGTTCCAAGACCTCAACTGTACTGACCCCCAGACCCATTTCTACCACTTTTACAAGACAGTTTTGGTACCCACCAACAGTACACACAAGCACAGGGGGATGCTGAATGTTACCATAATGGGGACGGCAACTACAGAAACATGTCACAGACAACGAGAGAGGAGCACAGATCCACACAGGAAACTATATTTTGATGCGGGTCACTCCCCCAATGCACCACACAAAGCAGCTGACTGCAGGCTTGCACCACACCGATCGGATAAGGGTGAATTTACCTCGCATATAACAAATTTTTGGTATAAAAAAGGATCATCGCATAAGAGCTATTTGCACGTACAGAACCTGCATAAAGCGAGGGAAACGGGTATTGCTGTGTCAAGGAATTCTTACCCATCCACTCTTTTCTTTCTTCAATGACTAGTTTATACCTGTTTACTCCTTTCAATTGTTTCAGCTCTTACTTAACTCTCTGGAACACCCTGATGGGTCAAAAGAGCTCTGCTCCGTGCCTATGGCTTCCTTTGCTGTGCTAGAAGTGTGAGAAGAAACTGGGGAGTGAAGGGAAGGAGTTAGAAGATATTTTGTCTCTAAAGCAATGAACTACCCAGTCACACTGTGATATGAATTGGAGTTTTACAGGCCTTGGAGAAAGACTAAAGTATAAAAAATATATATGATACTTAATAATACTTCCAGGCTCCTCTGCAGTGCTTTGGATTCACACACCTCAAAGCATTTGGAAAGAAGGCTTCACTATCATTATTTTACAGATGAAAAAAATGAAGCACAGCGTTGCAAAGTAACCTGTCCTTGCTCACCTAACGAGCCAGAGGCATATCTGGGAATAGAAATGAGGTCTCGCAGTCCAGGGCTCTGCTCACCAGACCACGCAGCAATAGCAATACTGATTCAGTCATGTTGATGCTATTCCATGTGTGGTCTCAGCACATCACATTTTTTCCTCACCAAAGATTATATTTATCCCTAGAAATAATTAGGGACCAGATTACAGTCTGGCCTGTGTAGGCACACACAGTATAAAGTAAGATCTCCCTTTGACCCTAAAGGACTTTTCACTTATAGCTACCGAATTCATCTTGTACCCCACCCCCATCCCCTGTCTCCATCCCCATGAGCAAGGAATGAATGGGTGAGCCAATGTAGATGGGATAAGCATGATCATAGGAGCTAGTAATTACCTGACCTAGGCCTGTCGCAGACCATTGAGTGCCGGAAGCCAGGGGGAAGCAAGGTTCTTGGAAGTTCAATTTCTCCCCTGGGTTCCTACATGTGAGTTTATCCCTAAAATATGAAGAATCTGGCCATTTATTTTGATTAATGTGTAAGTGCCACGGTACACGGCAGGTACGAGTAAGCTGTTTGATGAGTCAAACCATTTCTTGTTTTCAAATTACACAAAGAGAATGAAAGAACAACCAGACATCTGAGACAGAACTAACCCCTGGAGGTTTCACTTTTCTGCTGTCACTACTGAAACCACAAGTAACGAAGTATGTCAACTTCAAAGAAAACTGGTACAAAACAAGCACAGCAACTGCAGGGCTTGCTGCTTTATTTCAGTCCCGATGATCCTGCAAGCCTTCAAGCCAGATGCTATCTGATTTGGAGACAGGGAGATACTTCTGAAGAAAAACCTACAATTCTTGAAAATAAAATGGATGAACACCTGGCTTCATTAAAATCAATGACAAGATTTCCATTTATTTGAATGGAGCCAGGATTTTTCACTAAGGAACCTCTCAGATGATTTCACTTAATGTTTTCCACAACCTGTCACTGGTAAGAGACATCTCTCACTTCCTCCAGGCTCCTGGAGACGGGTCACTATTTAGCCAATATAACTTTGTGTACTGTTCCACTACTGTTGAAGTATAAAGTGATTGTACTGTTGACAAGTGCCTTTCCTGAATAGGCTCCTCATGCAAGCCGATGGTAATATATTCAGGCAAGAAGAGTAAGAAACCTAGCACCTTCTGGATTTAGATCTCAAAACCAGACCAGCTGCTACAGGTTGGGCAGGTGGCAGAAAGTGCAATCATTATTCCTTCAGACCATCAGAATACTGCTTCTATTGAAAATTTATCAGTAACACATTATGCAAACAGGTCAGGGAGATATGAATTAAGCTTTTTGGCCTGGAAAAGAAGAAAGGAGAGCCACAGCAACAGAATTCATTTGCGGTTATTGTCATATTTTCCATTCCAAGGTTAGCTGTGCAGACGATCCATTTTGAGATACCGCCAGAGCCTGAACAAATTATCTCGATGTCCAGAACAGCACTGCTGTCCCACTGGACACAACTGACGGCTCCAGATGCCTGCTTTCTCAGTGCACTGTCTCACTGTGTAGAGCACCTCCAATAAGGTACAATGCGTCACTGTTACATTGCAGCTGTTTTCACAGTTTGCCTTTTTATCTCCTTCCAGTCTCATGCAGTAATGAAGGGAAATATTGACGTGCTCCCAATCCTAATTTTGTAGCAACAGACACCAGCATTTCGATGTTGGTGTTGATGTTTCATTGAGATCTGTAACTGTCGTAGATATTTTACCCTTATGCTGTTAAGTGATTTTGAGAAACCACTCGATCAAGATTGAAAATTAACTGCTTGCCTACCAAATTCTCTCACACTGTTATAAGAGACTTTGAGTACTTATTTAAAATTCAACCAGACTTTGGAACCAGCAGTTTTTACTATTTTTTTTTCAATTTAACTTGCCTGTCTGTCATTCTCCCATGACTAGAAGAACTTGGTGGTCCAAAAAGAAAAAATGGGGGTGTTAATGTGACCCATCTTGTCAGCCTGGAATGACCATTTAAATCAGTAGAGACCAACCCTTTTCAACCACAGATTAGTTGCACCCTCCCAGAGTGCCACTCCAATCCCCTTCTACTGCCCAATCTACTGCTCTACTTTCTACTCCCTACTATGTGTTCCTTGCCCAATCCCTTCCTCTGATTTCTACTCCCTGCCTGATCTTCTGCTCTGCTTTCTGCTTCCTATCCTATCTGCTGATGTGCTGCCTGTCCCCTCCCTGCTATGTCAAGTGCCATACACAGAGTCTCTCCATGCAGCTTGTGGCTCTCATGCAGCAGGTTGGCCAGCCCTGATTTAAATAATCTTCCGCTTTAGCAAAATAGAAACAAACCAGGCATGTGTGTGTACGACTGCAAGAGGAATTGTAGACTAAGGGGTGTAGGTGGAGAAAGATCAAATTATACACTGATGGTTCCCATTTATAAAGATGCATAGCAATCAGTCCATTTAGCCTTTACTCTCCCTTGCTTCTACCTTGACATATAAGGCATTCTCAGTGTTCCAAGTTTTATGGCCTATAGTTGTGTGTAAGGGTTAGAAGTGCCAATTTTGAGGAATCCTTGGATAAATGGTTACTTCTAAATGCAGGTGTGAGGGTTTGGCCAAGACGTAGCTGGCTGGGCCTGCAGGTAGGCCTGGAAGGGCAAGCAGGAGGTCCCCTAGGTGGGGGTACAAATTACCAGAGTATCAGGTCAGGGTCTGGATAAATGGACCAGGGAACACAGGACCAGCAATGGGGACATATTGTTGCACAGGGGAATGGGATTTGCAGCCCCCAGTTGGTCTCCTTCTCCTTCCTCCGCCGCCACCGTTCCACCTTGGTATTGAGTTCTTGGGCCTCGAAGTGGCATGCACCTTGATGGACCAGGTGGCAGCACGCCAAACAGTCAGCAGCTTGCTCCTCCCAGCTGTTGGTGTTGATGCCTCTGTGCTTGAGGGTGATCTTGAGCGTGTCTTTGTACCATTTCCTTTGGCTGCCCTTTGAGCGTTGGTCAACAGAGAACTGGGAGAAGAGAATCGGAGAGGGAGGTGGTTCTTGGACATCCAGATGCAGTAGCTCATCCATCAGAGTTGATTTCTCAAGAGCAAGGCTTCGATGCTGGTGGACACAGCTTTATGGAGGACACTCGCGCTGGTCTGACGGTCCTCCCATTTGATCCCCAGGATTTGATGCAAGCACCGCTGGTGAAAGCTCTCAAGGGTCTTAATGTGGCATCAGTAGATAGTCCAGGCTTTACTGCAGTACAGGAGGGTAGTCAGCATGACAGCCTTATAAACTAGGACCTTCGTCAACTTACAAAGATCTCTATTTTCAAAGACACGTTGTCACAGCTTGAAGGCGGTGGCCTTGGTGCAGTTGACCTGGTGCTGGACTTCTTCATCAATGGTAGCCCATTGAGAGAGGTGGCTCTCAAGATATTGAAAGTGCTCCACATACTCCAGAGTCTCTCCGTCTATAGCCTCCCCTCCATGTCTAGAGAGTCTGGAGTGCAAGCCAAGGTCAGAAGCCAGGAGAATCAGAGAGCTGGTACTGAGTTCCAGGGAAGATCCAAGATTAGTGTCAGGAAAAGCTAAAGCCAAGTCAGAAGCCAGGAGAACCAGAGACAGCAGCAAACATGAGACTTAGCAGAGCAGACTACGATGCGTTAAAAAGGACTGAGTGCTACTCTCAGCAGCCATTCCAGTTACAGAGAACTGGAGCAGTTGCATTAGGCCGGGATCAAGGTCAAGTGTGGAGCTCAAGAGCTCAGTTCAACCAGGCCTGACTGACCAGAGGCCCTGACAACAAAGGATTGGACAGATAGCTCGGGAAGGACCTCTAGTTCCATGTTCCTGTGATCCTAAAATAACCGAGGGATTCACCACTTGAGCTGGTAAGTCCTCATGGTCTGGCAGATAGGTAAAGGAGTAAGCAATAAGAAACCGGGGTTCTATTCTGGTCCTTCCACTGACCCGCTGTATGACCTGACACTAGTCATTTCTCCTGGATTCCCACTCTTCTCTGCATCTAGCTTCTCCAGTTAGAACATCAGCTCTTTGGAGATCTGAATGTCTCCTCCAACGTACCCGGTCTAGGACAATGGGCTTTTGCTGCAGGCTACTGTAACACAACTAACAGTGATAAATAGGCAAGATCATCCAGCACTACTGAAGAAAAATCTAGTCTCTGAGCAGGGAATGTTTTAATTCAAGTTAAAGGAGGACATGTGGCCAGTTTGGTCATTATGAAACGGTACACGTAACACTTTTTCCAGAGATTCACAGAATTTTTGTGGTTCCTTGCCTCATGGATCCCTATGGTTACACTGTGTCTATGTTGAATGTTTATTGTTCCTTTGTGACAGGCATTTACCTCCTGGTGTTTCAGAGGATTCATCACTAAACTATGCTAATTGCCATCACAGCTCCTCTGTATGCCGTTCTACTGGAACACATAAACCAACAATTGGTCAAATTAATTATATCCTTAGTTTTTATCACAATGAAAGAAAATGCACACAAACTTTCCCTCAGTGGGGAAGGACAATAGATATTAATCATTATTATTACAGAAGCTCCCAGAAACCCAGCTGAGATCAGGGCCTTTGTGCTAGGTACTGTACAGGCATTTAAAGCCATGGGGAGCTCTGGACCTTAACGGTCTCCTATCTAAAATGACAAGAGAGAGAGGAAGAAATAGTTATTAATCTGTTCTTACAGTTGGGGAACTAAAAGAGGTTAGATGATTTGCCCAACATAATCCAGAGCCAGGGACCGAACTCAGACGCCTCAAGATTATCTTTCCTCTCTGTTTCATTTTATTATTAATTAGCACAGTTAGTAAACTGTGCATAGAAAATAGCCTAATGTGGAGCTCACTCTCTAGCAATCTGGAAGCAGAAAGGCACACTGAAATAAAGGAAGATGTTGGAAGCTGGTAAATTTGGGTGGTAAATCCAAGTCCATGGCTCCAGTGGCACTGAGA
>JAGPOW010002742.1:9111324-9140129 GCA_030014935.1 Caiman crocodilus | reverse complement strand
GCACATTTGTAGTTAAGCACCTAGCCGTCTTCCCTCTTCTCACTTTTCAGTGCCACCTTCCACCCTCACAGCCCCAGGGTCAAACCCTGCTCTTACTAACACTGACTTGGTTTGGGATCACACCGGGTGCCAGACCAGGACAGAATCTGGCCAGTTCGCTGGAGTTAGGATTTAGTGTCCCCACACATCCAGAGCACTGGGCTATACATAAGTGGTGCCAAGTTTACTGAATCTGCTCCAGAATAAGCATAGTTCAGTTGCTCTTAAAAGCACTGTTCTGTGAGCTGTGGCACCATCATCCAGTGGAAGCAGACAGGCAGCTCTTTTAATATCCACCAAAGCAGGCAGAGAAAAAGATTTCCTATGGATATTGTTCAAGAGCCCAGAAAGCAGTAATGTGCTTTTATTTCTACACGATATACATAAAACTGGAAATTACACTTTGGAAATGTCTTCCATGTCCAAAATGAACACACTGTTGGCTCATGTGAAGCTTCCAGAGCCAGAATAGCTGCAAAAATGTATTTTCATATGTTTGGAACTGGCTGTTTTTCCATATTCCCTCCAGTTATCCTATGAATCCCAGGAAGTCAGGCTCCACTTATCAGTAGCTATTTGTCTAACTCAGAAGGAGTACAGTTAATGGGTGCCATGCATGAAGGAAAGAGCTCATCTGCAGAATAACTTGTACTGGGAATAAGTGGAAATCACTTCTGTGTTCTCTTTAGCCAAGAAAGAATGTGTGAGTCTTGTACATACTAAGAACAATCTAATATGCTTACATTTAAATTCTCATTGTTTTTAAAAGTCCAAGCAAGATTCTTCTATTATGGCCAAGTTCTCTGGATTAAAGTTGCACATTCCTGTTGTCTTTATTAGAGTTGTAGTTGTATAATGAAGTAAAGACTTAGCCTCAATACCCAACTGTTAAACCAGAGCTGATCAAAATACAGAATCTGAAGCTGTTTGTCTGCTGAGATTCCGAAATTAGATTTTGCTCAAATCTGTATTGAAGACAAAATCTTGAAATTATTTGCAAAGTAAAAAATATTGAATATTTCAAATTTATTCTCTGTAGTTTTATATTACTATCTATACCTTATTTCCTTGCACACAACAGGCACTTTTCCCCACAAAAGTCAGAATCTGGAAATCATAATGCATATGAGAAACATGGTAAGCACAGTTTCTGCCAGTTACAGACAAAAGTGAAAGCAAAATTTGCACTCAACTCACAGGGAACAGAATAAGCAGGCTCTGCTCCCAAGTTGTTGCTACAGAGTTACTTACTACAAAAAAAAAACTTTTAAAATTCATTCTGCTTTTCAAAAACAAGTTGTGTATTGCATTATAGGGCATGTTATATGCAAGGAAAATATGTCAGTGTGACAGTACAGTCATTATGTCTGTACCTAAAGCCTCAGCCAGAGCTATAATAGTAAACAAAAAAATTCAGATTTCTATCTGCCATGTACTAGGCCTTAGCAGAATTTTCCACTGGCAGGAAAATTGCAGAAGGCTTCCCCCATAAAACATTTAAGGGATCAATTTATGTTCACTTCAAGCTTCTCTGTGAAGTTACTGACTCACATTTGGGCATTATTCTGGACTGACAGCTGATAAGAGACAAACTCACAGTTGGGTGCTGTGTGGGAATGCATTCCTGGCAGATACCATGGAAGATGACATCGCTGAAGTATCACCAATGATTAACAAAGCTGCCTAACTGAACAATGAGAGATCAGAATGAGTATGAAATATTTTTATAGTATTTCTGTATTTTCCAAATCAACTTAAAGAGCTCCCAGACTAGCCTGGGCAGAATGCTGTACTAATATGGCCAGGTGCTGCCACTGGGTGAGGTAGCTTGTCCAAAACTAGCTGTATCTGCAAGGTGTACCTGCACGTTACCACACTAAGTTGTCGGACAAACCCTTGATGCCTAACAAGTAAACATAATTCTTTCCTTGCAAGGAATTTCTTTAACTGGATCCAGCCGATCAGCAGAGAAACATCAGTGCCTGAGCCTCCTAGCCTAAAAAACAGTACTCCTGACAACCACTTCTATAACGCTAATACTTCACATTGCTGTAGCTGAGCCTAATCACACGCTGGGCACATCTGCACAAGATGCTGACTACACAGTCACCTCCGCACAGTATATACTACTACACAGTAGCAGTGTGTGACAAAAAACATGTTAAGATGCTTCTGCGCAAAAGTATTAGGCTACTGCGCAGTAGCATCACTTAAAAGGCATTCGCCGGCACTACTGCACAGTAACTCCAGTTACTGAGCATTTATGTAGTACTTGCTTATACAAGTATTAAATAAATGCACAGTAACCACTGCACAGTAGCATCTCATATAGACACTCCCACTGGTACCACAATGTAAATGGTAATAGAAGAGCTAGTGTGGGAAATTTTCTGACAAACAGTTTTCCCTTGGAAAATGTCTATTCAATGCAACACAGATGGTTCGATGCAAGACAGATGTATTGATTTTATCAATTTTTTTTTATACTTTCTTAAAAGGTTGCATTTTTACTTTAACTGCTACTGCACTATAATTTATGTTACACCATATTATGAGCCAAAGGTGTTTTTACCTTCTGTATTTTCTCATATACAACATGCCCCAAATATAATATGCACCTTGCTTTTGAAAGGCAGAATTGATTTTAAAAAGATCTTTAACTGTCAGTCCTTAACTGGCAGAAATGTTCTTACCATATTTCACACCTATAAAATGCACTAAAATTTCCAGCACCTGATTCCTGGGGAGAAAAAAGTGCATGCTATATGCAAGAAAATACAGTATTACTAGTTGTTGGTTCTCCTGTCTACCTCCCACCTCTATTGTAGCAACCATTACATAAACAGATACACAAAAGGCCACATTTAGTTCTGTGTTACTCCACTGACCTTCAGTGGACTTATCTCAGATTTACTCTGTTATGACTAAGTGCAAAATTTGGCCCCAAGTGTATAAAGACCCTAGAATCCATTTATTGAATCTGTGATTTGATTACATAAGGCTACTGGTGCATTGCAACTTCTTGTTCATAAAAAATAAGGAACAACTCAAATCCATCATAGGTTTGGATCTTCCTCTTTGGTATTTTGCATATGCTAAATGCTTCAAATATTAGCAATGCATTTTACAGAACTATCACAGAGCAATAAATAAAATTATTCTTCAGCCTGCCTTAGACAAAGAAAGGTAGAGCAGGACAGTATTACAAAATCTGGGCAAGATAACCCCTGTTGTCCTACCCTTTTTTGTAAGAAAATCAAGTTCTGGGTGAAAAGTCTTGGCCCTGTTAAAGTTAAAATATTGACTTCCCTAGGCTCAGGACTTCTCCTTTGGTCCTGCTGGAAGAATAAGGAACATCTGAGTTTCAGTCTCATCTCAGATGCTGGTTAACAATAGGCACTTTTACACATGCTCCTGTGCGGTCTGACGGGAACCCATCGGAGCAGATGTGATTCATTGATTAATGCCCATGTTTCCAAATGGCAGCAGGGGTGCTGTAACTAAAGCTCATTTGACAAGCTTTAGTTACAGCGGTCCCGCTGCCATTTTGAAATGTGGGACACTGAATATCTGAGATGCTGTGGGCATTTGAATTAAAACAGCTCCTGATGAGAGCTGCTGTAATTAAAACGCTACCCCCACACCTCACCCTGGAGCATGTGTATAGGTGCACAATATGTTTGAAGTATATCACTTAACCTCTTTTTCATCAATGGCAAAACAAAAAGGTAAAAATTACCTAACCTATTCCACAAGAATATTGTAGAGATTAATTACTAGATGATGACTGCACAGTGACTTGAAAACAATCCCTCTTTAAAAAAATTCCCTTAAATAAATATTATATTATCATGCAATTCTATTAATATATCATTTCCGCAAGGTTTGCAACATTTTTCAGAGGTATATAGGAATGCAATGACATTAATTTCATACCAAGCAATCACGAAGGCAGAGAAACATTAGTATAGAATATGAAATAAAGATGCATCACACTGGAATTGTTATTGAAAGAAATACCACACTATTTAACTACTACAACAGAGGATGCAATCTTTCATTCAATAAAATTGACACAAAATGACACACCTGGTGAAGCAATATTAAGACTGACCTAGACCATGGCAACATCAGTCTATTAGGAATGGCAGCATAGCAGTATCCAGCCTGGCATGTTCTTTGGTGGCATTATAACATAATAGCTGAATAAAATGTAGGCTCTGAAAAGCAATTCCACTATGGTGCATTATATGCCTGAACCACCTTTCATCAAAGTCATTGATAAGATTTCTATGGGAATTAGCTTGTGCCCTACGTGAGGTACCTGACAGTTTCCCACAAGTCTCAATATAGAGAGAGGGGTGTGTGTGTGTGTGTGTGTGTGTGTGTGTGTGTGTATCTATCGATATATATAGATATATATACATACATACTGATAGACTTTATCAAAGGACAGAAATGAATCACTTGTGGATGTTGTAAAATATGCCAGGATTGTTTCTTTACAGGACAGGTCAAAGAACATGCACCAAACAGACAGAAATCATGCCAACTGTTCAAGTCAGATCTGGTTCCTGCCTGGGGCATACGAATGCTGATCCCTGACCTGCTAGCTTGGGAGCATCTCTACTGTTACCCTCTCCTTATAAGCTGTAGCCACAGTGCAGCTCAAAATAGACTTCACTCTTTCCCTATGAGGTAGGTAAATATTACCAGTCTTGTTACAGAGACCAGAGGCAGAGATAACAAATGGTTCACAGAAGGCAATGGCAAAGAGAAACCATGTCTTGAAGTTCACATTACAACTCGGACAAACCAAGCACCTCATGCTGCGCTCCAACCACCACCCAGCAACATCTATCTCTATTCAGTGTACAGGCAACCCCTGCTTAGCGCTCCTCATCAGTGCCAGAAAAAGCGAGTGCTAAGTGAAACAGCATTAAGTGGAACCCACTTCCCCATAGGATTCAATATAAATAAAGATAATTGATTCTGCACCACCTGCCAGCCCTAGCCGGGTCACTCCTGGCAAGGCATCATGCAGGCTCTGCCAGGGAAGGCATCAGCTCCTCCCAGCTTCAGTGTTCCCCTGCTGCGATGGCCCCCGCCAGCCCGCGCACACCAGCCACTGGTGCACCTGTGCATGGCCCCAGCCGCCCTGCCCATGGGGCCTGAGTCGGAGCTCTGGCTTGGGGCAAGCAGTGGGGACACACACCTGCCCATGCCCCACTTCACCCAGCGGGGGCTCCCTCCAGGGCACCTGGCACTGGGACAAGCCACCACCGCCAGATTGCTGCAGCTCAGGACGGGGTCTGCACCCCACGGGGGAGTGTACGACTGGAGCAGAACAGGCCTTGGGCTGCAGCCCAAGGATGGGGGAGCTCTGCGGGCTCGGCTTGCACTGGCTCAGGCCCTGTACTCCTGCCAACCCTGGCCTTGGGCCCCGCGCTCCTGCTGTCCCAGGCCCCGTGCTCATGCCCCCAACCCTCCTGTTCTCGCTGCTGCTGCTCCTCCCTGCCCGCTCCAGCCCCATGTGCCAGAGCAGACCCCAGACTCCTGCCACCCCTCCCTGGGCTCCCACTGGCTGCCACTCACCACTTCCCTCGCAGCTGGCACTACTTTTCCCCATGCCCGTGCTGAGCGTTATAATGAAACGCACTCAGCGCTAAATGAAACTAAGTAGGTATTTTACATGAGCGCTATAACGAAACCGCAGTAAGCGAAACTGCGGTAAGCGAGGTCTGCCTGTATGAGGACTGCATCATTAGTAGAAGAAACAGCCTCCCAAACAGGAGTCCCTGCGGTTCTTGAAGCCACACCAGAGGAATTATTAACATCATTTTAGCACAATATCTTGTCCTGGGCAATGCCCAATATCCTGGGCAAGAACTACATAAGCCATCACTTGAGGCTCTTCACTCTTGACATAGGCAACTAAAACCTAGCTGCTTTGCTGAAAAATTGATGCCTCCTGGGGAATTTCAATGAGTCCTTGGGAAAGTTTCATGAATGGCTGTGCCATCATTATTAATAGCATAATATTGCTAACAGCAGAAACATATCCCCTGGCCCGGCTGTCCCGGAGTAGCCTCTCTTGGTCTGAGTGACACCTCTTGAAGCTCCAGCACAGGTGCGTGGGAGCTCATATAAGGACCAGGGGAAAAAGATAGGAGAGGAGGGTTTGTGAAACAGGATTCCCAGCTAAGTCAATATGAGGGTAAATATAAACAGGAACAAAAAGAGTGCAGCCCTGGCACGCCAGCCTCAACGTTTACATAAAAAGTAGCTATGGAAAAGAGTTTAAGAAAGCATAACATTTTCCAAATGACTCAACATCAATTTGCCTGATAATATATTTTGCATAATCATGTACTGTAGTTAGTGCATTTGTGAAGAATAGCGGAAGAGGACAAAACCATGAACAACTGGATGTGCTGATACTCTGATGTGCTCATTTCTCTTTCTATCCTGTCTTTTAGATTCATTTCCTTGGTTAAGTATACAGTGTCTGCTTATCAGCAGAAAGCACAACAATTATTCCTGTATATAGCTTCTTTTAAGGACAATGGGATAATATTATGTTTCATCCCTTGCTGTTCTAAGATCTTCACAGCATGCTCCACACTGCTGCAACCTCCTTAGGATCCCTTTCTTGCATGAATACTACTCCTGAACAATAGCTGGGAAAGAGGCAGGCCAAGGCTTCTATTTATTAATATTTAAATGTTATTTATTTATTAAACTTGTTCATTTTAGTGTAATCTTCTCTACCCAGCCACCACAGCCCACTTGTTATATATATAAACCTGACAGCCAGTCTTCTGCTGCTGAAATGGAGCCCACTGGTTATGTACTGGGGTTATTCCCCTCCGGGCTGCTTGGGAATTTTTCAATAAAACATTTTTCCATCGGAAAAAGAAATATTCATCGAAACTGAAATTTTCACAGGAACTGACTAATTCTGAGGCAACTTTTGTCAGAAAGATTTCTCTGGTCAAAATGAAAAGGAGAGGTAGAGAGAAGGCGGGAGAGAGTGAGAAACCTTGGAAATAGCTTGGTGACCAGAGTAATTAATGGGGTCGTGAGAGATCCAGATCCCCAGTGTCTAAGCCCTCTGTGAGGAGGTAAGCACTGTAATGAATAAATTATTTTTTAATGGGATGCTGCTTAATTCACAAAAAGGTTTTGGAGGGGTGTCTTGAGTCTAACAAGGTTAAGAACCACCCGTCTATGGGGTGCCCAGTGCAATCCTTTGTCTCTGTAGTGTCTGTTCTTACCAGTTTAATACCTGATACATCCTTGATGTGAAAAGAAACAACCCCTCTGTCTGGCTATGGGGCCAGCTGCCAGCTGACACAGAAGCAGTAGGGAAGACCGGACTGCAAGTTAAGCAACACAGTGCAGAGATCGCCTCTACCTGATCCATCCAATGTTTAACCATCCTCCAAGTTTCCCTCGCCAACCATGGTTTTGAGTATCCACACTTAATAGTCTATATATCATTTTGGCTACCACGGTATACAGTATTGAGTAACCATGGTTTTCCATGGCCACACATCAGCCCACTACCTGCCATTTTCCTGTAAGCCTTTTGTCTTGCTATGCACGGGTTTGCCAACCACAGGAACTTTCAGGACCCTAACCCAGCGGTTGGTGAGGGCAACCTGTCCTTTCAAATACAACCCCGAATCCGTTTTTGAAAACTATCAACTGCAGCCCAGCACCATAAGTCCTGCACAGAGACCAAGGAGGAGCTCAGTCCAACTCCGCTCCCAGTACATGCCAATACTAGTTAGAACAAATACAAAAATAAATAGAAAGAGCAAACACTTCACCTGCTCTGAGACAACCTTTCTATATGGCTCAGTCTTCGTGGCCTAGGTAAAGAAGTGGACAGTAACCTCTGAGTCCTGAAGAGTATCTACCTCTGAGTACAATGTGTGGTGGGGTAGGCTCCCAAACATGTGCATCCATCACCCAGAAGCACCCAGGTAGATGAACCCTGCTCTAGTTGCCTTAAGTGGGCATTTGAGCACCCGAGTGCAGAACGTAGCTCTCTGTGTTTGAGCCCTGGGTCCTGTATCTGGTCACACAGGAAGGCTGGTTGTGGTAAAGGTGCTAGATTTTGTCCTCAGGTTTGTGAGGCTCGGGTGCTAGTTTCTACCACTGGCTTCCTGTAAGACGTTGGATAAGACACTTATTCAGTCAGGCACCAGATCATCCCTAAACCTGAGATAATATCGTTTCTTCTCATCTGTGGTCTACCCTATCTATTAGAGTGTAACCTCTTTAATATGAGGCTGTGTGTATGTATGGCACTTAGCACAACAAGGTCCCAGTTTCTAATGAGACTTAATGGTGCTTTTGTAATGCCCATCATAATATCACTATCACTTTATATTGCCAATATTTTATACACTCAAGTCCCATTTCACCTGGTGCTATGAAAAGGCACACAAATAGGGAAAAGGGCCCCTACCTCTTGAGAATTCATACAGGAGCTGGATAAGTTGACAAGACCTGCTCTGGGCTAGCACTTCTCAATCCACTACCCATACTCGCAAACAGGGATTCAAATCCCCACACCACGAGCACACACACTTTCCTTTCTCAGCTGCTCCCTTTCAAAAGCAACGATTTCCCTGTTCATGCAGGAGGTGCATTGCCTGCCTGAGGCACAGTCAAAGTCTCTCTTCTCTTCAGGCTTCACCATTTTTCCAGCACTAAGGAACAAGTCCTTTCAACTGTTGCTGCAGGCAACAGAGCTACAATGCATTTTCTCGGCATCAGCTTGGCCTCCTTCTCAATTTCAAAAAGGAAATGTGCTGCCTCCTTCCACTTCATCGTCCCCAGAAAGGAGTGGTGAAAACTAATTGGTGATTTGACAACAAGTGCAATGTACCTTGACTTACCATGTGTCACTGGAATGTGGCAATTTGCCATCATTAACACAAGAATATTTATTTAGCAGCATATAAATAACATCCTTCAAGCACAGTCCAAATAATTACTTGTCCTCTCATATCTGGGTTTGGAAGCAAGCACCAATCCCCTTTATTTTCTAGTTAGAAAAGCTAAGATACATTGGGTGTGTCTCCAAGAGCAGGAACATGTGTTTTCCTGGGGACAACCAGCAGTGGCATATATTTAATAGTTGACCCCGAGCATATCCCTACGTGTGAGCTCTGGTGCACGGCAAATTGCCCCAGGTGGGGCAGAACCTGAGCTGGCACCAGCAACCTTGACTGGGGTCCTGGTAGCCTCCTGGGACTGCAGCAGCAGCAATCCAGGTGCATTGAGCCTGGTCAGCAGCCAGAGCACTAGAAGGACTGGGCCAAAAGAAATCTCATGAGGTTCAACAAAGACAAGTACAAAATCCTGTACTCAGCACAGAGCAATCCCATGTACCAGTACAGGCTGGGGGCTGACTGGTTGGGCAGCAGCTCTGCAGAAAAGGACCTGGAGGTTACAGCAGACAATATGCTAAATATGAGCCAGCAATGTGCCCTTGTTGCTTAGAAGGCTAATGGCATAATGGACTGCATTGGTAAGAGTGTTGCCAACAGGGCAAGGGATTATTAGAGGATTATTCTCTTCTGTTTGCTCTATTTGGCACTGGTGAGGCCACATCTGGAGTACTGTGTCCAGTTTTGGGTCCCCCACTACAGAATCTCCTGGCAGCAAAAAACCCGCCACATTGCAAATTAGCAGCACAGCAAATGTGTGTATATGCAGCACATGTGGTTTGCAGCACATGTGGTTTGCAGCTCTGCAGACAGGTTTGCAGCACCGCAATCTGCACATACATGCTCAGAGGGACATGCCTATTAAGTTTAATTACCCACTCTAGTCTATCTACAGCCAGCAATTTTGTCAATCCTAAACATTCAAAAATCCTTTCAGAAATCACAAGATTCACTGAAAAATTATGAGATTTTAAGACAAATAAACTTGGGGTTTATATTTGCACTCTAATTGTTTTTCTTCTTGTGTTCAGATTTTTAAACTTCTCTCCTCAGTTATGAAGCATCAAAACTGCCTTAAAGAATAAAAAAGAAAACCTGAAATATTAACATAATTACCTCACTGAACAAGCGTCAGTCTTTAAGAAAATCGTCCTGTACAAGGGAGAGCCATGATACAATTGCAAGAGCTAGCAACTCCGAGACAGTGCCAAGTAAAAACTGAGTTTAAAAAATGCATGCTTTGTGCTTCCTAGTTTTGTGAACTAACAGTAAGATTCACCAAACAAAAACTAGTAAACAAAAGCATACGGTTATCAGTGCAATTCATTACTCAATAAATATCCTAGGTGGCCTTTTATGATTTTATGAATCCTATTGGGGGGTGGGGGGTGGACACATATCATCACAAAGACCTTTATATAAAATCTGCAGACACTTCAAAGGAAGGTGAAACTTTGCATGCTGGGATTTGTAGTATTTGTGGGTTAAACCACTGCACTGAATCTATAATAATTTGCTCTACTTTGTCCTTTAGATGCAAGCCACCAGTTTCTAGCAAATTTCCAGGGCAGCCCGCATTTCAGCATCATTCTGAGCATCTTCCTGTTAGAGGAAACATTGTGTTTCTTTTTGTTTAGCTCTTCTTTCTGCATTGCCACTGGAGAGCTATAAAGATTCCCCTTCAACTGCCTTAACTATCATTACTAAAACTTAGCTTAGAAAAATATTTTTATTACAAAAACACCCGTTGCCCGGGAGGCTGCGGTAACATTTTTCTCATGCCCAAGGCGCCGTTATGACAGCTGTGCTGAAGCTGGCTGCAGATCCAAAATCTTCCTTTAATGCCCTGCCATGCATGTTCTCGGGACACCATCAGTTTCTCTTTCTCTCCCTTTTTTTGTTTTGGTTCTCTACAGCAACCTCAGACAGCAAAAGAAGACCCAATCATCAAAATGTGTCAGGGGAAAAAGTCACAAGTCCTGATGAGGGTTGCACAGGTTGTGATACTTATCAGAAACGCTGATGGAAGGTTGCGCCCCAAAAATGGAGAGATTTCTTCTTCTAGATTTCTTCAAACATCACAAACAAATGCTTTTTGGACACCATGTTACAGTATGTCAGTATGTCAGGAATCTGGCAGCAGCCAGCGATAAAGTGCCACGCTGCCTGACCTTGATGCCAAGCCAACAAAGAGAATATATGCTTAAAATAGCTGGCAGCTGACGGACAAGCTAAGTTGGATCTTGCTGAAGAACCATTCCAGTCTTATAACTTGAATCTGAACTGTAAAACGGATCAGGTTCACTGACTCACCAAACTCCCTCCAAGCTGCAATGGGCAGCTACAATTACAGAGCACCAAATGGATATTTCCCTTGCTTCTGGGGGTCTTTGCAAGGCCCGGACCAGACTTGTGTCCAGTTCAGGCTTTCTGTGTTCACTGCAGGTATATAATGAACATATAGAACCCTACATAAAATGTTGTGTCCAGATTAGACAGATGTCAGCTAGCAATGCTTGTTTTAATAGCCAAGTTTCCCTAACAGACTCTGGCAATCTTCAGGCTACAGCTGGATGCAGAATGCAACAATTAGCTGTAAAGTTCTACCAGTGACAACTTGAACGGTGACTTTCTCAGGCCCCAGCACAGAGCTCTTTCTCATTGTTTCATTAGCTGGACATGGGAAACCCTTTCCCAAACTATTTTATGTTTCCATACACAATCTATTGTATGGCCTCTACTACCATAGCATCTGAGTCTACACAAGCTTTAATATCTTTATCCACCCAGCATCTCGGGGAGGTAAGGCCATTCCCCACATTTTGCAGTTCAGGAAATGAGCCACAGAGAGAGAATAGTCCAGGCCCTCCATGTTAAAATCAATGGGACATGTCCACAGTCACGCAGAAGGCCTGGGCTTGAGCAGGAAAATGAACAAACATCTCCAAAGTCCCAGGATAACTAACCCTTGGACCATCTGTCTTGCTAAAAACACATGACTGCAATGTACTCCCAAGTGAAAAGCATGCATGTCCACATCTTCAGCTAAGGAGCATCCCCTCTGTATATCACCTCTGTTCAAAGTGGTGACCCAGAACCAGAGTTCCTTAAGCACACGAGAAATTAGGGGTGTGCAAAGCTTTGGGTGGTGATTCGATTCGGAGGAGATTCAGCCTGATTTGGTGGCTGAACCTCCAAATCCGAATTGAAGCAGGGGACCAATGTAAAGGTCCAAATCAATTCAAAGCTCTCCAAATCTTCAGAAAAGATTCAGAGCCTTGATGATTCGGGCAGTCCCCGGTGGCTGCAGCAAGCAGAGACCCCTTGCTGAATGGGGTCCCCCCTCACTCCCCCAGCCCCCCCACATGGGTGCCTTGCCTGGTGTAGCTCCGGCCCTTTAAGAAAACAAAACAAATGAGAAAAACCCTGGGACTCCCTGGTCCTGCAGTGGCCTCGGGGCTGAATCTCCAAATCAGTTCCAGCTGAATTGAATTGGGACAGAGATTTGAATCACCGAATCGAATCACTGTCCCCTGAATCAGCCAAATCCAAATCCGAAGCAAATACTAGCCACTTTGCACAGGCCTACTAGAAATCAACCACGAAATCTGAAGAAGAGGAATTACTATGCTGTTAGGCAATGATCCAATACCATTGGATCCACTGGAATAATTTTAACACCTTTAAAACTTAGGCTTGTGTGTGTCAGCAGGGGCTCCTCGGAGAGGAGCTGAACAACAACAACACACAAATCTGAACCCCTTATGCACAGACTTTAAAGGGCTGGAGCTCTCCTTAATGCTAAAAGTTTCCTTTCCTTAATAATATGTTGTTTTGAAACTGGTAGAGTAGCTGTGAGTTAACCAGAGGCTGTCACTAATGACCTGCTTCTTACAAAAAACATGCAAGGTCATCCTTAAGCTGTCCAGCTTTCTAGATCATGCCTACACCCTCTCCCCAGGCATTTGCTTTGAGAGTTTTAGTAAACAGGAGTTCAGGCCAGGTCACATACCAGGTTCTGATGTGACAGGATCATTATTTAGCTAACTGTCAATCGATAATAATTGGCATTCCAGAAAAGATGCTGCAAGTATATGATGGCAGCAATTATGCAAGGCCTGGTTTCTGGGAAGGCCAATTTTAGTCTACAAAGTAATGGAACGTGAGATGTAAACCAGCAAACCGGTTGTTGCAAATGGCCCTGAACAACCTTATCTTCCCATTTTCTGTATTAATTCATAACAAACAACCCCACAAGAATTTAAAGGGGCTATAGTGCCTCCCAACTTTTGTTTGCTTCAGAAAAGAAACACAAGAGCAACTTGATTTAACTCAGGTTGAAATTCATCCGTCTAGCATTTCATCCAACCAGTTCTCACTGCTGCTGCTGAAAATGGTACAGAAAAAGGCATTTGGTTCTCTAGGATGAAGAGGAAACCAAGAGGCATGTGCTGATAAAGAAGGGCATTTATGGGAATCTAACAATTCAATGGGGTCCTGAAAGAATTTGAAAATGGAGACCTTGCCTCCAGTAGGGCATGGCTCAGCTGACCTTTTTGTATACTTTTAAAGAATGAGTTTGCTTCAGAAGCCTTCAAGGGGTAATAGTGATCTTTTATATCTGAGATCCATCTCTAGGTCTGTATAAAAGCTGCATTATAGGACTGCCCATAGTGCATTCCCCAGACACACAAGAGTTAAATACAGACATGTGATAAATCAGATGTATTCCCTTTGGATACAATTGGATTCTGTATCCATTTTGCACAGAGACACTGTATATCTTTGTTATGTTTCAGGCCTTTGCCTCTCATGTGAGTGCAAACAAGGGCATAACACTTGACCCACTGTTGTCTTTCAGAAAACATTCTGCCCAATGCTGCCTTCGTTTGCACCTCTTTAAAGTACAATCTCACTTCACCGACTGGGCTTGCCAGAAACATAGAGCTTGTCAGGATGCATGTAGCACTCTGTTCCAACCCTGGTGAAGAATTGCTAGGTGGTCGCTGATAGCCTTCGATTTCCAGAGGTGGCAATAAGTCCAGGCTTCTGCTCCCATCCACAGGACTGCATACCACTGGAAAGAAGCTAACGTAGCATTACCAACTGCTGCTACCGCACTAGGGGGGACACTGAAGTTGATTCGAGCCTAACAAAAATCATTTGGTTTCTGGTTTGGAATGCGTAAGCTTGGTAAGAGCATGTTCCTACAATATTAAAACTGTTTTGATAAAACCATAGTCAAACTCCACTAAGCCTGAATTCATTTGGAAGGAAAAACAATGTTAGAATGATTAAAATAAAACAAAAAGTCCAGGTTCACAAGTCAGTGATGCATGAATTACATGCTCTAAGACTGATATCATCATAGAAAACTTTTGACTATCCCAGAAACATCTGGCTGAATTATGCAAAGGTTAACCAGGTCTGTCTGCATCCCTAAATACACAGTACTTTGTTTCTCTGAAGGGAATTAATTCTTATCCAATATGACAAAGATTTAAGTGACTTGCAAAGAATAATTTGGGCAGATGGAGCTGTTTTAATTCTAAAGTAAAAATAAAGTATGTCATTGGATTACATTATTATTACTATTAATAATTCTGAATTATAGCTAAAACATTGTCTGCTACAACAAATTATGTCTGACAAGCTCCTTCTGACTATGACAAAGCACTTTGCTTCAACCAGTCATAATAAAATTGTATTCATAGATTGGCCTTTTATAGACAAATGGATTCTCCTTCTATGTCATTATTAGCAGCAACCCCAATCAAGAGCACTACTCCATAGAACTGGGTACTGTACAAACATAAATGATAGAAAAGGTCCGTTTCCCAATGAGCTCATAATCCAAGCAGACAAGACAGATAAGGACTGTGAGATATGATTATTATCCTCGTATTTACAACTGAGAAACTGAGGCAGAGAAACAAGGTCAGACAGGTTAGGGACAGACATTACACATAAACCGGCTTAAGTGATCAGAAAGTGGTTCAAACCTGTAACAGAACAGATGTTCAGTGCAGCTAAACCAGTTTGAAAATGGCTCAAACCAGTTTGAGATAAACCTGGTTGAATGCAGTATCAGACTTAACTAATTTGGGTCAAACTGGTTTATGCAATGTCTGTTCCAGACCCCTTGCTGGTTTAAGTTAAACCAGACTCCCCCAGCATCCCGGCATGCTCTCTGCGGTGAGCTCTTTCCTCCACAGCAGAGCTGGCCCCACCCCTCTGTCCTCTGGATGGAGCTTGGCAGAGACTCCAGGCATCTGCCTGGCTTCCCTCTGCTCCCTCACTCTCCTCTCACCACTCATTGCTAAGCAGGGATTCCCCCTACCCTCTGCCTTACTGAGACACATCTCAGCTTTAGCTAGCAGACCACATGCTGTCCATGGCCCGTGCCATGAGAAACAGGACAAAGGCAGGCAGGATAATGTCAGCTTAGGAATTTTTGTAGCTAATCAATAGGTAGCTGGTAATGTTCCTTCCTTGGAAAAAGTTGTTTAAGAAATGCTTGAACTAATGAGAGAGGCTTTGTTTTGTTTGATGGGCTAATAAATGCTAACAACTGCCTGTGTAACTTCCTGCTGTGTAACTCAGTGCTCTGTTATCAATAGCGAGTGTGGGAGGGACTCCTCAATCAGAGTGTCCTGCCAGGGTCTGGCCACATCCCGCCTCAGCTCAGCAGTGTGGAAGGGAAGGGAGGGCTGCTCTAGTACCCTACCCTACCCTGCCCCAGCTTCTAGCCTGAGCCACTGCAGGCATGTTCTGGCATTTCTTCAGCCCAGAGGGATTGTCTGTTCAGTTAAAAACTGGTTTAGCTTTGCCAGGTTAGACTAACCTGCAAAAATTGAATCAATTCAGGCTCAGGCTCTTTGAATGTTGTCTCTAGAGTCTGGGCAGGCCAGGAATGGAACCAATATTTCAAAGTCCCAATCCATTACCTTAATAATAAAACCATCCTTTCCTCTCTGTGTGCTGAAGAGTGCTGCTGGCTACAGCTGCTTACCTCCAGCTGTTGGCTGGCCCCCCCGGCCCCCGCTCCTCCAGTTCCACCTGCTTGCCAGCCCACCCCACCCTACCCCACCAGGACCCCCCACAGGCCAATATTCCTCAGGCCCTGCACAACCCCTAGGGACATTCTTGGCTGTATGCATTGAAAGTACAGCAGTTCTTCATTTCTGATCTCATACCTGGTTACCCATGTTAGTCTAACTACACAACAAGAAATCATTCCCAGACTAGACTATATTAACCTTGGTCTCAACAGGACAACGGGTTCTTATTCCATTACCTGAGCTAGCTGTTCACTCTGGTATGGCTCCAGGTGACATATTAATTGATCTAGTCAACCCATTTATTACTTCTCTTAAAAGCATCCCTTCCCCTTGTACCTTTCTCTTCTAGCATTCTCTCATTAGAGAGCTGCTCTAATCAAAACAGCCCCCCCCGCCCCACCCCAGAGCATGTGTATAGATGCCCTTTGTGATTAAACTCTTTAGCTTGACTGATCCATGATAGCTAACTAAAGCTCTTCTTTTGGGGACAATGCCATAAAAAATTATGCAAAGTTCTAGAAAATAGATTGACTATTGCAAGGGTGATGTTCTACATAATGAATTAGCCACTTTTCCAGAGCCACAAGAAGTATTATGCTTGAAAAGCAGGTTGGACCAATGGACAGGGCCGTCCTGGGGGAAAGAGGGGGGAGATGATGAATTAGGGCAACCACCCCAGACCCCAGGCCCTGCACCCTGCACTTTGGTGGGCTCCACAATCAGTGCTGTATAGGCCCTGCCACGGCTGCCACACGCCGCCTCTGCCAGCTCCGGCCGCTCGCCACCCCATCATCCCCCACCTGCTCCACTGGCTCCAGCCACTTACCAACCTCCACCCCCCGGCCCTTGCACAGCCCTAGGGACAGCTCTGCCAACGGGCAACTTCACATTAGTGCCACTTGCTCTGCCTTTTGCTTTTGTGACCAGGAGCAGTAATGTGATGCTGCTGATGTTAACTCCCACTGAAATGACTATGGAGAACTGCTTGTCAGAGAACTAGGAAAGGGAAAAATTACATTAAGATTTTTATGCCAGGACTAAGTATCATGATAAACATCATTTCCAAGACTGATTTAATAACTCTTTCAATTATTTGTGTTTTTAAGTAAAAATGAAGGGGTAATGAATAGTTGTGACAGACTACATAATGTTTTGACCAAATAAACAACCGCTGTGCTTCCAAGGTCCTCTAAACTGGTTATACTATGCCATTCTCTTTTGATTCTGAAATGAAATACCACTCCAGTGTATTTTCCCACCAAGCCACAAACTGATCTTTATTATCTTTCATTCATATTTATTCAAAACCACACTGGGGCTCAAATGTTGGAACTTGTCTCATAAGTTACATCAGTATCAAACTATTTCCTGGGATACATCTGGAATTTAAAAACTCTGTGGCTTTTTCACCCCCCAGTACCTTTGGACAATGTTTACCACTCATTTCAGGGGATGCTGAAGCTGAAACAAGATCAAGGCACTCCATCCCAATCGATGCCACTAAAATTATGAAATTGCATTTATTTATTTATTTATGCATACTTATATAGATATAATTTTAAAATGTATATAATTATCATTATTTTTAGTAATCTGAAAGCGCCGAAGAAAGGAGTTATTGTTACCCCTATTTTACATACAATGTATTTCCGTTATTTGATTTCAGTGACATATTTATTAAGAAATTGCTAACTGACGTGTTAGACTATTAGACTATTATAACCTCTCTCTTGTTTTCAAGATTTTAAATGCACTTGCTATGTAAAATGTTTCTTCCTGTTGAAAGACTTTATTTTAAAAAGTAGTAAAGTAATAATCCAATAAACATAATAATAGTAATAATAGTAGCTCCAGCAGCAGTTAGAACAAGAAGAGTAGGCCAGCACAGTTTCCCTTCTCGTATTTGCAAATTAGCAGCCCCTGCAGACACGTCAGTTCTGCAAAGAGTCACCGCAGTAGTAAGTATGCATGCAAATCAAAAGTACTTTCCATAGGCACTAAATTAAAAGAAGGATAAAAATACAATTCAGTGAAGCTCTTTGTTTTGAAGCAGGCACCATTTTTTGCCTTGGGTTCTTAAATTACATACACTGTGGTCTTGGTTCATCACTGGGATTCCTAGGGGCTCCCACAATACAAATACATACATAATAAAAAGAAGACCCCTCTTGCCAACTTTGCTGTAGAGATGGTTTAACAGGTGGCTCCAATGATTTTGCAATGAAGGGATCTATTATGCTTAGTGTAACATTTAATCTCCCTTACCCGCTTACATAAGAGACAGAGAACATATAAAAGCGTAAACATATCAGTCACAGTTTTTGTTGATGTTTCATTAAACAGATAGGGTCTAGCAGTCTGAAGATCAACCAGGAAGCCAGGAACTCCTAAATCCTTATCCCAAGGGTTTCCAACCTTTTTTAATAAGCATACCCCTGGCAGCCAGATGCAGAGCGGGAAGGGGTGGCAAGCGGCCAGACGTGGAGCGGCAACAGTGCAGGGTGATGAGTGGCAGTGCCCACATGTGAGTTTCCCCCTCCATCTCTGGCTGGCTGGGCATCACCTGTGCGGCCTGCAGAGAGGCACTGCTACCCTCATCCCCGCCCCCATGGGCCCTGCTTCTAGGAGGTAGTGGTGCAGGGTGGAGGGTGGCCGTGCTCTGTCCCCTCCCACCCACATGTACCCTTTAGGACCTTCCCAAGTACCCCATGGGCAGCCCCTGCCTTATCCTGTCTCAACTAATGGCCATTCAACAAGTGACCCTCAAAGCGATCTCTCCCACTGGTAAGTTGCCCAAGTCCATGTTACTAATCCAATCCTGAACAATGCAGGAGTCTTCTAGTCCTACAATTAATAGAAATCATTCAATCATTATATAACCTATGAGTAATTCCATGCTGTTGGAGTACATCCGTGGACTTCCAAGGATAAGGGTCACCTTATGATGGTAGTCTGCACAAGAGAGCCAGGAAGCAGAAGTGAGCAGTTTTATTGCCTGTACCACAAACAAATCAACACTTATCCCATAAAAGACATCTAGCAGGCCCAACATCCTGCTTACCATTATTTTATCTTCTTCAAAGCATTTGCTTTTGCCAGTCTTCACAGTATAATTCCCATCTGCAGGGCAGATATGCACTCTCCTGCATGTGGACCTCCCGTTGAAATTAATATATTTTTAATTTTAACTATATTATTTGGCTTAGGGGAAGATCGCTCTGTAATACTGGATCACTTTATCTAGGGGAACAACTAGCTTTACAGGCCAGTCAGGGTTACTCAGCTTTCAGAGCACTCTCAAAATGCTTTTTGATCAACGCTTTGAGCAAAAAACAGGGTCAGAGAGAAAACAGCACAGGTAATGATATTATGATGTGTGATATAGCAGAGACTGCTCTTTAATCCATAAATGCCTTAAGGAACTATGCAAAAGTCCTGCAGCTTGTCATTGGAACTTACTCTCAGGGCTACGGGTTCTGGATTACAAACAACACCAGGATAAATTACAACTGGGAGAAGAATTCAGTTTCCTTGGTGGGATTTTCTAACCTCCTGAAGGGCAAAGTAATGAATTCCCTAGGGAAAAATAGACTGAAATCAGTTAGGTATTGGTATTCTTCCTTTAGTCCTCTGGAAATTGGAAGATCTGAAGCCACTCCTGAGAACTCTCAACTTCTACCTCTCTTGTCAATAGGACTTGAGGATCCTCAGGGCTTGTCTACACACAAAACTGTGCTGGTTCAACTATACTGATAGTTCAAGCCTAGTGCGGGCACAGTTATGTGGAATAAAAGGTCTTTATGCAGAAAGAAAAATAAGTGATATCAGTATAAGGAACTTTTAGATAGCTACAACAGTATCCAAACTATGGTCTAGCGGGTAGAGAAACTTTGATAAAAATTCCCATGTTTATGGAAATAGTTACTGGCAGAAGATGTGTGTGCAATCTAAGCCTCAGAGAAGGATCCAACCCATCGAGTTATTAGTAAGGGAGTGACTATGCAGATGAAATTGTGTAATATTAAAAAGGCAGTGACTGAGCATGTTCAGTATGAACTACCTGTCTCCAAAAGCCTAAGCTACCTCAGTCTGTAGTGACTGACAGAGCAAAAAATTCAAGTGTTGCTCCTTTATAACAAACTCCATCACAGACAGTAAGCAGAATCTGAAACCATCACCTACCTTATATCTATCACTTCAGCTATTTTTGGCTGAAGTAAAAGACTGTTTTTCCCTCCGTAGGCTCTAACATATACATTACTAACACACTGGGCACATCTACATGTTGTCCTGCAGCAACCTTGTTATTGTGCCATGCTTCAGACCTTCCTTTTGGAAGTACTAAAGCACGGTGCAGTAACCACCTGTATGGTGCTGCATGCACAGCGCACGGTTATTTTTAGCTACTACTTCGCCATAGCTGTGCACTAAAATGGGGGAGCACGCTGCTATGGTGAAGTAGTTGCCAGTGATGTGCAGATGCACATGGCAGCTACATCACTATAGACATTGCTACAGTGATGTAGCACAACGTGTAGAGGCATCCATCTATACCTTTGCTCCACTGGTAGTGATGTTACAAAGTCATAAAGCCCTTTGGGGAGGAGCTTTGTTTTCTACTGTGCACCACGGAAGTACATTGCTGGCATGCAGCAAATATGTACAAAATGAATATCCTTTCATTTAAAACAAATAGGAAAAAGGAGCTGCACTTGATAACATATGCACTCCAGTTAAGATCTCCCTGATTATTTACTTTTCTAACAGTAATATTAGAGTTGCATGAGGCAAAAAACAGATTAGGCAGGAGATATTAAGAAACCTATTTGGGCAGTACTAAGACCGATTTCAAAATCTAATTCAGGGACTGCACAAATCAAGTGACAGATAAGTTATATCTCCTGCTCAGCTGTAGAGACTATGAATAAAAGTGATTTGCTTGAGAGTTGTTCCTATTATACCGGCGCATATAGATAGCATAATAGTGGGAATTGGCAAGCTGATTACCAAAACCACCTGAACAAAGCTCAATGCAACTGAGAACAGTAATTTTTGTGTGTCTGGTATCTTTTGTCCTGAGGTGCCATAGACGTAGGGATTGCTGAAAGCAACCCCATCTGAGATGAAATGGGGCAATTTTACTGTCAGAAATATTACAGAACATACCTTTAAAAGAAGGGCCAGCTACCAATTGAAATTGCAAGGGTGGCAAATGCATACTGCATATAAAAAAATTAAAATATAAAAATAATGGAAAGTGGATCAAAAGAATGCCCACATGGTTTAATGGCAGAGCTGCAGAGGTTTATGTAGAAAAAGGTTTCTTCTGAAAGATGGAAGACAAATTTTAAAGAGGAAAATAAAAAGGAGGGCAAACTCTGGCAAATCAAATGTAAAACTATAAGACAAGCTAAGAAAGAATTTGAAGAAAACTTGCTAGAAACATAAAAGGTAACAATGAAAATTAGAGGTGCGCCAATATATCGGTACATATCTTATCGGCACCAGTAAAAGGGAAATTGACATTATCAGCAATCAGCTTTTTGGGTGATGTGGCCAGAAATGTCACTGATAAATGCCCGTGCATGCGTGCAGCCGGTAAGTCTGCTGATGGGGAAAGGGCATGGGGAGGTGCGTGGGGAGCTGGACGTGGTATTTCCAAATGAGTGAAATATTAAAATAAGCTAATCTCTTCCTTCCCCAAACACAGCTGGAAACATGGTGGTGACACCCCCATACAACCAGCACTTCACACACCACCTTTCACTGAGCTGAGGTGTGCTGAGAAATGATGTCTGCAACTGAAATAAAGTAGGGATTGGAGTGCAAATTCCAAGGTGAATCAAGCTAGTGTTTGGATTCAGCCTCATCTGGGCTAAAATTAGCCCCAGACAACTGAAATCTCATGGGATCCAACTGTGTTTTTGAAACATTTCCTTATCTTGAATCAGACTCATGAGGCTGGCTGTTCCTGCAAGATTTTATATGCATTTGAACCAGAATTGAAAAACAGGCTTCTTTTAGCTTTGCATCTAAGCCACACATGAAACTGGCAGCAGGGCCCACCCTATCCCCTATGTATGGTGAAGCCAATCATATATTATTTTCCTTCCCCTATAACCTTTCTCTCCCCACTCTCTCTTTGTGAAATCCTGGGGGAAATCCTTTTGTGGGATGTCATACACTGTGCTCATTAAGAGCTCCCTGTTGTAAAATAAACCTCTTGATTCATGAAAAGTATCAGTTCTGACCATCTTTGCTTACAACCTGCTGGTACAGACACATCCTAAAGAGCTGTGAAGTTGAAAAAGCTAAATTGACAAAGGAAAGCAAGTTGCTGAAGGATTAATTAACATGCAACAAAGAGAGGCATTTTTATTCAGAAGGCAGGACGCAATCCCAGCAGGGCCTGTGCAGACTGATGGAGCTTCGTGTGGAAGGCAAGAAGCACAAAACAGAAAAGGAGCCCGAAACAATCCTGGAACAAGCAGAAGTGGAGGAGGAGGGTGGGAGTCTGGCTGCACAATGAAAACAACACACAATGGTTATGTATGAACAGTCAAACTGCAGTGAGTTAACAGGATGCAGGGGCTGACTACAGAGCAGCTGGCACATGTTAAATGTCCATCTGTCTGCTCTTATCCCATGGTAAGTGAAAGCTGACCTGGAACAGTTTACCCTTGCATGAAACGGTGCTAAATTGCCCCACTTTGGTTTTTTACCCATCCTAGGGGAAGAATGAACAGGCAGACAATTAAAGGCAGTAGCAGCTATGCAGTTCGTTGCCATCCCCTGTTAATTGACTTCAATTTGATTGCTTGTCTACACCCAATTTTACATAAAGAACAGCTTTTATTTATACCAAGAAAAATTCTTTCCTGCCTAGAAATGTGCAGTGGATCTCAACTTGCATGTTCTTCCACAAATGCCAGGGAATAGTTAAGTGCCATACACATATGGTATTTTATTAATAATAAATTACTACTACATTACAGTTTTAATGCGGAGGCATCAGTTTTTTTCCCAGGCCGTGCCATTTAATGGGCCTGATTCTGTTGTCAGATTTGGGCTAACTGCTAATAGGCTATGGCCTTGATCCATCAAAGCACTTAAGCACCAGCTTAAGTTTGAGCATGTGAGCATTCCCAAAGGTTTGTTATTGGATCAAAATGTGGAGATAACACATGGAGGAGTTGTCAGAAAAAGCCATGCTACAAACTCTGTGTACACTGAATGTTAGTTCCTGTTTTCATAGAAAGATTGGTGTATCTGGGTTGCTGTAAATTCATCGAATTTGGCTTTATTCTTCCAATTTCTAACAACCCCTTTTTAATTGGTCACCACACTGGATTCAGTTGCAGATTTCCATAATAATCCAATTATGGCATTTATATTCCTGCAACACTTTTTAAATGACCTATCACCTTAAGCTGTCTAGACAGCTCAACAACTTTTAGACTGGAAGTGTACTGGCATCTGTACCAGAAGGCTGTTACATGAGATTTAAATAGGTGTCTCAGGTTTAGGCATAAATCAAGCGGGCTGACAGCTTTGCCATTCATTAGGAACAGCACTGCTGTGATAAGAAATCTAGGGCAAGTTCTGCTGTGTAAAGGGCACAGAGAAAGAAGGTCCCCAGTCTCCGGCCAAACTTGCTTTTCTTTTCTTTTCTTTCCTTTTGAGGGAAGGTTAGAAATTGATCCTTTCATTGACTTTGCTTCTAGCAATGAGTTTGCTTTTTCATGCTTATATTGCATGAGATTGCAATCCACTTAATTGTCATTTTTGGATTTTCAGTTCTGTTTTTACTGTGAATGTAAACCTTGCAGGGTAACTCAACTAATTTTAAGACCAAAATGTAGATTATGTAGGTTTGGGTTTTGAGAAGAAAAGGCTTTAAGAAAACCTAATACAAAAAAGTATCTTTGTGAAGGTATCTTGATTGTTGTTCCAATTAAAAATGTTTATTTAGTATTCTGATTGGTTTAATTCTGTGTAATTTGGTGGTGGAGATGCAGGCTCACTGTATTAGTGAATGACAATTGCAGAGCGAAATGGAGTAGGTTTAATTTCCCTCTCTAAGCAAGAGTATCCAGAAACAAAGTAAAAAATCTTTACAGCTCTAATTTCAAAGTCTAAGGACTTGTCTAAGAGCCAAAGTTAAACTACTGTAGCAATACCTAGTTCAAGTGGGACAACCTATAACTAGTGTGGACATATTTATATTGCTATTGAAGTGCTTTGGACCAATGTAGATATTCCTTTTTCAGAAGTGACTAAGCTATATCCCTCTGCAGCAGTAAATTGTGGCTTGAATGCTTTTTTTTACAGACACAGGTTAGATCAATATTTCTGCTATGGTCACAATTTACTGCTGCAGAGGGATACTAGTCTTGAAATAAATAAATTAGTGCAAAAAATGTGAGTGTAGTCCAAGCATATAGGAAGTAAGCTCCCAAACCCCACTGGAATTTAAAAATTTCAGCCTGTGTCTAAAAAATAATATTCTCTTGGTTCTTATCATGATTCTCTTATTTCTATAGCAGCAGCATGTAAGGGCCCAAAGAGGTATGTGAGCTCCCTTGTGCTAAGCTCTCTACAAACAAATCAAGAGTTAAATGTATTACTGCTGTAGCCTAAAGCAGAGGACAATGGGCTGAGACTTTGGAAACCTGGCTTCCATTCCCAGGGAGTAGCTTCACGGATGATCATGGACAATCACTTCATTCCCTGTGCCTCTGTCCCCGCCTGTCAAGTGACGGTGACTAAACTAGCCTGACTTTTGTAAAATGCTTCGAGAATTCCTGATGAAAAGCATTATATAAGAACCAGACAGGTTGTTGTTTGACAGTATCCCATTGAACGAGATACGTTTCTGCCACTCCATTGTTCTATTTTTTAATGCCTGTGGGGAGACTGTTAAAAACAGTTTAATATGGCAATAAATCCATTTGAGTCACAGAACATCTCTTAAGTCATCCTGTGTCTGCAACAATCTCTGATGCTTGAAAACATAGTTTAGAAAAGTAATGGATAGAAAATAGATTTTTATTACAGCCTGTCTCTGTAACTGACTACAGAGCGGTAGTTTACTTCAGCTTGGGCAGAAATGTGGAGTGTACAATGAATAGTTTTTTTAAATTGTCAAACTGGCTTCTCTTTGTCGAGATGTTCTTGAATGCAACTCATGAGCCAAGATCCTGAAATTCAGAGCATTCCTCTTGTCATTTTGTTTATTTTTAGCTTACTTATTTCAATTCTTCTCTGTGTGAATCATAAAAATCCTTCTACCCATGCATAACTTCACCCGAGCATAAGGTGAGATCAGAGGAAACATGCTGTAATAAGATCATGTGCCATTATTACAGTGTCTTTATTTGACAATACCTAACTCTCCAGTCTTAGAATTCATGTCTTATTAAAGTAGCTCCATTAAAATCAGCCATGGGCTATAGCAAATCTGCTAGACTGCAGGCTGCTCTACAGCCATGTTTCTACAGCAGGTTACTCTATGCCAGTGTCTGCCAATGTCCAAGCAATATGAGATCACTGCTATGTTATTTGTTTTACCCCCCAGGAGTTTGCCCTGCTTCCCTGCTATGTCAAAATCCCCTGCACCTATGAAAATCAACTCCACCACAGTCAAGAATGTCCAACATAACTTACCTAATCTTGCCACATTACTCTGTGCCAGTTAATATATTACTCCCATGCAAAGATATCCTGCACTTTAGCATTATAGCTGGAAGGACTACTTTCACACATGTACAACTCCAGCCCATGCCTAGATCCCATATTTTTTATCTACTTATTTAGTTATGTATTCTTGTCCCACCAAGCCAGGAGCAGAATGCCTGAGCTATGATTTATAATGAGCTATTTATTCTCTAGTTTTCACACTCCCCATCATCTGAGGTCCAAATTTTGCTCCAAGTTGAAGCAAACTCCAGGTTTGCCAGGAACAGAATTTGATCCTGAAGCTACAATGTGTCTGTATTACTATTACTATTATTTCTTCATGGTGGTGTCCATAAAACCTCAGGTGCTTTCCAGACATTCAAAGCAGCACAATTTCTAATCTAAGAGTATGGTCTGAGGATGGCTAGATAGAGAGAAGTTAAGGGAAAAGGAACAATCCTTTTTGCATTTATCCTCCAGGTTCCCTGTTAGTAACAAGGCAGAAGTGGAGCTTCCTGTAAATAGGGTGTGACACCGTTCCTCGCAGATGAACTTGTGGAAGCTCGACCACACTTGTGGAATCTTTTTTTAATTTTGAAACTTTTATTTCAAGAAGTATGTGACTAGAACAGCAATTACCAATCATGCTTGAACACAGAAACTGCTAGTAAAGCACTCACAGGGATCTACTGGTATCAATCAGTGTGGACAAGGATTTGATTTTTTTCTATTCGTTTTTCATGCTCTGTATGTGTTTTTCTACACTCTATAAAAGTGGCTGGGCTAGCACAATTCTCAAAATATTCCCACTTAACACTCACCAGGGAGGCCATACTACAAGCTGTTCAGGAAATGACTATGTATGAACAGTTACCTGTTGTTGCGCCACCTAAAACGCTCTGGTCAATATTGTTTCAATCATGGTGTGAAGAGAGACAGACTGTCTGGAGTTGCTCACATCACCTTGTCTAAAGATGAAGGTGCCCTGCATTTGGAAGTGACTGTGACTGTTGCTTGGACTGGTGAAAGGAGATCAGCTGTGTTGAAGCAGTTAGCTCTGTTTCCTCCAATAGGGAAAACCCTTCTCTGCTCATGCTACTCTACTAGTAATGCTTTGCATTTGTTTGCTTGTACTGGCATTTTATGAGTAGCGGTACCCTTGCTTTGGTTTCATGCTTTGCTGCCTGTATAAGCTGTACAGATATGACTGGTGATGGAAGTTGGAGAAACTGAGTCTTGGCTCCAAAATGACACATGGGACTTACCACTCTGTTGTTGTTTCTGTATATAAGAAGGAGATCTCGACACAAAAAGTACAAGCCGTTTATTTTTTTAAATGGGGGAGGGCCTATAGTTATATCAGACTCTATCTCCTACTGCATTTCTTCCTTTACAGTCAGTCCCTGAGTGCCCTGAGAACATCATTTCCTTTATTTGTAAGAAATAAAGGGCAACAGCATGAAAAATAAGAGACTCCACTTCAGGTTATCAGTGGGACAAAATCAGTCTTGTAAGCCTCTGCATACTTATTGCTAGAAAACAATATTTATCTGATCTAATGTTTTATTAGCTGTTTACTGAAGATATGTTTCTGAATGTTAAGCATCAAGAAGAGATGTCTCTGCAAAGGAAGTCAGTTGCTCTTTTGGGGATGGGGGGTAAACAGAAGGAGAAAAAAAAACCCATTTCTTAAGCAGATGGTTTTCAATGAGTGAGGACCTAAGGTTGGTTTTGAAAGAGTGAATGATGAATTTTCATCATTGCCTGCCTGTATCAAAGACAAGAACACAATCCAGATTTCAAATCGAAGCATGTGCTTTCTGTCTTCTAGAAAGAAAAAGGAAGCTTCTTCTGACTCATCAGTCATCAGACGGGTCCCTCTACGATTCTGTTTTCCACTAGCAAACTTTCACCCTTTGTTAGACAAGATGGAAAAGCTTCCCCCACCTTAAAACTCTGGAAAGAATTATCTGAGGCTAATACAGACTGTTCCTAAAACACAAATAAGTAATCAAATTGTTTTCTTTGCTGTATAGCCTGCTCTAGGCATATCTCTGAGCTGATCAGGGTCCAGAAAAAGGGAGCATGAACTTACAGCACCTTTTAATTTTTTTTAGAGTTTCTATCTGCGTACACTTTTCTACATGCTTTACTACCTAAAAATCTTGCCCCCCTCCTCCAACAGCTATCAAAATCCTGATAGCACCTTGTAATCACCAAGGGTAAGTCACCGTTTCCAAAATTTAAAGCCATAGTTAGGAAACGTTCAGCTCTGAGTGGAAGCAAAGGAAATTAAATAATTGATGTATTTATAGACTCTACAATCACAATAACTTTTTGGTATATTTGCCCTTCAAGACCATTCAGAGCTAGTAATACAGAATGCTGTAAAGTGATACTTAACAGGAAACTAAAAAAAAACCCAGCATGAAGCCATTAACGATAATTTTTCCAAACTTGCTGAGCTGGAGCTGAAATCCAGCATCAGATCAATGCAAGGAGCATGAGACCAAGAGAGATGCATCTTAAAGTTAGATTTTTATAGTGATCCATTCCTAGCACTGTGGTTGTGAGACAACATGTCAGTACTTCCCTTCAGAAAAGGGATCACTATGACCCTGATTCCGCACGGCTTTGCAGCACATTGCATAGTCAGATACAACTCTGCAAAGTGAGTGTGGAAAATGCTGCTATTCTGATCTGGTAATCATCAGCACAGGTGTCAAAGGCAAAATATAAGGTGCACCACTATGAAAAATAAAGCCAAGTGGTGGTGTATGGGTGGTGAGGATCATCCAGGGGCATTTGTCAGTTGTTGTTGTTAACTTTGCTGACCAAACTTGAAATCAAAACAAGCCAAGTGCTGTGTCTTCAGCTGGTTGTTAAACTTCCTGAAGTCACAGAACCCTTTCCTATCACCTCCTCTGCTGCAGAAGCCCTATCCCTATGCAAAAGAGTGATGCGGAGCCAGGAGACCCATCCCCACAATGGCCATGCGCTGCCTCTGCATCACCTCCAATGCGTTTGGTGAAGCCATGTTGACCTATTGCACAAGCCCAGG
>JAGPOW010002742.1:9091356-9104579 GCA_030014935.1 Caiman crocodilus | reverse complement strand
TATTTTGTTATACCAAGTTATGAAGAGATTTCTTCCTGACCACAGCAGGAGAACAGTTTCTATCCTGAAGCCTAAGCATATCGAGCATGATCCAAAAACCAACCAAGGCAACAGCAGAGACTCAAAACCAAACTGCAGGGTTTGCTGGGCAATATGAAAACATGTTCTAAGCTTTATTATTAGGTCCTTTTTGCCAAAACAGCCAAGTAAAAGGGTTATGCTATTCAGGTCCTCCAGTGTCTCACTGATGCCAGTCTCTCAGCTCTGGAGTATAAATTAATCTGGCTAGTATTGTGTTAGAGTTAGGGGTATTTATTGCATGTAGTTATTTTTCTGCTTTGTTTTTAATGCCTGCAGGTATCCCTACATCCACTCTTCAAAAACAGAATTGTTCAACTCTTGGCCAGAGACAAGTATTAACACCCACTTTCAATGTAGTCAGATCCAGTTTCTATTTTGCAAGCATCTGTACTTTGCTGGGATATTTAGTGTCTTCAGCACCTAACTCAGTACAAATTGTTGGATTTAATTTTGCCATAAACAAAGTTCAGCGTGAATTTTCAAGGTGAGGAATAAGGAGGTCATTTTACTTTCATATCTCTCTTTTCCAGGAGAAAAAAAAGAGACTGAACAAACAAAATGAGTACTCACACCCCAAAACTGCATCACTAAGAGTAACTTCTACACACAGGAAAAATCAGCTCCAGACCTACAGCAGAGTCCTTCCCGCTAAGGCTCATTTTTAACAAATGCATAAAATGTGTTGTTTTCATCAAGCTAAGCAGTAACAAGGGTCTCTCTCTTTCTAACATTAATTACAACAGGTGGGACCCAGGGATAAAATGGACACAGGAAACAATTTTTTTTTTTTTTTAATGAAAAAAAGGCTCCAGCCTCAAAGCCTTCATTTGGATGTCAAACACCACAAAGGGGGTGGCAAGAGTTTGCAATATTACGAAGACTTGGAATACCCCCAGAATTCAGATAGGGACGCTTTGTTTTGAGATCACAAATACATTTGAAATAAAAAGATGCCTGACTGCTAGGTCTACCATTTTGGCCCTGTGGCCGTAAGTGCTTCTAGACCAGTGATAGGCAACCCCAGCATGTGTGCCAATTAGTGACACATGGAGACATTTGCCTTGGCACACCAAAAGGTGTGCCAAGGAAATTGTTTTTAAAACATTTTTTAAGTTACTGCGCTGGGCTCTTTCAAGAGACTCAGGAGGAGCCACTGCCTCAAGAGCCCTTGGGAGGAACTATTGGGGCAGAGGAGAAGCCCCTTCTGCAGCTCTCACTGTACCACTGCCAGTGGGGCAGGCTTCCCCACCCCTCCTCCTCCCTTCCCAATAGTGGCTGCTGCAGCTCTGCCTGGCCTGCCCCGATGCATCCTGCCCCTGGCTACCGGGGAGATGTGCCTGCATATGGGAGAGTGAAGGGCGGGGAGCAGAGGAGGACACTGGGGGAAAGCCAGCCCTGCTGTGCCAGACACAGCTGTGGCTAGGGGGAGGGAGCAGCAGCAGCAGCACTGCCCTGACTCCTCATAGCTGCTGCAACTGCATCGGTGTCACTTGGCCAAGGAGCGCCCAAGGTGACAGTAGCAGGGCTGGGACTACTCCCCTTCCCTCTCCTCCCAGCCTGTTGTTCTTCCTGCTGCAGCACGGCCACAGCCCTGGGATTGGCATTCCCCCACCCCCAGGTAGGAGGCTGATGGGCAGACACTGGGCCAGGGCCTCAGCGGGCCACGCTGCAGCTGAGGGGCCAGCTCCCAGGGAAAGCACAGGGGAGGGGGCATTGTCACATCAGTCACTGCCCTGCAGCCCAGCTGCATGCATGTGTGCATGTGTGTGGCTGTGTATGTCTGTGTGTGCATATGCATCTGTGTGTCTGTGAGCACATATGTCTGGTTCTGGGTACGTGTGTATGCATGAGTCTGATTCTCTGAGTTTGTGTGTGTGTGTCTGGTTCTCGCTCTTCTCTCCTTTTCTTCTCTCTCCCCTCTGTTTCTCTCCTTTCTCTCTTTCTCTTTTTTTTTCTCTTTCATCACAACATGCTTAACAAAAAAAGAATCCACAACAACAAATGCAGTGCATGAAGTTTTATTTATTGTCACCGGGTTTAGCACTTTTAGAAAACCTGGTATTTACTGTAAAAAAACAACCCCACAACATTTATGTTTATTAACTATATCAATATGCAGCGTATCCTGCCATATATCCCCTGCCCCAGTTTTGCTTTTTGGCATATCAGCACTCCAGCACCTTACAAGGTGGGCATTGCAGTTTTTTCGGCACTCTGGCCAAAAGCATTGCCTACTCCTGTTCTAGACCAACTCCTTCCCCTCCTCGCCTGCCCCATGCTGCTGTCATCTGAAACACTGTAATTTTGGTAGAGCTAGCAGTCTCATTCCCCTCTGATGATGCCATCAATTCCACAGCACACACTTAGTTGTCAAACGTTGCACTGTGATAAATTGAGACCTTGTTCTACCGCACCTTTACGCACCCCAGACTGCATGATGTCAGAGGTTAGCACTGTGCTAGAAAACAAACTGTGAGGAAGGAAAACTGAGCTGCTGCTGCTGCAGCTGCAAGAACAAAAAAACACAGTTCTTCTGATGCCAAAATGAAGTGTTAAATTTGCTGGGTTGTTTTTAAATGTCTAAACTAGTTTGGGCTGAGTTTCCTCCTTCACACATTTTGAACCTGGGAGATTTTTTGTGCCAAAAAAGTATTGCAGCTTTTGTTCCTTTCTGTCCCCAAGGGACAGCAGGGCAAGGTAATCTTGCAGGAGTCAGGGGCCTGTGTCCCATCAAGCCTTTTAACCTCATGTGGCATCTTTCTGGGTAGCTCCAAGGAGATGAGCACTCCTTGCAAGCAGTGGCAGCTCTAGATTATTGGGTTAGGTAGGTGGAGCACTCTAAATTGCTGTATCCACATCTAGGCACGCATTAATGAAGGTTGGTTTGCGAGTACCTCTCAGTGCTGTTGTGACTAATGGATTGTTCTTTCATATGATGTTTTGGTACTCCCTAAGAAAATGTATGCATGTGAACGCTAAAGTATGGAAATATGAAACAGATGCCCTATGACTATGTGGTTCCTGCACCTGGAGGAGCAATTCTGCTTACTTAGTAGCTATAAACGGCACACAAAATGGAGATAATGGTGGCTTTTTAATTGGTTTTACCATGTTTTTATTCCTTTCAGCATGGTAATGTTAAGAGACCTTTACAGCCTGCTGTACACTACGGGGTATGCGGTCTGTTTGATGGAATGACTGTCTGCTACAGCTTCCCCCACAGGGCAACATCCTGGCTTGATCATATTCATTGCCATTGACTTCAGTGGGACCCATAACGCAAATAGTTAAGGTTGTGATGTACTGATGGACTTGAACTCAGACCTGTTACCAGCCTGTGGTGCAAGGTCGCTCACTATACATTCTCTATAGGGTTCTTGAGGAACAGAAGAACTCCCTCCTAGAGAGAAAGGTAAGAGAGACAGTCACCAGATGGAGGACAGGCTGGATATTTGGCAGCTAAGGCTCTTCTGGTCTGTATTTTGTGCTTTGCTATAACTGGAATTGACATGAGGAACTGGGTTAAGGGGTCCAGTATATAATCTTAACTTCAGGTTCAAAAAAATTGTAGTATCTTAAATCCCAAGAGAGCCAAGTTAAAAGGCTTGGGCCACGACTGCAAGCCCCCATGCAGCTGAGGAACCTCATTAGAATAAAAGAAACAGACTGAAAGTTTTGGAGAGCTTTTTTTCTATGGGCTGACAAGCCCCAGTCTAAAAGCTAAGGAGCCAGTCTGTGCAGCCAGATAGGAACAGATCAGTTGGAAGAAAAGCTACAGCAACAGGCTTTCCAAGTTCTTCTTCAAAACTTTACTCCTGAAAGTTTTCAAAATGAACTATATCCAGGAAAACAAAACTGATCTCATGTTACCAGAAATCCATTAGGAGAGCAGGAGTCCAGGCTATGTACTCAGCCCAGTACTGACTCTATGTGGAGTCCTCCTTTCGCCAGCAATAACCTTCATCTATACATCACCAGCTACCATTCATTGGACTTATCTGAGCATCTCTCAAAAGCTGAAGGAGTTATTTTCACTATACCCTGCCTGCAAACATGCTACCCTTTTTTTTATTTTATTTTATTTTTTTTACACATTCAGTGAATCATTAGTAACTTGCTATAGGTCACACAGGAAGCCTCCAGCCGAGGTAAAAATAGAGCCCAGCTCTTCTGTGCATGCTCCACCCCCTACCTGCTACTACGGAGTTTTCTGCGAGAACCTGGACAGCCAGCCTCCAGCCTTCCCAGGAGCACTTGGTGCCTAGGCTAAGCCAAAAGAAGGCTTTCTTTTGACTACACTGGGTATTGGGTCAGATTCTGCATCTCCTGTGCACCATAGCCATTTTCCAAATGCATCTGGTCTCTGGCCTTGGCATGTTAAGGATGAACAGCTGCCTGCTTTTGAGCACAGAAAGCAGGATTTATTTGTTTACACCATGACATACACAGCATAAATTGACATGCTTCTTCATTGGCTTTCTCCTCTTACACCTCTGCAATTGCGAACAGCCAACATTTAAAGATCCAAAAATTTGCATGCGTCATTGGTACTTTTAGTGATGCATTCATTGATTCTTTTCATGACAGATCAAGGCCACAGAGCCCACAATCCCTGTAACTCCTGAGAAGATTACTCCTGTGATACCCCCACCAACTTACATCAGGGTTAACTCATACAGCCATAGCAAGTGGCACAGCACACATTGAGCCCTGCTACCTTGGAGTCCCCAAAACTTGTGAAGGCAAAGAAATTTGCAGTTTTCTTGGTTTTTCCAAAATGTTTCTACTGTGTTGCTCAATCAGGCCCTAAAATAAATTGTTACATTATATACCATTGTGTCCAACAGCTGCTCCAGTGCTTGATGTGTAGGTTGCGACAATCCATTACACTTTCTTTTTCTACTCTTTCTCTCAAACAGGTTGACATTTAAATAATAAATATGAAGAAAAGAAAAGATTTTCACACCCAGCTACCTGTGCATAGGGAGACCACAATATAGAGACCTGGCTCAAAGCACAGTCCTTTTTTCATTAATTAGACTTAGTCACACACTAGCAGCACTGGAAAGCAGGGTCCAATGCTCCTGATTCGCTCCAGTGTTTTGACCTCCTTCCTTTACCTGTAATCCTTTTGAGTTTCACTGCATTGTTATCATCCTGTTTCAAAAGCCTAAACTTCATGACATGCTTCAGCCTCCCCCAGGTGTCCGCCCCAGGCTGGCAGGGGGCACAGGGGCTTAATCCTGAAGTCCTGAGGACGGGGGGGGCAATAGTCCCAGCTGGTGGGAGACTGGACTGGCCCTAAGTGGGGGCTATTGTAGGGGGGAATCTTCCAGCTGGGACTACAAAATAATACAGGTACTAGAAAATGGTGCATTAGACTAATATAGTGTACAGTAATTCTTGCACATGTGTAGACAGTGACACTTTACTGTGTATTAGATTAGTCTAATGCAAAGTAAGCATCTCATGTAGACGCACCCAATGCTGCTACAAATAACTGATTGGTTTAAGCCTGGTTGTGTTATAAATTGTGTGGAGTCACTTTGGAGGGTGCTGCAGCTTGATGCAAAAAGTAATAAGGCAAAAGACTTTTCAAAAGAAAGTTTTAAAGCAGGGAGCTCTTTGTGACCGACCCTTCAGTGAAGCAGTCTTCTGTGTGAAGCACAGGAATGTGACTGATTCCTTGCGTTGCTTTAAAAGCAATTTCTCTGGTGAAACAGAGTGATTATAATTACAATTACATGGAGTCTACATTTCTTGAATGAGGTCTTGTATCATTTCAACATGTAGGGCTCGCCATGATTTTGCTAATCATTTGGGGTTAATTTACTTAGTTCACTCCATCCAGATGGTAAGATCACACAAGAAATAACACAAGGGGGTCTGTGTGGTCGCAAAGATGCAGTTACCCATTCCTGCAGAGGATCTCGCTTGCACTGCATTGTCCCGCACAGCAGGAACTTGTAGCCTACAGGAATGCTCTGCACTTTTTAGCAGTGGTTATTGTCGAATATACTGTATGCTGGCTTGGGTGCACTGTGAGACCCAAGGGCAAAGGAGAAAGACCTTTAATGCGTGAAAACTGTGCTCAGAATACTGCAGCTATTTCATCCAGCCGTACATCATTACACTTCATTTCCTTTTATTTTATTCTAAAGTTGCTATTGTTTTGCTCTGCAGCCCTGCAAATCTGATTGGGGGATATAATTGCATTTAGTTCAATATGGGTTTAGAAACTAAAGGAAGCACCTATGAGAATACAATATGCCACAGTACAGGAGGGAGCCCACATTTTCATTAGTAGAATAGTTAAGTGCTCATTCCACAGGGCAAATGGACAGCATAGTACACAAACGTGATTTTGTTTGTGTGTAGTTTCTTGCCTAGAGTATATAACTTAAATTTTGTTTTCGTTCTTTTAAAATGAATATAACCCCCTCATCTCCTTGAGGCCCTGAGGGTCTGAAAGGCCTTTGTCACCAGGGACAGATTGAAGCCTCTATATCAACCCAAACCACTGTGTCATTTGCTGTCCCTCTGAAACAGACGCAGCTGGAGCTAAGGCTGAACTTAAAAGAGAAGTTGCTGCTGCTGCTGCAGAAAGAATTGGACTTTCTTTTTCTATTCAGCACAAAGGAGTTAGGTAAAAGGGAGCTGAAAAATAGATTTTTTTCTCTCCCAGTGTGGGATCCATTTTTCATGCTGCTGTAATTGAGCTTGTTTGAAGAATGTGCTCCCTTAGCACCACAGTCCCTCTAGACTCTCCCTACATTTTCCTTTCCTCTTTAAGGCTATTTATTCAGGCAGTTCAGAGCTAGCATACACAGTTTACAGCCCTCTATGACTGACTATTCTTTAATCAGGGCCACAATTACCCACTTAAGCGCAGGGCTTCCACCTCCCTAGGCATGCGGGGAACTGCAACTTTAAGAGATTCTCAGGACTGGTTGTTGTGTTCAGTAGAGGTTCCTATGAAACAATTCTGATCAGTTAGAAATGAAACACTTAATGACTCAGACCTCTACTAGACTCCTCGACTCTGATTACTGATGAATCCATGGCTAATCTAGCTGCCCAAACCAGCAATCAGAGTGTATACATAGTATTCCTATGCAAGATGTCCAATAGATATGAGCTGTATTTCCTAAAATAGCTGAAGGAGTTAATGAAAGAGGCCCGGTCCCAATCTCCTAGGACAATAAATACAAAACTATAGATACTTCCAAGAAGGAAGTGGTACAGTACTTCTACAAAAGATACAGCCAAACCAGAGCCATAATACCACTAACAAAAATTTAAGTCCAATAAACTCAAATAGAGGTGGTGGCCTAGACTTCAATCCATAAGTGTAAATAGTTTCATGTCTTTAGTTACAGGAGGCCAGTGCTAGTTTAAACTCATCATTAACCACTTACTGCCCTTGCTCAGCAGACCTGAGAAATGCCTTTCCTTCACAAATATACACTGATATTCAGCTACAAATTTGCAAATTGAATACAAACCTGGGAGAGGTTCGATGATTGCTATCATGCTACCTAAAGCATTTATCATGCTACCTAGAGCATACACATACAGTGGAGCAAAGCCCAGAGCTAAATTATGGATGTAACTCTCAAAAAGGGACTATTACCACAAGATGGCCAAGACAGCATATTCCAGTCCCTACTATCCATGTAAGGGTGGGCTGCCAGGACTAGATGGGATTTTGTTTAAAAGCATCATAAAGCAATTTCTAATATGTTATAGAAAAATGTGTTTAAAAAGATTTGTGAATGTAGGGATTGGAAAATATAAAAGATACAGAAATGTTTTTTACTTCTCACCAGTGCACAGTGATATTGAAGAACTTGAGCAGATGTTAAAATTACAAGCCAAATTAACTAAGAGAGTCCATACTGACAGCACAGGAAAAAATGGCTCCCTGGAGCAAAGTATACATTGCACTTGTTTGCCCATGCTAGAAGAAACTACGTATTTGTGTTTCCCTGAGATAGCCTTACTAGGAGATAGCACAGCTCAAAAGGCAGTCATGCAGATCAAATTCATTTTTGCTAGACAACATTTCTTTACATGACATAGTATTCTTTGAAAATGGGCCTCTGTTAAGTATGCATGAGTTATTACGTAGTTTGCAGTGAAGTGTTGGGTTTGTTACTACAAACCCCCATTATTTCCAATCCAAGGCCGGGTAGAAAACAAGGTCAAAATAAGGCATCTACTTTATGTCATGTTCTTCCTTATATCCAACCTGAAACCACCCTCGAACAGTTTATGGTCATTGCTCCTTGTCCTCCCCTGAGGTGCCCTAGTGAACAGCTTTATTCCCAGCTCCCGATATTAAACCCTTACGTACTTATAGATGGTCACCAAGTCCCCCCCCATTCTTCTCTTCCTGAGGCTGAATAGTTCCAGATACCTATCTTTCCTCATAAGGTTTGTCCTCCAGACCCTTAATTATTATTGTGGCCCTTCCCTGGACCCTTTCAAGATTTTCCATGTCTTTTTTGAAGTGTGGTGCCCAGAACTGGACACAGTAATCCAGGTGGGGTCTCCCCAGTGCCAAGTAAAGAGGAAGTATCACTTCCTTAGTCTTGCTTGTGACGCATTGGCTAATGCATCCCAGTTTGCCATTCGCTCTGTTGACTACAGAATCACACTGGTGGCTCATTCATCCTGTGATGAACCACAACCTTGAGGTCCTTTTCAGCCATTCTGCTGGCCAGGACATCTCATCCTAACCTATATTCATGTCACTGGTTACTTCTCCCCAGATGAAGCACTCTGCATTTCTCCTTATTGAACTACACCCAGTTCCGCTCCACCCACCTTTCCAGCGTGTCCAGGTCCACTTGGATCTACATCCTCTGGACCTAACGATCACTTTTTCCCATAATTTAGTATCGTCCATGGACTTAGCCAGTGTGCTTTCCACATCCTCATCTAAATCATTGAAAAAGATGTTGAACAGCACGGGGCCAAGAACTGAACCCTGTGGGACACCACAGGCCACCTTCCACCAAGACAATACAGACCCATTCACACACACTCTATGTTCAACTCTTTAGCTAGTTCCCAACCCACCTGACCATTGACTCTGCCAGCCCACAACCCCCCAAGGTTTTTTATAGGAGTGTTATGGGAGACCATATCAAAGGCTTTTTTAAAAATCTAAATATATGACATCAACCATGTCTCCCACATCTAAGCAGTTTGTTACGTGATCATAAAAGGAGACAAGGTTGGTCAAACATCACCTTCCCACAATGAAACCATCTGATCCTTCAGCATCGTGCCTTCTACCAGTCTCTCACAAATGGACCTCTTGATAATTTTTTCCTAAATATTATGCAGTATTGAGGTCAAACTGACCAGTCTATAGTTTCCCAGATCCTCCCTCGTCTTCTTCTTAAAGACTAGCACCACATTGGCCCTTTTCCAGTCTTCGGGGACCTCCCCCAAGCACCACAACCTTCAAATACCTTCCCCAATGGTCCTGCAATGACTCCAGCCAATTCCTTCAGCACTCTTGTGTGTAGTCTATCCAGTCCTGCTGACTTGAAGACATTCAGCTGCTCTAAGTGCTCTATCACCAGTTCAACCCTGACCATTGGCTGGCAATCATGCTTCCTACCCTCCTCCCCCACATTGGATCTGTCCTGTATCCAGCCAGGAACACCAATTCACAAGTAGTCATTAAATAGTTTGTTAAAAAGGTGAGAGACTTTCTTTTATCAGTTAAGAACTGCCTGCCCAGAGGAGTTTTCCATCTATTGACTCCTCTGTGAAATCCTATGAAATATGAACTTTGATTTCTACTCAGGAGAACTTTTTTCTCCAATGCCTGATGAAGGGTGTTTGTGCTCGAAACCTTCCAATTAAAGATTTTGTTTTGCAAAAATCTTGTTGGTCTAATAAAAAATCTTGTTGGTCTACTGTGAGCCCCGACTGCTTTTCCCTCTAGACCAATATGGCCACAACCTGGATACCTGACACATAAAAGAGTTCAGCTTTCTCCTGGCTGGCTGTTATCAGCTGTCCTTTCCCATTCTGCAAGGGCCCTGCATTTCCTTTGGTCTTCTTCCTGCTCCCTAGATACCTAAAGGACTTCTTATTGTTCTTGATTTCTATCGCCAACCTGATCTCAGTCACCACTCTTGTCTTCCTTATCCTCTCCCTACAAATATGGGCTCTACTTGTGTATTCCTTCTTGGTGACTACTCCTTGTTTCCACTGTCCTTAAACCTCCTTTTTTTTTTTTTTAAGCACTCCTTGACTCCTCTGCTAAGCCAAGAGAGGTTCCCAGCCCCTTTACCACCTTTCCTGCATACAGGACTGGACCTTTTCTGAGCTCTGAGGATCGTTCCTTTGAGGAATGACCACCCTTCCTGAACTCCCTTCCCCTCCAGTCCCTCTTGCCATAGGGTCTCTCCCACTATTTTCCTACGCTCATTGCAGCTAGCTTTCCTGAAGTCAAGCTCTTCTGCCCTACTAGCTGACTTCCCTACCCCACAATGGATACTGAATTCTATCATCCCATGATCATCATCTCCCAGACTACCCTCAAATCTCCCACCAGGTCATCCCCTTTGGCTAGAACCAAATCCAACAAAGCCTTCCCCCGGCTGGCCTGTTCACCTCCTGTACTAAATAAAACACTTCCACGCAGGCCAAAACCCTGTGTGAGCGGTAAGATCTGGCCAAGTGCTTCCCTCAGCAGATGTCAGGATAATTGAGGTTACTCATGACAGCCATGTCCCTTGAACGTGGGGGCTCCATCATTTCTCTAGATAATTCCAGATCCAGCTCCTCCTGCCAGGTGTGGCAGTCTGTAGTAGCTACCTACCATCAAGTCCACTTCTCCTCATCCCTGCAGTATCTTGACCCACAGGGTCTGGAGTCACCCTTCTCTTGAACCAATTTGGATCTCCAAGGAGGCATACTGCTCCTTTACATGGAGAGCTATCCCCTTCTTCCCTACCTGATCCCTTCTGTGCAGCCTGTAGCTCTCTATGCGTACAGCCCAGTCATATGTGGTGTCCCACCAGGTCTCCATTATTCCAACGAGATCATATTCCTTATTTGCTAGCAGGAGTGCCAGTTCCTCCTGCCTATTCCCCAGACTCCTAGCATTTGTGTATAGACACTTAAGTCCCCCATTAGTAACCTCCAGCTCCCAATGTTCAGTTACAGAACGGCACCAATGGGATACGTGTTATCACTTGCTGGCATTTTGCTCTGCAAAAATAAGAACATCTGCACTCCAAGAAACTGGTATCAGAATCGCTGGGAATCTGAAGATATAAAACAAGACAAGTAAGGAAGGAAAAAAATGTTTTGGATTTTAGATGAACACAAGGTACACAGAAAGAGGTAATACTTCCAAATCCCTGAAGGAAGAAATAAGGGGCGCCACATCAGCTGTTTTTCTGAAGAAGACAGCAACCACTGCAAGCTGTGACAGCAGGGACAGGGCAAAATGGACTTACCTTCACCTGCCAGCAAAAGCGCTGATTTCTCAAGAGATACCTGCAAGTCCATATAGCAATGCAAGGTGCCACAGGAACTAATGGAACATTATTAGTTAGAATTATGAGTACTGGAACTTTTGTATTTTTTTAATGTTTTGGCTGAGAGGAAGCTGTGGGGACTGGACCTTTAAAGGCAGAATAAGCCAGTTAAAATTGGTTATTATACTATGCATGGGATCTTATAACAATGCTGAACAGTTAAAGAGTGAATGAAGCAGATGCCTTGTCAGTCCCCTTGGCTCTGATGAGTGATTGCTGAATAACACTCCCTCATGCAACTAGTGCCCTTGCTGCCAAGTAAGTAAGTGCCCACCGGTGTACAAAGTCGGGAGCCTTATATTCTCATGGCTTTCAGACCAATATATACCCCAAGAGTTATTCCAAAACACTCAGCAATAACTTTCTCCAAGGCTCCTTGCATCTCAAAGGATTATAAATCCCCTCCGGTCCACTTCTATGTCTGGTTAATATACCTGGAGACTTGTTGATGAACCACCTCCCACAGAGTACTTTCATTCACAGCTGCCTCTTTCACCTCCTCCTACCACCTCCACCACTCATGCCACCATTTCCTGGAGACAAGCCTGGAGCAAGTGAAGCAACCTATATATAAGGGCACAAATATACATCACTATAGGTGTATCTACATACGTTGCTATGGTGACGTTGTTACTGCACCATGGTTAGGACTTTCTTTAGGAATTACTAAAGCATGGCACAGTAACAGCCTATACTGCAATGCGCACGGTTATTTTTAGCAGCTAATTTGCCTTAGCGACACGCTATAACAGGGGAGCAGGTTGCTCTAGCGAAGTAGCTGCTGGTCACATGTAGAACCCTGCAGACACTGTCACCATAGCCTGTTGCTATGGCAATGTAGCGTCACGTGTAGACACACCCTAAATGTTTTAAAAATGTGTCCACCAATGCAAAGAAATGAAAAGGCCTTCAGTGGTGCCACTTGTGTTATTACAACTTGTGGCTAATAAAATATAACGACATATGAAAGTTGTTTTTACTACCTACCCAGCTTATTAGCTAATAAAATGAGCTTGGCATATTAAATGCAACTAACACAGTTCATCAAATGGCGACCCCCATGCACTGTACTTCCCCCTTACCCCAAATTAGCTAATTATGGGGTTTTCTGACCCTTTTTATCTTTTAAGTTTCTCAGGTACAGTAAAAACTAGTTGCATCCTCAAACACAAATGAATTCATTCAAGCACCTGTTGAGCCATAACGTATAAAATGTCAAAAAACACCACATTTTTTGTAAAAGAAAAGAAATGTATTTAGCACACCAGAGGTCACTGCACTGGGTTATGGAAAGGAGATGAAATTTGCAACCCTCTTTCACAACCCCACCTGTTTAAAAGATACCACAAAATCTATTATTAACAACAAATTAAGGCTGATTATAGCCCTTTCCATCCAGGACTTTCACAAAGGACTTATGAGCTCAGTAAATGGTTGTACAAGCTAGATAGAGAGAATTTTTTCACACACAACAGAAATGCATTCACCCCTGGGCCAAAATGCAACAGCTGTTTAACAACATTACACAACAGAAAATACAGGAGAATTCCATATGCAATTGAAACTTCAGGG
>JAGPOW010002742.1:9069384-9090888 GCA_030014935.1 Caiman crocodilus | reverse complement strand
AAAAAAAAACACAAAACCCAGAGCCATGGGATCTTTAGACCTATATTTATCTCTGAACTACATAAAGCTGGTTATCTCAGGATTTTATTATTGTAAATTATTGACATTAGAAACATTGAATCATAGAACTGTGGTTGTTAAAAACTTGGTGCAAAATGGTATAGCTACTCGTGCTGTTCTTTGATGCATCACTTCATTTTGGTGCTTGGTCACACATTTTTAAAGGCCAAGATCACATAATTGAGTCTTTAAGGCTTTGGGCTCTGAAAGAAAATCCTTCTGGATATGCATTTCAAATCTCTTATCAGCACTGTGAATTGGCACTGCAGATTGAAGAGGAAACTTTTGCTCTAAGTTTGCAACTGAAGATGAAACATGATACAGAAACTAAGACTTGTTGCCGTCACTGCTAACAACCAGCAAAGTCCCCAGTAGTGAAAATTCAACTACTGATAACATTAGTGGTGAATACCCTTGATGCTGTCTTCACTTCCTCAAGCAAATCCTCGTTGCTTTTTTACCTTATTTCATATCTGAATTGTGCTTTAAGGACTATTTCTAGTTGAATTACATGCCATGAGCAAATAATGCAAAGGTGTGTTAAGGGAGTCAGCATACAGATCTTATTAGTGCAGGAAAGAAAAGAACCAAGCTTTCTAAAGATTGACACTAAAGGTCCAGCTGAAGAAGCAAAGTTTTCTGCTCTGACAAAAGGAACAAGCCTCTCCATAACACCCATATCCACTTTATGCATATTAAAGCAACTCCATCAGATGATAAAGGGATTTTAGCCCGAGTGGAAACATTTAAAACTAAATTAAAATACCACATCAATGCTGCTCCATCTGGATGTTTGGTCAAGGTCTGTGCCACTCAGGTTTGCCAGAGAGATAACTATGGCTTACCTGGGTCATCTTGGCAAGGTCCAGCGAAGGCCTTTGTTCCTGAACCTCCTCAGGCCGTCGTCGTTTAACTCCAACCTTTTTGTCATTAAGGACACATGGCTGAGACCGGCTGCGGGACAGCCCGTTGGAGCGTCTCATCAGCTCTGGTGTTGAGGCAGGTGTGCTGTTTGCTGAGGGTGGACAATATTCCGAAGAGGAAAACTGATCGTGTGAGCAGGAGAGGGACCGCTGCATTTCAACCCTGCTGCTCTCAACAGAGCTGTGGTCATTACCCCAGATGTCACCTGCTTGTCCATAGGTGGCAGATTTCCTCAACCCCTGGCATGGCTGACACCCATATCTGATGCTAAATCCAGACTGGTCATACGATGAGAATAGGATGTTTGACCTTGAAGGTAGGCTAAAACTAGAACTCCTCTGCATTGTGCTAAAGCCATTGGAGTAGCGTTGGACACTTCCCCCACTATAACACCGTCTCTTTTCTACTGGAGTCCAGACCTTTGACCCTAAAGGCCTCCAGGATGTCCTGCAGCTTGACATTTCATCAGAAAAAGAAAGTGACCTGCATTGGCGTTTGCTGGGAGGTGCTGAGGGGTTACCATTGTGGTCACTAAGACTGAGGTCTTTAATCAAGTTGGTCACTGAACATGTGTTAACTGTATCTCTTTGCCATATAGAGCCTTCTTCATTTTTATCTGGCAGGCAGTCCCAGATGTTGCTGCTAGGTTGCTCAATCTGCAGTGGACATTTCCTGCTGAGATCTCTCCATCTGTCATTTTCTAATTTAAAAAGAATACAAACATATATATAGACACATTAGTGTTAATTACTTACATGATTCATTTTCTGCATCCATTTACTAAGAATAACATGTAGGGCATTTTCTAATATAAATTAAAGTAACCCTTAGAATACTGTTTCCATGCTTTAAAGCCATATGATAAGTTAAGGAGTGGATAGCAAGAGATAAAGTGAAAATGTCAGCAGAAGCAAACCTAACTGAAATGGCTTCTGAGAAGGGAGGCAAGGATTGAGGGGGGGTGTTTTTTGTTTGCTTGCTTTTGGTGATACCATTTTTTGGACCAACTACCTGGTTGGGAGAGAGGCTGGACAAGATTTAGGGCACCAAGTGCCCTTCCTCAGGTAAGCCTTTGAATATACCAATTGCACAAGCTAAGGAGAAGCTTTACAAAACGTCAGTGACAACTTTATTTCCTAGATCAGAGGTGGGCGATTATTTTGGTCAGAAGGCCGCTAACTGAGTTTTGGCAAGCCATCGAGGGCCTCATGACAGGCAGCTGGGGACAGATAAATATTCATTTTCTACATATTTTAGGGGCCGTGCAAGCCAGATAGAATGGCCTGATGGGCCACATCCGGCCCGCGGGCCGCTTCTTGCCCACCCCTGTCCTAGATTAACTACTCCTGAGAATCATTTGTTTAGTTCTAGTCTCTGAAACAACAATTACCAGATAGGTTTATCAAGTAATGGTTAATATAAATACAAAAATAAACAGAATCACAAATGTCTAAGGGACACCTAAAATCAGAATTAAGAATCAAAAACCTGCTTCAGCTACCCTAACCCAGTGAAATAAATGAAGCTATGACATTTTATACCAGCTCAGGATCTGGCTGAAAGTTTTCTTTTGGAATTGTCCTAAAGATAGGAAGCCTTGGTAAAGTAAATGCATTACATTTACTCTATAAAGTAAATGTTCTAATGCAGGCTGTCATTTACTGGATATGTGTTACCCATTAATAAAAAAAGATCTTAAAGTAAATCACGCAGGAGAAACAATATATAATATGACGCAGGCATAGCTGGGATAATTTTTAAATATAAATGCCTAACATCAGACACCTAAATCCATTAAGAGAAACTTAAATAAATGGTCCAGTTTTCATATGGTAGGTGCTGAAGACATAGCTGTTCTCACTGAAATTTTAAGTCATAACTGAAAATACTGACACAACTTTAAAAGTAGTGCATATTGTTGAGTATCCTCATCATGTAAAGCAGCCATTCCAAGAAGAGTCATGCAAAATACTGATGGGAACAACATAACAGGCTTTTTTCATTCAAGCCTGAAGGGTGTGTGTCACTCCACAGGTAAACCAGTTTCTTAATTACAACACAGTCCAAATCATGATCCATGCAGAAAAAGCCCTGACCGAGGTTTAGCAATGCTGTGAGCCCTAGCTACCTGTGCTTCAGTTTAATTGTGTTCCAAGAGATTCTGAGTTCTAGTGTAACTACATCTGGGACGCACCCACTTCGCAGGGAGGAGGGAGGCAAAATAAAGGAAGGAGTGCATTAAAGGTCCTTCAATGCCTTCCCCAAAATGTTCACCCAAGACAAGTTCTCCAGCAATTGATACAATTGACTCAGAAAGAATCACAGCACAAGGGACCATAGCAAATACCCCTAAACATGCATGGAAAAGTACAAAAAACAATGAAGTCACAGTAACTCAGGGAGGTGATCTTTGTGGTTAGGATGCTTACAAAGATTAGGTGCCAAATATGTGTGTCAGTTGCTTGCTTTAACTGTGAACACACCAAAGGAAATTAAAGACACACAATCCTACTGAATTTCAGTAGGAATTGGATATTTAACACTTTTTATGTGTCTTTGAAAATCTCAGTTGTAAATAATTTCTTCCGTTTTGAAAACTTAATTTAAAGGTATATGTCAGTAATTGTGTTCTTGTTTATAGTTCATTTTTTGCCTCCTGATCATCATTCAACAAATCCCACTGGAAATTTCTTCCGCAATTTCATTTATCTGACTTGGCCTTTTGATGCTTTTCTAATATACTGGAATACAAGCTAATGCAATCTCCTGTTGAATACTTCCCCATGGGTTTGTATCACTTTCATCAATCAATATGTGTAGAGACTAGTTCTGAGAACCAGCCTTAACTATACAACAGTTTGCAATCATATCTGAAAACATGTACGAATATGGTTATGGCTAGAATGCCTTTTGCAACACAACATATCAGAATGTGACAAACCACATTACAGATCATAAAAAAACAAATCGTTGACCTCCTGTCGATACAGAGCAATTCCTGATCTGATGATCCCAAACAAAAAGATACCCCCACTGACCACCCAACTGAAAGAAGTCATTATTTCTTCTCTACTGTATAGTATGGTTATAATTACAGTTATGGTTAACAGGATTCTTTAAAAATATGCCTGTTTATACTCAACAGGAAAACCTTGGGAGAATTATGTCACCAACAGCCGTGATGGAAAAAAGTCATCACCCAACTATGCTTGACTAGTAACCATTTTTATAGCCTGCTGTTGCAGAGGTGAGATGCACCACCATATTTTTTTCAGCATGGTGGAGGAAAGCTCCTCATCCTACATTTGCATACAATGAAACCTCATTAAATACATTGTATATCACTGAACTCCTGCCAAAAGTAGCGTGTGCTCAGTAATGAAAACCAGTTATGAAGTTGATTAAAGGCAGCCAAGACCAAGCATGACTATAAAGCATATGGCCCATATTGGGCAATGGTGATAGGAACCTTTTCCAGTGTGTGTGGCCTTTAAAATAAAAACAAAAAAACCCCCAAAACCCAGGTAGCTACTCACTCAAGAGGGAACTGGGCCTGGAGATACTGCTATACTAGGCTGGCACTAGGATGGCCAGAACCAAACGTGACACCATCCCCTTGGGATCAAAAGTACTAAATGAATGCACAGTAATTGCTGGTACTTTCTGACCCTAGTGTGCAGTCACTTGATACTGTGCAGTGGTGGCATCGCAGTTTGTGCCTCCTAACACTATGTCACTGTAATTATGAGCTATGTTGCCATAGCTTTTTGCTATGGTGATGTAGCATCCTGTGTAGTAAGGACAAAAGTACTGCTTAAAAGTGTTGCAACGGTTTCAAGAAAGGTAAAATGCATCAATTTTGGATGAACTAAATGACTTCAGGCATATTTATTTCAAATTGCAAATGAATTTGCTCCTCACTTCTATGTACTCAGGGAGAGAACTCTAATGGGTTATCTTATATTTGAGTAAATACAGTAGTTAAATTCTGAAGTAGTTTTTCATGTGATCAAATCAAAATTGTGCAACATTTTTGCTTTCTACAGGCAACTGAGCGCTTGATTTAAAATAAACTAATACTTGGAACTTCTAACTAAAACCTTATTAAAATAAAATAAGAACTAAAAGTTCAGAGTATTTGCCCTTTTATAAAGATAATTTGAATTCATAAAAGGGTCAAATTTGGGGCCTAAATTGGTTGAAACTGCTTAATGTTTAACTGCAGCACGCTAGCTTAATTATTTCTTAATCAAAATGGATGTCACTTAGTAGTAACCGCAGAGCCAGTTCATATCTGAGCTATTAATTCATTTCCATTTTAACCGTTCCTGTCTTTCTCATTTTAATAAGAACAATGAAAAGGAAAAAAAATCTATGCTGAAAACAACTACATCTATGTTTAGTTCATTATTATTTTCCCCTCTTGCTAATATAGGCAGCAGAGAGATTTCTCAGGTCAAGTCACCAGACAAAAGAAACCAAAATAGAAGCTAGTTTTAATGGCAAGGTGCCATGAGCCTCAACCCCTAGGTGTTACGTTTTACAAAATCCTGTAAGCCTGTGCAAGAGGATATAGGATGCCTTCCTCTGTCGACATTAATTCTGTACAAAACAGCTGTAAATCTTTAAAAATGACTAAGAAAATCTTATGCATGATGTTACCTTGAGCAACACTTGAGGGTATTTCTTTTTTTCCTTTGCACTTTAGATCAACCCTTGCAAAGTTTATTGTTTACCACTGTAAAGGGTGTTTCCACTTTGCATATGAAATATGCTATAGCAATACCCCTACTGTGCAGCGTCCTTTACAGTACTGTAGCCTGTATAAATGATTCAATGGACATTTAGTCAGCCACGCAGAGTAGGGTTGTCTCTGCGCTGAAGAATTTCAGTATGACGACTGTCAGATGTTGCAGTCTGCCTGAACCCCATCAACACAGAATTATTGTTTTGAAATATCACATGACAACCCAGGAAATGGCTTTCACGGCAAATAAATGTTAACTTTGAAATCAGTGGAATGATAAATTGTAAAAGGGATACTGCAAGGAGGGGTGTGGATTTTAAATGACTCAGTAGTACCCTATAAGGAACAAAAAGTTTTGTAAAACAAAGTGTCTCATCTGCTAAACACTGATAATAATAATTGTAGTGTACCCATTTCTGCTACTGTAGTTAAAGATGTGTTATTTTTTTTTTAATTGCAAACCTCTTTTCGGTTTTAGCCGGTAGCTGTAATTTGTTCCAGAACACAATTTTCAAGAACTGCTCAATTCAAAAGGAAATGGCTTTGTTTAAGATATATTTGCCCATTTATAATTGCCAAAACAGCAACAAAAATAACTTATCAAGCTATTCTTTTGTGCTGTTGCAATGTAATAGGTTCTTCATTTGTAGTAGAATATTCAGTTTACTCTAGGTTTTTAGTCCACTTACTTTAGGTTTTAATTTAAAACAAAAGCTTGAACATTAAAATGCTAACAACATGTGTCCAGCAAGTAATTTCCTAATGTTTTTTAACCTCTAGGGCTAGGACAGAAACTACATGTACACTGTTATAAGCAATCGGAAACCAGTTCAAATCTGTAACACAACATAAGTTCATTGCACATAAACTGCTTTCAAAACGGCTGCAAATAGTTCAAGATAAACCTGGATGGATATAGTGTCGGACTGAACTGATTTAAGTTAAATTGGTTCATTGAACTTCTGCCCCAGATCCCCTCCAGATTCAAGTTAACTCACAGTAATGGGGGGGTGAGTGGGGGTGCTTTGAAGGTCCCCCCAGTACTATCCTGCTGCAAGTTCTTTTTTACTCCTCAGTCCCACATGTAAATGCTGATGTGGCTGACTGGGACACGAGGCTGCTTCAGTGCAGGGGCTGCCAGTCAGCTGAGCTGGGTTTGGAGCGGCCCTGGCTGGTAAGCTGATCCCTTGCCACCCCCCACCAGGTCCCCCTGCCACTCGGGGCTGCTCCAACCTGGCTCAGCATGCTGGAGTCCTGGGCACATGTGCAAATAGTGTGCCTGTAGCAATAAACTCCGGCACAATAAGTACCAGGGTTTATTGTTCCACAATAATATGACAAGCCCACTAAGAAGCAAACTTTGCTCTTCAGAGCTTACAGTCAACATAGAAGGTGCAGGATGGGTGAGAAATGTGGCATAGAGAGGTGAAGGGACCTGCTCAGTGTTGCAGGGGAAACTGTACATAGTGGTTGTGGCCAGTTTATTGTTTTGTTTTCCCATATCCATCCTGTCTGTCTTTTTCAAAAAAACAAAAGAAAGGACATACAAAACTGCACAGTCAAGCACTTCCCTTGTGTCATATTAACCTGACAAAAGCAAGAGAATGCCGACGATTAATAGTTTTATGCCTTAGTTTTGCAGAAGACTGAAAACAGTTGCACACCACGTGCACTGCACTATCCTGGCAGAACAAAGCTAGGCCTGATGCAGGAGCAGGTTTGGAGGACAGGTCCATCCTCAGACAGTTAAGCTTCAAAGGGACACATGCCTGGATGTTCAACTCAAGCCTAACAGACCATTAAAATCCTAATTATTATTTGGGTAACACTGGCAGGCTCATTCAAGTCCATACACTGGAGACCTGATCCTGCATTTCCTCCACACTCAAGACCGATCTGATCCAAACCCCACGTAAAGTCCTGCCTCTCATTGAACTCAATGGCAAAACTATCAGGGACTTCAGTAAGAGTAAGCCCTACATTTATCTTGAGGAAAAGGCTGAACTTCACACTCTGGGGAATGACTGAAAGGGCTTTCCCGTGTCAGGCTGACAACCACATAATGAGGCTACATTCATTTCCGAGGTAACTTCATTGATTTTAGAAGAATTAAACAAGGGTGAATATGACCAAATGTGTCACTCTTAAAATTAAGTTATGTTTTAAAGCCTAGTGGTATAGCTGCTATAGCTGTAACAGTCCAGAAATATGAGGGGAGCAAGATTTTTAAGTTGAAGTAAAATCTTGTGTAGATGCGAGACACAGGAGACAAACCTTCAGGCTGTAAGTGCTCTTCATCAGGTCTGGGGAAGAAGCAGTCACAGTCCAGCCAAGTATACACGTTTTACAGCCTGTCCGCCTTGGCTTGGTTCATTTAAACTTGAATTGCCTGGATTCTTTCTGAGCCTCAAACACGCTCTTTTGTCTTTAACAGAAACGCCTTTAACAGAACGTGATTAATCATGAGGGTCCAAAGCACCCTGGGAACACAACCTGCACTTTCACCAGATAACTCTAGCTTCAGATGCTGAGCCGATTGTGAATCTTTTGTTTTAGCATGTGGTTTTATTTACTGACATAAACCAAAAGGTTCCTAACAAGACGTGGCTTTCTGCAAACAGCTAAGCCTTACAGCACTCTGAATTGTGGGTGTAAAGATGCTGTAAGTGTAACTACACCTGCCTCTGCTGTGGCTGACAGTTATTAAGGCTTGTTTGCTTAACTGTGGTTGACACTAGCTTTTCAAGTGCAAACAAGCCACAACTAGAGATAACAAGTCCTGTGCTTTTATTGTGAGAGTGTGCTGGCCCATTTTTCCACCAAAGACAAGGGCAAGTCAAAAAGTTAGAGCTGAATTTGCTTTTATGGGAAATATGATTTAATTGGGCTTTGATCCCTTGCATGTTTTAATTCACCCTCAGCAAAATGTTATTTTGAACATGCATCGAAGACAAAAAATGAAGATTTACATCGTCTCGCTTTCATCTGTTCAGATATCTTTTTTCCCCCCTGCTCAAACCCTTATCACTTAAAAATAATTTGGGGCTTGCACCATATGACTCAGCATTAGGAAAAGAACAGATGAGGGAAAGGTGTGGAAATGCAAGCGTTGGAAGAAAAAGAGATGATTTTTGCCACCCTTGGCAGGGGGAAGAAGCTGTGCTATTTTTTCTAACCTTCTGCAACACTATCTTCTTCATTGAGTTCAGTGCACCCTGTACTAGAAGTTTCTGCTTTTCAACACCCACTGTCTGTGCCTTGCATTTGATCAATCAACAGATGACTTCTTCATCCACCGTTTAACCAGCTCCTGAGATCTGTCCCACCATCTTTGCCCTTCCCTTGTAAAATCCATTAGCCAGAACTACATATAAACCTGATTGCTGCTAAATTCAAGGTTTTGACCACTTCTTGCTAGCCTTATAGTATAGCCACTATACTATAAACCAGCATTTTCTAAAAATCACTTTGTAAACTAGTCCAAAACTGTAATCTGTAACAAGTAAAACAAATAATATCACACTCCTTATCTGTGCATGTGAAATAGGACAACTGTGTGAGTACTGTTCTAGCAAGAAATGTGGTGAAGCATGTTTCGGGCTAATCTTGGTTCTGGCTTCGGGGGCAGTAGCTGTGGCAGGGGGGTGGGAAGGAATTTCAAACACTATACAATTTCTCCAGAACTTGCTGCCTGTTGCCTTAGTGCTAGCTGTGCTGCTTACTGGGTCTGCACTGATGTCATAAGCCCTCAATCTGCCATCAGTCAGGAAGTGCCAGCACTTCCTAAACCAAAAATATCATCTGAAATTAGAGCACTAACAAGGGGAGGTTAAAAGACTTTGAACAGATTTGAAGAGCGTGGCCTGCTGAGAAATCCAACAGGCTGCAACACTGAAGTTTATTTTAAGAAACCTGGTGTCACCTAAAAGTGACCAAACTTAGAACAGTACCTTGCCTTTTTCTTCTTGCCGGTACGTGACTGTTTCTTTTCCTAACAAATCATTATATTTTCTGAATATAAATTTTCTGAAAAACAAGTACGTTATTCATTATGGCCCACAACTCAAAACCTACCCTCCTACCAGATTGGGGTGAGTGCAAATGATACCAAGTCCAGCATCAAACTTTTAGAGGATCAGCTATTTTACAGATAATGAAAACACCTTGAGAAAAACCCTACGGAGTCATCAGTGTATCTGGATTCTGGAGGAAGTACAGTAATACATTAATTATATTCCTAGGGCATTTGATGTGAATTTTATGTTCTTTCCTCTGTATCTCTCACTAGGATGAAATCTAGCACCCACTTACTTACATGCATGTGCACACACACTTCCCTTCAGTCAGCTTCAATGGGATGCAAGCTCAAATGTTTAACAGAAGATTGGGAACAGCAGAAGTTGATCCCTGAACTATCACAGTGAAAAGACCAAAGTTCCCTTTGAAAAGCATCAAGGGTGTGAATTTTTCACACTTCCAAATCCCTCACCTGGCCCCCAGTGGGAGCATCACGGACAGATTTTCAGAAGCTGGACCCCAACTTCACGTGAGCAGCTTGTAGCCACAGATAACTGTGCTTCCCATCTATATTCTTGGATGTCTGGGTTCCAGATTGTGTCTGCAAATCCATGACTGAGGTGGCCAAGAAACCTGATCTACAGAGGTTAATAAACAGTTTGAGCAAAACTGCACTTTGCAAAAGTCCACACTCTTACGCTGACATCCTCCAGAGGATGAAGTTCACTTTTAGTGAGCCACTATTGCAGGACCATTGTCACTAATGGCATAAGAGCTGGCTAGTAATTAATTTGGCTTGCAGGCATTAAGAGTTTTAATTTGCTAGTCCACAGTCACAAGTGGTCTTGCTGTTACGTGTCCGACATTAAAAGACATCAAGATGTTCATCCTGTTGTGTTCTTTCAGTACCAGCATCAGAGTCAACAACACCTTGCTTATCAATGTAACACTTCTGCCAAGTATTATTGGCAGCAAAAAGGGCAGGGGCCAATGTTTCTGGAAACTCAAAATTGCCATGAGTCCCCAGCTAGAAACCATTGGAAAAGTAAGTACCTGTGGGCACCCTTGCCAGGGAGTACTTCTCCCCTTGCAGCACAGAACAGATGAACACAAATAAAAGGGGATACAACATTCATTTGCAAAAAATGTAACAATAAATCAGCTGTTGGCTAATGTGAGCAATGACTTAAACACCCACTCCCACAGTATCTTGGGCAGCAGTCCTAGGCCTCAGTTTCCCCAGGTGCTATGTGAACACCCGATGGACACGTCCCCTCAATACCTCAGCTCCCCCGGTACAACCCCCCTCACAATCCATTGTCTGTAGTCTGTGAAACCCCAGAGCGCAGGCGTGCTCTTGGGCAAGTCCATCCCCAGCCCTTCTGCCGCCATGGAAAGACGCCACGCCTTCTCCTCTAGCCACAACGCCTCTAGTAGTAATGTTGTCTCTGTATCATGATCTCTCACCATCTCTAATCAGACTCATCTCTAACTGCAACACCAGATTCAGGTTACCAGGCTCCAAACAAAGTTTAAATGATTGTATCTCTACAGATGCTGGCTACAAATATCTCACCATAATGAGGGATCCAGCTCTTCAGACTCTTTACCTAGCGACTGAAGCTCAGGTGGCCCTGTGTAAATACCAGGTGAAGTCCAGGTCCCTACCAGAGCGCATTCAACTCTACCACTGTACTGGGAGAAGGGCTTAGTGCTGTGAGAGCTGTTACTGGGGCACTCACTGCAGTACCAAGAACATACACCTGGCATGTTGTGAGCAACTTTCCCCTCCATTTCAGTCTTGCCTGTGTCCTATTCCACTCCCCAGTGACGTGCGACTGGGAGTCTGGTTGTAGCAAACCCCTTAACTTCTCAGCTATGATCAGTCTATGGGATTCAGCCAAAGCAGGTCAGGTGAAACTGTAATCATGGCTCCATTACACGCCTGTAGCAGATTTCCACAGAGCCACAGGTTACAAGAGGTGAACAATTCTGGAGAAACTGAGGAGACATTTCATGCCATTATCCTGGCACACAAACCTGTGACCTGCTTGCCCCCAACCTACAAGTGCATCCACAGAGCACAGCCTGGGGAGCTGCTGCTGACTCTAATATTCAGATTGGTTAATCCTTCTCATTATGAACAGGGAAGGGATATTTTCATTTCATTTTACTTTATTTTTAAGAAATTCTCGCACTTCCTTTGTTTGCAACAGGCCTTCAATAACCAGGAGATGCATCATCTCAGGCTTCAAGAGTGCCTTGTCTTTGTCCCAAGAAATTCTGTTCAGCTTTTGCTGAATTACAAACTGCTAAAACATTGACGTTCTCTCTGTCTCTCTCTCCTGCTTCTCAGGAAAAAAAAAAATCCAGCCAAAAAAATAACAGAATACAAACACTGTAAAGCCAGTCTCACAAAGCCCTTAAAGCAACAGCTGGCATTGTCTGGCACAAGGGGGTAGTGGTGAAAACCAGGCTGAGTGCCCAACTGGCCCAGCCCTCAGGCTCCATGCTCCACTTGAAGCTGCCATATGGGGCTGTAATTCTACCATTCAGGGAAAATGGTAGAGAAAAGGAGGCAGGAGAAAGAGAGTTCCCGTCAGCAACTTCCTGGGCACCGGAGCATGGGCCCACTGCTGTCGCATGCTACAGGAGCACCATGCAGGGCAGAAGCTCCCCCCAGCTATAAGACAACCGAGGAGGGGCAGGAAAAAAAGATTAACATAAAATAGGAAAAAGCATGATCGCTGCAGCCAGATTTACGCTGGTTATTGTGTAAGTGGTCTAATCCACACTGAAACTAATACAGGTCCTACAACATTTCATTAGAGATAACTAACCAGATTTTGAGTCACAGTAACATACAAATATTTAAAAAAAACCTAGGAGAAATCAGCACTTTTCCAACTCTCCTGCTTTAAAATGGTCCTATGCTTTTTAAACTGATGCAACTAAAAATATAGCCCACAGATGACACAGAGTAAATGTTAACAACAAAGTTATTAACCACAGAAAATAAGGATGTACAATTAAAATGCTGACACAACTTTAACTATAGTGACACAAATGTGCTGCTATAATATTTTTACGGTTCGTTTTTTATACATAATGTATGATCCTTCTGCTCAAGTTTCCTCTACGTTCTTTCCCTGTGAAATAATTTACATTAATAAATAATTTATTACAGCAACTCGTAAAGTAATTATGGGTTTCAATCAGGTTTTTTTTTCCTTTTTGGCAAATGAATTCTGTTTGGATCCCAACCCAAACATTTCTTTTCATGCGTGTCTTGTGTGATAAATTTACATTGAATTTGATTTTTTCACGCATTATTTGACTTACATTTTAGTGTGTTCTGCACTCTATGCACAAAGGGAAAGGCAGTCTACATGTCCCTCAGCCCCGTTTACATGCAAAGGACGGTTTTTAAATGTGGAACCAATTTAAGGGCTGTAATTAGCTGATGGCAGTGACATAGAACCATGCAGTACTCCTGTTTTCCTGTTTCACAAACAAGATTAAAATATGATGCATGCAGCTATGCTTCAGCGGAAAATGAAAATGAGAGTCCCAAAGTCTACAGCTTCAGAACAAATACAATACAGAAAGTCTGTGGTCTGTGCACCACTGGTACCAAGTTACTTTATTTAGAAGGGAAAGTCCCTACTTTTTTTCATTCTCTAAACTGTCTAAAATGCCCTTCCAATTTCACTGGAGTTATTTTTCTACCCTGATAGCTGTCTTCCTTACTTTCAGATACTGATCAGCACAATGCACACATACACAAAAGCACACGTGCACAAAAATACTAACACTCAAACTATGTTAATAAACTTTAACAAAAACTACATCTGAGTATGACTTTACAAAATCCCTATGGTGCAGCTGGCTTAAAGAGCAAAGCCTAGGCAATACATACAGATTTAGAGCTGCTTTCTGAGCAATATTTCCTGTTACAAGTACACAAATTAGTCATTTAGACTGAACCATCTACACAAGAGTTGTTTTCAAAGGAAATTCCAGTTCAGGAATAGGAGGTGTGGTATACAAGGATTAAAAGGGAAAATGGTGCCTTATTGTGGGAAACAGAAGTACAAAATATTCTTATTCAAATAAAAGGGCAACGTTGCCATTAGCAGACATAGTCTGACTATGTCTAAAATGACATAGTCTGATTAGCTCTTCAGTCCTGGCTGCAAGGAAAAGCCATCTTGTATACATATAAAATGATAATGCCTAAAGCTACCGACTCACTTCTCAGCTGGAAGGTATAGTCACATAATTAGTTTTCTTCTTGGTCTTCTATCTTTCCTTGCTAAGACAGTGGTACAAATACTACCAGGCCTGGTTGCTTCTCAGAACAATTCCATTCACTATTCCCAGAACCAGCTATTTGCAGACTTGTGTCCATAAAATTTAGGGAGAGATTTTGTTTCAATTCCACTTCCAGTTGCAAAAGCTGAATGCACAAAATTAAGCATTGACTTTACTACCATGTTTAGCTATGCAGTCTGGGCAGACTCAAATTGGTTCCTTAGGCACCTACACCTAGGAATTCCAATGCTTAAATATTAGACTTCTTGCTCAGCAAGACTATTCAATTTGACCATCTTAGGCACCTAGGATCCCTTTGCAGTTGATGGAAGGACTTCACGGCTAAGTACAGACAGTCAAAAAGCCAAAGGCTGAATTAATTCAGTCTTTCCAGACTGCCAAGATTGAAGCAATAAGCAAATGAACATGCATTCACTTTTGATTCAGAAAATGCAGCTACATGCCTGCAGTGGCTCAAGTCAGAAGCCGGAGGTGCTAGAGCACAGCTCTGGCACAGTCAGCATAAGCTGTGTGTTCGCCTCCTCTTCCTACCGCCTTCAAGGTCTCTGGGATTTGCAGTCCACAATCACAGTAGCAGGACTCTGTAGGGTTGCTCATCACTTCTTCTTCTTGCTTCCAGGTGCCTCTGAGATTTGTAGTCCACAGCCACAGCCAGCCAGCCAGCTCCATACTTGGGGACAAGGGAGTTTAACCTCTGTTCATTATCCCAGACCCCAGCTGGGGTTTGCCTCAGAAGGCCAGTGAGCTAGCACCCACTGCTCCAGCCAGGGAGCAGAGGGGCGGGGCCAGCCCTGCCCTCAGGAGTAGACAGCCCAGGGCTGCAAAGCATGCTGAGATGCCGGGGGACTCTGATTTAACTTGAACCAAGAAGGGATCTGGGACAGAAGTTTAATAAACCGATTTGATGTAAATTAGTTAAGTCTGATACTACCGTCAACCAGGTTTATCTTAAACCAATTTCATTCATTTTGAAACTGGTTTATGTGTACTGAACTTCTGTTCTATTACAGGTTTAGCTCAGTTTCTGATCACTTAAACCAGTTTATGTCTAACTTCTGGCCAGAGGTCTCTAAGTACTCTACAAAGGCAACAGGGAGCAAAAGGCACATCCAAAGGGTAATTCAGAAAGCACAGGGGCACAGAAGCAACCAATTGAAAACACTAAACATAGGGATGTCTGAATGCCTCACTGTCCCTCTCAGAAGCCAAAGCATCTGATTCAAAGCAATGGGCCTCATTTTCTGCTGTGCAGAGAAAAAAAAAGAAGCACTTATTTGTTTTTTAAATTTTGCTCATTACAATTTTTTGCCTCCCCAGTTCTGTGTGCCTGTCCTGTTCATTTAGAGGGTTAGCTTTCTATAAAGCTGACCCTTATGCTCTTTGTTGCCACAGTACCTGAAATAATGGGCCCTCAATTCTGATCTTGATGTTATCTTCACCATCATCACAACAGACTAACTGGAGTATTGATTGACAATGATTCTCCAGTTATACAGAAACCCTGAGATTTTTTTCCCCTGTAGTTTTCTGTACAAGAATCCTGTTGGCATGGTATCTTATACTGGATATTTAGATACTACTGCATGTGCTTTTACAGTATCCTGGAAGGAAGAGTTAGCTGATATGTTAGCTTAATGTAAACTATTTTTAAAACTATTATTACTGCCATCTCCCTGATATAAAAAATCTTTAGTATATCAGTTGAAAAGGTAATACTCAATCAGTTGGTTTCACTCACTGACAAGGCCATTGTTGCATTTTCAGGCATTTTATCTGGGGACATGTAAAACAGACTGTGTGGGATGAAAATGGAAAAAAATCTGTTTAATAAGAGGAAAATGCTTATATTCCCCAGATGTTTCAAGAGTCACTCAAGCAAGAAATAAGAAATTGTTCCTGATCACAGCTGAATTTATAGCTTTAAGTTTTTCATCTTTGGTCTTCTTTCCAGCAATGCTACAGCTCTATAAAGATTGGAACCACTCTTTTTAATCTCATCATGTTCACAGTGGGAAAGCAGTTATTGCATATCTCAAAATAAAAATCAAAGGATTCTTTAGGTCACTTGGAAAATGGTTCTAATGCTGGATCTTCTGACTTAGCAACTCTTTAATGGCTCTTTAGAAATCTCAATATTATTTTATTATAGTTTCTTGTAAAGTTAAGCATATGAGAGAACTAAGTTAGATCCAAGATGTACACACTCTGTTTATTCCTATTTAGGTGGTTTTCAGGGCCCTTCACAGACAATTGTGAGGCTTTTTATATGAATTTCATCGTGTTTCACTTATTCTAATGGTTTTACACCATTTATTTTGGAAAGGAAGGGATTTCTGCAAATGAATGAATGAACAAGTGAACAAACAATAAAATAGTTGCAGGACCTCAAAGAGTTTTGCAAACACACATATGCCACTTCATCCACCACTGATCTATAGCCAACCTCCTGAGCCAAAAACAGTTTAACAGTATTCAGTCGCAGCAGATGACAGAACGATGAAATGAAGCAAAACACCATACCTGCTTGGAACTGCTGATTAATTTGTACAGGCCAAGTTTATTCAGCTAAATGATAAATTTTGCTAAAATTAAACACCCTTATTCTTGGGAATGATACCATGGCATATTTAATTATCCATTATACTCAGGTCTTTCTCCTCCTTTTGCTAGGAAATAGTCCTGAGATGATGTGTTGGAATTTTACAGGTGCCCCAAAACCTTTAATTCCAGGTTAAGATGCTAATAGATAATATAGAAATGGGATTTTTTACTGACAATTTCCATTGGGCAGTGGACACAGGGTGGCCCTGTTGTTTCCGTTAGGCCTACCAACAGCAAAGATCACGACGTTAGATTGGGCTTCATTCTTTCCTTTGTAGATCAAGAATGATAATGAGCATTATACTCTCCATCTCCAGGGTTTCTCTTATGCAGACTTCAGCCTGAGATGCTGAGGAGCACAGTGCTTTGGCTTCCAGCGTATCAGTAACATAAGCATGACACTCAAATCTACTCTTTTCTATCGATCCTTAACCCTGTGGACTCCACAATCTCTCAGTGCCTCTCAGGAACAGAGATGTAGGTGAAAGTAAAATGGCTACGGTTCCATCTGGACAAGACAGAGCGAGGCTGGTGGCTTGGGACAAACATCTGAAGCCAAGGGTAAAAACATAAGACTGCCTCTTCTTTGAGGATTATTTCCAAGCTTTGCAAGGTCTGTAAACAGTCTCAGAGGTAAAATTTAACCATTATTCCTCCTGGATCCTTTGGATAAGCTATAGCACAAAACGCCTCATTTCATCTTGGCTTAGCCAGGAAGGCATGACTCCATGATGAAGCCATGAGCACAGTGATCCCCTCCCCTGTGACTTCTAGACCATTATCTTCACTCTTCTTGGGGAGCTGTTGAAAAGCACTGCAGCAGAAAGCAGCAGCTCACTTCTTGAAAAAGAGAGGCATATGTTCCCTGCTAACTATCTGTTTTACAGAAGATGTTGACTGTAAATGGCTTAAGATCCAGCTGAGAAAGAGCCTCTCCTCCCTTTGCATCTCAGCAGTAGTTATATACTTGCCATCACTGTTGCTGGATCATTCTTGCCATTCCTTCCTGGAGGTGAACTCTCCAGAACAGGTACAATATGTTCTCTGGGGAAAGCCCAGGCCTTTGGACATCCCTCTCTCTTGCAATTCACCACAGTCTAGGTTCGATAAACATTAACAAAATTAAAGGTCAAGCTTTTCATTAGCCAATGGGAACCCCATTGCAGAAGATTATTGGAGATAATAGCATGTCTCCTCTTAAAGACAGCATCCATCATATCATTCAGGGTATGTCTATACATTCATTAATGAGCTTTTGGTAATGCATTGAATTTAGTACCTCCATTGTGAGGTACTAGAAAAAGATGCACTAGCCTATTTTAATATACATTAGCAAAAGCACACATTTTTGAGGATACTTTAATGCGCATTAAAATAGGCTAATGCACATTAAAGTACATGTGTAGATACACCCACCATCACTTAAATGGGGCACTGGTTCAATAGAGCTTGACACCAAAAAGACCAACCTACTGAATCATCAACACCACTTTTTATACAACTCAGGTTTTTCTTTCATGGCTCCCATTCACAAATCAATTTGGTAACTTTGTGTGTTCTGAAGAAATAGAAGCCTAAGGTGTCGACAAATGAAAAAGAAGGCACACCCCCTATCCCCTCAGTGGAAATCACTTCCTTCTTTTCCGCCGTACAGTTTCTTGCAGCTAACCTCACTGTTTCCAACTTTCACCTGAGAGGGTGACATGGATTTCCTTCGCAAACAGTGATGCCGGTTAGTTGCATACATTTCACCAGCAGTAGCTACCACTCCTTTCACTGTCTCTAGAGGAAACCAAAGAGATCTTTAAAAAAAAAGATACCCAGTCTCTGCTGACTAAACAAGAAGAAATCCAGCCAAATTCTCTTCGACCCCTAGATGTCTTGCATGAGACTATAATTCTTTGACTCCCATTGGTCCTGCTGCCAGCCCAAACTTCAGAAGTAACTTTCAGCACTTTTCCCCAGCAGGAACCTGGCCCGTTGATCTAAATACTCAACCAATTTCTAGTTCAGTGCCACTATAATCACTGGACTTAAAACACTGAACAAGTTTCAGCACTGAATTGGTTTATGATCTTGTCCCAAGCCTGAAGACATTAAGAAATGCATTGGGAAAAATGCCTAAAATTCAAACCAAAACAAAATAATGCCCTTACATGCCAATAAGACTCACTCTTCTTGACTGAGCATGACAAAGACAACTACACGGTGGGCTGTGGTCAAAGAGGTAAAATTAGGTTCCCTTGGAAACAGGATAATTTGGCAGACAAGGAAAACCAGCACAGTGTAACTCAGATGCTAAAGGTTTTGTAAAAGCCTTTTACAATAAGCTGATTTTCAATTAGGCTTAGACCCTTCATATTTGTTGAGGGTTCTGTAAGTGCCATATCACAAGGCAAAACCAACCGACTGAGTGCTCTTTGTTTCTCATTTCTGCTTGACAGGGAGAATAAAGGGAACTAACTGCTTCTATCACATCTTGACTTTAACACTCGTGACTTTCACTCAAAAATCATGACATTTCAGTCTCTCATTTCTTCCCAGATGACTCTAAGTGATCTGGAGGCTTGGGAAATGTTTCCGCTCAATGCACCTACTCAGCTCTCATTAATGCTATTGAGGAGTTATATCTATTAATGGAGCAGATAGCCTCTTTGTCTCTAAAGCATTGGTTTTCCTATGGAGTGGTTTGGTTAATACGCTACCTAAAATTTTAACTGGATTGGGAAGTCTTATTCCACATTACAAAACCCACTAAACGGAAAATAGTACCGCATCTTTCAATCATATCAGGCTTTCAGGATCATCAGTCCATGAAAACACCCACTGAAATCAATGATATAAAAACTGATGGCAAGCTTGGGAAGAAAATACATTTGGAGGTTCTAGTGTACAACTTCTAAATTGGCAGACATAGAAAAGGAAAAATAAGCAACTGTCCTTATTGCCAAAGGTTCATCTAAACACTCTGCTGGGAGACATTTGCTTTCAGTGAAATCATTTTTATTTATTCTTTTATTGTGGTACCATTTAGAACCCCTACTAATGGGCTAGAAATGTATTGTACAAGGTAGTTTATAAAACACATAATATGATATTTACTTGAATACAAGATGACCCTGAATATAAAACGACCCCCCTACCGCAATAATTAGATTCCTTACATGGAAAATTTATAAATGTGTTATAATTTTCCAAGTATAGAATCTAATTGTTGGAAGTTCACCTTGAATTTGTCCCTCTCCCACTGCTACAGCAGGGCAAATAAATCTGGGGTCAGGTAGCCCCCTTGTTCTCTGCCACCCACACCAACTTTTCCCCCATCACCCTTACTATCAGACCCTGCTCTTCCTGACCACATAGAAGCGAGGAGCAAAATTTGCATATAGGCATATTAGTACAGGTACCCATAGACTTAGTTCGGGCAGAACTGACAAAAAGTTTCCCTTTTTGAATCTGCTACAAATTTTAGCACAGGCACTCCATAAATACACTTTTAAGCTGCACTTCGGTACCTACTTATATATATAATACAAACTGAATATGATATTAGTTCAGAGTCAAAAGGCTCATGATTTACTACACAGTTCTCTGGGCTGGGCCCCAGCATTTCAAGCCATGGCGATCCCACAGCTTAGCGCACTTCTCAATATGTGTTTATATTCCAGCTACCCCAACAAAGGATTCATGTGTTCATTAGCACCCCTCCCTTCTGCTTATGACTAGAAATGGGTGTTTTTATCATGAGTCCTGAAATCATACAAAAATTTATATGCAGATGAGGCCTTTTGGCTAAGATCGAACATAGAATTTTTGGCACCAAGGAAGGATGTCAGGGCTGGCTCTGGCCCTTTCAGTACTGGCCTGGTATTGCAGTACCTCCAGGTCTGCGGCCAGTTCTTTGAAGCGGGAACACTTGCCTATTTTTTAAGGGCCACAAAAAAAAGGTTTCCATCAATATGTTTACCTTATGTGGGTCATATATTTTATATTGTTAAACTGCGTTTGGCAGCAATTTAACAATACATAATGTATTCAATGAGGTTTCCTTGTATATGAGTCTGTGGAGAGGTGGGCGGTATGAAGAGGCATGTGACTGAGGCCTGACAGCATGGCCTAAGCTTGCTTCAGTGGTAGGCCAGGAGCACAGTAACAGCTGGATGCCATCTGCGAAGCATGGGCTGCAGTGTAGGGGAGGTTCAGAGCCACGTACAGCGCCCCTTGGCATTGGGGCATAAAATGGGCAGCTTTCCACCTTAATTATCATCATATTAATTACCAACAAGGCATGGCAGCCGAATCACGTGGGTGGTGTGCCCAAAGGCAAGTGGGGAACCTAGCACTGTGGCTAGGTGGGGAGCCCCACTTTGCCACAATGATAATAAGATGAAAAGGCTTTTTTTCCCCATAGTGATTGGGTGGGGGGAACTTTGTCTTGACGTTGAGTAAACACAGTAAAAACAGTCTCTGCCCAACAATCTTAATACTGTACAAATTATGGAGTGCACATGCATAACAGGTAAGTAAATAATTTACTTAGCTGCATAATACACTGACAGTCCAGTGTATTGCCTATCGTATACACGGTAACAAATACTGACTATCTTCAGTTATCAGAACATACACCAATAAACTGGGGACTGACTGGCTAAGCAGATGCTCTGTAGAAAAGGACCTGGGGTTACAGTGGACAGTAAGCTGAATAAGAGCCAACAGTGTGCCCTTGTTTCATAGTTTCATAGTAACTAGGGTCAGAAGGGGCCTAGAGCAGGCCATCTAGTCTGACCCCCTGCCAATGGCAGGAAACAAGTGCTGGGGTC
>JAGPOW010002742.1:9040889-9067470 GCA_030014935.1 Caiman crocodilus | reverse complement strand
TAGACAAAGACTAGCTGGGTTGATCTAACTGGGGATAGTCCTGCTTTGAGCAGAGGGTTGGACTAGACCTCCTGAGGTCCCTTCCAACCCTAATTTTCTATGATTTTATGATTCATATTAGCTATGTGCAAAAACAACTTAAATACATAGCATCTTTCAGTTCTACTACCTACTTTGTGACATACTTATACTCCAGTTAACTGTACAGAAATGGTGAGGAGAAGCAGTGATCAAAGGGCTGCTCTTAGAAGTCTTTAAAATGATGGGAACTAATCAATTTAAGGGTTGCTATCTCCCCTCATTTTACAGGCTTCTAAGCTGTGCAGCTTTTAGCTTCCCGAAGCTACTTCCTGTTGCTCTCAAGGCCTCTAATAGCAACCTTGGAAATCTCAGAAACCTTAAACATGATGAGAGCCAGTCAGTGTCAGGGTTGCTAATTTCACAGCACTGAGAGCGCTATGTACTTACCAGCAATGTTTATATTAAGTTCTGATATTCCAAGTAAGGGCTTAGCCTTTTTTCAGTCCTGAGGCTACACATTTATACAAAGTACACTGAACTCTAAAAATGAGTCAAAGCTTCAACATATTCAGAAAAGGCAAGGAAGCAATTTAAGTAGCAGCCACTGGGGTCCACGAAAGTCCCATCTGGAATGAGTGATAGGAGATGCCTGGAAGCAAAGACTTTCTTATTTCCAACCTGTGAAGTCCAATGAGAAGGTTCTCAGACACCATTGGATGTGCCATTGAATGACTAGAAGTGTCACTGAGACAGTATTTAGAGTCACTGAAAAGCTTTTTCATTGAGGTCTTAACAACTGCCCCAGTAAATCCATGTGTCACATATCAAAAGGGAGGGGCTATTAAACAGATCCTACTGCCTGAGACAGTGCTGAGCTCACACATATGTGCCTATACACATGCCTATACATTGTAATTAGAAAGCTTCAGCATAGCATCACTGTCATGTGAATAAGCCCCTGCACGTTTAAAAATGGCCACTGTGACACTTTATCTAAACCTCGTCTAATGAGGTTTAAATAAAGCATCCCACAGCCATTTTAAACCTGCAGGGGCTTAATACACATGAAGGTGAGGCATTTTAATTAGGGCGGCTCTCCAGAAACTGCTCAAATTAAAACATACCCACCCTACTCCCAAACATGTAAAGACAGCCATGCAGTTGCAAACAGAGGTTGTGCAGTTGGAAATAAATACAGAGCTTTCCACCCAAGTGCCATGAGGTGGAGAAACAGAGTAGATGAATAAATAGCTGTGTCACTTCCAGCATAAAGGCTCCAGCACTGGAGCTTTTCAAATACTGTGTTTAGAGAAAAAGCACAAGGTCTTGGGATTCATGGGCAACATTGCAAAGATATATGATCCCCACTCCAAATGCTTTCCACAGATTACATGCCTGGGGCAGAGATAAGGTAAATGTTGATATTGAAATTTCTGTTACTTACCCATAATTCCACAAGAGAAGAGAGTAGGTCCTTGACTCATCTTTGGGGTGTGCTGAAAACAACCAGAAAAGCTATTCATTTTTCACAGACTTGACTGGTTCATTAGAAGTCATTCCAAACTGTAGGCCCTATCTGCCATCGTAACTAGCATTAGTAGTGTGAGAAAAGGGAGTAAAATCAAGCCCTCACTGACTCGCCCAAAGAAGTATTTGGTCTGGCTGATGGCAGGACAGTCTTGGGCCTCAACCAAAGCACTACACTTCCTTCATCTTTCTCCAGTTCACCACATTTTTCTAAAACTTCCAAATAGCAGCATCAGGGCCCATCATGCAAACCTGTACTCATGCATGAAACCCTTCCCCATATGAGCAGTTCTGCTGAAGTCAGGCACTCCTCATCACATGACCCACAACCCTAAATGCTGGAGGAGCTCAACAAACTGCTGGACTTCAGCAATAATTTTGTGTCGGGGCAACAAGAAACAAGCAGATTGACTGGGATTTGAATCCCTGAAAGGCTCATTAAAGTTCCCAATCAAGATACCAAAAGACAAATGCTTTCTATATAAATGCGTAATGCACTTGTAACAGGCAGCTCCTATTTCAAAGATTTTTCAAAGGATTCTCACAAAATTTGGATTGTTCTTCTCTTATTAATAAGACAGAAGGGCAAATACTACTTATTGACAACACAATTCCAGCAACATTTTCATGGTTTTCATTTTAATTCGCTTTCCAAGAATTTTTCTCCCGACAGCATAACCATGACTTCTAAAAACCCCCATTTCAGCTTTATGTACAATCAATCAGGATGACTTTAAAACTGCAGGATATGTTAGCACTGCTTATAAAACCAAACATCCACAGTAATTGTTCTTTGGTTGTGGGAAATGTCCATATTTGACCCCTGAAATTTCCTCCCTGCAACTCAAGGTCACTTAAATACAATGGTCATTACTTTAGTTAAGTAAAGCAACAGCATAAACTCCAAGGTGATTCATTTTGCCAGAGGTGCATTTTATCTGGGTTTAGGTAACTGTGCTGGCATCAACTTTTTTCCTAATTGCTATTTCAGATGTTGCCTATGTATGTAATAATGTGCTCGCTCCTGACAACTCCTATGAAAAGTAATCCAATGGAAGGATGCTAATCACTATGCATAATGCCATAAACACTGTAGTCTACTTTAGAGTGACACAGAGGTAGGGAGTGCCAATTTTCCAGATTGGCAGAAAATATTTGAATTGTAAGCCAAGTTTGGCCCCCTTTTCAAAGCATGCTGTCACTCTTCAGAGAAAGTAAAATGTTTCTCTATCAGGATTGAATTTGTTTTACAGGGAAGTTTAAATTAGCCAAAAACCCAGGATGCAAAAGAAAGGCCAAATTAAAGTTAACATGATACCTGAATGTACTACAAAAACCAATATTTTTGAGCCTATATGCTCACGCAGCAAGCATCAAAGAATAGCAGGCATTGGCTTGAGACAAAAGTTAACACCTAGAAATGAGGAAGAGAGAAACAGTTTGGCATGACATACGTTCCTATATTAAGTATAATTATCATTTCATAAGACAGGTTTTGCCCCAAAACTGGGAAGTAAAACAATGAAGTGGTCCATTGGGGATTTTATTTGTTTTCTGTTGATATGGTTTTATTTTTGTTGCTTTCTCTTTCTTTTTTTCCATTTATTGTTATTGGTAAGTGCAGCCACCCTGCTGCTAATAGGGGTTATAGATTTTCTTCGGCTTCCACTCTTTGCTAATCCACACCTACAGAAACCAATGTGAAGATGCCTAGTGCCTTCAGTGGTATTTTGTTCAGACATCTATACCAATTTAACATTACAGGTAAACAGGGAAATAAGAGACGTATAACCAAACCATGATTACAGTACTGCCGTACTACCAAGAGTGTGATAGACACATAACAAACAGAGAAAAGACAAAAGCCATGCACTGATGCAACTGTATTTGAACTGGGCTCCACGCCATCTCAAGAACTAACTTTGCCCTCAGCGGAGGGACTGGGTGGGCTGCTTGTCTTATTTTACTACTGTCAGCTGCAGGTGCCTTGATAGTAGACAGACCACATTATATTCACCCCAAACCAGTGAATCAAAGCACTGGTCTCATTACTAGCATTGCTTAGCACTTTGGCAGTTGAACCTGTTCAGCCTCCACAAGAGATGGCTGAGAGGGGATGTGGTGGCCGTCTATAAACTTACCAAGGGGAACCAGCAGGGAACGGGAGAGTCCCTGTTCCCCCCCGAGCACTACCAGGAGTAACTAGGAATAATGGCCATAAGTTGGCTGACAGTAGGTTCAGGCCAGACATCAGGAGGCACTATTTCACAGTCGGGGCAGCTACGATCTGGAACCAACTTCTAAGGGAAGTGGGGCTCACTCCTACCCTGAGGGTCTTCAAAAGGAGGCTAGATAATCACCTAGCCGGGGTCATCAGACCCCAGTACTTTCCTGCCATGGCAGGGGGTCGGATCTGCTCAGGTCCTTTCCAACCCTACCAACTATGAATCTATAATCTTCACTGGGGCTAAGATTTCATCCCAGATTGTTTGTAGCTACAATACTAACTCACTGTGTGACCCTGGGGTCACTGCACCCCTCTACTTCAGTTTTTCCACTCTGGGGATAATGATCAAGCACTCGATGTCTGGCAGACTAATAAAATTGAAAGGAAAATAAAAATTGAATGCTGCTCTGCACATCCTTTACATATTCCATTCAAAGAGGGCAAGTTCCTGTACAAACTCTAATGGTATAAGCCCCCAGAGCCTGAAGAAGTGGGCTTACCCTACCCTAGATATGGGGAAACCGAGATGCAGCATGGTACAAACTCATCCCAGGTCTTCCAATGTGCCAATGGCACAACTAGGCTTACAGCCTTGACCCCCTGTGTCCTAGGGCTCTGTTCCAGCTACTGGAGATGCCTCTCCTTGTCCCTGGAGTAAGACAGTATTGGAACACTAATGCATCCAGTAACGTTACCGAGAACACTGAATCTTCCGTTATTTTTAAGTATTCTTTTCCAAAATGTAAGCTCTTGTCAAATCATCTTCTGGTATTTGAAAACTCTCTCTGACTTCCTTGTCTTCTCCTTCACTCCATCCTATCAGGTTAGTCTGCTGATTTCCCTCTGCAGACTCATGTAATCCAACCATCCCACCCTACCGCATGCCATTAGCTATTAGGTAACACTAACGCAACATGTTGCACTGTCAGTTACGTGGGTCCTGAGTTTACATTTCATGTACCCTCAAATGCTCACTTATGGCATACATCTGCGAGACATTCCCCACCAGGCACTGAGTAGACTCATCTCCTACTGGTTCAGCATCTTCCCTTTGCTCTAGAAGCATTTACCAGCAACAACACCTTGTTCTCATTAGTTTTGTGCTCCTTGACTGCTGTGAGATATCCACACATGTCTGAGACTAGCACCGACTGTTTTGCACGCTGAGCTTTTACTCAGATTGAGCTCTAATACTGTCCCCCTAGGCCACTTTTGTACTTGGTGCTTTCCAGATATTTGTTCCTAATTTGCACTTGTGCTATTTATTTCTCCTCTTTAGGTACGCTCAGCTCAGAGTTGTGCTGCCCCAATTCATTTGCTCTTTCTGTCTCTTTTGCTCTTCCTGCCCCTCTGATTTTTCTGTGTTGTCAGGTCATTCTGAATTGAATTTGCATCTTTTTCTTGATTGTTAATGAAACTGCCCCACTTAATACTGCTCCCCACTTGCTCATTGGACTACTAATGATGACAATCTGTTTGCTGTTAGTCAAACAACTACTAACCCATGCTATTCATCCAGCTGGTATTTATCCAGTTTTGTAATACATTATTATATGACATGACATTGAATGCTTTACTGAGATTCAAATGTAACAAACACCCCGTATTCTTGTTGTTTACTAAAGATCACATCCACAGCTGTTGCAAATGAACATGGCTCATTTGAAATCACTGGATCAATGCTTTTTTTTTTTTTTTCCAACTGAGAATCCTGTCCTAAATACAAACTACAGAAATATTATGTAGCTTCCGTGCAACTAAAACAAGCAAAGAGTTTTGAATTAAGATGTTTTGAATCTTACCAGCTCAGTCCTGCATGTTACAGATTCAGCACCTTTGTTTTCCAGAGTTTTGGTTAAGATCATCACCATGGTAATGAAGTCATGCATTGGAGCCCATTAGAGTACAGGCAAAGGTCACTCTCAGCCATGTTCTGGCAAAGCCTCTGTTTCGATGCATTTTCCCAAGCGAAAAGTTCAGTGGCACCAACTCCTGACTGCCCACTCACAGGATGATTTGACAAGAATAGCTTCCAAATGCTGGTGAGTTCCTGCACACAAAATCAAGGAACAAACTTTTAAAGCAGTTCGCAAACCAGAAAGCTTTAAAGCAAGCCTAGCAGAGAAGGAGGGAAAAGGTATGAGACAAATATTCATGGAAGTAGCCATGAAAAATGAATAGTGGTCTGCATTCTCGGTTTGTATTTAAAAAAAAAAAATCTGGGAATTTTTCAGGGTTTATCTTTGAAACATAAAAACCAGGATGAAATCAGGATAAAAGGAAGAAAATTTAAAAAAAAAATCAGTTTAAACTGGAGGGGGGAAAAAAAAAAAAAAATCGGTGGTGAGGGAGGGAGTGAGGATGAGACTTAGGAAGAGGTCGGGGAGCGGCGCGGCACAGCCCGTTGGCCGCTCCTGGAGCTGCAGCAGGGAGCAAAGTGGAGCGAGCTGTCAGTGGGTGCAGCGCGAGGCTCTTGCTGCTATGCACCCCCCCAGGAAGGCTGTGGGCTGGGGGGGCCTGTGCCAGGCTCTTCCCAAGGTGTGCGCACCCCTGGATCAGCAGCAGGAGGCACATGGCACCATGCCTGCCTTTCTTCCCTGATTGCATTTGTGTCCTTCCCCACTCTTGCAGCAGCTTGCTGCCAGGCTGCCCTGGCATTTGGGGGAAGGGGGAGTGGCATGCAGCCAGATGTGGAGGGGGAAGAGACCCAACCCTGGCACTGGCACCTCCCACCCCGCCCAGCGTCAGAGCTGGGTGCCCCCCACCCTACGGCAGTGGCTCCAGCCACCCTCCCGCGGGCCCTACACGGCCACCACCGCCCCCTTGCTCCTCATGTGGCTGGCACCACCGCCCCCCTCCACATCCAGCTGGAAACCTGTGCCTCAGGTAACTGGCACAGCGGCACTTTTAGCTTACCAGCACCACCCGTTTTTCAGTTTAAATCCCTGTTAACTAGCACAAGTGAGGAATGCATCATTCCCCACTCATGCCAGTTAACAGGGAATTTAACTGAAAAATGGATGTAAATCAGTAAAAACTGAATGACTTAAAAAAATCAGGGAATTTGTCAGTGAAAAAAAAAAATCGGTAAAAACTGAGAATGCAGAACATTAAAAATGAAGTGACGCACTTTAGGGAGGATGTAGACAGCATTGAGAGGGTCCAGAGGAGGGCCACTTGCATGATCTGGAGACAGCAGGGCAGACCCTATGAGGAGAGGCTACGAGACCTGAACCTGTTCAGCCTTCACAAGAGACGGCTGAGAGAGGACCTGGTGGCCATCTATAAACTCACTGGGGGACCAGTGGGAAATGGGAGAGACCCTGTTCCCCCGAGCACCTCCTGGAGTAACAAGGAATAATGGCCATAAGTTGTTTGAGGGTAGGTTCAGGCTGGACATTAGAAGGCACTACTTCACAGTCGGGGCAGCTAGGATCTGGAACCAAGGGAAGTGGTGCTAACTCTTACCTTGGGGTCTTTAAGAGGAGGTTTGATAATTACCTAGCTGGGGTCATATGAGTCCACTATTCGCTCCTGCCCAGGGCACAGGGTCAGACTTGATGATCTACTTAGGTCCCTTCCAACCCTACAACTATGAAACTATAAGAGCTAAGCCTCAGCCTGTGAACTGTGCACAAACTTTGCACCAATAATCTTGCTTTGGATACTGGATACTGAAGAGAAATATTTATTTTAAGCATATTGTCTCCCTCTATACCTTTGTGATTACCATTATACAGGGTTTCATGAGCTTTGTGTAGTTTAACATAATCTTAACATGGCAGGTATGCAAGTACCTGAAATGTGTAGAATATTAGTTCTTGAGCTTTGGTGTGCATACCAAATTACAGATGTGGGTATTATACCTTGATCGCATGCACTGATAGGTAACAGCACGTAATTATATCTTGGAAGACAGTCATTTTATGGTGCCATAAAAAATTATAGCACTACATGCAGCATGAGGTTTGACGTGTTCTACTTTCCCTTTGTACAAATTTTAAAGACTCATAACAGCTTTGAGGTTTTCAGATGGAAGGAATCATCTAAATGGAGAGTATGTGTCCATTATTACTAGCTGGCATTTCCATGAGCGCTGGAGCTATTCAAATTCTGTCCCAGCATAATTCTAACAGGGCAAGATCATTCAGTTTCTACTCATACTTTACTCAAGCAAAACACTCAAGTAAAGCAATGGGCCAAATGCTAAAATCTGTACTTACATCTAGATTGAGTCTTCATGTCTAAATTCCTATAGTATATGTGTGGTGGATGTGTTTAGAGAGAGAGAGAGAGAAAGTGAACAGGAAACACTTCCCTCGGAGTTTCTCCTAAACTGCTCTATTAAAACTGGGAACTAGGAGCTGTCCTCTCCAAAGAAACTGACTCTTTGGAGTCACCAACATCCCAAAGCCAATCTCCACAAGGCTCTGTGTCTTCAACCCAGCTCTAAGCAACCTAGATCTGTCAAAGCCCAGCTAGGGGTTCCCCATCATGGAGGTACATTATCTTTAGTGTTCCACATTCTCAGTTTCTACCCATTTTCACTGATAAATTCCCTGATTTTTTTAAGTCATTCAGTTTTTAATGATTTACACCCATTTTTTCAGTTCAAATCCCCATTATCCAGTTCAAGCGGGGAATGGTCCATTCCCTACTTGTGCCAGTTAACAGGGATTTGAACTGAAAAATGGGTGGTGCTGGTAAGCTAGAAGTGCTGCTGTGCTGAGGCACAGCTTTCCATCTGGATGTGCAGGGGGGAGAGGTGGCAGCCACGAGAAGCGGGGGCTAGGGGTTGGCAGTGGCTGCGTGGAGGCCGGGGGAGGGTGGCTGAAGCCATGGGTGACTGGTGCTACCTTAGTCAGGGGGCATGTGGCCCCCCCAGAAACCAGTCAGCAACCGGGCGAGGTCCCCCCGTGGCCAGTCTCACCAACTGGAAGGGGAGAGGGGAGTCCCCTCTCGACCAGTTGCACCAACTGGGAAGTATCCACATCACTCCTGGAACTGGCTGCAGTGCTCCAGCTGGCGCTGCTGCTCCCCAGCCAGTGCTTGCAGTGGGGCACCGGCGCTCCCACCTGCTCCCCGTCCCCATTGCCTAAGCAGGGAATACAGCTTGTCAGGGGATGCACCAGCACTGTCAGGGGGCGTGTGTGTAGCCCCTTGCACCCTATGCATCACCACTGGCTGGAGCCACTGCCTGGAGGTGCAGGGCTTCTGGCTCTGACCCTGGGCAGGGTGGGAGGTAAAAACTGAGAACGGGGAACACTAATTATCTTTCATCCACTGATTCAGCGGGGGCACCTCCATTCCTTCCAACTTCTTCATGGGTCCCTGGATCCATGGAGTGCCCGTTGCATAGCTGGGATGGAGACTGCATATTTAAAAAGGAAGAAACCAAGTCTTGTATAGAAATGGCCAGGCAGCCCAACATCAAGCTAGAAAAGCCCATTCCTTTCTCAGCTTCTGGTAGCCTCTATGGCAAATGCCCTGCTACGAAAAATCAGACCAAATGCAATTCAGATCTGATTATTAAAATCAGAGTTCTTCCAATACAATTCCCCTACTCCCACTTTACTATTTGGTTGCCTTATAGTTAAAGGAACCAAGAAAATAATTTGCATGCGTGATCTGAATAGTACAGAACATCTCTCAGAATATGCAATTAAAACCAAATTGCTATATGCTAAGGATAATATTTGAGAAAATGCTGCTAAAGCATTAAAACTCATTATGAACTGATATTGATTTGCTTCCCAGCTTGTAAATCATATTTTCTTGTTTACTTGGATTAGAATTTGTGGTGGGTTGAGATTGCTCAGTTAAGGCCAGCTGGCTAGTAAAAAGAAATTACCTACTATTGTTTTATAAGAAGAAGGTTCATCCAGAGTGCAAACTTGGGGGTGGGGGAATCGATACTTTTTCCAAAGATTTACTGTTTGAAAGGGCACACAGTAGAGTCTTGAGATTCTTATGTCATATTGGTTGACTTAAATGTACAATTTACTGGTAGCTTCCACATAAATCTGAGGGTAACTCTATGACCAAATGGAAACTGTCAAAGCTAAAAGCAAAGAATGTCAGGCAATCAAAATTACACATAATTAGCTGAGCCCAAACCACATCATTGTATCGCACTGAGTCCGAGTTTAGGTAAGGAGAGCGAGCTGTAAAAAACTGGCAAAAAAAATGGTGTGGCCAGAGGCCCAGAACTAGTCTACTATGACTAATAAAAGGATAACAAATGTGTAACCTGCACAGTGCTTCTCACTGTTCAATACTTGATGGCCCAATGTGGGGTAGTCCTCATGTATACAAACACACAAGTTTCCAATGCTGGAGCTAAGAAAGAACAGAGTTGAGGGCCCAAGCCTCAGCTGATTCTTTCTAGTTGCAGGCAAAATTGTGATCACATACATGCATTAACTTGCCCATTAGAGAATTTCATGTTTCTGTAGTATAGCATGTTTGTATTTTTATAATGCATTTATTTACATTGCAGCAGAATCCAAAGGTGCCATTCAGGGAAGGGTGCCTCATTGTGTCAGGCTCTGTACAAACATATAATAATAAAATGTCCCTGCCTAAAAGAGCTAACAATCAAAACATGTGATAAGTGACCAACAGATGAAGATAAATACACAGAGGAAGGTGGGAGGAAGGACAAGGTAACATAGAAACAATCAGATTAGTTTAATAGCCTGTACTCATGGTACGTTCCCATTTCACTCACTGTCGAGTGCTTTGTACCAGGATCCTAAAACATGCAACCAACCTCACCCTTTGACAGGCTGCCAGGTGAACAGTCAGCACACATCCCACAATGTCACAGCAGTGGGTAGAGAATTTGGGAGCAAGACACTAGTGGAAACTTTTACCAATTGCAGGTATGCTTGTTATGAAGAATGAAAGGGAGGTGAAGGATGCTGAGATGAATTTCTTAAGTGTTCTTGCCAGGTATGTGACATTTTGTGAGTGTTGATTTTAATAATCATGAAAAATTGCAAACCTTTCCTAGCCTTACTGAGGATCTGTGAGCAAGAGACCACTTTCATAAAGAAACTTAGGTTCCACTTGTCACTTAGTCTCCATGCAATCAAAACTGGATTGCAAAATGTCAGTCTGAAGTCATTCCTTTTAGAGGCTTACAACATCTCCGGCATAGATACTATTTCTGCCACTCCACACTTGCAGCTTTTTTCTGTCTGTGGGAGGGGATAGGAGTTACGTTTATTTTCCTCATCAGCATGACAATATCTAGAACTAGATGACCTCTCTGACTTGTGGAGAAGACTTTAAAAAAGGGAGATCCCAGCTGTGCCTCTGCAGATTCATCTCTTCTTTGTGGGAATCCCCCTGGAAGTCCCCAACCAAAATTGTATAGGGTCAAGACTCCAGGATGGATGCTGACTGACCTTGTAGCAGATGGGAAAGGGCAGAGAACCAGCCATCCCACCATGTCAAAGCAAAGATCCATCTGGCTGGGGAGTCGATACCAGAGTTCAATGTGGAATTAATGTGCTGCTAGGTCTTTTCTGGGCTGAACCAGTAACTTGACAGAGACCAGTGCTTTCACCTTGATTCAGGACATGAAAGTCTCTGTGCCATCCAGCCCTCATTTGCCTTTGTCCTGGTATCAGTCCAGCGACTGAGAAGCGAGGAACCACAGTCTGCCCAGACGTCTACTTCTTCCCATAGTGCCGACAAGCTTGAGGTGCTTAATCTACCAATCACACTGAGACCCGCGCCTTCACATCAGGCTAAGTGTTCAAATTCTTGTATCAGTTATTTCCTTGACATCAGATAAACAACCTAGAGCTAACCTCAGTGACCTCTGAGTTCCCTTCACTGATGCATAACCAACAATCAGAGGTGAGCCAGTTAGGCCTGTCCCTTAATGTCAGGCTGGAAGTACCTATGACATGGTAGCTGTGATATGACAGCAGCTTGTCCATCAACAGCAGACCAGAAGCTAGAAGTGCAGACACCAATGACCAATGATAGTATGTCCACAATGCCTCCCGAGTGAGCCTGGGCACGTCACAGAGAAATGACTCCCATCTACTCATACCTGGTCCATACACATTCAGACCCACAAACAGCACAATAGATGGCTCAGACTAGCCTTTAGCACATGCCCCAGCCCTGGTTAGTACATAGAGGCCTGTACTTTGACATGTGTTTGTAAAGCTGGAGGAGTCAAGCCAGTAACATAAGAAAAATGCAAACCATGTCTTCATGCCAACAAGCCAGAGGTTTTAAAAGACCTCCCAGAAATCTGTCTCTTGGTATCGTCCGAGCATAATATGAATGAGGTATGTACCTCAGAGAGGCCTGAACTCTGACATCAGTCCAGGAAACTAGATCTTGCAGAAGCACGCGCCCTGAAATCAGCACTGAAAGATGCAGGTGCAGAGCCAATGACCTATCCTCTGCTGTCTGACCAATGAGGTAAAGATACTGAGTCACTCCACAGAGAGAGTGAGATAAACTGAGCCAACTAAAGGCGTTGAGTCAGGGATGCCACAAAGGCCTGTGCATTGACATCAGACCAGCAAACTACCGCTGCTGAGTCAGTGACATCAAGGTCTGCTCTTGAGAACGGGCCAGAAAGCAGCTTATGAGACAGTGATGATGACAGGGGCCTGTACCATCAGACCAGCATGCAAAAGCTGCCGCATTCGCGTCTTCACAGAGACCTGAGTCTTGACAAGACGGATGATGAGTCCGGTATATCAACATCACCCTGGCAAGCTACAGTTGCTGAGAAAACATTCATGTAAAAGGGAACTTGTGAAGGAAAGGAAACCACACAACCCCGATCCCCACAAAAAAAAAACACAAGAGTTCTCCATTCTTCTTTTGACACTGGGGATCTGATTCCCCTTTCTTCCTTTTCACTGCCTGGTGGAAATGAAGTGAGAGAAGTCCAAGTGGGAGCCGCCTTCACCAATTCCATTGCCATAGGCAAGGATCATTCAAACACAAAACACGGCCCGGTGATGGCTGAGTACAAGCCTTCCTTAGTCATAAACTTCCCGAGTCAGGCATGGTGGGGGAACAAGTCATTTGGCTTATGTCAGCTACCTAATTTATTAAATGGGGATATTTTTCTTTTCCCAGCATTGCCATGTGACTAATTTCACTGAGTCTCCAAAGTGCTTTCAGGTCTTCTAGTGGAAGGTGCTCTGCATGTAAATATGTGTTTTTCTGATGCTGAGTTAGGATGGCACAGCTGCCCAGAGTACTCAGCAACACTCAAGCAGTTAAACAATGTTCCCTATTAATAGGACATGATTTCTCCAAAGTAATTCTCCTTCCCTGAGGTAATAATTAATGCTTCTGCAACACACTCCTAGACACGCCCAGGACTGCAGCACGCAGGAGGCAGTAAAGATGACAAGTGTGGGCAAAAACATTTTTCTCTGGTTGGGCACAGTGCAGTTATGTTTTCTGTATTACCCCTACCCCTCCACCTCCCACCCTCCCACCCAAGGCACTTAGTGCATTAATGTGGTAGCATAACAATACTTTCTGTGGTCCTTAAAATGAGCTTTAATATCATCCAAAGATCTGCCTTGGTCCTTTCCCAGCACTGCCCAGTGCAGGGTGAGGTATTTGCAGATCTGACTTCTTTGCTTTAACTTTCATTTCTTGAAATCTTCCTCACCAGGAAATTGTAATAAAAAAGTCAAGCTTTCCACTAAAATATAATTTTTGGCTTCCATTCCTGCCTCCTAAAATTCCCAAGACATGTTATGACCTGAGATCAGCCATGTCCTGCCATGCCATATTGCAGCAAATCAATGCTACAAGAAGCAGAGAGAGATCCTCAGGTTTTCAGTGTCAGTACATTGTTCTGTTAAAAAAACCCACAATATGTAGTTGCGTGTTATTTTCCTGTCTCTTGCAGGCATAAGGTTCAGGTGTCAATCAGGCAGATAGTAAGAGATACTCTTATCAGCAGCATAGCCAGACAACTCTGCATGGAGCAGCTGCCTGGCACAGCACTTGGGGCAGCACCAACTCTTGCCATGACAACTTCTATGTCAGGAAACGGGCAAAATAAGAAGAGCTCTGATTAAATCTGTGAACCACATAAGTGATGAATATAGGGCCCAAAATGACCATGGCTTGGATGTTAACAAATAGAGATGGGTCAAAACTGAAGCTGTGGGCCAAATTCAGCTTTACTTTTAAATGGATGCAACTCTTTTGAAGCGAATAAAGTTTTGCCTGCTCCATATCCCCCGCAGTTATACTACTGCTCTTTACAAAACACTGAAATATTTTAAAAAATCATTTTCCTCACCTGCAATGAAATGAAGAAGAAGTGTTCACACCTAAGTCAAGATTAGATTTAAACGGGGCCTTAGATTTTGTCAGACAAAATCTCGCAAGATTTACTAAGGAGCTCTCATCACTAAACTGGCTGAAAATGTACTAGATGTCTGTTGATCCCATTAGTTTTCTACTCCTTAAACTGAATGTGAAACAGGCCTGGAAAGGCAGACCTCTGGTACTTTGATTTAACCCAGATTCAAAATTACAGTGGTGGATTCAGATCTGGAGTTTTAAACAGGAAATTTTCCCTCTCTCCGGTTTTGAGGTTCTGCAGGAATCAAGCATAAGGAGCTAAATTCAGCCAATATAAGAAAGCAAAACTCCACTACCTTCAAGAGTGCCATCCATTTACAGTAAAGCTGAATTTGGCCCACAGCTTCAGGTTTCACCCATCTCTATTTATTTGTTAACATCTAAGCCATGCTCATGTTTGGCCCTGGATTCATTTTTCTTGTGGTTTACAAAATTAATCAGAACTCTTCTTACTTTGCCCATTTCCTGACAGAAGCAGAAAGCTTATCACAAGAGCACAGTTCCCACCAGTTGACATACAGGAAGTAACATGATAGTGCTGAGCAAAAGAACCAAAAGATTATATGATCCTCGCAGTTAAGAAGTAAAGGAAAGAAGTACATGCAGGGCACTCACGCATCCTCTTACCTCTCAGCAGCCTGGAAGGAGAGACTAGATAGTGCAGGCTGGAGGCATCAGGCAACGCAGAACAGTAGCCTGATGCTATCCCAACAAGGCTAGTAGCAGCATATCAGAGCAATCATTGCAGCAGTGACATAATGCCTACGAATGGACACTGCATTTATCCCAAGACAAAGTGCAATCATTCAGATGTCCATGACTGTTGTTCCAGGACAAACCCTAAAAAGATTTATTAGAAAAGTGCTGTCAGTTTGTCCCGGGACACCACAGACCACACCTGAACACTTATCCTGAGACTTTATCATTGAGTCAACAGCAGAAAAGTGCCAGTGCACTCAGCCACTCACTAAGCCCCGACTGGAAGGGCTTGGAATGGCATGTGTACATGCCAATTCCAGGACTTTTCTGTTCTGGGACAAACACAGAAATAACTCGTCCCAGGATAAATGCAGTATCTGTTCCCAGCCAACATCGTCAATGAAACATATAGACAGCACCGTGAGCTTTCACTCATGCCCTTCAAGGTTGAGAAGATACTTAAATTGAAATAACTTTTCAAATCTCATTTATATTTTTGTTGTTTACTTCTCATGCTTTACCCAGCTTGGGCAGTGAATACTCACTTACTGTTCTTCTGGACTAGCACTGTGCGTTTCCTCAACCTGCAAAGGAATGTACAGATCCCAAAGCAACTATTTCCATACAGCCTACCAAATAACCAAGTCCACACTCTACTTCACGTGTGCAGTGCGCTCACTGGCAGGCAGCACAGATTCTGGCCATAGCCATTACTTTCATGCAGCTCTAAAACCCAGGGGGGTGAACACTGCTACCATTCACACTCCGACAAATTCAGCAGCTGGAAAAAAAAGGGGACAAGCAATGATGGCACTAACCCCGTGGGTGAAAGCAGTGAGTCTGACCCCAGCCCACAATGACATGCCAGTGAGCTCATGCGCCGGCGATAACCCATTCATATGAACTTCATGGGCCGCATCTGGTCCACAACTGTGCAAGTTGAACAGTAGGGCTGCACTGTATTGTGAAGTGCAATCATTCTTTTTAATTTTCTCTACCTCCTTGTGTCTGTGGGGAAATATCAAGTCAATGGCTGCAACCAAGCAGTTGGGTTTTTGGGTTTTTTTATAGTACTCACTGCAACTTTCACTTCTACATTTGTATTCTCTGCTAACATACTTCACCCTTAAAACCCTTCACTCCTGCTACATGTCTCTTGTATACATATGGGTTTCTTAAGAGCCCAATTCTGCAGTGGGAATTCTGGGCACAGAGTACTTTGTTCCTAGAAACTAATGAATAGACAAACTTAGAGCGGTCATGTATCCTAAACCCTTCTCGTTCACCACCCTCACATCCACAGTTAATTTTCCGAACAACTTACATCCCTCCCCAGGTACCATCTACTGGACATTGATGAACACCACTGGTCCAATCACCACACCTAGAAATATCCTGCACACGTTGTTCTCTATATTTCTGGCTGGAATATCTATGAAGAGTGCTCCGTACATGGAAACTGGAAACATTTAGCAAATAATTGTTTTTCCATATTTACTGCTTCAAAATCCAGACTGAGTGAAAGCATGTGTAACCTCTGCAGTTTTATAGAAAGAACTGAGGTTATCTCAGATCTGTTCTCGGAGACAATACCACAGCAACTCAGTGTCGGTATTTGAATAAACAACACTGTAAGGCAAAGATGCTACAGAAGACCACTAGCACTGCTAATCAATGCCAGAACAATTTGTTAGCCTATATGCAGACAGAGCCTGTGTTAAATCTCTGAAGTGAAGTAAACAATGTGCATAATTTGTATTCCTTTTATTTATCAACTACATGTATAGAACAATCTCGTATAGCTAATCTGGGATTTCATATTGTTCATTCTATAAATTAATGGTAAATTGCTGCCATTAGTATCAAATAAATGAATGAACATATAAATTATTGTCATGCATATCATCAGAGCAAAGCCTCCTTTGTCATCTGAAGATATATTTACTGTACCTAAAATGTACTGGCCTTTTTCCATAAACTATATCTTTGCTCACTCACCACTCACTCTTTTCACTCACACCTATCAAGAAGGGCTACCAAACTGAGTCCCTATTACTGACCCCAGCTTACACATGAAGCTGAAGAAAGTACTGGCTACTAGGAAAACCTGGCTCTAGGAGCAGAAGAACACAAAAAAAGGAGATCTAAAACCATTTCTAAATGTTACTGTAATGGCTTTGCTGAAGTGTGGCTCACCCTGAAAGCATAACAGCATGGCATGAAACCCTTATCACAGCATATCTGGGGAATGACCAATAAAACTCATTCATGATTTGCTATTTGTGACTAATGCAACTTTGCTAAACAGACATCAATCAGTCCAAGGGTTCAAGGGCTCTGAACTTGACAAATACTGCACCATCAGTCACCATTCTCCAACGGTGATGTACCCATGGTGCAGGGAGCCAGTAAAAGGACCTCAGTGATACATCAGTCAGTCAAAGATTTATTTGTGGGATTAGCAGATAATGTTCAATAACAAAAGAACATCATTACAATATGCTAGGAATAATGACTGTCTGAGAGTTCCAGTTTTTAAGCAGGCAAATGTTCCAGTGACTTTTGCATATGCAAAGAGTACAGTTCCTAATTCAGCAGCAAAATACTAGACCAGATCCTACAATCAATTCAAAATTGCACAGCCTTCATCAGCTGTAATGAAAAGAACAGAAAAGAAGCTTAGCTATAGGAATTTATTAAGATATAACATGTTTCCATTACTATGCCATGACTGACGGGAAGAAGGATGATAACAAATATAACATATGTTATATATACCACCCTTTCATCAGTATTCTTTACCCTGAAGAATATGGACCAGCATGTACATTTTACAAGCACAGATTTCAAAATGTCCTTAGAAAAGTGACCCTCTATATAGAGCAAATTAAAAAATTATTCAGTTCTACACACTCTGTCTCTAGGTAATGACTAATATAAAACCCATTTACAATGTAGGAAGGAAATGCAAAATGAAGATCAATTTCCATATATTTTATATGCCTTAAAAGAGTAAAAATGTATAAATCTTGAAGTACAAATCGCATTTCTGTATTGATTTTTTTAAAGTTCTGTTGCTCAAAAACTTCAGTGCAATGTTATATGCACGATAGCTGAAATGACTGAATTAAGATTCAGTTTCTGAATTAAATGCTCTCATGATAATGTGTCTTCAATTACTCTAAGAGGAAAATCAATTTGGGCATCTGTTTCACTTGGAAAAATGTATTTACAAACCTTTGTAAAAAAAAAAAAAGAAAAGGCAAGCATAATGAATCAGTTGTCTCAGTTTCTGAATCAAACTGACAGCCATCTGTCCCTCTCTTCCAGACTAGGGATTACCAGCCACTTCTGGTTTTATCACAAACTTTGACAAAATCAATGGAATACAAATACTTAGGTCCACAATTTGCTCCATTACCTCCCCTGAAATTAATACTCAAACATGACTTTGGTATAACTAAGAGTGAAAAATGTTCCCATCATCCCTGCTGCAAAATGTGACAATATCACTCTTAACATCCAGTGCCAATCCCCTATCTAGACTGTAACTCACATAGCTGTTTCAGCAAGCAAGGGTAGGTCAGGCCAAATCTCCAAGCTAAGTTCATCTTTTGGCAACTACTGGTTAGAAGACTACTGAAAAGGCAACATTTTCCTCAGAGCAAGACACAAGAGGTCAGTAACTCCAGTCCATTAGTTCCAGATAACACCATAAACAAAGTTATGGAAAAATGAATATGAACCAAAGCAAAGAACTAGCAATTTCGATAAAAATGGCTGTCCAAGAGGAAGAGCCGTGAATACAGTTTTACCATGAAAAATATAAATCTCACTTCCACCTACCAGAAAATTACAAGCTGAAGGAATGTATATGCACGCAATTACTCAGTTAGCAGAGCTTGACAAATTTCAAAAGGTTTACATGTCTGGTGTGCCAAACCTAATCCCCCTAAGCCAGACTCTGTGTACATTCTCACTGTCGATGCACCCCCAAATGCTATAAAATCCCTCTCCCTAACACAAATCATTGTTTCTATGTGCACAGAGACCACTGCTGAGTCTGGGGATTCCTGAGTAGCGCAGAAGGATGCAGGCCAAAAACCTTACCTCCAACTGTCTCGTTATAGCTTCTGGCATCAACTAACAAGAACTTGTGAGGAGTAGTCATCATTAATAACACCAACCACAAGAACCACATATACATAGTGCTTTGCTACATTTTGGCCCATATACTAAAGATTTTATTCTCCTTCTAGTTCTAGAGTCAGATTCCAATATCCTAAATAGTACCTTACTCCACGAACAGTTCTAGTGAAGCCAAGAGGATCCTGTTCAAGGACGATGCTGCTCATCACAAGTAAGGTGTCAGAATCAGGCACACTCTCCTCGTATTTCAATTTTCAGATATGTCATCAGAGGAAGGCAGGAGCACATTTCTAAGCAACGCAAAAATCAACTAGCATTCTCAAGGGAATCAACACAGCTTCAGAAAATTTGCATGGGACAGAAGTTATGTGATCAAAGGCAGCATCAAAGCCATAAATAGTGTAATATAATCACTGGTTAGTGTTCATGTAATAACATCTCCTGTGTCACTCAAATGTTTCCAGACTGATATGGAGAGATGACAACACGTCCATAAAATGAGATTTCCCAAGAACAGAGGTATTAAAGGACACAGTTCAAACTCATCTTTATTACCTCCAATCTAGATATGTCAACTCATAAAAGTACTTTAAATGATGGGTCTTGCATTCAGTTTGAAGGTTTGCTGAGGGAGGTGCGCGGGAACGCTGTTGTCATTGCTCTGTTTGGAAAAGCCTGCAGCTCTAAGGTTATTTTTACAATTATGTGATGCAGGGGTACATTTCCCTACTCCTCCATGAAAAAGTATGAAAAAAGGTCTGTAGTATGAAGAAAGGTGGCTGCATCTAGATGAGCGCAGCCGTGAGAGGTGTGGCACCACAAACATGTCTGCGGTGCCACATACCACCCATTTAGACATTCTCCACGCTGCAAGGGATCACTGCCCGTGCATGTGCATGTGCTGCTCCACCTTTTTTTTGTGGGTTTTTTTGACCTCTAGATATCCAGGGGTCAAAAAACCCTGCAGGGGAAAGAAGTGGAGCAGCTCCCACACAAGCAGTGCGTGCTGCTCAAACTGGAGCTGAGTCACCTGGAGCCACGCTGAAGCTGCTGGCCAGGCTCCACACGGCAGAACTGCTGCTGAAGCAGCCCCAGAAGACTCCCAGGACTCCAGGTAAGGCTGCTGGGATCAGCCCATTGCTGGTCCCAGCCTCCTCTACCCCACCTGGAGTAACTTGCTACACACCAAAGCATATGTGGCACTGGCGTTCCCCAGGTCCAAGTTGCAGCAGCACAAGGTGTGCCACTGCTATTTGCCCCTGGGCAGGACAAGTCCACGCTCGTCTGGATGTGCTCAGTTGTGTGCATTTCCCCATCAACATCATTTAGGGCCATTTATCCCACTTTGCTACCTTATTATTGAAAACTGAATTTAGGTAGGAGGAGAAGATTTATAGCCCACTATAAAATATCCTTATCACTCTTTTGGGTGGAAAACTAAGTCCCAAACATCTTTCTCCTCTAAAGACGTAGTGTTGTCTCATGATTAGAAAACAGAATTGCGAGTCAGGGTTTCCTATGGGGAAATCCTGGCCCCATTAAAGTCAATGGTAAAATTTCCATCAATTGTATTAGGACCAGGAGTTTATCCTTGGATCCTGTGTTGCACTGGAACAGTTACCTCTTGGCTCTGAATCTCAATGTCTCTATCTGCTAAATAGCTGTAATACTCCCTCATTTCACAGGGCTATATGCAAAGTGTGATGACTTCAATGTCAGTGAAGTATGTTAAGCCTGACACAAAGTCCTTCTCATCGATGGGGATTTTTCCATGGACTTCAAGAGGTTTTTGGATCAGGACTTTGAGAGCCTTAGATGAAAGATGAAAAGTGGCAATTACAAAATATTGTTATAAATCTTTTCCCAGGCCCATCTGCAACTGTCTCCCAAACAAATGCTTAATTGACTTTTCTGTTCATTTGAGCATTTATCCGAATCTGTGCATGAGGAAATGGAAAACGTTAAGGAAAACAAAGTTTATGAGAAATACCGCTGTATTTTATAGAACTGTATTAGACCCAAATCCACAGTCTACTTGTAAAATTTACAGTAGGACAACCACAATGCTTACACAGCTTGGTTACAGCTCAGGATAAAGTTCCTTACCAAGAAGCAATAAAATCTTGACTCCATCACATGGAATGATGCCTCTTTCTACAATATTTCCTTTCAACTTGACCTTTGTTTTAGATAGTATGTAACAGTGATTCAGTTTTACCACATAATGAAGGTAACTGATAAAGATCAGGTAGTTGCCAAGCATTGGGAAATATTTTCATTAAAAAGGAAAGTGCCACTTTAATTGTGTAGAGCTTAACAATTCTACTGTGCGAACATAGTGTAATGTAATATAATTTTATCTTGAATTAATAGTACAGCCATTAAAAAAAAAGAATAAGAGCAAATCCTACCACTGGTAGTTATAGGATACCCTTTTCTATGCCTAACAAGATACATTTTCACAATTAATTAATAAGTAAAAGAACTGCCTAGATTTAACATTTAAACTATGTGTACAGCAAAAGGAAAAGTAATAAATAACTGTGTTTAAAACAGCAGAAGCTCTGGAGAGCTATGATCCAAATAATTTCTTTGCTTGGGATTAACAGCTTAATGCAGGAACACGGGTTCTCATCAGAGAAACCCACTTCGCTCAAGTATGGATAATAAATGCTAGTTCAGGACAGTTGTAGAATAAGCTGTTGTCCTCTACGGCCATACTAATAACAACCATAACCACGGGCAGAGCCAGAGAGTTGTTAGCATGATAGTGCTGCAAACCCCTCACCGCCTGAGCTGTGCCACAAAAAGTACATATGATGTTTTTCGATCACTAGGGATGACCACGGGCAATCTCATTTGGGAATCCTATAACTATCCTGAATTCACAAGAACAGATGTATTAAGCTGTCCACAGTCACACGGGCTTAACTAAAGTCGAGATGGCCCTCAACCAAAAACCTTAGACTGATCTGAGCCCCCAGATCTCAAATCCAAATAACCCGAAACTCTGGGGACAGTTCAAAATCCAGACACATGCCCAGATCTGCATGTTTTGGTTGGAGCCCATAGCTAGATGTTAGTTTTAAACTAAAAGAAATAAGAGCATTTAAGGAAAATGACACACCACCTGGTTCAGTAAAAAACAATATCAGTTTATTGCCCCCTTGCTCTTAATGAATAGGAGTGGCAGGGGAAAGACTCCCTTACAAACAAACAGCGGAAGGGGAGAGAGGGAAATGACAGGACAGGGTCAGAGGTGATCTGTCTCAACATCTTAGTTGTTGTTTCTTCTCAGATTAGGGACATGGTGTGGGCAGTGATTTTGCCTTTTCCTTCTTGGCAACTGAAAAGGAAAAAAAAAGAAAGAGAAAGAGAGAGAGAGAGAAAGAGAGAGAGAGAGAGAGTGCAAAATGAGTAAATGCAAGTGGCAAACACCAATAGAGAGGCAAGAGCCTAATAAGCTGGAAGAATATTGGTTTATTGCTGAGAAGTGGCAATTATACATACTAAGTGGCTTACACAACCAGGATCACAGACTCATGCATGTATCCAGTTTATTGTGTGACAACTAACATGTGAAAATGTGAAAGGACAGAAGAGCACACCTACTTTGTGGCTTTACTCCAGGGTCACCATTCACAAAAGTTGTGCAAAACTTCTTGTGGAGGACCAGCGTGATACCACAAGAGGGACCACTAGCCATATTTTAAGCTATTCTCTCCATCTAAAGGCATGTCTGCATGACACAATGTAGTGTAAACTGAACCAGGTTGAGTCCTGGAAGCCAGATAGCCAGGTTAGTGCAGCATACCACTCAAGGTGATGAGCCCTGCTTCTGAAGTACAAGTTTCCCTCGCTTTATGCAGTTTCTGTATGTGCAAATTTCCTCTTATACAATGACCCTTTTTATACCAAAAATTTGTTATATGCAAGGTAAATCCACTCTTATGCAATCGGTGTGGTGGAAGCCTGCAGTCAGCTGCTTTGTGTGGTGCATTGTGGGAGGGACACAAACCAAAATATCATCTCCTGTGTGGAACTGTGCTCCTCGCTCATGGTCTGCCACATGTGTTTCTGTAGTTGCCATCCTCATTATGGCTTCTAAGCATCCTGCTATCTTATCTCCTACCCCTCTCCCTGGTCCATCAATGAAGCCTTTACCACCCTTTCTTCACACCAACTCAGCATTCACCACCACCCTGTGATTGTCTGCACTGTCTGCTGTTGGCGAGTACCAAAACTGTCTTGTAAAAGTGATAGAAATGGGTCTGGGGGTCAGTACAGTCGAGGTCTTGGAACATATCCCTATATGTTACATTGTAAAGTGGGTTCCCTTTATGGGAATTCAAGTTACATGCTGTTTTCCAGAAACACAGGTACAGCATAAAGCGAGAGAAGCCTGTAGGTTAAGTAGCTCAGGGACAGCACTGTTACTACAACCATACCGTATCTGGTACCTGAGATACCTTCGATGTCTCAGCATGGCACTGCATTTTACTAAGAATACATTTCTGGAAGGGCACTTCTGGTCAGAAAAAAAATGACTGGAAAAATAACCATTTTTTACTGGATAAACTTTTAGTCAGAGACTGATTGTTACACAATAGTGGCAAAATCGGGGTTTTTCACTATTCCATTTATTTACCTATCATATATACATTCCCTTAAAATAATCCCACCAAAATTGGGGTGCATGTCTTGAGTTAGATTCAGGATCATATACAACCCAATCTGACTTTCAATTCCCTTGTTAGGTTTGCAGATCTGATAAATGGGAAAAACATCTTTTTTTTTTTTAATAGGCAAAATAAATGTGATATGGATCACTGAGCAACAATAGAACACCATGCCATTTTAATAAAATCATTTTTCAAAGTATAGATACACTTTAGATATTATTTAAATATATATTATTACCTACCTTTATAAAATGATGTCCGTCTACTTACAGCCAGGTTGGACTTCTTCATTGGCCCAGACTTGTTGGCTCAGATCAAGTGATTTATATGAAGCATTTGCCTTACAGCTTAAGCTGCAAAACTGTACCTTAGAATAACAACACTCCCTATAACCATGTCAAATTATTGGCCATCATTGCAAGAGAGGGACTGAACGGATAGAGTATTAGTGAGAATTGCCTGAACTAAAGATGACAGTTGTTCACAGGACAGATTAGGTTAATATCAGCAAGCCATCATTTTCTTTATTTCTTGAGGCTGAATGAATAAACTGGATAGTCAGAACAGCTCCTTGAGAAAAGCAAGTGGGGCATGGTAGATGGAAATAACTGAGTTTATTATATTAATGTGTATGAGTATGAACTAGACCCTTGGAGCTCCTGATGTTTGTGGCTTACTCACATGGCTCTAAGAATACAGATGCTGGTGTAAGGCCTCAAAATATATAAATTATCAGTTGGGAAAGGTCTAAGACTGAAATTACTCAAACGAACTAAGCAGATCAAACAATCTGAGTTCCTCAAACCCAATGACTTTTGAAAATATTTTTCCATGCTTGTTGTATAATGTATTACTTGGTACATGTTGTCTTATTGAATCCTTATTATAGTTACCATCTACAGGGCAAAAGACTTCAAAAGTCTTACAGGATCTGGGTTTGAATTAAGAGAAGCTGACTGCATCCTTCAAGAGCAAACTGGATGCTTCTCTTGCTGGGATCCTATGACCCCAGCTGATTTCCTGCCCTTTGGGCAGGGAGCTGGACTTGATGATTTTCCAAGGTCCCTTCCAGCCCTAATGTCTATGAAATCTATGAAATCCTTGGGTCAGCTTTGGTATTTAATTTTCTAACATGAAGAGTGTTGTCAGAGACACCTCCCATGGCCACCAAGGATATGAGTTTTCCTCTTGGCTACTGTTTGAAAAGCCTCAGAAAACACTTATGAATAGAAAGCCACCCCTTCCAAAGCCAGGAAGTTTTTAAGCTAGTCTTCCATCCAAAGAAAGTATTAAAGTATTCTTCTATATGAAGAACAGGCTAAGAGAAATTGTCTAAATTTCTAAGAATGGAAGGAAATATTATTATTCATTTGATGTAAACCAGATTAAGTATCACTCAGCTGGTTTTACAGGCCATAATACATCTTAGTAAAAATTCAGAAATATTAGGCACAATAATATATACATTTTTGCCCACATACCACACAACTAGAATAGGACATATGCCACATATGAGGTAGTGACAGAGTCATGGGAATGGTTTTGGCTTTTTTTCTTTCCAGAGAAAGAAAAGTACTTCTAGCCATTTCAGTAATGAAGAAGGGCAAATTGCTGTGGTTATCTATTTGTTAGTGTTAAAATGTCACTGGCATTTTATTTGTCAATAAGTTTGTCAACAATAAGTTCCTGAGACAAATATGATCTTTTTCTGAGATGTGTAGGTGAAGCCCACTTTTTATTTTATTACAGGCAACCCCCACTTGGCGCTATGTCACTATAATGCTCATGTCGCGACGCACCTTGCTGCACCGCTCCTTGTGTGGAAAGGCCGCCGGGGAAAGCCCTAGCAGGTTGGTGAGGCAGCACAGCTGAGGGTCGCTGAGGCAACTGCTGAAAGGCGGCTGACCGAAGGGGCAGGGCTTGGCCCTTATAAAGCCCAGAGCCAGAGCCAGAGCCAGGCTGGCAGCTCCCTGCCAGCAGCCAGAGGGGCAGGAGCTCCGGGAGAGACGATGTGAGTGCGGCTCACAAGAGCTCCAGAGGCTGGAGCAATGCTGTGGAGCGGTAGCCAGGAGGCTTACCTTGTTACGGCCAGGTGCCTTAGGCTTGAGTTACAGCCAGGAGGCTTGCGTTTACTTTGTTAGTGTTTAGAATACAACCGGTGGTTTGGGTGAGGCTGTCGGGGCTGGGGGAGACCCATGGGGCCCTGGCATCTGGGAGGGTGCAATCCAGTGCCACAGAGGGGGCAGCAGTACGGGCTGCAGAGACCCCAGGCCTGGAGAGGGGCATTAAAAGGGCCCAAGTATGGGCATGGTGAACCCCAGACAGGGGGCAGCATGTGGGAAGCCCTAGACAGGGGGCAGTATTTTAAGGAGCCCATGAGGGGCAGCATTATTGAGAAGCCCTGTGGGGGCACGGCGAGCCCAGAGAAGGGAGCGCCACTTTGAGAAGCCCAGACAAGGGGCGGCATTTTGAGAAGTCCTGTGGGGCAATACTGAGAAGCCCAGGATGGGCACCACAAGACCGGTCGGAGGCTAGTGCGGCATTAGACCCCGGCCAGGGGCTGGATGCTGCGGTGGACCCCGGGAGACAGGGGTTAGCAGCATAGCGGTTCCCCCTAGAGAAGGGCAAGTGCTGCGGCGGTCCCCGGTCAGAGGGGATAGCAGCACGGTACGCCCGGCCTGAGAAGAGGGTAGCCGTGCAGTGGGCCGAGAAGACCGGTGGCTTGCTAAGAGAGAAGCCCCTAGAGAAGGGGGCACTGACGAGACGAGCCCAGAGAGGGCATTACCACAGAGCACACGGAGAAGACCTAAGAGCGGGCTAGATAATAGAGAAGGCCCGAGAAAGCGGGTATGTGTAGTTTGGACCGGACAACGTCTTTCACATCTGCGAGGCTTGGGGCGTG
>JAGPOW010002742.1:9017123-9035781 GCA_030014935.1 Caiman crocodilus | reverse complement strand
CAAACAAACAAACATCTAGGACATACTTAAAGAACTCTAACCTGAGAAGCAGTGACTGTGAAAAATACTTTCGTGTCAGGGTGGATAATCAGAGGTCCTAATATGCTGCTGTGGCCAAAACGGCTAATGTAGTCTTTGGAAGTATAAAAAGTTATACTTCTGAATTTGGCACTGGTACAACTGCTACTGAAATAATGCATCTAATTCTGGTGTCTAGAGATCATGTAGGATGTTGCTAATTGGAGAAGTTCAGAAAAGAACCATGAGGATGATTCCCAGATTCAGAGTCATGCCTTATAGAAAAGGCTCTAGGATCTTAATCTACTTAGTCTATCATAAAAGACAAAAGAATGACTTCAGCACTGTCTGCCAGTACTTAAGTGGGGAACAAAATTGTGATTATAGAGTCTTCAGTCTTGTTAACAAGAGTGTAACATGATCCAGTTACCAAGAGTTGCGTCAGGTTCTCCATCACTGGCAATTTTTAAACAAGAATTAATTGAAGCAAGCCCTAAGACCTGTGCTACACAAGAAGTCAGAAAACTGGAACACAGTAGCATTTTTTGGTTTTGTGTTCTGTGAAATTAGCTTGACTCATTACTGCAAGAAGCAAGCATCTCTCATTGAATTAGTGAACTACCTGCATAAGTACTACTCACCCTAAGCAAAGGTTGAAAAAAAATCAGGCCCTCTGCACACAACTTGTATGTTCTTGTTTCAGTTCTAGCATTATTTTATCTTTAATCTGTACTCTTTGTTGTACGTTTAGATGACAACATTGTTAGAATAAACAAAAGGCATATGCCTAACTAAAACAATGGATTGTGCAAAGGAGGGCATTAGCAATCCAATCAATCATATAAGAGTGGAGTTTTTACAATGACATTCAAAATACTGAACTTGTCAAAACAGAGAAACACGTATTACCTGGGAGGGTTTGGATATTATTAGCCCAGTCAGGAAGTGTTAGAATTATTTAACCACTGTTCAGTCTTCTTTCAGATAGAATATATGAAAAATGTTTGCAATTTTACCCAGTCTCTGCCCTTCCCGACCTGTATCCAATAATAACAATTCATCTGAAACCTCTATGGGGAAAGCAATTTTTGCCAACAACATATATATGATGTGCAACACAAACTACAAGGGGATTATTTTCCAAATGAACCAATCAGTAACTTTAAATCTTCATTAAACATGATTGTTTCACTGTAAAAAAAATACTCTCAGTTGTATTATATTTCAATTAGAATAAAAGATAATCCATTTAATGAAGTATCTATTGTATCTATAACAGAGATAACATAAAACACTAATGTAGCTATTTTAATGCTCTCCATGTCTTCATAATTGTATTGGATTTGCAGTTTTTTTTCCATCTGCCAGCACATTTTGACATCTATTTAACAGTATTAAAACTCATCATTTCAAGAATGTTATAATACAGTATTGGTTTTTAATGGCTGAGGCAAAACAGTGTACTAAAATGGGTTTTGATAACAGATACTTGCAGTGACTTTGTGATTTATAAGACTATTATCAGGCACAGAAGGCTGCTTTCTCAGTAATACTAAGGTTATCGCACACATTTAAAACCAAGACCATTCAAAGTTATTGCCACTCTTCAATAACATTTAGAAACAAAGCACTGGTAGAACTTTCTGGCATGCTAAACTGTTAGGATGCTATCCTGTAACAATAAATAATAAAAATAGAGTATTTTTACACTTAATAATGTTTTACATCAGGAATAGATAACCCCCAGCACAGGTGTCAGAGCATGGCATGTGAAGGCATTTTGCTTGCCAAGTACACCTCAGGATGGATGTTGGGGAAAGGGCCAGGGCTGTGCTGCCACAACAACGATCGGGACCTTCACGGCTCCCCCAGCATCCATCTCAGCATGCCAACATCTTACAAGTTGAGGTTGTGGGTGTTTTTGCTACTGTGCCCAAAAGTGTTGCCAACCCCTGTTTTACATCCTTAACACTTTTTTTGCGAAGGTAGATTATTAGTATTATTATTACCAGTAGTATTAGTATTACTATTCCAAATGCATAAATGGGCAGCTGAAGCATGAAGAGGAAAAATTACTTGCCCACAGGCACACCATGAATTAATGATAGAGTTGGGACAGCAACCCAGGACTCTTGACCCCAGATTCCATGATCTAACTAGAAACAGCAACATTCACGTGAGGCCCGGCTGGTATTATTTTTCACCTTGGGCCACTCCCCAACTGCTAGGTAGCTCCTTAGGACTAATGGTAGCCAGCATAGATTAAAAGCAGAGCTGGGATGTTGTTGTTTTTGGTAGGAAGCTGACCAATGTCTGGATGGCCCCAGGTTGAAGAAGAGCAGAGTCTGTAAAGCCACCATTTGTCCGAATTGGCAGTGATTGTTCCTGTACCTGTATTTGACAACTAGCCTAGTCTCCACACATCCAACTGGAAGGTACCAGTCACACACTTGCATTTGATTTCAAGAGTCTGGAATGCTTCTCAGCAAGTATTTATCTATTTAAATTAATGCTGTATGTGGAGTAATGGTCCCAAGGAAATCTTGTGCTTTATGCAGCTAATTACTGTTGTCAATTTTAAGATATTTACCTTAAAATTCCATGCAAGGGAAAAGTACCTGAATATGGAAACTAATGTCCTTTTTTTCTGATGGCATAAGCAGAAGACTATCACAAGGCAGCCAATATTACCAATGACACACATTATACAGATCTGAAAGACATTACATTTAGGAATAAAAGGACAGCTCCACCCCATTGCCCAGTCAAATCTCAGTTCATTTACTGAGCTTGCCAACGGAGTTGCCAATATGCATTAATGGTGTTGATTTTCATGACTGCCACTGCCAAATCTCATTTCTTATCTGCCACAAAATGACAATCATAATGACTTTTAATTTCTTCTGATGGGCTGATTCCAAACTGTCAACTCAAGGAGATGAAAAATTGTTCAGCTGCTAGATCAATGACTGCTGAATTTCACTTTTGTAAAAAAACACAACTTAGTAATTGCAAATATATATGAGCTCTAAATAGCTTTGAAAAAAACATTTTCCACTATACTTCTTTACCTATAGCACAATACAACTCAAAAAGTGCTGCACTTTGGTTGTTCATGACAAACTTTACAACCAAGTTTCATGAAACTGGTGAATTACATAACCCAGAAAATGACTCGTGAGGACTACAGTAGAGTGACACCAATGATGCTGCTATATTTAACTTTCTGAAAGCAAAAACCTTTCCAAGGGCCTTTTTGGTACAGTGCACAAACCCCTCCTCCTACTACATTTACTCATTAAATTTTTAAACTTTGCTTCCAATATAGATTATTACATCAAAATTACACCATGGTGAATTGGGCCTTTTTTGTTCATCCCAGGAATTAGATTCTTTTTTACTGAGAACTGGCATTTGTAACAGTTTCTACATTTGTTACATGTTTAATATAAAATATGTTCCCCCGAATAACCTCGTAATCAAGACATTTTTGCAGCAACACTTCTGAATAGGGGAGGAGGCTCAAGATGAGGAGGCAGTCTGCCAATTTTGTGAGTAGACTGTAGGGTTGGCTACTATTTCACGGACTTATCATGATGCCTGCCCCATCCCCCACTCCCCCAATTGATGGAGAGGGCTATCTGTCATATGGCCCTGCTCCTTGCCACTGACTGGCTGAGAGAGCTGTCCATCATGCAGCCCTGTCCCTCACCACTCATGGGTGGAGACACATGAGGCCACATGACAGGCAGCCCTCAGCCAATCAGCATTGAGAGGTGGGGGACAGCAGCTATCTTGCCTATTCACCTTCATACCAGCAGCCCTCTTCATGACAGGCTGCACAGCCAGGAGGACCGCTGACAATTTTATTTTTAGTAAGTTTTTTGAGTTTTTCTCCCACAGATTTCCTAGAGACCACCAGATTTTGTGATTTCCGTGGAATCCATGTAGTTGTCCTTTGAGGTTTCTACTTATGAAATAAGATTTGGAATTCATAGAACAACTTCCTTCAAAAAGTTCTGGGTGTGGATCAATTGCAGGAATAGGTTCCTAACTTTCAATACATGACTCACCTGTTGATAGCTGGAGAGTTGTATGTGCACATTTTATAATATCAAAGTCTAGAGATACACACCAACTGGACTAGACTTCAAAATTAAACTCATGCTTGGCAACTTTATCTTTCCAAAAGTAGCCAGCTCATAGAAATTGGAGAAAAGAACCCAGACGCATGATCTGTTCACTGTACCCCTGCCACGTCCTGCATTAATGCTCTAAGCAAACACCTAGGTGTGACGGGGCACTGGGGTGCACCTGCCCTTTAAGAGCACAAGCAGCCTGACAGGCAGCTTGCAGGTGGCAAAGGACTGATTAAGGACTCACCGGACTGGATGGGGCTGGGCTTGAGCCATATAAGCCCAGTGCATGAGCTGGGGGGGTGGTCCAGCCTGGAGAGCCTTGTAGGCAGCAGCTCCTGGCTGCAGAGCAACAGGGCTCCTGAGCACACAGGGAGACTGGGGAAGAAAATTTGTTGACCTGGGAATAGGGGCAGTTGCCTGGGCAGAGAGAGGCTTGTTGATGTAGGCATGTGGCCTTGTTATACGTTAAACCTTGAGAGAGTTTGGAGAGGCTTTTTATTTAGGTTAAACTGGTGGTTTAGCCTTGATCTCTGCTGAGGGCTGGCTCAAGACATACTCAGAAAATTGGTAGGTCAGGGAAGTGCTACCTAGGGAGACCCCAAGGGTCCAGGAGCTCAGGGAAGGGCTGCATGTGGGACCAGGGTGGTCCAGGAGCTCAGGTGGGGCTAGAAATCCAAGAGGGACCGCAGCAAGGGCTAGCCAGAGCCAGTGAGTCTGGTGAACTCAGCTGGCCCAGGAGGGGCCAAAGGTCTAGGGGGCCACTGCTGGGACCCACAGTTAGGGAGCTTAGAGCCTAGAAGCCTGGTCCAGTACCATAAGCTAGGCTAACAGGCCTAGCAAGCAGAAAAGGGGAGGAGGCTGTTAAGGCCAAGACCCCTACAAAGTGCCATACTGTAGAGTAACACCCATGAGGCTTGGGGCATGGTGTAGGGAAGGGACAAAGTCACACAATGAGCCCTTAAGCCTACAGGGGTACAGACAGGCCAAGTGAGTCTACTAGGTCGGTGGGGGAAGGACTGTGACTAAGCATACCCAGGAGGGGTCCAGGGGTGATTGTAGCAGACTCAAACTCACTCCAAGCTCATAGGCAGCGTCCCATACACAACTTTCCATAAGAACAAGGTGCGGCAGGCAAGCAAGCAAAGGGGGGTGTCATAGCAAGCAAAGGGGATAGTCAATCTTGAGCCAGGCAGGGGCCACCAGGGGGGCGTCATGGCCACCATCATGGGCATAGGCCTGTTACAGTAAATGATATTCAGCTGAGTTCTGGCGGCATCATGACCTTCTCATGAAAAAAATATAGTCCCTCCTCATCAGTAAACCATGTACATTACTAATAAGCAAAATTAGATGGCAAAACTGAAGCTTTAGGTCAGATCCTGCTCCTCTTTATAACAGTATCCATCAGGAGTAACTCAGTGGACTCATACTGTTGTGAAGACAACCATCTCCAATTGAGTCCAAATGAGTTACTGCCAATTTACACCAGTGTAAATATGTCCAGTCAGGCTCTCTGGAGTTATTCATGTAAATCCATGCTGTTAGCCTGTTAGGTCCTTCCAATGAACATGCTCTGAATGACATATAATTCATTATATTACTACAGGAGTGCCCACAGAGTAAGGGACGAGAACCGTAAAAGGTAGGTAGACAGATTCGTTGTCTCTCTAAAATTCCATAACCATCTATCTGAGACATGGCTAATGCACAGATTACTGTAGCATATAATCTAATAAATATGCTAATAAGTCTGTTTTCTGAATAACTCTAATTCTGCAGGCCTGAAACTTATACCTTCAGATAAAATGAGATTCCTAGCCTTCACCAGGATAGTATGCAAATTTCACTTTCACTGTATGGTAATGTCGTGCTCTGCTGATTGTTTGCAGTCTTTCTGGTTCAAGCTTTGCAGGACTATATCTAGGTGTGAAGAAATTTGTTCCATGTTTAGTATTTCAAGTCTCTAGGGGCAACCTTTCATTCACCTTGTGTGTGTGCACAGAGCTGGCAAATGGTAAAGACAGAAATGCAAAACACCGGGCAACCTTCAAAAGTGGAGATTAGGAAATGGCACCTAACTGTTGCCAGGGCAGTGGCACCCTGCAGACCAGATACATGGTGAGGAGTGGGTCTGTGGGCCAGATCTAGTCAGTGGGGCCAATCTGACATGATTGTGGCCATGGCCCCACATGTGCTAGATTAGGCCTCACCGCCCTAGCCTCAGTTCCCCGTGGGCCTGCAGGATCCTGTGCACATGGGCCATGGCATCTGGCCCACAGGGCTTGGAAATTTGGTGATGGGAGGTGGTAGCAGTGCCAATTGCCACTGCTGCCCTCCCACCACATTTCTGGATCCTAGGGAAGCCCTACAGGTCAGATCACAAGACTCTGCGGGCCAGATTTGGCCCGTGGGCTGGAGACTGAGCACCCTGAGCTATGGCATTCTCATGGTAGAAATGTGGTTTCAGCAGCCAGAAGGGAGAAGTGAATTGGGATGCCTATCTTTATACAGCCAAATTCATCTCTCAAGGTAAAAGCTACAGTTGTGTGATGCAGAAGAGTTATTGGATAAAAATAGGGCCTTTCAGAAACATGATCCTCAAGGACTGTGGTTTATTATGTAGATGAAGGGCAAGAAAAGTGAGAAGATTTGGGAGTTAGCCTGCCATGAGACTGTTGGGCCAAGCATGCTGCCTAAAGGCCTGATACACTGTCAATCTCAGCTGAGTAGCATGGTGGAAAATTTCCGTCCCATATGCTGATTAGTTTATATTTAGCTCTCCTGGGATCAGACACACACGAGAGAAGCTGTTGTTTCTACGATATTTTTACATGGTCTTGCAAGGACCCCTGTGATGCAAAACACAGCTTCCTAGTGCAGATTGCTAAACTAGCCTCCTACCTCACCATCAAGAGAAGCAGTAAGGACACGACTACCACTGTCACACTTCTTAATCACAGTAGCATGATGGGAAATTTTCCAAAGTGGAACCCTCAACGTGCAAAATTTTCCAAGGCTCTTCATACATTTTTATTTTCCCACATCTGCAAACCTGGTCTCTGCCACATACTTCCCATCACCAAACCAATTAGAGAAAGGTATAAAAAGCAGCCACAAAGGTTTTTATTTCTGGAGGAGTCAAACCATTATAGAAACATCTCCTGAACTTTTCATGGACGCCTTGTATAGAACCCAGCTAGTCCTCTAGTCATGTATAGGATGCTTTATGCCTGTTCTGCACATAAAAATATATGAGGTGTTGTTTCTGGCAAAAATTATTCACTTGGTTATTCCAATAAATTGAACTGAAGCTTGTTATACTTAAAATACTGAAATTGAATCAAATGTGTTATATTGTAAAAATATATTTAAATCACATCATTAATTTTATTTGATTATAGGACTTACATGGTATGTTTGCATACGGCTATGCATATATTTTACATATGCATACATAATATGTTTATAGACATATACATACATGCACTCAAATACCTGAACCCTAGCCTAAATCAATTCCGAGTGTGATTTATACACTGCTCAGTCTTTATTTCTATTTCTGAATCTGATCCATCGAAGACAGGAAATCGGAGATCCTGAATTGATTGCAGTCAGCATTCTGGTTCAAAGCCCAGGGTTAGGAATTAAGTCTAGGTTCAAATTATTTGGTGCTGAATTTTTGTGATATTTTCTTAAAGGTTTGCTGTCTTGTATAATTGATATGTTATTAAAAAAATGAAAGTTGTTCTTAGGGACCTTGACTATATCCAAACCAGAACCAGGAAGTCTATCCTGGTCCCTTGTTTTAGATCTGACTAAGAAACGAAGTGTAGATCTGGGGATTCAAATTAAAAAAAACACAAAACCAAATACAGAACTTCCAGAAAGCTGCTTTCTGTCTACTTATTTATGTAATGTAGCATAATGTTTTCAGCACCCCTTCTACAGCCAGTGTCTTTTGGGGAGGGCAAATTCTTTCTTTGAGGGGGAATAAGGAAACAATTCTATGGCACACCGTTTATTTATTTTTTAAATGCCAGCTGTTTGAAGCATGTGATAAATGGGACTTACCATGCACCTTTGACTGGCTCCACTTCCGCCCTGCCCACTGATCCATCCAGACCAGAACTATTTTTAACATTCCAGACCCCTCGGCAGCTTCAAACAGCCTTTATTTTTTTAATGAGAAAGTGATGTTTCCCTCTGTCTTTGGCAATAAAAAATATTCCTTCAAAATGAGAGTGGGCCGAGGCCCAAGATAGGTACATGTTAGAACTGTCTGAAGTGTCCTGAACTCCAAGTTGCTTTATCAACAACAATAAAAACTAAAAACGGGTTACTTGACCCAACCCAAAAAAATGTTTATGCAAGTTTTATCTAAACTCTTCAGGTTTTGCAAACAGACCTAGTAAATATTTAGCTCTAGTCACTGGCAGGTTGAGGGCCGTCAGTACTTTGTTAGTTGAAAGCTATTCTAATGGCACATGCTCTGCACACAATTATTTGGGGTGGTGTTTAGAAATCGTAGCTGTGGCAGTTGGCCTGTTCGTTCAGCGGAACAGTTGCCCATGCTGATGCCATGTGCAACACTACTAGCAAGGAAACAGTGCTCTCAAGGAAGAGATGAGGAATCTGGTAAAGGGAACAAAACAGGAGAAAGAAGGAACTATAAAGGCACTCTGAGTACGGTATTTTTAGAAAGAGGATTATTCCAAGATAGTGTTACCTTTGCAATTTGCAAGTAGTTTGCAATCTGTGAAAATATACTCTTACTGTTGTTGGAGGATTTAAAAAGAAAACATCCACATCTGGTTTGAATCTCAAGCTGAAGCTCAGTTTATAAGCATATTATATAAACAGTTCTGCCTACTTTTTTTTTTTTCTAAATTTCATGTTAAAAGGGTTTTAAGGAGATGAGTCCAAAGTGCTCCAATGTACCTGAAAACTACTACAGACATATGATGGCAACTGATTGCAAACGCATACACTGCCTCTGTTTTTCCTTTGGTGACAAACACATTCAATTTGAAGACTCTGCAAGGATGGGGGGAAGACTTTTCATGTCTTAACGTACAATCTTTCTTTAGGTATTTTGAAAAATCTGAGAGAACTTAATCTGAGATAAATATTTAATTATAATAGCATTTTCTGGGACAGTTAAACTATTCTGTAGGTCTTTAGAGTCAGTTATACAGAAACGGATTGAATTTATATAAAACTCAAGCACTCTCAATTCTCTAAGACATCTCTAGAAAAGGTAAACCTATTGCTTCTTAGAACCCGTTAATGAACTTACAAAATAATACTTATATAAACTCCTCCTCCCCTCACCTCTATTAGCAGGAAATGTAACTGCAATATGGCTTCCAACAGAAAAAAAGAAAATGTGAAAAATGAGGGAATCCTGTTGAGGGGAATATTATAAACTGCTAAGGATAAACCTGGCCAGTGTCTCAGTACAATAACATTGAGTCAAATGGCGAGGTGGCAGTGTGTTTTAAGTCCTGGTGGATCAGAGTGCTCTAGCTGATGGTTTGAACTTCCAAGTTTTAGCTGTGCTAAGCATTTATTCTCGGCCCAGGAGAGTAGAATACACTGATATAGCCAGAAAAAAATATATATTACAAAGGCTGTAGCGTACTAAATCTAAATGCAAGTTCTCTGCAGACCAGACTTTTGAAGGGTAACCTCCACTCCCACCTCCCACCTTGGCTAGGCTATTTGAACTTGTCTTGAAACAGTTGTATCCTGCAGCAAATGTACAACATCAAAGCACATAATTAATGCTGTTCTCTAGGCACATGCCAGTTTCACCATTATATTTTGCTTTGTTTTATAGCTAGATACAGACTCTCTATAGCCAGATCACGTAAGACTAACATCTCCTGAACTCAGGGCAGTGTTCACACTAGGTAGCTTATGTATATTGTATGGCTGAGAGTAAGAATGAAAGAATCATCTTAAATCTTCTCTGCAAAGATATAATGCTTCCATGAGAGGTGGGGGAAGGGGGGAGAGGCAATAATGCAAATAAGCAGGCATTACAGAATACATAGTTTGCATCCATCCCAACTTATCTCAGAGAGGTAAAAGTGTGCAGCGCATTAACCAGTCTCAAAACCATAGCTGTGCTAAGTTTGCCACCAAGTGTACTAGAATTAAGATGAACTCAGAGCCCATGACAAAACTGACAATAAACAGAATAATTTCACAAGAGCTGCCGTTCTTTTTGCCATCCTTAGTAATGACTTCTCACCAACGTGATTTTCTCTATTAACAAGATCATGCACCACAAGGACCAGCGAATGCTGTGGCAGCTATTTGCCTGCTGTGAGCAGGCTCAGCAAGACACCGGTCCTCCTATTACCAGTAACTATAGCTATTAGCCCATAATGCAAGTAAGCTCTCCCATTTTCCACAGCAAAAAGCCCTCTGAATATCATCCGAGGCATGCGGCAAACATGTCCCGGGGCCTTGAAGGCACCCCCAAAAAGCTCAGGAAACAACCCATCCTAACTTCTCCTCCTATCCGACACCCGTCAGCCCAAAGCCTTCGGATCCAGAAGCGCCCTTTGCATGACAGCAGCCGCACACCTGCACCTCCAGGCACAGCAGCGCATGGACGGGCGGGCGGGCGCGGAGGTGACAGGCCCAGAAGGGACCTTGTACATCATCCCCGGCAGTGTCGCCTATAGGAGGCAGAATACCACTCATCCAACGAAGCCAAGAGCTTTTCTTTGTTCACCATCTTCCTAAGAGCAGCATGGACAAAACACACACCCTTACAAAACAAAACCCAACCACACCTGGAGGGGCTGCCTGCGGGCCGCGGGAGGGACACGCGGAGCCCCAGCAGCTGCGGGAGAGGCGCTGCTCCAGCGCGGGGGCACGCGGGCTGCAGGGACCGCGGCGGCTGGCACCAAGGGGACTTGCTCAGCATCCATGCAAAGTTCAGCAAACAAAAGAGCTGCCCAAAGTTTCCCTCCCCAACCCCGCTCCACCGTCCCTTCTCCCCGCGTCCGAGCGCAGACGGGGCACGTCCCCGCCCTCCCCCGGTCGAGCACAAAGACAAGGACACACACGCACGACAAGACACGCGCCTCCACCTGGGTCCAGGAGGGAAGCGGGGGCCCGGGCTCCGCTACGCGCTGCTGCACCGCCGCGGCCGGGAAGGCAGCCCCGCGCCCGCCCCGCGCCCCGCGCTCCGCCCCGCGCCTTACTGTGCGGCCGGGCATCGCGTCCCCGGGCGGCGGGAGCTGCCGGCCTCCCCCGCCGGGCCGCAGCGCTCCGCCCAGAGGAAATCGGGCTTGTCACTTCCTGAGCTCCTCGCCCGCTCGCACATGCCTTCCCCTCCCGGAGCCGCTTCTCCGCCGCCCCCGGCGCTCGGCTCGGTGCGGCCGGGCCAGGGGCGCCCCGCAGCGCTGTGCTCGGCTCCACGCGGAGCGCCCCGGGGCCGGGCGAGAGAGAGCCCACACCTAGGACTGGGCAATGCTGCCGCCTCCAAAAGCTCGTGCTGCGGCGGGGGTCGGGTCGGGTCGGGGGGAAGCGGCTTGGGAAGTCGGAGGCAACTTCAGCCCTTCAGCTGTCATCAAGCTCATTGAAACCAAGGGGAAAAGCAGCAGACAGGCAACGATTTCATACGTGGTCAGTGTTCTTTCAAGTATCTAATGTCTATGAAATCTATGAAATCGCTTCTCAACCTCCAATTCGGTGATTGACTTTGACCTTAGATGATTTTGAAAGCGGTTCATTTCCTCAATTTTCATTAGGAGGCCTAGAGTGACTCCTGCTGGTACGCAGGGATCCCCTCGCAAACATTTGAACACGGTGTGGTGGGGTATTTTTATCTTCTCAGTCAGAGTACAGCCGTCCTTATCCCCCACCCGCTTTTCTTTTACTAAAAATATAGAAGTGAACTTTGCGCTCATGAAAATGCAGAGGTGGATGGGGAGTGCTGCCTAGAGCAGTGGTTCTCACCCTTTGTTTGTACCAGGACCCATTTGGAAACATCAATGGCCGGTCCCCACCCAGTAAATAGTTTAAGGAGAAAACGCACAAGTATTTTGGCCCCAAAACATATTACACACAAGGTAAAGCAACTCAGCAGTGTTCATTTTAAAAGACAGAAATCAACATCAACAGGAATACACTAACAGCAATATCAACACGTGGCCCTCCGTTACTCCCAAGTGACATTGTTGTTCAGTTTGCACGGTGCAAGTTGCCAGTGCCCCTCACTCCTGACTCGCAGCCCCCCAGCCCTGCTGGTGCCCCTCAGTCTCGACCCACAGCCCCCACCCCCCAGCCCTGCTGGTGATCCTCACTCCTGACCTGCCCCCAGGGGGTGTGGGGCAGGGAGTAGTGTGTGCCCACAGCAGGCACAGAGCTGCAGCATGGGCAGGGACTGCCTCCGTGGTCAGTGGATGGGAGCCATAGCGGGGCATCGAGACTCTCTGCTGCCCCTGCCAGGACCCTGGCACCAGCTGCCCTCATCTCCTCCCACCACCAGCTGCTCGCATGCTGGGCCACAGCTCTACCCTGCCACCATGTCCTAGCTGCCACCACTCTCCTCAGGCCACTCACTGCCCACCACCCCACCTTCTCTCCAGGGTAGTGGCAGGAGGATGTAAGGGCAGTGCAGCCCTCCCAACCCCACATCCATTACTCTTCAGCAGCTGTCAGCACAGCTGGAGTGGGGGTCTCAGTGGTAGCAGCAACAAGTTTTGCCATCCTGCATCAGGTCCTGCCTGCTGGGCCGCAGAGGTGGCTCCTGCCTGTGTTAGTCTGGCCAGGCGATAGCCCCATGCCTGCTCTGGGTGCACAAATCTGGGCAGGCACGTGCCCCCCAATGTATCGTCTATGCCCCCTCCCCTCCTCTCTCCCACCCCATAGACTTACCTGTGGGGAGCTATGACAGCTGCTCTTTTTGTTGCCTGAGTGCCATGTGCACATGCATGAGCGCACATGCATGTAGGACCCCCTGCTTTGTCACTGTCCTGCTTCCCCCAGCCCCAAGCAGCCCCTTGCAGGCTGGAACTCTGCCAGCCTACAAGGGGAACCTGCGGTTTCCTTTAAAAGAGGAAATCTTTGATTTTCCACATTTTTCCATGATTCACAAAAAGGTTCACAACCTTTTTCATATATTGTTGCAACCCACTTGTGGGTGTCAACCCATGGGTTGAGAAACACTGGCCTAGAGTGTAGGAATATTGGGTCAGACAAGACACCACTTCAGGTTTTCCCATCTGCTCTGCCCACCTCACTCCTGCCCCCGATGTTCTAGTTCCAAATGTTTCCTGATAGAGAGCTCTAACAATGTTAAACTATGCTAGTTATAAGACATGTGCAAGTGGGGGCTATGATGAGAGCACGAGGCTCCTTTTAAAGGTTCAGATTTTAGATGATAACTGTAGAGCAATAGTCTACTAAGAAAAGGGAGAGGATGCCTGAGATGTGTTCATTTCTTTGCATAGAAGAGCATCTGGCACAGCAGTGTGCAAGGGGCACATGGAGTTGTGCCGAGCCTCTGCTGCTATAAGATCCACACTGAGGCTATGTCCATACCATGCACTGGGTAGCCAATCTAGTTCTGTGTCCACCACTTATGAACCAGAAGTAGTATAGCAGCATTTATACAGCAGCGTCTGAACAAATTAGCTGTGCAGCGGAGCGGAGCTAGCATGCACAGAGCTAGATCAGTATCTCTGCATGGCACTCACTTGCAGTGAGACTTACCCTGAGGGGCTGAACTAAAAGGGACATATGAAGGCTGGAAAGCCAGGCTCCTCATTGATGTGTGTGGAAAAATCTGACCCCTAATAAGCAAGCAGAGATTTTGACTTCTGGGCATCACAGAAATCTGCTACATGATATTATACACCCAGAATGAGGATTCTGAAAGAAAAGAAAATCCAGATGAGCACTCAGAATGCCCTGTGGAGTGGAAGGTAAGAACACTAGTGTTTTTTCTCCATCGTTTTCCTCTGTTTTTCCCATTGTTTGGTGTTTTCAGGAAGCAGCTTTGCTCAAAAACTAAAGGTAGGAAAACACTATCAGATGAAGACACTAGTGGAGACTTTAAAATGCCCAAAGATTTGTCCTCTGAAATTGCTTCTAATACGCAAAATCAATACATTTCAAAAGTAATATTTTCTATTAGTGCAATCTGGATTGCATCTAGCACATGGCCAGGCTTCTATCTGGGAAAGAATGCAATTAGTGGCCTAAGCGGCATGTTTATATATGAACAACTAGGCTATGTGACAATCAAGCGCGGGATTTAGAAACCATTACTAAACATATTTAGCATGTACACATAAACCAAGGACACACACATACAGACATTGCAGATGTCATCAGGAAGTGGGACCTTCAATAACTTAACCACAGGCCTGCCACTTGAAGTAGAGGAGAAAAAGGGTTGCTACCATCATTGCATCCAGTCCAAGAGGGAAACACGATCACACACACTAAGGGTATGCGTACACTGAGGAAAAAGGGGTGTTTTTACAATGTGACAGTTAACAAGCTTTTGGGCAAATAGTTATTTCATAGTTGGCTGCAATTACAGTGGTCTGCACTCAAAAGCCTGAGAGGTCCCTTCCAGTCCTATGCTCGTAAATGCTTAGCATAGCTTAAGTGTTTTGCTGAACTGAAGCCCAATCCAATGTTCTAAACAAAGACCAAGGATAAATATTAGCAAGTAGTTTGTGTAAAAAAGTGGGGGGGCAATTGAGTCCAATTAATGGGGTGAAATTTTGAAGCAGAAATTATGCTCACTATTAAAGAAAATTTCGCTGATAACTAAAGTGTGACTAAGTTAAAGGAAGTGGCAAAAAAACCATTACTAGTTACATTTATAATTAGACAGGACCAAGCACTGCTAATGTGCTACACTAACTCAAAGAGAGTCTGAATGACATAGAAAGTCTTTTTCAGCCGTTTCCTCAGCCTCAGTTGAACTGTTTGCTTTTCTTATCACATAGTCAGTCTGGAACCAATAAAAATAAAATATTTTCAAACTCCTGTTCCAGGCCTTTGGAGATCAAATTTGAAAATGTGTTTTTATAGTTTCCCAACTGAGCATTTAAATAACAAAGTTTGCAGTGTAACTGAATCCATTCCTATGGCAGCTTGCTGCACAGAAGTTTCAGTGTCCTGTAACTTAAATCAAAGTTATATTCTGCCTTCTTCTGTAGCTTCATGAGAAAGATACTCCTTGTTCTTCTCAGAGGCCCTATGCTTCAAAATGGGTGTATTGACCACGGAGTGTTACCAGTGTAGGTGAAGCTGCCTCCTCAAATGTAACAGGTGTTTTTTACAGAGACAACTATTTAGGTGCTGCAGTTTAAATCTTAACAGGAGGAGGAGGAGGAAGAAAAACAAAAACAAAATACCCTGCTTGGATAATTATCTATAAAAGCTTTGTTTAAAGAGGAAGGAGGAGAGGGAAGAGGAGCTCTTTGCTCTAGATCCTAAAGGTAATTATGCACCTAACTCCTGTTGATGTCAGGGAGCCCTGGAGAGCAACTGTACATTAACTCCAGTGACTCCAAGACAATAGAGTTGCCCTAGATGAAATTCAGCACTAAATGTAATTCATTGTTTTTGCCAGCAAGAAGGAACATGAGGTCTTCCTTCTTGGAGTACTGCAGGAAAAAGGAGATTTTAAGACTTTACAGAGGAGGTTCTGCCTTTAAGGGTAGCCCCACCCTAAAAGAGAAGGCTACATATAAGCCCTGCGGAAGGCATGAGAAATAGAAGAAAATCTTGCTTAGAAATAAGAAGTCATAAAGTGGACAGTAGGCACTGAGGAATAAGGAAGACAAACCAAAGGAACAAGTGAGGAGTTGGAGTGAGCCCAACTCCTCACCTGTCTGGGGAGGTGAGTCTGGGTGCTAGTGAGCCTGGAGGGCTCTGGACAAAGACCATAAATAAGGCCTGCAGACGCCCTGAAAATCTAAGAGGAGGCCTGGACAAGAATCAACAATTAATCTATGCTGCTATGCTGGTATGGGAAGTGCTGGTATGGAGGACTCGTGAGCTGGCGGGAGGCATAATGTTCTGTAACAGCACCTGAGACTCCGAGTGCAAGAACAGGGTGTGGGGCTGGGACTGGGCTTCTTGTGGAGGGCACTTTATGTGGGTGGAGGAGATGGTTTGCCTCCTTATCACAAATGCTAACCAGAAACTTCTACCTAACAGACTGCTAAAAGAATGCAAGCCTCTAGCGAATTCATTGTAATCCATTGTGATGTATTCTCTATAGCTATACTGTGGTCATTGCCTTCATAACGCTTTGATACTATAGTGATAGGTATTATAAATAGAAACAACTTCTGTCACTTGCTGTTGCACAACATTTTGCTGATAAATAACAGACTATCTGCTTTGTAACCCTTTTTGATAGTTATTCTGCCAACGCAGATCCCACCATGGAATGTTATGCTGGCAGCTTGCTATCTTTGTCATGTAGAGTAATTTCAGAAGTATAATTTTTATTATGCCAATTAATCTCTCCCTGTAGCATTTCTTATTATGAATCCTCCCAACATGCCCCTGAGATGAGGAAGTATTATTATTATTTCCATTTTCCAGAAAGGTGGTTGAGACACCCATCAATGAAGTGACTTGCCTGAGGCCAAACACAGGAGATCTGTGACAGAGCCAGAGCCCCTACATTCTAGCCCAGTGCCTTTATTACAAACTTATTGATGAGAGTATCAAAACTTCAGGTGAAATCCTGACTCCAATAAAGGCAGCAGGTTCCTCTGGTCAAGCAACACAAATATGGAAACTAGTATTTAAAATCCCTTCTTTAGGAGTTATATAGAAACTGAAATATCCAAGTGGCATTAAGCAGGAGTATCATTATGAAACATTTAATATCCTGACAGCTAGCACTATATTGTAGATCTGCAATATGATCAACATGCTCTGGCTCAAAGAGCCTATCTGGATCAAGAACATACTCTCATCCTAAATAAAATGCTGCTGTGCACAGAGGGCTGTTTCTGGGAGTGCTGCTTTTATTACAGTCAGCACATGGGCCATTATCCGCCTTAATCATGGAATTTGCTAGTTGTCTGGCTGCAGAAATCCTAAAAACCTGTTTTCAATCACAGATTGTTTGCTATGTGTAGCATGAGTTTTTTGCTTCCCACCAGGATCTGATGAAAAATGTGGACAACTCTTTAAAAGGACTATAAAACCATATTTTCCTGACCAAGAAAAATTTTAACAAACCACCTTGAAGCTCTCTTTTTTGCTCTTTTGCCTGGTTTGCCTGTATTGGAAAACCTTGACCTCATTTTCCCAACAGTCATTATAGACGTTATTAGTGTTTTATGGCATTCTACTTGCTCTTCTTCCTAAGATCTGATCCAAAGCCTATTTAAATTGATGGGAATCTAATTTTAAATGTTGAGATCCTTGTGATTAGGAAGAGGGACATCTAAATGTAGATATTCCAGTGCCAGAGCCCTTACATACATGCCTAGTTTCCTTAGACAAAACATAGGGAAAGCCATTTCCAAAAGGGATTCAGAACATACACAAGATGCCAGCTGTGCAGTAGCCTGATAACACTGCTCAGTAGTGTGCTGGGCAAAAAACCATGGTAATACACCACTGCACAGTAGTATTAGGCCGCTACACAGTTAAAATCTGAGAAAACCCATGCACTAATACTACTGCACAGTAGCAAAAGTTATACCACATTGATTTAGTACTTGGTTATTCAACTACTAAATTTAATGCGCAGTAAGTACAATGCATTAATGAACGTGTAGACGCATCCCTCGTGCTCTAGCCGCAAGGGCACTTGTTCAGAATACACGAAACCTAGGTTCAGTTTCCTCCTGAACTTGGGGTATTCCAACTTGCAATTCCTACCTTTTAGGAGAGTACCTTAATACGTAGGGTAAAGGTCATTTTGATGTGTGTGTGTGTGGTGGCATTCTCATTCCTTCCTGTTAAAACTGTGCCACTATGCAGAAAAGAAAACAAATTGGGTTAGAGACAGTGTGCAAGAGTGAAGTTGACTCTGTAGCTCCGTGACTAGGACAGGACTAGGACTGGGAGGTGAGAACATCTCAGTTCCTGTTCCTCGGACTGTTTATGCATCTTACATAGGCATAGTAACAGTTAAAATGCATAAACCCAGATCACCCTACTCTTAGGTGAGTGTCCTAAATAAGTGCTGGCCCTGCACTGCTGAAGTTGTACCATAGCACAGTAACAGGAGCGGAGACAGTATTCTGTTGCAGGTAGTGAGAAAAGAATGACAGTCACCTGGTCAAAGCACTCTTGGATTTGGAACAAGATTACAACCCAGAATACAGACCCAAAGATATTACCGAGCTTATACAATTCATCCTCACACACAACAATTTCACTTTTAATAATAATCAACACTTCCTCCAGATGATGGGAACAGCTATGGGCACCAAAATGGCCCCACAGTATGCCAACCTTTTTATGAGCCACCTGGAAGAAGACTT
>JAGPOW010002742.1:8907868-9017023 GCA_030014935.1 Caiman crocodilus | reverse complement strand
CACCAGAAGCAAACTTCCTCAAGCCCAGAACACACCAAAAGGATCCAGACCGTGCCAGGACAAGAAATGCAAAACCTGCCAACACGTCTCCACCACCCCACAATTACTACACCCCACAACAGAGCCATCAGCATCCCAGGATCTTACAGCTGCACCTCCAGAAATGTACTATATCTCATCCAATGCACCAAATGCCCTGATGGAAGATATGTAGGAGAGACCAAACAACAACTGTGCACCAGAATGAACACACACTGGAAATCCATCAAAGACAGAAATGCCCCATTACCGGTGCAGGCACATTTCTCACAGGAGGGCCACTCTCTCTCCAATCTCTCAGTCCTGATCCTCAAGGGAAACTTACACAAGACTTCCCAGAGATGAGGCTATGAGCTCCATTTCATCAGCCTGCTGGATACTAGAGATCAGGGACTAAACATAGACGTTGGATTTTTGATAGGTTACAGTCTGCCTGGCACCTGACTCCCTGCCCAGCCCAGCCCAGCCCCTGGCTTCTTTACTTTTCATTCCATCCAGGAAGAGCACACACCAACTGCTGCACCTTCCTTAGCCTGACGAAGGGTTTTTGAACCTGAAAGCTTGCTTAGTAACTATTCTTCAACCATTTGGGTTGGTCTAATAAAAGATATCAAATTCACCCAAGGAACCTTGTCTGCTCTTGGATTTAGGTACTTAAATCCTACTGAAATCCTGCTTTAATATAAAATCCTTTTTAATTAGATCTGGCCCCCAGTCCTTTAAAAAAATCTCAAATCTATATGAAGTGCTTTCAACTTGCTTCTCCTTGATCAAACTTTTAAAATGGCTGGTGGCTCATCAGGCTGTGAGGGCTTGAATCAGAATGGCCAGTCTCCCTGTTCCTAACAGGTTTTTAGTTCATAGTCCTATCAATATTTTAAATCACTTTAATACATTTAGATTATTCCAGACTGCTTGATATCTGACATTGTCAGTGAATCCTCCAGCACTTGAGGGATTGTGATAAGGTTGATTTCTGTTCTCTTACCAATGTTTATTAGCCCTGCTTTTCCAGCACTGGATTGAGCACTCACTATTATTCAGAATTTATATGTTACCTTGAGGCTACATTTGTGTGCATGACGACATGGAGTTGTATTTCCAGTAACCTAGAAATCTGTTAATCTTGACATAAATTCCAAAGAGTGCTATTACTTAGCTAATAGATAATGAAACTGTGGATCTACATTTCCTTTAGTTACATCAAATAAAACATGATGATGATCGCATCTCAATTAATCTCAATTAATCTTGAGGCTACCTCTGCTCACTTCCATCCAGACAAAGCCCTAAGGATCCATTAATTGTTCCCCACTTAACCTAAACAGCTAACCCCAAGACCTTGGGCATGGTCCACCTACTTCCAGCCACAGGCCTCCTTTTAGAGTCAGTCATTAACATCCTTTATTTAGCCAAAGGAGTAGGTAGAGCATAATCCTCCTTTCTTTTTATCCAAGTCAAGAGAAAAACAAATGAGAATGCAGTCAGATTTCCTTATGGCAAAACAAAGCACTAGCCTGAAGACCCATTTATTTCCTATTGCTTTTCCATATATTTTATGGAAGATGACTTGTTATATTGAAGTGCAAGGGCCTTATAAAATAAAGCTGTTGTTGTAGTAAAAAGGGTGTTCTCTCCCTTGTATCATGACAAGATGTGAAAAGCAATTTTGGTGCCAAAACACTATGACACTGGAAAATGCTGCTGCATGTTTCTAAATCCATATCTAAAGCTTCTCTGTGATACTACATAACATACATTTTCAGTCCTACGCTGGCAGACAGGCAGAGAAAACTGAAAAGACAGGCAGAGAAATGTGTATATGGATTTTCCTTGCAATGTTGACAGTACTGTCAATTGTATATGTTCTTGGGATGTGGAAATAAACCGAAAACCAGTATTGCTGTTGAAAAGTAAGCTTGTGCCTAATGTAGTGGAAAACTATTCAGAAACTCATCCTTGTGTAAAAATGGTTACCATGAAGTTGCCAAGGTCAGTGTCAGCCCAGATTCTTGGCTTCATAAGCAGTAGTTTAGGAAAGCAGCTTTCCCTTGCACACTCCTAAAAACTCAAAATGCTCTAAAATGGTGGTGCTAGGGAAATGGTGTAGCCTTTCCATTTAGGCCTTCTGTCCTCTAGGACCTGCGTGTTCCTTGGCTTGTATTAACACTGTATGTGAAACTATAACAATATAGAGCAAGATATAAATGTGACTTTTTCTTTTCTAACTAGCAACACATTCCCTCCAAAGAGAATCTCTGCTACTAAGAGCAATGCAAACTCCTTTTTCACAAGTGGCATTAACTAATAAACTCCTTGCAATCAGTTCCTTCTGGATCACCATCCAATGGTGCACAGACTGCAAGTTAAAAACCAATGCCTCCAAAACATTTTTCAACCTCCATTTTTTTCTTTTCATTGAGAAGTTTAAATATTAGTAGGTTTTAACTTGGCAAGAAAATGCATAATACAAGTGCATCATCCAAACACAGAAACAGACTCCTGGGTAGTTATTTCCACATCCTTCTGGTCAAGGAAAAATCATGCCAAAGAAATTAGACTTCAACCATGCCCAGGAGCATGAGAACTCAAGACTGAAAGCAGAAATTATTGGGTTAGGCATATAGCCTGTTATGACCACCCTGGTCCTTGTGACCTCCGGGTCTAAGTATGCACAATCTAACCTATTTGGGTCACCCCCTTTCTCCGTGCAACTTGACTTTTATGAACTCTTTGCCATTTAGCTTTGCTGCTCTTATTACTGGTAAATACTGTCTTACAAACCCTGTGGAATAGCACATAGAAAAGATATACTTTGGGGCACTGATGAGCCAAGGAAACTCAACTGAGTACGCTCAGACTGCTGACACAAAGAGTGTTTTTCTGGCTTTCTTCCTTTCTCTAAACTCTCAGCCTGAGTGAACACCTGAGATGACTTTCTAGATGAAAATACTATGCTTCCTGTTACAGCAAATTGACTATTTTCTTTTAACTTGTGCAAGGAATTACTCCATTTGAGTATATCACTCCTTCCCTTCTGAGATAGATAGGAAGAGGTTTGGAAAAGTGCTCTGCAGGGCATACCTACCAAGGTGGTTCTTACAGAGCTATACGGACAAGGAAAATAGTAAGGAAGTACTCAAATCAGCAGGTCTGCTCAAGTCAGCAGGTCTTATCTGTTTCTTCCAAAATTTATGAGACCTGAGAGCTGATCCACCTCCATTTAACAAGCTGAAGACACTCTTGTATGCAGTACACATTACTATCAATAAGACTTCCAGGTCTAACTTTGAGGACATCATTGTTAAATATTGAGCAGTTTTCCAGCAAAGCATGTAACTGTAAACATTTTAAATTAAAATGTCATTGGATTGAGCAAACAAGTGAGTCACTCTTTAGGTTGAAATTTATCTGTAGCTATTTTAGACAGCTTATTTTTATCAATGCTAGTGATACAACAAATAGGAATCAGTCATTTAAAAGAGCAAAGCAGCTCCAGGACTAGCCATGGAAATCTTATGTACTGAGATTCTAGTTGAATTCCCATTAGTTGATTTAAAAGAACTGGCTGAAGTTTGGGATAGCCGTTACTTATTTTCTTTCCCAGAATAAACCTGTATTATATTTAATTAAAAAACCCCCACAAAATTAACTTCCTAGTAGTGTGTGTGTTATTCAAAAAGCTGGTATTATTAGAGTAATAGAAAAATAAGGCTAGAAGGGACTTCAGGAGGTCATACTGCTCAAAGCAGAATCATTCCAAGATTATCCCCACCTAATCCGCTCTTAAAAACATCCAAAGATGGAGTTTCCACAACCTCTCTAGGCAGCTTGTTCTAGTACTTAACCATCCAGCCTAACTTCTGTGTTACAATTTAATGCAGTTACTTTTTGATTTGTCCCCTGCAGTCATAGAGGAGTCTGTCACTGCTCTCTATGTAACAATCATCCAAGTATCTGAAGGCTGCTATCAAATCCTCTCTGTCTTCTCCTTCCTAGACTAGTCCCAGTTCTTCAACCTTTTCTCATAAGCAGTCTCCTAGATAGCTGATCAAAACTGGTGCCAAAACTAGACACAGAACCCCAGGTGAACCCTTATTATTGCTGAATAAAGTGAAAGAACCATTTCCCTTGACTTGCAGGTAACACTCTTCTTAAATTAAAACAATCCAGTATGGTATTTCACTGTTTTATTTATTTTGTAACTCATTCATCTTGTTGTCCACTAATTCCCAGATACTTTATTATAGTGCTGCAACCTAGTCAATTATTCCTCCACTTTGTATTCATACATTTGATTGTTCCCTCCTATGCCTGGGACTTTGCACCTGTTCTTGTCACATTTCTTTTTAAAAAAATAAAAAAGGTCTGAAATGTATCAACATCATTCTGACTCCTGATCAAAGGTGCCTGCAATTTCATCCAGTTTGTCATGTGCAAATGTTCTAATTGTGCACTCAATCATTAGTCATTAATGAAGATATTAAATATTCCTGAGCCCAGGACAGACCCCTAGAGAACCTTACTCGGTATGTCCTCTTAATTAGATATCAAGCTATTGATAACTACTCTCTGAACATGATAATCCAACCAGTTATCCCTCCATTTTCCAGCAGGTTCTCCCTAGACCATATTTCCTCAGTTTACTAATGAGAATATTGTGGGAGAAAGTGTTGAAAGCCTTGCTAAAGTAGAGAAATATCACACTCAATGCTCTTTCTCTAGCCACAGAGCTCATCACATTGTCATAGAAGAAAATCAGATTGGTCAAACATGACTTGCTGTAGAGAAATCCATGTCGTCTGTTCCTGATCTCTTTCTTCTCCTATAGGTGTCTAGAACTAGATTTCTTGATGACATGCTCCATAATCTTTCCAAGTATTGAAGACAGACTGATGGGTCTGTCATTCGACAGATTCTTTTTCTTCCTTAAGTGTGGCCACTATATTTGCTTTTTTCCAGTTGTCCAGGAACTCTTGTGGCCTCCACAAGTTCTCAAAGAGAATAACCAATGGCTCTGCAATAACTTCAGCCAATTTTGGGGTACTCATGGATGAATCTCATCTGGCCCTAGACTTAAATACCTAGGACATGTCCAGATGAGGGTGCACGTGCAGTTTGCAGCACTGCAAACTGCATGCGCTGCACATGCATGCATTCACTGTGCTGCTAATTAGCAATGTGCCGGGGGTGGGGGGTTTACACTGGGATCTCCAGGTGTCAAAAAAAAGGGCCAGAAAAAAGCAGGATGGCACATGTGGTAACTGTGCACCACCTAAAACCGGAGACTGGCCAGCCAGAGCAATGCTCCAGCTGCTGGACCCTATGCCACGCAGGGCAACTTGCTGTGCACCAGAAAGCACAAGCAGAGGCATTCCCTGGAGACAACTAGCAGTGGCAAATATGTGCCGTTGCTAGTTGTCTCCAGGGAAACGCACATTCCTGCTCATGGGGACGTGCCCCTAGTGTCTTTAAATATCTCTAACCCGTTCTTTCCTACTTTAAGTTAATTATCTCCTACCCTGTCCTTGTTGACTCCTGCGCTTGTTCTGTGATAGAAGACCTTATTTGTGAAGTAAAAAATGCTTGAAATATTTTTAGCCTTCTTTGCATCATCCATTATTAGACTGTCCTTCCTGTGAGTAAGAGGCCTATGCTGTCCTTGGTCATCATCGTTCCTCTACTATACTTGTAGAATGGCTTTTATTTTGGTTGTAGTTTTGTTTAATACCCCTTGCTAGCTGAAGCTCAATCCATGCCTTAGATCCACCTAGTCTCAGATGTATTGAATCAAATCAAAACCAAACCCAGACCTGTATTAAGGCTTCTGACAATCTCCCCAAATACTTACTAGATACTAACACATCTAAGCTATGAACTGATGACTGGCAACTCTTACCTGCAGTTGTTGTCCTAACTACTGCTAGAATATAGTAAACAGTATTGCATGAGTAATGCAAGTGGTATAACATGATCACATCTAGCTTTATGTTGGGCAAGTATACAAGTCTGGTTACATAAACAAAGAATGAATTTGGGTCCAAAGTTTTCTCCTTGCTTCTTGCTGGGCCATTCTGTGGGACAACAAGCACAACTTCACTGTGCAAAGAGATGCAGAATTTTGACCTTCAATACTTGGGGCACAGTTCAGCAAGCTGGGGATGAAGGATCTCATTCTCCTTTTGGATCCTTATCTTCCTACGGAGTGGGAGTGTGGAAACAGGACAGAATAGGAGATAGAGTGGGAGTGTGGAATAGAAGATTCCCTTCCATTTGCCTTGAAGATCCCCTGGACCTAACCAACCTGCTTAGGCTGAAACCAGAAAGAGCATTTCCCTAATGGGTAAACATGACCTTTCTTTATGAAAATGAAACAGATTGCCTAATAAGGGTTCTTGGATGTTTGAAATGTCATGTTTACTGCCATCTGAAAATGTGTGTCAAAATGCACAAGGAAAGATGAATATTACTTTTCTTCTTCTCCAGGCAGCCACATCAATATTCCATAAATATGAAATAATAAAAGAGGAAATGAAGGTAGAGAAGGAAAATAATAAAAATCATCAGCTGTAGGGTATTATGCTTGAGATTCTGCTGGTCTATCATGAGTCTTCCACAACCAAAATCAACCTTATAAAATTAACTTGAGAACCAGATGTTCCTTATTGGCCCTTCATAATACATTAATATATAATAAATATTAAAATATAGGAGTATATACTACTGAGTGGCTGTAATAGCAAATAATTTCTGAATATATTTTACTGGATCCCTGGTAGTGATTGGTAATAGCATGCATATATTAGACAGCTAAGTGTTTTAAAAGCACCCACAATTGGCCTTCAGTGAAAACAGGCTAAGTCTGAGCACTTATGAAGATCCCTTTCTAGAATATGATGTTACTGAGGGTTGCTAGTGAGACAATCTCTTATATTCACTGCTCCTTTTCCTTAACTAAATACAGATTCTGGATAATGCTGTAAACTTTCCTGCTTCTTTCACTGAAAGTAAATAATTAAATATTGAAATTTCATTTTCAAAAGCATGTTCCCTAGTATATCACACGACCTGGAAAAAAGACTTTCTGCCTCACACTGGATTTACAGTTTCAGTTTCTTCTAAACTGCTGGTTATCAAAATTAAATAGGAAAAAATGTTTACAGTTCAAATACAAACAAATTGCTTGTGCACAGGCAACTTTCACTGAAACAAGTGAGCCTATAACAAAGGCAGAATTTCTCCTAAAAATATTATAATTTTGCAAAACTTGTCCATAATGTTTTACAGTCCCATTACAATTGAACATGTTAACTGTTCACCGTGCACATTAACTATATATTTGGTGAGCATTTATTTACACATATGTATAGGGTGGGTTTTTGTCTTTCTTCCTTGCTGTCAGATTTACTTTAAAGTTCAGACTTCTCTTTTCTCAGCGAATCTAATTTGTCAAAGATGGATGGCGTCATTTTTTTCTTTGGAAAACCAAGGATGTTACACTGTTTCCAGTTTTCCCGCCAAAACAGAACTTGGGTGTTGGCAGCTCTTCCAGCAAGTCAAATCCTGCCAGACAGAAATGAAAATATTTTCATTAAAAGTGAGTTGTATGTATTAAATTGAAAAACCCTTTGCAAACAGCTGCTAGTTCATCTGGAAACAGAGCCTGTTAGTTACTCCGAAAATTTACAGAACTATATTCATGTTGTATTGCTTCTTTATCCAGCTGAAAGTCCTCTCTGGATAATAAAATCTTAGCTAGCTGGATCATGTAGATTAATGGCAAAAAAGATTATAACTTGCCAGTAATTCTAGTTCTCCAGGAGGAATGGTTATATTAGAGCCATACTCCTAGATTTCAAACTTCACGCATGAAATTCAAAATCTGACCAACAAAAATATTCAAACTTGTGCAGAGGTTCACTGAGCATGTGACACGTGGGTGTGCTTGCAGTGCCAGTCTTTAGTTACCCGTTAATTTGTAACTACAAATAGGTACGAATGTCTTCCCAGCTTTAAAACTCTGCCGGGCAGTTAAGTAGAGGCTTCTGACAAGGCTCAGAGGTAATGATGATAAATCTCTTCCCCAAAATAATTTCTCAGATTCTTGTTCTGAGACATGCAGTTATAACAAAACCCTCGCTCTTAAACTGCATCAGCACTGAAAAATGCAGACCATAATTCTCCCACTGTGCCTCCAAAAGGAGAGCAATAGTGAGAATGAAACTGAGGCATAATCTAGCCCATTTACTGTTGACTTGTCTAATCCTCACCTGCCTTATCATCAACAAGAGGGCATTAAAATTTACTCACCAGATCCTTAAAGAAGCACCAGCTGGCAGATGCTTCTGTTCAACCACTTACCTTCTCTGAACTCATTTAGCAGTTCCTCTTTGGTCCAATTACAAGATGTTATGAGGAAAAAGCCTTCTGGATTCAATACGCTGCAGAGTGATTCCACATACTGCTTCCTCTTTGCAGCCGCATTATCAGGATTAAGGCTTATGGCATCAAAGGTTCCTTTGTCAATACAGATCTGAAATCCTAATAGCTCAGCTGAAGGAGTCAGAAAATCGTTTACCTAAATCAAAAGTGTACTTTTATGAAAATGTCTCTTTGGGAGGTGCCAAGTCTTCCTTTAACATGAAACAATACAAAACTGGCAGCAGCTGCATAGGCTTGTGAAGTGGCTATCCGATGACTTTCCTTAATAATGATGCCCTATCAATTTGTTTCTATGTATTATGTACAAATGCAGCTACCTACTTACCCATCTCAAGTGAGCATATGGCTCCCATTATCCTAGTATCTGAGAACCTCACAATTCTGAACATGCGTGATCTTTGCTTTATTATTCCTTACCACGCTTGTATTGTACTAGAAGCCTTGGCTGTGGACCAGGGACTCAGTGTGCTTGGTACTGTACAAATGCATAACAAGAGATGGTGTCTAACAGGAAGCGTTCACAACCTAAGTGTAAGGAAAGCGATAATACATGGAGAGAACAAATAAAAAATGAATGCTGTTCAGCATTAAAACCAGGGGTCTCAGTCCACCAGCTGCCCACCTACTGAGGTTTTTATAATGAAAAATATAGTTTTCTATCATATACTTGAAATTCAAAATGCATAATGTAGACTATGGAACTGACCCTTTAAGTCTCAGGCCAGATTTTCTGGGAAACCCCAGATCTCCCTTTGGAAGGCTATTATTCAAAAGGTGGACACTATCATCACCAGCTAGTTATTGGTAAATTGCAGTTAATTGCAACTACTTAAGTCACAGTCGAATTTACCAATTTTCATGGGCGGATCACAGCATGAAGAGCAAATTCCATGAACATTTGGCAGATCTGCTCTGGCAGCCCTGCCCCTCGGTGCTGATTGGTGGAGAGGCCCAACATGGGAGGAGGGAAGAGGGGGCAGCCACCATCTTGTCTGCTGGCTGCCCTTTGCGTAGATCCGCCCCTTGGTGCTGATTGGTGGAAAGGCCCTTGGAAAGGGAAGAGGGATGCGGGAGAGGTAGCCATCTTTTCTGCTGTCCTTCATGCTGCCTTGCCAGCTGGTGCCTTCTCCTCCTGGGCAGGCCACAGCAGCAATGAAGACTGCTGCCTCCCACTGAAGAGCTAGCATTTTATTTTTAAGTTGGGCAGGGTAGAGTTTATTTGTCTGGTTTTTGTTTTTGCTGATTTAAGGACAATCCTGGATTTCTCAGTTTCTGCAAAAATGCATGAAACCACGAGTTAAGCAGACCCCTAGTTGTCAAGTGAAAGGGACCAGGGGTGCTAAGCTTTATACTGTACTTACAAATGTCAGGGAGATTTGTGTGCTTTGAGGGCAACTAAGGCAAACTTCACGCATTTCCCAACTCTGACATGACTCACAATAGAATGTAGGTGGGAATTAAGCACCGGGGTGTTCAAAAACTGGATGGCTTGTGAGCATACATAGAAGCCGAAGCCAATGACTCAGCAATCCTTTGAAATCAAATTAGAGCTACCAAAAGGGTTTTACAGATGCTACAGCAAAGTTAATTTAAATCACTTTTCCTAACATAGGCATCTAAATCCCATTTAGTGTCTACAAGAATTCTTTAGACCCAGTTACTAGCAATTCCCTTGCTGCAGGCATGAAATTCTTGTTTCCCTTAATGAGAAGTGTACAAGTTCCCACTAACTATAATACCTTCTTGTAAGTATGAGCATGTTAGCAAGCTATTGCTTAGAGTCCTCCCAAGTATGCAGAAACTCCAGTGAATTTCAAAAGAGCTAATTACTGTATTAAAATGAATACATAGGAATAGCAAGTAACCCAATTAATCTCTGGCACGACTACTTTATGTTTTCTTTATATAATTTCTCTCAATGCTTACCTGCAATTTAATGTTGGGCAATCCTTGTTCTTCTATTATCTCTTCAGAAAGAGTTATTGCAGAAGGAGAATAATCAATTCCAGTGAGATTAGTGTAACCAGATTTTGCCTGCAGAGTAGAGAATTGTAATCAGCATGCTAGCAAAATATCCTTGTGCAACAGGCCTGCTCCCTCTGTTCATTTTTATTACAAAAAGACCCCTTTATTGCTGTTATCACTGCAGAACAAAAAAACTGGTATGAATGAGCTAAACTGATTGTATTCTGCTTTATACATCCACAGAATTGTTTATTAAAGGCTAGCTTCTTCAAATAAGTGAAGAACTGAGCAGGCCTGTGATAGGTAATGCCCTGGTGAAGTTATACATCTTCTAAGCAACACCAAAATGAACCTAGAGAACAAGAAGTATTGTACAGCACAAGAACATAAGCCAGCAGCAGATAACCCCAAGGAAGGAGTAAATCCTCCATAATGGACACCACTAATGACATATCAACAGGAAAGGTGCTTCTTACAAGCCAACCAAATGTTGAGGTTAAATCCTGAATCATGAGGCTGAAATTCCTAGCCATTATTTTTATCCTACTTTGTGTAAACACGTCTCTTCCTATTGTTCAGATGAAGATCTAGCCTTATTTGAATGCTGCCAAGAATTTTTTTCAACAATATTTGCCAGAGTTCCATAAGCTAATGGCACACTGTGTTAAAAGGTATCCAGACAATGACTTGAGTTGGGTTCTGTATTGAGTAAGGAGCCAGTGCAGACAGCTGAACATTCAGGTGATGATGTGTTAATAGCAATCTGTTTGCTGTGTCCTGCAGCAGCTGCTGTCTTTTCAGTGTCTGGTTTCCTCCTTAGATACAGTTTCCATAATACAGTCTGCATGTTACATGTGTGGATCTATCTGACTGGGTCTGAACCGGTTGGGGAAAGGAGGCAATCTTCTGGCCAATTACATGTAGAAGTGGGGGGAGTGACTGATTTTGGTTTTGGCAATGTGGAATATGGACATCTAACAGCATTCTAAATGCCAATGGGATGTCCAGGTTGCATGCTGACCTCTTCTGAAAACTGATTCCCTTTACAGCAGAGGGTGCTAAAAAGATAAACTTTTCAAAGCACTTTCCCTGGCAGCATAATAGCAAGAAATATGCAAGTTTAGCTTTAGCCAGAGGCTTTTAATACAGGCATTAATTTCAGCTATACAGGGAGAGTTTTGATGAAGAGCTGTGTATTGCTGAGGCTTCTCCCCATTCTATCTCCCTGGAGCTCCTGATGCATTGATGTAAATATTGGTTAATGTCAGAGAGGAGACTGAGCCTTGTGTGACTTGAGCTGAAGGAGATGCAAGAATAGTTCCAGTTCTCAGAAAGGTGTCAAAAGGACTTAGTCACTTCTGGGGAGATTTGCTTATGCATAGAGTTCTTGGAGCCAAGACAGAGGCATTTGATCAATGATACTGAATGTGTAGCATTCCAACGGAGTGAGTGCAGATTACCTACCTTTGTTCGGGCAGGAAAAGGTGGAACTAACAACTGTGTCTCCACCCTGCTCTGAAGTCTGACTTAGTGGGGCTGGAGAATGCCTTTTCATAGATTCATAGATTTATAGATTCATAGATGTTAGGGTCGGAAGGGACCTCAATAGATCGTCAAGTCCAACCCCCTGCATAGGCAGGAAACAGTGCTGGGTCTAGATGACCCCAGCTAGATGCCTATCTAACCTCCTCTTGAAGACCTCCAGGGTAGGGGAGAGTACCACCTCCCTTAGGAGCCCATTCCAGACCTTGGTCACTCTAACTGTGAAGAAGTTCTTCCTAATGTCCAATCTAAATCTGCTCTCTGCTATCTTGTGGTCATTATTTCTTGTAACCCCCGGGGGCACCTTGTTGAATAAAACCTCACCAATTCCCTTCTGTGCCCCCATGATGAACTTATAGGCAGCCACAAGGTTGCCTCTCAATCTTCTCTTGCACAGGCTGAATAGGTCCAGGTTCTCTAGTCTCTCCTCACAGGGCTTGGCCTGCAAGCCCTTAACCATGTGTGTAGCCCTTCTCTGGACTCTCTCCAGCTGCAGTCTCACTAGGGCTGTGTAAAGTGGTAGGATGACTTTCCTGGTTTAGCTTAAGATACATCAGTGAATGCATGTCACAGTTTGGCTAGCTTTGCCTGCCACTGCATCACATTGGTGGCTCATATTCATCTTGTGGTCAATCAAGACCCCCAAGTCCCTTTCGGTCGTGGTCCTAGCAAGCGTAGCATTGCCAAGCCTGTATGTTGAGGGTTCTTCTTACTAAGGTGGAGCACCTTACACTTCTCTGCATTGAAGGCCATCCAGTTTTGGTTGGCCCACCTTGAGAGTGTGTCCAAGTCAGCCTGTATCCCCAGCCTGTTCTGCGGTGTAATGGCCCTCCCCTATAATTTGGTATCATCCATGAACCTAGCCAGTTCACATCTGACTCCCAAATCTAGATCACTGATGAAAATGTTAGAGTACTGGCCTGAGTACCAAGCCCTGAAGAACTCCACTGGTAACCCTTCACCACGTTGATTTGCTGCCTTCAACTAGTACTCTTTCGGTTGGACCCTGTAGCCTGTTGCCTAGCCATTGGACCATATGATGATGAAGGCCACAGTTCCCCAAATTAACCATGAGGACATCATGGGGAACTAGATCAATGGCCTTCTTGAAGTCCAGATAAATGATGTCCACATCATCTCCCTTGTCCAAGGCATGTGTTACCTGGCCATAGGAGATGAGATTCATCAGGCAAGACCTGTCAGTCACAAAGCCATGTCAGCTGGCATTCAGAAGCTTGCCTTCTGTTAGTCTGGCGTTTATGGAGCACTTGACAATTTTCTCCAGGATTTTTCCAGGGATGGACATCAGACTGACTGGTCTATAGTTCCCTGGGTAATCCCTCCTCCCTTTCTTGTAGATAGGGATCACATTGGCTCTTTTCCAGTCATCTGGGATCTCGCCCGAGTGCCACCGGTTTTTCTAATAACCCTGCCAAGGGGGAAGTCTAACAAGTGCTGGGGTCACAGGACCCCAGCCAAGTACCTATCTAGTCTACTCTTGAAGACACCCAAGGTAGGAGCAAGAACAACTTCCCTAGGAAGCTGCGAATGCTTAGTTTCTCAAGGTGTTCCTTCACCTGATACACATTGATTTTGGGCCTGTCATCCGCTCTCAGATTGGTTTGTGCCATTCCTAGCCATTCTTGAAGTGCCATTCTCTACGTATGTGTAGCAGTCCTAGTCTTGTACCTGCAGTTGATACACTGACTTGTGGTGGGCATTGGGTCTGTAAGCACTGTAAAGGTCATCTTCAAGTGGTACAGATGCTTATGGTACATTGGGAGACAGCACTCACAGATCCATAGATTCACTCTCTGTACTTGACTTCACTTGTAGGATTACATACTTTTGTCTGTCGGATTTCTGCCTTCTTTATATACAGTTCTGCCTCCTTTATATACAGCCTGCCAATAGGAACTAATGCCCAACCCCAACATTTAACTGTTAATCGTTCTTTAATGGTTCCTCCATTCCAGTTCTACCAATCCACACTTATCCCAGGAGTTATGTTGCTATTCCATTCCATCTTTTCTTCCTCTGGTAGTCTAATAAATACCCTGTATAACCACCTTCCACTGTTCTGCCCTAGATACTGAACATTAGTTTGACTCTTTCAAGGTGCAGAAAGAAGCAACAATTATTGCCCAGTCTGGTCCCTGAGAGCACTCTACATTCATGACCAAATACAAGTGCATGGCTGCAAAGAGCTTTAAAAGGGCCCAGTCCCACAATAATTTGAAGCCTCATACCATGAGGGTTTAGATGTAAATGCTCCAAACACAGCACCTTCATTAACGTCTGTCTGTGCATGTTGGGAGCAGGGCTGGACAAAAACTTCCTTTGGGCTAGGAAGGAAACTCAGCCCAGATTGCTGAATCCCCAAACCCCTGGGACCCAACAGCAAACATTTGTTGGGTCGGGGGGATTACAGTAATTTATAGAGCTTCCTAAAAAGTGCTATGAGTTACAGCAAGGAGCTGCACTTCTGTCTGTGTTTTCAGTTTCTTTGCAACCACCAGATCTCAGCTGCAAATGTAGAATTTTATTACTAATGATGATGCACAATCCAGAAAAATCCCAAATTTTTGTTTGGATCCTACAGAAAAAAAGCACTAAGTGGGGAAAAATAATTCTTTTAGTTATAAACTGAACAAATCTGAGATACTACAAACTATGCCATTTTTACTGTCATTTTCAGAAGAGAACTGCTCTTGAACAAAATTTCTTACACATGTGACTGCAGTATTTTGGAGCACATTATCACAAAAAACATCCCTTATTCTGTACCTACAGAGTTTTAAAAGATTTCACAAGCTACTGTTTTTCCTAATACAGAAAACAAATATTTTTATATTTGTAAGGGACATTAGGTGTCAGATTTAAGGATGGTATGATACTCAAGAATAGCCAGCTCTTGCTGCTAACTCTACGTGCAGTAGAAGCTTAAATGAACATTTCCAATGAGACAGATGAAGCAATTTTTAATTCTGTGTATTTTTTTGTCAATCTGCAAGCTCAGTCTAATCCTACAGTAAAGCTATACCAGTGATTCTCAACCACAATATTTTTTGAAAGTTGCTACAAGGTGTGAGGGGAGAAGTAAAGTGATAAGTAGTGTGAGGAGATAAGTGCAGGCTCAGGATTGTCCCTGGCCTGACTGCTGCCTTGCCCCCAGTACCCAGCCCCCCTCTACAAGGAGATAAGCATTGTAATAAATTTAGTTTTTGAAATGGGGTCATTCAATTCACAATAGTTATGGAGAAGTGCCTTGAGTCAAACAAGGTTGAGAACCACTGAGCTATGCCAAAACACTTAATCAAAAACATGAAAAGAAACACAAAGCACCTCTGAAACAAGATTACTAATCTTCATGTCCTGCTGTGCCACTCCAAGGTAACAATATATCAGACCTTTAAACATCCATGGTATTAGGTTTCTACCCCAAGCAAAATAAATGCAAGGCACATGTTATATTTGGGGGTATATGTGAGAAAATAAAGTAGTTGGGTTATCTTTTTAATTTCAGTGTGATTTGGCACTTGCAAAGATTCTCCTGTTTTTTAGGAAATGTATATGTTTCACCCTTCACTTTGATTCTGTACCAAAAGCACAATTTTCAAAAAATACCAACCAATTCAACCAGCAAAATGCCATTTCCAGTTCCAATGTCAAGCACAGAACTGTCCAGGGGGATCTTTTGTTTTTTCATCCATCTGATTAAACGAACCATGCTTTCTTCTCCAAACCTACAAGAAATAGAGGCTCAGGTTCTCAAGATAACACAGCTCCATGAGTAACACAGCAACTCTGTGTCTCTCTGTCCCACACTCCAGGGCATTGGTAACGCACCTGTCACTACATTACCTAGGCAACAATCTACATAGATCATATTCCAAGTTTTAAGTGAACCAAAGAGCCTTAAATCCAGCTGGATTACCAGTACTGGAAGCTAAGGTTCTCACTATGTACTCATTGGAGGTAAAATAAGGACAGCACTGGAAGCTTGCACACTGTCTGTGTAATTCTGAGCAGGTCTTCAGGGACATGAACACTAGTCCGTTAGTAAACCAGACTACATTTGCCCGCTTGCTTTTCACACAACAGTTGTCAGAGAGAACCTAACAATTTCCTGTTGCACTAGATCTGGAACTGCCAGGAATTGGTGCCTTCAAGGTAAAAACACTTCCCATCATGTTACCCATAGCCAGAGTTACCTGGGGATCCAGCAGACTTATAATGCTTTAAAAAAAAGAAAAAAAATACTACATAATTTTCAAAAGAAGGGAACATAAAAATGTTTACTGACAGCTACTTTTTTTTTTTTTTTTTTACCAAATCTCTCCAATATCTCCGTTTTCTTGAAAATGTTGTAGTTCTCTTTCATATGCAGCATCCCAGCTAGAGACGAAAGAGAAGAGAATACTGAAATTAACAGACAACCCTGGTCTAAATCATTCCTAACTGGGGCCTGTGATTTGCATGCAGCTTGCAAGGGGTTAACACATGGCCCTCAGACTCCCATCCAGCTGCTACTGATATGTATGTAGCTCTGGCTGCAGTGACTATACAGCAGGGAAGCCCATCGCCAGGTAGCTGAAGGTGACGCCTCATTGTACTGCATGCAGTTTTGGGGTAAGCATGTGAGAGGAAAAAGAACATGCTTATGTCGTGTGCAGCTTGGGAGGCCTGTGGCTCTGGTAGCATGCAGTCCCCACCGGCACGGTCCATGGTGGGTATGGCCTCTGGCCTCTTAGAAGCAGGAAAGCCCTGATCTAGACAAAAGATCGAGGCAAATTGTAGGTGGGAAGATCACATACACATAAGGCAACCTGAAAGGCCAGATTTCCTAGCTGCAGCTAAAGGGTGTTGGAGTAAGGGCATGCTTTTCTTCTCCTTGAATCCTGGGGCTACTCTGCCTACTCAGTTGGTTCTCTGATGTAAGCCAGGCTGCAATAAGGTAACGCTAGATGCCAGTGTCCTCACAACAAGAAACATGCATGGAAGCATCTTTAAATCCCATTTCCTACACCAGGATCTGGGATTAGAGAAGGAATATAGAAGCTGCTATGGTGACTGTTCGCTATCCAAGAGAGACGTTTCAGCAGCTGGTTCCACTGGGTATAGTGGTAACAGTGTCTCAGGCATCTCCAACATGTACATCTTTCAGGGTGCATACTCTCTTAAGCACTTTAACACCAAAGAAGATTGATCAGGTTATAAAGGAGCAGGTGCACCCACACTCAGCAAGATTTTTTGCCTGACACCCTGTTACCCTCAAAAGGGTGTGAAGTTCTTCCCTAACAGTGAAAACATTGGGGGAAATTCAGAGAAATTTACTGGTAACCTGCCAGAGACCGCACACAGAGGCTTTGTGATCACTCATGTCAGAGCTCATTAACTTCTCCGTGGTGTTCCCCCACTCAAGAGCGCTATCTGTCCCTTATGAAAGTGGATCTGGAGCTCTTTGTTGATAACTCCGGGTAATCAAATGAGGAACAATGAATAGGTGCAGGCTATTAATGAGCCAGTGCATTTGGGGCCAACCTCTTTAATCTTTCTAACTCCCACTGATGTCAAAATCTTCCAACCAAAGCCGGCTTAGCTCATGCTTCAATTTGTTTCTTTAAAAATGGGAAGCCCTGGCACTCCAGGATTATAACACCTGTCCAGAACCACAGACATCTCAGGTTTTCATTGCACCGCATTTTTCACGGACACTGAGTCTCAACTTTTGGGTATATTTTTAATCCAGCGGGTCCTGAGCAATCCCAGCAGACTAACAATGTGCTCTGGGGTCACCAGTGTATTTCCCCAGGGAACTTGACCTTGGTGCCCTTTGCTGGCCCATCTATCGCCCTGCAGAGAAAGTCAGCATCAACACAGGAGCTGCAGGGAAGCCCCTGGCTGAGCCCAGGACAGGTTCAGGGGACCACCCTCTGCCCAGCCCACACACTCCTCCGGGGCCAGGGGAGCCGGGCAGGACAGGCAGGGGACGCCGCTCCCCGCCCCCGACTCACTGCTCCTTGGTCCCCAGGACAGAGGGGCCGAACGCCTCCTCCCCGCTCCCCATCCCTGCAGAACCACGTGGGACCCGGAAGTGTGGGCGCACCATAGAGTACCAAAGAGGGTGTTGGGCGGCTGCCGCTCTAGGCTGCATGGAGGACCTCGGCTCTGTGGTGGAGGTGGTGCGCGGCACCTGCCGGGAGGGTGGGAGCCTGCTCCACCTCGCCTCGCGCTCACACCTTTGGCACAAACGTGAGGCTGGTCTGTTGCCATCGGGTGAAAGAGGCTGTTTTTTGCGGGGGGGAGATGCCTTCTAATCTCTGCAGCTCCTTTGCAAGAGACGGGAATGATTTTGGGGCCCACTGCTGCTACCCCCACCCTCCGGGGGGGCTATTGCAGCCAAGCCCCAGCATCTCCTTGGGTGCATCCCTTGCATACAGCAGAATGGGTGCAGTTCAGCAGGCTTGTAGGGCAGCCTTATTCTTGTCCTGCAGATACACCTGCCATTACTACCAAGGGATGATTCAAGACAACGTGAGCCAAAATCTTGACAACTGTAGGCCTTGCACAGGTGTTCCTGCCTGAACGCCAACGCGGCTCCTGCTGCAGCAGTTCAACCATTGATGTGTTTGCGATAAAGAAGCTGCTGGAAATGTGCAGAGAGTAACACAGAAACAATAGGAAAAAATAGAGTAACAGAAAAAAGAGAGCAACAGAGATAAAATGCATCATCTCTGAACCAAGAGTTCTAGGGTTTTGCATTTCTTCTTGTCTCAGACCAACACGGCTATTTCTGAGAGTAACGCAGAGCATCTTGTGTGTTGTTCATAGACGCAGCCAAAGCATTTGACTCCGTCCCTCAAATTGTATTGTCAGGACTTGGATGAGCACAACAAATTATCCACTTGATTGTTGGCTTTCACCACTGAAGGAGCTCAGTTTGCAGGGCTCAGACCCCCTCTTTGACATTACACCTGGTACCAGACAGGGCGGTGTGCTGACTTTTGTCCTTTTCAACACATCTCTTAGTTTGTCCTCTGTGATTCCTTTGATGCTATCCCAATATAACTTAGATTGCAAGCTATTCTTCCTTAGCAGATTACAATCAAGGCTTAGGACATTGGCTGCAGTGGTTCTCCTGCTTTACCTGTGGCAGGTGTTAGGTTTGTGTTGTGTCAGAATTGGCAATAGTTTTACATAGAGTTTAGATTATGCATTGTATAGGATGGTTTGGATAGGGATGACCCTGCCTCAGCCAGGGCGTTAGTCTAGATGTGCTTTGAAGGTCACTTCCAGCCAAACCTCTATGAGTCTTTAGACCACAGTGATTTATAACTTGCTGTTTTCTGCTGGTTTTGTGGCTGGGAGTCAGCCCAAGTTGAAGCAAACAGCCACTGCCCTAGGCAGGGCCTGCTCTCAGCCTGGGTTCTATAGGTCAGTCATGAAAAACTGTGGTTATGTGTAATGTGGAGCCCTCAAGTATCCAGTGGTCACACAGAGCAATGCAATAAAGAAAATCTATCTAGGAAATGTGGTGGCTGCAGATGCATCATTTGATTCAGAGATATGGGGGAAGATGGTAAGTGTTTCTGGCAATTTTCCCATCTTGAGGTTTTGTGCGGGAAAGACAGGTTCTGGATGCCAGCAAAGGTCTCAGTCTGTGAAGTGATGGTGCTCCTCCACTTCCTGTATGGTTACGACACTTCAAACCCACATAAGGTCGTTGGAGAGCCTTTCTTTGAGAGTATGTGAATGATAGAACCCCTCTTTGTGCCCACCCTGACAACTTGGATATGAGAGACCCTGTGCCTCTGAGGGTTAAGCACCTTTCCCTGTCGCCCTTGTGAGCTGGAAATCCTGGTGCCATGCCCCATCGGGTTTCTCATTCCCTGCCTTTACCCCATTGTGTGAGCTAGAATCTGAGGAGGCCATACCCCACTGGATCAGGAACTGAGAATACCTATGTTGGGGCTCTATACATGCACATTCAGCCAAAACCAGGCATGCTTGCTGCATATTACAAGTTTGTGAACACTGGCTCTGGGGATAAGAACACCCAGAAAGACGACTGAAACAATTTCTAGGTCTTAGAGCGATTATTTCAATCAGTATTTTTCTTTGTGAAGTAGCCTCATTAACCTAAGACTATCTTGTTGAGATGAATGGGCCGTTTCAGATCGCTCTTAGCTTCTCAGCCCTTCCTATATGCCAGGACAAGGTCATCTTCGCTCTGTTGCCCCTTCCTGCTGCCCTCCATCTTATACAAGGCTTCCTTGCAGCCCCACCAGCTTCCCCATGATTCCTCCAAGTTTACAAGAAGCAAGGATTGTCAAGTAGGAGAATGGAGCTCACAGTGTCAGAAACCTGAGACAAAGCACCATGCTGGTGTGTGTGAGGAGGCATGATGGCAGAAATGGTGGAGAATCAGTCTATGAAGAAGGACTACACTGAAATATCTGAAACCGGACAGTGAGAGTTAAGTGGCGAGTTAGGTAAGTCCAAACAGCGACAGAGGAATATGAGATAAAACAGGGAGATGGAAAAAAACAGGGTGAAAAGGAGGGGATCAGTATGCTGGGACATTTTAGACTAGAGAATTTTGGATCCGTCCCTGTTATCAAAGAACTGGTTATGGGTTTTTATACAGTCCCTATCACTATGATGTCCAAAAGCTTCTGAAAGATTGTGTCTCCACAGTCTTTAATATACTTTCCCTCACAACATGCCTGTGAGGTAAAGGAGTGCTATCATTCCTCTTTTTACAGATTCTTTTTCACTAAATCACAGTAAAACTAAAACACCTGAATCCAAGTTCCTCAAATGTCTGGTTCAAACTACTGGACACCTTTTCCTCTCCTGTCCCTACCATGTTTGACTCCCTCCACTTTCAAAAATGTTCCCTGTGATTCCTTACATTGTTTCTGCATCCCGTGCTCAGTTTGCAGTCCCATACTGATGTTTGCCTCTTGATGAGGAGAATGGTTCGGGGAGGGGAAAACCAATGGTGCTAAATAGTAACAATGTCAAGACAGTGGCCATCGAAGAGAATAACATGCCACTAGTGTACCCTTTGATATGCATTGCCAAGGAAACAGAGGCAATGGAGTGGGGAGCTGGGAAGCTGGAAAATGGCCTTGCTGAGAATGGGGTTTTTTTTAAGGAAATTAAATGCCCGCAAAATGTTCACAAACCTCTGCTGCCCAAAGAGACCTAGTGGCTTCAAGAATGTGGAGACAGCCCACATTTAAATATCTGAAACCAGAAAGTGAAGAGTTAAGATAATACAAACATTTCAAGCACATCTATTATTCCTCTTACTTTAAAATAAATGGTACAGAAGCTGGGAGGACCACTTAAGAATCACACACTGCAAACTTGGGTAAACACCTTAACTCCTCAACTACAAACCTATAGGGTAGGTACCACTGCCTAAATTAACATCGGCGCCTGCCAAGAAAACTAAGGAAACTACTGACAAAACACCCTTGTAAAAGCAGCTTACAAAGTTCCAGGAGTACCTCTGGCCTTCCTGAATGTTTCATTCCATAAAACTCAAACCCACATCCAATGCCTTCTCCAATGTATTAGACTACAGCCTGCAATGGTCATAAGCTACATTTCCCCCAGTGTTCTGTGCTGCCTGCAAAGGCAGAGGCTCGGCAAGTGTGTGTCATAGGCATATTAGTCATCTTTCAAAGAGGGCAGAATTAAGGTTCCCTTAGCTTATGTCTTAACTTTGTATTTCCTGGTTTTCAGTTGATTTTTGCTGAACTCTGCATTCTGCAAGGGCACAGGATACTTGCAAGCAGCCATATAAGCCTGTTCATGATTTTTTGTGACGCTGAATACTTATTAAAGAAGATATTGTAATCTCGGTATCACCAAGTCCCACATCCCAAAGCACAATAGCTCTTGAGGCATCCACCCATCCCTGTCATGACTTGATTGGACTAAGCAGCAGCCCTGTACACTGTGGACTTCATGCTGTGCAGATCAGGGAAGATGCCTGAAATGAGCACCCTTTGGACTGTCTCTCTCCCAGGGCCTCTGGGGGAACATGTGGGGTGAAGCAGCCCAGGGGTTGCAGTTGCCCTACAAAATATGTTGACAGTGTCATGAACTGCTTTGTAGGCAGTGTTGATCTGACCTAACAAAGCACTAAGCCCCTTTATGGAGCGCCCAGCAGCAAGCAGGCAGGCTAAGGACCGGTGTCACCCAGGTAAGAAGCCACTTCAGTTCCCACGGAGCACACTTCTTTCACCTGCCCTAAGCATTCAGGCCTTTACACCAGCATTTCCCAACCCCTGGGTCACAACCCAAAAGCGGCTCACAAGAAGATATGAAAGGGTTGTGAACAAACTTAAAAAACGGGTTGTCCTTTAAAGGAGAAAAACCTGGGAAACGGTGGCTTTTCTCTTGCAGGCTGGTAGTACTCCAGCCTGCGACGGGCGCTTGCGGGGGTCGCCGTGCCCCACACCCCGCCTTTCCATTTCCCCAGCTCCCGTTTCCCGGCCCTGCAATGGGTTGGACTCATTCCCATGCTCCACAGACACAAGTTACAAAAGCTGCTACGTTTTGTAACACCTTGATCTGATGCAGCATGCAAGGAGAGGCCCACGTTTCACCCAATCAGCTGTGTTTGAACCAGTCTGCAGCCGTGCACTTATGTTTGGTCACAGCTATAAACCGCTTTCTGTGCCCAGAACAGGGGAAAATTGCCACCTCGGTCTGCACCTATGAAGTCAGAGGCGCATTTGCTGCCCTCTTCAACTGAACAACAGCCCCGCATCCCTGTAGGAAAGCTTCTGGTTTATCCTTAGCTGCAGAAATGAACGAGGTGAAGGGCTCTCTCGCACGATGCACCTCCGCACTTCCCTTGGCAAGTCCCTGGCCGAGCGGAAGCCCTCCCCGCCGCAGCTGCGAACTACATTTCCCAGAGGCCCCCGCGCGGCGCCGGAAGCCGGGCGGGAGCGCGGCGCGGGGGCTTGTGGGAGCGGCGGCCGCGGCGGTGGTGGTCTCCGTCATGGCGGCTTCCATCTCGGGATACACATTCAGTTCCGTCTGTTACTGCAGCGCTAACAGCAGCGCGGACCACGTAGGTGCCCGGCCCGCGCCCCGGCCCCTCCCCGGCCCCGTCGGCTGCTCCGCTGTCTGCTCCAGGAACTTGCTGGTCTTCTGCTCTGCTGTCTGCTCTTACTCTTTGCTCTGTCTGATCTCCCGCTCCGCTTCCTGCCCTTGCCCCGTTTTCCTGTCTGATCTCCTGCTTTGCTTCCAGCTCTGTGCTCCCTCACATCTCCCGCTCTGCTTTCTGCTCTGATCCTTTGCTCCTTGCGTGAGCTCCTGCTCTGCTTTCTGCTCCTTATCCCCTCTGCGCGCTCGCTCGCTCTCTCTGATCTCCAGCTCTGCTTTCTGCTCCGCGGTCCCTCTGGTCGTGCTCTGTGCTATGTGTTTTCCTGCTCTGCTTTCAGCCCTTGACATGTGCTCCTTGTCTGATCTCCTGTTCTGCTTTTTCCAGGGTCCCTCTGATCTCCTGCTCTGCTGTCTGCTCTTGCCCTATGCTCCTGGTCTGATCTCCTGCTCTGCGTTCCATGATCCCTCTGGTCTCCTGCTCTGCTTTCTGCTCCTAGTCTTTTCTTCATGTGTGATCTGCTCTGCTTTCTGCCCTTCGCCTGTGCTCCTTGTCTGCTCTCTTGTTCTGCTTTCTGCTCTTGCCCTGTGCTCCCTGTCTGAGCTCCTGCTCTACTTTCTGCTCTGGTGCATCAGGGTTCCCCTGATCGCCTGCTCTGCTTTCTACTCCTATTCTTTGTTCCTTGCGTGATCTCCTGCTCTTTTTTTTGCCCTTCCCCTGTGCTCTCTGTCTGTTCTTTTGCTCTGCTTTCTGCTCCCTGCTCTATCCGGTGCTATGCTGCCTGTCCCCTCCCTGATCTTCCGCAGTCTGCACGCAGAGGCTGTCCCAGCACTCATGCCTTGTCTACTTTGACCAGCACTTGTGCATCCTAGTCCCAGTCCAAGAAATGCCCCACCAGTAGGTGTCTGTGAGCGAGAAGTAGGGTTTTCAAGAGGGATCTGTTTAGTTGTGTTATCAGCAATTGTGCCTTTCTACTGATTGCATTTTAGAAAGGAGAGGGGCATTATGCTTCTGGTGTCAACCAAGTGGAATTTGTCATGAGTTTATCATGCCTGCAGAAATGTTACACCCTTCTTATTTTAATGTAGAAGGGTCATTTGGCAGAGTGGTTTAAGCCCTGATCATGCAGATGCTTGTGCGTATAGTTACGTTTATGAGTAGTCTCATTGTTTCTGGAAGGGACTGTTCATGCTAGTAAAGTTAAGCATCTGTGTTGAACCAGGACTTTTGATCAGTGTGGCCATTCACATAAAATGTGGGATAGGTTTTGAGTCTGAATAGGCAAAGCATGTAAACCAAGCATCATCTTCATCTTATACCTTGTATCACTGTTTTCAGTGTTGGAAATCAAAGCTTACATACCACTGCAATCAAGAATCCAGATATTTATACCCAAGCATAAACCTGACCCAAGTTTTTGATCCAGTAACATAAAATACAAATTTGCTTTACATTTAGAAATCAGCAAAATTCTATTGTTGAAACATTTCTGTTGATTAGTACATGACTATTAGATATTCTGTTTCTTTATTTCTCAATTTCTACCTCAAGCAAGGATGGGTTTAAATAATTTTTTAGTACAAGTTCAGATAAGCTAAAGATTCTTCCAATGTTGACTGTTTCCAGTGAATTTCTGTGTAAATAGTGGTTTGTTTCTGTTTTTATTCCGTGTTCTTTTTTTTTAAATTTTAGGAAGGATTTTTGCTGGGAGAGGTAAGACAAGAGGAGACGTTTAGCATTAGTGACTCACAGATCAGCAACACTGAATTTCTTCAAGTAATTGGTAAGTGATGCTAAACACAAATTCTGAGAAACTCTAAAAGGTCAGTCACTCAGTTCAGCTTTCCTTTTTTAATAAAATTTTTTTTTTCCCTTAAGTAAGGATTTTTGCTCATTTTTCTGTAAGGCCCAGACAGTTTTCCAAGCTCCCAAGAATTGTAATTAAAGTATGCTTAATCACATTCATGTGTGTACATACCTAATTGAAACATCAGGAAAAAGTGTGGTCCTTTTGGGGCTGCATTTTTAACATACTACTTTTGTGAATTGGTTGAATTTTATAGCACAACATGACAAGCTTTGACCTTGTTTAAACACTTCTGTTTACTTTACTTTAGCAGTTAAAGGGACCTGGTCAAATTAAAATCACCATTTTAAATCATTATTTATATAACTAATATTATATTGTCATTAAGATTATAATGTAAAAAACAAACCTCTTTTAACAATGTTGTCTTCTTTGTTTACTTTTGTTTTCCCTGGACAATGATGAGGCTAATGAATTGCAATAACGTTAGAAGAGAATCTTTGCAACCGATTTCACTCTATAGTCAATGATAGCCTGTGGCCCAAATCTTGCAAATACTTAATCTCTTATTTAACTTGACCACTTTATGTAGACACTTTGATTTCAGTGAGGATACATATGATGATTATATGTGGGATATGTGTAACTGGAGGCTTAATTTATTGACCTGTAGGAAAATTTCACAAAGCTATTTGTTTTGCTGACTGTACTAGAATAGCATGACCCGTTTTGGAGATTTTAAAGATCTGACTTGATTTTTGCTGCAGGTTTATTGTAGGTATTTTAATTAATTAGTAAGAGTTTGTAATAGGAGTGGTCAGTTTTTATAGCTGGCAAGATTAAAAATAATACAGGAGCACATAGCAAAAGGGCTAGGTGCTCTCTTTTGTTGATATATGTATAGATAAAAGCAAAATGATTCACTTGTTTCAAATATTTCTGTTGGTTGTAGATTTTTTTTTTAAAGTAAATCTACCTTCAGCAGTCCTGTAGTCAGATCTGTGCTGGCAGACCACCAGGGACTTCAGTGGGGCTCTGTGAATGTGTAAGGGTTGACCAACACAGTCTCTTTCAAAATGAGTCTTATGTTTTAGTCCGTTTTAGAACTAAACATGTCCCTTGAAATTACAGGTTCTGCTAACCACTTTAAAATAGTAATGGCAGCCATGTAATTAAGAATCTCAAGAGACAGGTATTTTTCTTTTTCCGCTTGTATCTAGAACTAAGCCAAAATAATTAGTAGACGTGTAAAGGGCTTATAAGTATAGACTGCCTATCCTTGAGCTAACTTAAGAAAAATTATTGATTTTCTCAGTATTTTGATAAATATATTAGTGAGTGCGTAGAGAAGATCTGCTGGTTTTCTTCTACATATAAATTTCCTTACACAACTTTGAAAGTTGAGTTCCACAAGTAGGGCCACACTGATTTATTTCTCTTTTAATTGTACAACACCAGGCCTTTATAGTAAAATGAGAATGAGGGCTGGTTCTTTAGAACCCTGGGTGGTTTATTTCTGTTAGAAAGAATTATGTTTTATGTTGAAACAGTTTGATTTACTGGCTTTTAGTGAATTGTTTCCACAAGCCTCAGGAATGCCTGGAGCTGAAAAAAATTCCTTTGTTTTGCAATTAAATAAAAATGTTGTAACTTTCACAGCTGCATCATTAACAGTAATAGCCAACTACAACTTAATCTCTGGAAGTGCACACATACATTGATGTGCAGAGATTTCTTTGGCAGTGTCTGAAAGTGTTGGGAAACTAAAGTGTAGAATCTTCTTTGGTATTGTGGTTTGATTCTGATTGAGCTGAAAGTGCAATTGTGAGCAGAGAGTCTGTGACTTTCAGAGCAGCAGGTGATGAGTCATTCTTCAGGGAGGATGATACCAAGCATTGTTTTTGCTCGGTGCTCTCTGGTAGAGAACAAAATATTATATCAGCTTAAATTCTACAGAACCTGGGGAACATCAAGGGGGATGATTTGAAAGAATTGGTAGAGCAAGGTGCAAATAAATGCAAACAGATACTGGAAGGAAACATTGTGTAAGAACTGGTAGCTAGAAACAAATCTTGATTCCCTTTTTAAAAGGGAAATATCTTTTGTGTAGGGTTATTGATTACTTTCTCATGTATTTGCCCCAATGTATTGACCCTTTATTACCTTTGTTGCTTGTGGAGGGATCTTGAATTTTTTTTTTTACTTTGGCTGAAAATAGAGCGCCAAGTGACTCTGGCACTTAGGAGGTGGTACTTAGCCTCTGTTAACCTGTATTTCACATCACCCACTTTAGTTTCTTGTAGCATATCTCTCAGCAGTGTTTACTTCTTATCTGTCAGTGCCCCTGTAAGTGTGTGCACAAACTTCTAGGAGAAAAGTTGCATCAAAAACAAATATGTGGAAATTCAGAAATATGTTGGGGGGGGGGGGGAAACGTATAACTTTGGAAAAATATTTTAAAATATAATTATTAGATTCAGTTTCAGCTAAAAATGGCTTAGTTTGTTATCCTGGAAGGTTAGAAAAAAATGTAGCTGTCAAAGAGTCACACTATTTCATTGAACAGGGGCAAATTGCAGTGTCTTTGGGAGTGGTCCAGAGATGCGGAGCAACATACAGCATGAGAGAGAAGTGCTTATTTGTTTCCTATTTGATATTTGGAAAAGATTGCATGAAACATACTGCCATAGTTTTACCTTTGTCTTTAACAGCTGGGACATATGTCTTCTTTTTTTTTATTACAGAAATTCATAACCATGAACCTTGTTCAAAACTCTTTAGGTAAGTGATTTCTGTCATTTTACTCTGACTGCACAGTTCAGTAAACCCAGCATACAAATATAAGCAGTGCGTTGAAGTATGTTAGTATTTCAAATGCCTCTGGTAACATTTGCACCTGCTCATTATATGGTTTTGTTAAAGCAGTGTGTGTAAGCAGTGCACCCAACAAGACACTTAAAACATCCTTTGACAGGTACAGTAACATTCGTCTGAATGTAGAATTTCAGTGTAGAAGGTGTATATCTATCTACCCATGTGTTGCAGTACGGCCAAGATTGTCTGTCTCATCAAGTTTCTGTTTGATGTAGCAAGAATGAGTGGCACTCAAGGATCAAGGTGGGACTTGCTGATAGCTAGTGGATATGTGCAACCCACCCTAAGCTAGAGGAGCCTTCTGCTGATGGCAGCTAGCCCCCAAGAGATTATTAGGGTAGAATTGCAGCATACTAATGACCCAGACAATGGCCAGTGGATGGTGTCAGTCAGGACTGAGCAATTATTTGGGCTGGAGAGGCCCTTAGGGGTTTTTAAGAGCTGTTGTGGGCCAAATCAGAGCCTCCCCCACCTCGGTCCCCATCCCGTCCCTGTCCCGATCCCCAGCCTGCAGCAGCTGCAGAAATCCCCTAAGGTGCACTGTCCTGTGGCCCAGTCCTCTGCTGACACCACCCAGCAATCCCTGGGTCTCTATGGAACCAGCCTGAGACCTATGCAGGCATGCTGTGCTTGGCCAGGCAGATAGCATAGGGTTGCAGCCGAGCGGGGAGCAGTGTCTGGGAGCAGAATGGGCAGATGAGGCCAGGGCTGGGATTGCGGGGTGGTGACAGTGCAGGCTCAAGGCTGGGGCCCAGGGCAAAGCGGCAGAGCTGCAGTCAGCTTAGGCAGCAGATCGGGCTCTGCACCAGGCCCTGGCCCCATGATCCCAGCCCTGTCCCCACCCACTCCTAGATGCTACTCCCCATGTACATGCTACTCCATCCCATCTGCCTGTCTGAGCATGCTCTGCCTGTGTATGTGCTGGGCTGGTCCATCTTGTGTCCCTAGCAGTAAATGTGTGGTGGAGAGGCTGGGGTGCCTGGGCAGCAGGTTCAGGTCTGGTGATGACACTGGCAATGGCAGCCAGAAAAGGCCACCACCACCAGGGCTGCCAGGAAGCAGAATCCAGCTGTTGTGCCACCTGTGCCCTGCTGCATGCCTGGGATGATGGAATTGACTGCACACGCCATGGCTCAGGCTGCCCTGCATGCCTAGGCTGGGCAGGATAGAGGGATTTGCTGCAGGCTGGATAAAAACCCTTGGAGAGCTGCATCTAGTCTGCATGCTGTATTTTGCCCACCCCTGGTTAGGTGGTTGATACACCGGCTTTGCACCAGCTGCTTATTCTCCTTATCAAGCTGCTGTCTAGCCCCTCTATGATTCCTGAATGCAAAAGGGAATCTAGTCCCATATATACCATTTAGTAGCCTCACTCTCAATTTTTTTCCCATGGATCCTACAGTTACTTCATAAAGATGATTTCTGAATTGATATCTGCGGTATGATGTTTTTGGTTAGAAATGACCTTTCTAAAAATAATTCCTTATTGTGCTCTATCTGTTTGTTTTTATTTGGAGACTTCTAGAGATTTACAAAGGCATGTGCCTCAAACATTGCAATTGATATCGGTTATATTAAAGGAGAAGCTACAGTCTGTGATTTTCTGTCTGATAATTAGAAGGGAAAATTCTTATCCTTATGAATGATGTGCAAAGCTCTCTACACATCAGGATGACACTCCAATGTCTGACTGGTGATCTCTTTCCAGTGTCTGCATTGGTTCCTTATACTGCTTCATGCAGTACATAACAAAACAGTAATCACAAATTTTAATACTATTCACTTCCCAGTTATGGCTGTTGGTGCTAGATCCTGAGACAGCGTAGGAAAGAAGTCACCCACATTTCACAATGTGACTACTTTATATAAAACATTGTTTATTAAATTCACTTGCTCTCGGGGAGAGTCTCCGAATTTGTATGTTGTTCATCAGACCAGTGTACCCTGTTCTTTGTTCTGTTCCTTTAACCTTCATGTGTGAAAATATTTTTGGTACACTACCGTAGCTCCTTGACTTAAAAGTACTCAGTTGCAAGGAGACTTATAGTTGGAAAAGAACATCTGTGGCATTGCTGATATTGAATAAGGTGGGTTTAGTTGCAGCAAAGTTTCCAAACAGTGGGAACTCAGCCAAAAATAATGAATTTTTAAAGGCCAGTTTACTTAATAAATGCAGTTTGAAAACAAAACTACTGCATTTAATTCCGGTTCTTTATATCCTCCTTATATATTGCATGTGATTATTCTATCTACATGTATAATAATGTATGGAAAACAGACTGATAGAGTTGGATGCATTTTAATTTACAGGAACGTGTTTAAGCATTTTGCAAGTGAAAGGATTATGAGCACAAACTATTCAATATCCCAAATCAATAATGAAATGTGGTCATAACATTCAAAATAATTTGCATCTTAAAGCAGACTGTATTTCCACCCTTATTTACCTGCCAAGTACTGAGTTCAGGATTTTGTGTTTTTCCCCTACAAGAGTTGAGATCATAGACCTCTAAAACAGTATTTTCCTGCACTGCTTTGGGTGTTAGTGATATCAGCTCTTGAAAGAGACTAAGGACTTGGCAGGTAAGTGAAGGAGGAATCTATTTTCCATTGTTTTCCTGTTGTTGTGACCTGTGAACCATTTGAATTCTTAAATCTATTCATCTTTTGGTTAGGACTTGGGATCCAGTCCTGCACCTAGGACCAGATGGGTGGACCCTTACACTTGTGCAGATTACTGTTGTTTTTGGTGCAACTCCACAAATGCTAGGGTCCATTCGTGTGGTTCTGATGGCAGGACTGGAGCAAAGTATTTCCGATCATCTTATCTGAAAAGTGAAACTGCATCCTTCCTCCTTTGCTGCTGAGATGCTAGATGGAAGCACATTTTGTTTTCCAAAGGGCTAATCTGAAGAGATTTTTACAGTGCCCTTTAGTGTAGGGGCTGCCAAGGAAATACCTGCCATCTAACTAAGCAGTGTGATGACAGTGAAGGCACTTTTCAACTGGTCATTAAAGACTGTCACTGCTCTCCATGTGACACTGGATAAATATAGAACTGTTGAAGTTACTATATTATAAAAAGTTTAAGATTAATCAGGTATTGTATATTTAGCTGACTTGTGAATCCTTTGTAAACTGTGTACCTATAATTTTTCCCCCCTCTTTTTGGTTTAAGCTTTTATGACTATGCAGGCAAAGTTAATGAGGAGAGTTTGGACAGGATTCTTAAAGATCGAAGAAAAGTAAGTTACTATATTTTTCTCACATGTTCCATCTAATTTTTTCCTATGGGGCATTCCAGGCCTACAGTTGATCAAGGGTAGCTTTAGATGATATGTGAGAATCAGAAAAATAAGGATTGGATTAGGACAAGTGGTATTTCTAACCAATCTGTCGCCTATTTGATTCAAACCTCCCTAGCTATCCCAGAACTGAATTTATTCTGTGCAGTTTTGTGGTGTCTACTGAAGTTAACTAGACCCAAATCCAAGAGGACCAAATTCCTATTCATTTGAAGGAAAAAAATCAAATATACCAGGTCTCCAGAAATTATTGGTTAATATTAGCCTACAGTTACTCACCAGTGGCTGAATTAGACTTGTATTGTGCTGCTTAGGCCAACAGAACATGAACGGGTACTATTTCTTAAAAATAACATATTACAAATTTATGACACAAGACTTTGGAATTCAGACTTTTCCACCAGTATTTTTAAACTGAAACAGGAATGACTCGGGAAGTAGCCATTATTCAAATATTGTCATAGCCTTATTACACATGTACCTTCATAATAGTTATGTAATACAATTATTTACATTTTGGCAATCAACTGTAAAAGAGAATAAGATTTTCCTCAAAGTATCATCCAGGGAAATTTCTAATTGAGTAGTGCCCTATCTATATAATTAACCAATGCCTGTTTCATCTATTCTTAACGGATCTGATCATCCAAAAAGGCAGAACTAAGTTTTAGGTTAGAAGCAACTATTAAAGTGTGTTTTCACTATAGAGTTAACTCAGCTGAGCTCAATGTAAATTAGCTTTGCTTGAGTGAGAGCCACCACACTGCAAAATAAGTCTCATTATGCAGCAGGTTTGTGTTACCAGTTCTCAGATGATCAGTTAACCTAATTTGGACTGCAGCCTTTGCTCCCTAAAGGCCCAACCAATTTCAGGTAAGGTGTTTCATGCATGACAGCAGTTGAATTGGGTAGCCCTCTAGTTTCCCCTACAGGGTAGGAAAGCCTTAAGTGTACCCATTATATTAAACATGTATCAATAGGGGATCCTGCAGTACTCATCAGCTGGATAACTTTTATTTCATTATAACCATTCTTTTTTCTTGTCAGTTTGCTTCTGCAAAAACGAGTGCCTCGTATATGTTTTTAGCTATATATCTACTGCTGGTGATTGAGTGGGTTTTCCCATCTCAAATATTTGATTCTGCAGTCCCATAGCTCTACTACAGAACAATATAAACGTGATGTGTGGGAGCAAAATGTTCTTGACTATTGTTGAAAGAAAGAGAAAAGCTTCAGTCTTTCAATTCAAGAGACAAAGTCAAAGCCACTTAAAAAATGCTAGACAGCTTTAATTTCTTAAGGCTGTAATGCACATTTTCAGATTAAAAGTCCAACTTGTTTTCAGTTGGGTTTTATTTTATTTGGACAGTTAGACTCACAATAAAGATGCATTATCTGCAGTATGGAAATAGACTGGGAGGGGAAGCTTTTAAGTGTCATGTGACTCAGCACTCCTGATTTAATGTATCCTTAGTGTCCATTAAGTTACCATCAACTAAAATGAAAAACATATTAGTATAAGCTGTCTTGGGTTTAGCTAATTACTAGGTTTGCAAAATCCACACTGTATTATAAAGAGACTGAAAGTAATGTTGCTTACTGATTTTTGTAATGTATTTAATACAACAGATGTACATTGTTCAGTTAACATGCAGATTTCACTTTATTATTTTGAATCTATAGACATCTTCTTTCTGAGGTGCCCAGCCTCTGGCCCACAGGCCAGATTCAACCTGTGGAGTTATAGCATCTGGCCTGTGAACTTCCCCATGGATTGGGAAATTTGCTGTTAGGAGGGTAGTGGCAAGTAATACTGCCACCCCCCTCTGCTGCCAAATTCCCACGCTCTGCAGGGCTGAATTGGGGTCAGGCCACGCCACGCCAGCTTCCCCCTTATGGCCAGTTCAGAGCTGGGTCATCCACCCCACATGGCCAGATTGGGTTCCTCCTTGCTGCCCCATGCTGGACTGGGCCCACCGGCTGGATCCAGCCCACAGATAGACTCAGCATGATCCCTCTGGTCCATGGGGCAAAAAAGTTAGGCACCACTGCTATATATTTTTGTGTTTCTTACTCAGCCATGTTTGGCTAATGCTAATAATTTTCATTATTCTTCCTGTATTTCATGTAAACTAGAATTCTGATTTATGGAGTTATGTGTTAGTATTTGGTGTATTCATTGAATTACCAGGATGAATGCTTGAAAATCTGTTATGATAAAACACACACAAAGGGATAATTTCCGCACCATATGCAGTAAATTAATCCCACAGCTCCCATGCACAAACATGAATTTACAGATTTGTTCTGTGATGTGTGGCACTGAAAATGTATTGCATAATATAACACGAATGAATAATATTTTGCAGCAGTCTTCAAAATGAAGCCTTTTTGCTGTGTTCAAAAACTGGACAAGTTCAGCAAATGGAAGATGATCCAAGACTTGGCTCTTAGGTTAAATAATTGCAAAATGTATGTGGGATGCTAGATACCATTAAAATAATTAATTTTAAGAAAAAGTTGAAAGGTTAAGTGGTATATTGTAAAATGAGATATTAGTGTGTGTAAAATTCAAGCAATCTGTAGTCATTCAAAATTATAATTATACTACAGGGAATTCTGGAGATTGTCAGAATTATAGTAGCTTAATTTCATTAGTTAGGCCCTGACTAATTCAAAAGATAAAACTGTAAATCTTTATCCCTCAACTAATGCTTTGTTTTTCTCTTATACTTTCATCACAGAATGTTATTGGATGGTACCGATTTAGGAGAAATACTCAGCAGCAAATGTCATACCGAGAGCACATCATTCATAAACAGCTGACACACATTCTTGGAGTGCCTGACCTTGTCTTCCTTCTCTTCAGCTTCATTTCTACTGCAAATAACTCAACACATGCTTTAGAATATGTGCTTTTCAGACCTAACCGAAGGTAAACAATTTTTGTGCATAGATGTTTGAATTACACTCCTAACGAAGGAGTTGTTAAGAATGGTCTGCGGTAGTCGCTTCTGCACAACCCACAATGTAAGGGGTATGGAAGATAGATCCATCTACTGGTAGATGTTGGATTTGCATTAATAAAAAAGACTGTATTTGAATGTGAAAAGTTTTTCACTTAAAGTTAACCTAGATTAGAAGTTAACATTTTAAAGAGGTTGAGGGCCTTTTGCTCTGATTGTGCTCAGAAACTGATCCACTATCCACATTTGCTGGAGATTTGCCAAATATGTTAGAAAATTTATAGCAGGCTCTTCTATTTTTTTTCTCTAGGTATAATCAAAGAGTGTCACTTACAATTCCTAATCTAGGGAATACCAGTCAGCAGGAATACAAAGTGTCTTCGGTGCCAAATACTTCTCAGAATTACGCCAAAGTTATTAAGGAACATGGGTGAGTGGGATTATTACTTATTCATAATTATGCACCTCTACAGTTTTACCTCCCCAATGGTGGTGTCAATATGTATTTCAGCAAGAAACAACAAAGTATTGAAGCTGTATAGTCATTTGCTTCTGCTCTGTGTAGTCCTTTTTTTGAAAAGCAAAGCATACATTTTTGTTTAAATGGATCAAAGTTATAAGTTTCCAAGAAAAGGAATGCTAATATGAGCAGTTGTGGCCTGATACTGCATGCTCGTTTTCTTTCACATGAAGAGCTTCCATATATTTCAGTGAGAATACTGTATGAAGAGTAGCCTTATGGGCTTGGTCATTTTAATAAAATGCACTAATGCTGCAAAATAACGTTTTTATATGATAATCACAATTTCCCAGCTTTTACATGAGTTGTGGGAGAAAGATGTAAGAGTCCAGTGTTATTAACTCAGCAAGTTTTGCTTCATGTTCCAGGAAGAGCCTCAACAGCTAATGTGTTGTTGCCTGGATACTAGCTTCTTGGGACATATACAGTTTTAGCAACATCAGAATTTAGCTTTTGTGTACATGTAAAAATGAGTGCTTAAAAGTGATTTGGAGAAATGTAGCTCAGGGAGAGAGTGAGAGAGACAGAAAGAGAAAGCTGTGATATTATCCTTCCTAAGTAATTATTTCTGCTTATTTTTTTAGTACTGATTTTTTTGATGTGTGTGTGTGTGTGCGCGCGCGCGCGTGTGTGTATATCTATAAAAATTGGTTCTGGTTGCCTTCACTTGGGCTTTTTTGAGTGACGATAATTGTAATGTTAAGTGATATCAAAGAACATTTTTATTCATTTCTGTTTAGACCTTATCCTCAGGTGTGTGATTGGATCTGTGTGGGTGGATTTCTTTCCCCCAGACCTGTATGGAAGTGAGTAGGGCTTCAGACAGGTGCAGGGGCCTATAGAGAACTTTGGATCTATTATATAGTTTACAACTGTGTTCTAAGAAGTTGCTCTAATTGTAGGTGAGATCCCAAATGGTTTACTACTGAACTTTCCTCAAAAATCTGCAACGGACTAGATTGCTCAGGACAAGATATAAGTTGACAGAGGACAGCATACAACTGTGCTGCCTCAGGAGCATATGTATGGGAATTGCGAGTCAGTTGGATTTTGCTCCAAGACTCTTGCTTTATATCTGCTCTGAGGTAATCTGTCACTGTTTTTTATGAGTAGCAAGTTATGTCCTTCTGGACATCAGTTCAGCTATGCTGATTGGTCTGTGCAACAGAGAACAAGATGGATTTCAGACTAGCTATTTACTGACTCTGCCTGCATAAAAGTGGGACTGTTCCCACTGAATTGCCCTGTTCAGGTTGCACCATTTTAGTTTCCTTGTGTGATGAAAAGATCTTGCCTTAAATGATTAATTCTGTATCCTTGGTGGGAAGAGTTCCTTGCCATAATTTTAACATATACTTGCCCCTAACAGAACTGATCTCTGTCTCAGCTAATATCCAGATGGTTGCTGTTCTCTTTCGAGCCTGCCAGCCATGCTTTGAATGCTGGCCAGTGCAGGTCACTGAATAATGAAATAGATTCTCTTCCCAGACATTTCATGCTGTCTCTGAGCAATATTTTTAAAGAGATGCAGTTATTCTCAGTTGAATTCATTCAGTTTGTTAATGGTGTAAATTTATGTAATGCTTCCTTGTGGCTAACAATAAGTAGGCTTATATGTATGCTTTTGCACTAATCACTGTTTTGCTAATGAGAAGGATAACAGAATTTACCTTCCCATTGTTAGAAGCGTGACCTTGCTTTCATTTGGTATATATATAGCATTACTAAGCTTGCTTGTGCACACTTATGTGTTCGTTCCTTTATCCTCTGTAAAGACTTAACATTTCTTTATGTTGTTTGACCTGGATACACAGAATATTGAAAAACTGGAAACAAAATGTTATCCGTATGTTTAATTGAACAACAGCAGATCCCCTTAATTTTAATTTTTAGGAACTTAGTAGAAACATGTAGAAGAAGGAGGTAGAACAAGGAGTCACTCACTGAAATTAGGAGATGGGTTTAAAACTAACAAGAGAATACTGTTTTTAGGTAGCACTTAGTTAACTTGTGGAACTCATTAGCACAGGAGATTGTAGAAGACAGATAGTATAATCAGGTTCAAAAAGGGACTAGACAGATTCATGGAAGATAAATCCATTAATAGCTATAAAATGGAAGAGTTGGAGAGAGGTCCCCTGGCATCTCTAAACCAATGATAGTGGATACTTGGGAAGGGTAACAAATGGGGGATAGAACACTTGAGATGCCTGGTTTAGTGCTGTCCCTCTAAAACAGGGGTGTCAAACTGATTCGGCCACACAGGACTAGATGAGCTTTGCACATCAGGTCAGCCTCACCAAAGCCCATCCAACAAAGTGCCACATGCAGCGCACTCCCAGAGCTGATCCCTTGTGCCAGGTGTAACAGGCTCAGGGCGTGAGGAAGTGCATGGGTTGGAACTGGCATCAAAAACGCTTCATGTAATGCATCAGACTAGCCCTGCAGCACTGGTTCTGGGGATAGTCCAGATCAGGTTGTGCTAGTGCCAATGCACAGAGCCAAGCCAGTCAGGCGCAGCATGCAGTGCATGCCCTGTGCAAGCCCTGGAGCAGAGCTGGTTGCTGAAGATGGTGCACAGGACTGGATCAGCTGCACTTACTGCCCATGGCACAGAGGGCTGGCCTGAGGAGCATGCTGCATGTGGTGCTCTGCCAGACAGCCCTGCATGTCATCTCTGGCACAGCCTGATCTGGACTGGACTGCATTCAGTGTGTGGGTTCAGTCTGAGACCCAGAGGCCAGCTCCCTGAGCTGAATCTGACCCACAGGCCATAAGTTTGATGCTCCTGTTCTAAGAATTCACTCCTGCCACTGTCAGAGACAGGGATGCTGGTTCAGATAGGCCATTGGTCTGACCCAGGATGGCGCTTCTTATGTTTAAAAGAATGGTGTCACCCTCATAGATGTTTTGTAGTTGAGGTTAGAGGTGCACCTATACATTGTTCCGTATTGTATCAGCACCGATAAAAGGAAAAATGACATTATTGGCAATCGGCTTTTTTTTGGTTGATGTGGCCAGTGTTGCCAATATGTGTCACCACAGCATGCATGCACACTGCCACAGCATGCATGTGGCCAGGAGTGCAGCCCAGCAGCATGAAGAGCATTATCTGGCTGGTAAGTCTATGGAGGGGAAGGGACATGGGGGAGCAAATTGTGGCCCCCACAGTGAGGGAGGGAGTGCAGCAGGGGCAAGGCAGGCACTACCCAGCTGCACTGGGGCTCCAGGTAAAGCCGTGGCTCGTGTGGGGAATGGGGGGCCTTTGTACCCCTCCAGGGGAGATGGGGGGTGGGGATGTGCCCCCTGGATCTGCAAATGGGGCAAGGTTGGGCTGCCCATTGTGTGCTTGGGGCCGGAGGTTGTGCCAGTTGCTTCCCGGTGTGGGGGCTGGGCCAGGGCTGTGCTTGGGCTGGGCAGGGGTGGGGTGGGTGGTGCTAAGAGTCGGGGCTACTCTGATTTTGGGGTGACTGTAGTCCCTCCCTGTAGCCCTCTCCCAGAGCTGCCTCCACTCACCCCACCCCTGCCTGGCCCTCCCTGCTGGGAAGAGACTAATGCAGCCTTTGCTCCTGAACGTGCAGCCTACCCTCACCATACAGATCCAGGGGGCACCTGCCCCCCATGCTTCCCTCAGAGGTGCACACAGTGGTGGGAGCTGCTGCCCTCCCCCTCTCCCACTTGCACCCGCCAGATGAGCTGAGGCTCCATCCTTCACCCTGCCCTGACTGAGAAACCCCTTTCCTATTCCCTCCTTCACCTCAGGGGCCTCGATCTGCCCCAACACATCCTTTCCCTCCCCACCCCCTTCACCCACAGATTTACCAGCTGGACACTGCTCTCCATGCTGCCGGGCTGCATGTCAGTAATCAGATCAGTATCAGCAGATATGGCTGGTTAATGATCGGCCATTGGCATCAGCCCCAAAAATCTTTACCGGTGCACCGCTAATTGAGATCAGTGTAAATGAAATGTACACCAAGAGAATTGTTTTCTTGAAGCAGTGATTTTCCACCTTTTTAGACTAAAGGCACCACTCAGGAAATGCCAGCTCTTATCTTTCATTCATTTTTTCTTAACCACGAAAAAATAATAAAGCAATTCTTCAGTTGCAGAGAACTCACAAAGACAGCAACAGATCAGAATATTTTTTATGCTGGTTTCTTATTTGAAATCTCTGAGTTGATCTTGTAAAGCACGTGTAGGTGTTTACACACCTAACTCTGCTAGTACTGTTACCCTTAAATGGATCTCAAGGGACTCCAGGGTTGAGAATCACTGACTTACAACTCTTTGAGGAGAAGCTTTAAGTTATTTTTTTTAAGGTTTAGTGGTTAAAACCTTAGGCTTTACACATGCTTCAAAAGCAATCATGTTTAAACTCTGTTGGGAGACATGATCATGATCCAGAGTTTACTTCCTTGGTATGGTTAAAAGTTATTTTGTTACTAGGCAGATGAGCAGAATCTATTTTAACGTAGATCAAAATGTTTTGCAATTGCACAGTGCCTTTGAACTGGGAATTGCTTTTGCCAGCATTGTTTGCATATGTAGATCACTCCCAGAAAGATAATTGTGTGGCTTCATCCTTTCCTGACCAATGTAAATTAGCCCTTACTGAATTAATAAATCTTTACAAATTGCAGTAAAAAGTCTTTAGGTAGTATCCACACAAGAGTTATAATAGTATAATAGAGAGCAAGTAGTATAGTTGTCCCTTGACTTTTGTTTCCATGCCCAGCTGTAACTCAGTTGAAATATATCATAGATGCTATCTAAACACGTTCCAGTGAGCAACCTGGAGTATCAGACAGCCTTAGATTTAAATTATGTCAGCATAAGCTGTGTACTTACAGCGTTGTTGCTTGCATAGTTTCAGTGAGTCCAGATGTAGCCTCAATTCTTTTTTTTTTTTAAATCAAGTTCAGAAAAGCTTAGACTGAGTCATTTCCAGCAGATGTTAAAATATGTGCCTTTCCCCTGTGGGTGAAATGATTGGGAATTCACTTTCCATCATGCACCAGTTGAGCATTGACCATGATTACTAGGTAGGGAACATTGACCATTACTAGGTAGGGAACCAGTTGGAACTTCTAATTTTATGCTTTGGTTCAGTACCTGGTCCTCTTGCTTTTGCATTTGTGTTGCTTCTAGTCTGGCAGCATTCTTTGGCATAGTTGCAAGACTATTTCGTTATCTTTACAGCATCTGACTGCAACTTATCTTGTAATGTTTTTCTCCCAGGCAGTATGTATAGATGTAGAAAAAAGTGAACGAGTTGTTGAATCTTTTCAAGCTGATGTAAACAAGTTAAAAAAGCAAATCGCACAAAGAAAAAATGAAAAGGAACAAGAAACAAGTAAGTTTCCTTATACTTCTGTTGTTCCATAAACAGGATCTATAAGGACAAAAGACTTTTTTTTTAAATGGGTGCATGAGACTGGTCATGAATTACTTGTCTTTGTCTATTTTATGAAACTAGAAAACAAAAACAAAACACATTGTCAGTCTAATGGCTTTAGTCTTCCACACTGATACTTAGGATGGTTATGTAATGAGTTTCTATTGAAGTGATACCTGAATTGTTAAGATACTTCTGCAATACTGTGGGTGTGCAGCTGGGAGTTATGGTGTGTGTATGTGAAGTAATGTCACTTCTCAATATGCTAAAACATACTTTTAAACAAACTGTTTAGAAATGAGTTTCCTTAAGACATGCATCCCAATTTCTAATTGACAATTTTTGGGGAAAGGTGTGTATGTTATGCAAATAAATATGGTAGCACTTATTGGGAAACCAAGCCTGCCTCAGAGAAGAACTTTTCTGATCAGTGGCATGGTACAGTAGGGCCTCTCATATCAGCTTAATATAGTAGTACTGTGTAACCTGGATACTTTAGAAAGGTAAGTTCCCAACCCCCTTGCAAAGATGAGGGCTTGTAAATTAACAGAGGGCATACGGAGCCACAGGAAACAGCTGTATGGGACTGTTGAGGTGGTTCTGCTGAGTAGCAAAGCAGTGCCTTTTGAAGCAAAAGCTGTAAAAAACAAAAAAAAAACAACCCCAAAACAAAAAAACCCCCCAAAAACCAAACCCCTGAGTGGTTCATCCTTAATATAATTCTCTGTGACTTAAGTAGGTTGTGAACCACCTAAATACGAATGATGTGGGTTCTGCTGCATTGGGCTATTAGGATGTGGATCCTGAGGGGGAAGTGGAGAGGGAGAAAGAAATGATGGTGTTTGTTTAAAAGAAGAAGGTAATCCAGGGAGGGCAGGACAGGACATAGTGTTTGTTCGTTTTTTGCGGGTCTGTGTTAGAGGAACAGGAAGAATACAGGAGAAAAGAGGAAGAGAGAGAGAAAAAAGAGGAAACTGGCACTGGAAACAACATATGAACAGATAGTTGCAACCAGTTAATGGGGTAACTAGTGATGCAGGCCAGCTGCTTGGATCATTTTCTAGCAGAGGTGGCCAACCTATAGCATGTGTGCTACAAGCAGCACAACCAGCCTCTCTGTGGCGCACAACAGTGGCGGATAGTAGGGGCGCATTGATATATTGGTTGGGTATCAGATCAGCACTGATAAAAGGAAAATTAACGTAGTGGGGTTTTTTGGCTGTTGGAGCTGATAATGTTATCCAATTGTGAATTATGTCAGGGCCCCCAGATACCTGGATTCCCTCCCTTGAGCTGGGGAGACTCTGGATAACCCTCCATCCCCTCACCGGTGGGCGACCGGAGCTGGATTACAGTGTGGCATGGGCTGGGGCTGGGTCAGGTGCTGTAAAAGGTGTGAATGCAGCAGAGGTAACAGGGTAGGGAGGGACTGGCAGAGCTGCCTGGCCTGACCCAGTGTGACTTAACCCACAGTGCCTGGGCTTCTGTGCCCCAGGGGCTGGGGGCAGAGTGTGGCAGGGGCCAAGGCAGCTGCTCCCCTTTCACCCCCCTATCCACCCATACAGGAGGGTCCTTCCCTCAGCAGGGAGGCTCTGGGAGTGGTGGGGGAGGTGATGCTTTAATTGGAGCAACTCCAAGAGGCACTGCTTAACGTGCTTAGAGACCATGCAGCTTTGGGCAGCCTCAGCTCAGACAGCTGCCCCAAGCCTGAAGGGCAGGGACTGGGACAGCTGCTCCCCCCCCCCACCCCCGGGTGTACAGCAGGGCTCTTCCCCTGCCGAGGGGAGCCTCCAGGAGTGCAGGGGTGGGTATCAACATCCCCACACTTAGAAATGGCAGTTGGGGGTACTTGAACTAAAACTTGTTGGACTAGCTTTATTACTAAATATCAGTTATTGGATTGGTGTTGGCCAGTATGGCTGGTTAATAATTGCCTTTCGGTATCGCCAAGAAAATCTTTATCAGTGCACCCTTAGGAGACAGAGCTGGAAACAAAAAGCAGAGTATCAGATTGTGGCAGGGAGTTAAGGGGGGAAAAAAAAGACAAAACAGCAGCAGATTGAGCAGGGAGCACAGGGCAGGGAAAAGATTGGGCAAAGAAAGGGGATTGGAGTGGTGCTCAGGGACAGGATTCAGGCAGATTTGTGGCATGCCTGCCAAAAAGGTTGGCTACTGCTGGTCTATATGATCTCTGGCCAAAGTTTGGAAGAGACTAGAAGTTTTAGCTTGTAAGGTTTTAATGCTTTTAGATTGAGGCTCTTTTATTTAATCTTTTAATGTGTTTATTCTTCCCCTTTGCAGTGATTCAGCATCAGTTTTGCTTCATGTTCCAAGTTAATTCCAACAGCAAATAAAAGTGCTGAAATTATTATATCATTTTTGGATGCTAAATTAGAATCCTTACAGGTATATTTTGAAGATAGTCCTACATTCAGCAATTGCTAGCAAATAATTGAGCATTTTTCTGAAATCCTGAATATCTCCAAGTGCTGCTTTTTTATCAGTGCTGCATCTGTATTCGAAATTTGTGTTTCAGTTAGAAACACAATAGAAGAGCATTATTTCAAAACTTTTCATCAACTAATATTCTAGTATATTCCAGTATAAGGTATTTATTTTAGGGAAGTGGATTCAGCAATCCTTTGATTTATTTCAAATGATGCAAGATCTAAGGAAGAACAGGACTACCTTATTCACCTGGAGATTTAAGCTCTGGATGCATTTCTTTTATTATGTGTTTTGAGAGCCAGAGTAAACATTCTTTGTATTGATTTGCTGGGGTTTTATTTAACTCACTATCGTAGAAATGTCTTCCCTATCAAAATTCCATGTTTTTCATTACAGTTCTACATCATATTTTGACAGAATAATTTTCATGGCATATGTTTATGACTACTAGGGAAAAAAAGTAGTACAGTTGTTTGTTCAGCAGTTCTTTTTGCTGCTCCACAATTTTCTGGCTCAGGCAAACCCATTGTTTGAACATATTTGGGCTGGTGCCATGCTGTCCCTCCTTTGTAAAAGCTGAATACATCTTTAAGAAACTTGCTTATTGGTAGAAAGGCTTTGCAAAGTGCTTCATAATTTTTTCAGGAAACAGTGGTGAAGCTTTAGCAGATGTGAGAGAGGGAGGATGAAGGTAGAGAGAGAGAAAAGGAGGGAGGGATTTTTGAATGATGGTAAGCAAAATATTCAGGTGGAATGTAGAATATGGGGTAGTCATGTGTTCAGGGCAGTGGGCAACAGGCCCTTCATGAGACCACGTGCCAAGCAGATAAGAATTACAGGAGATGGAGTAGGATGGGAAAGTGTATGCATGGCTTGTCCGCATGATGTCATCTGATCATGCTTTGCTAGGCTTCAGGGCTGGTTTCTTACTTTCTCATTTTCACAGTATAGGAAGTTGTTTTCCCTGTCTTGGCAGAGTTGACCATTTTGTCTTGTTTCTTCAGCCAAGTGAAAGTGAGCAAGCACACTTTTACACTTTAAATCTTCAAAGGAGTAGTATTTATCCAAAAGGCTGTCATTCCCAGCAATTATTTGTAGCTGGGATATGGCTATATTGGATATCCTACTTCACCTTAGGATATGTATTCTGGCTGTATTTTAGAGAATTCACTAGAAACTGTCAGATAAAATCAAATCAACCTTATTAGAAGCACAGTAATATGTTTTAGGATTTGCCGAAGTATGTACTGTTCGCAGTTTTTATGCTCTGCAAAACTGTTCTCCGTGTGTCACTGCATACTATATGGTATATAAAAATTGAATCCTGCTGTATACTTAATTCATCATAAAATGTGCGGGACATCTCCTTTTTCTTGTATCATTACTGTCGTATTGATTAAAGGTAGAGCTACTCAGCCTTATTTTTGGCCTTCCTTCAATTGGTCATTCCATTCACGACTTTAATCTGACACAAGGCAGATGAGGCATTTTAGTAATGGGAAAATTATTTCTAGGGCTTGAACGTTCCACTACATACCTAAGTCATTTAAAGCAATGCTTCTACGCAGAAAAATGGCTTATTTCAATAAAGTTGCTAAAAATAGAATACATTTTCACAAGCTATGGTTAGTTTTCCACATGAACCACAATCGAATTTTTTTTATCTGAATTTTCCATAAACAGTAACTAAAAGAAACCTCGTTTCATAGAATCATAGAAAAGTCGGACTGGAAGGGACCTCCAGAGGTCACTTAGTCCAACCCCATGCTTGAGTCAGGATAATCCCTATCCAAATCATCCCATAGAAGTCCTTGCCTAACCTAATCCTGAAACTAGACAAGCATTCATGCTGCACAACTACAAGGAATATTGCCCAAAGGCACCAAAAGTACCCTAATCTGCTACAGTCATCAGCCACATCAGTTCAAAAATACACAAAGGAAAGGAAGGGCTGACCACAGACAGATTTGCAGTGCTGATGGAAAGGAAGTCCTGGGAAAAGAATGCGTTACCAAGCTTAGAGGGAAGTTGAAGCTCAGTATTGGAAGAGGCCAAGTGATGGTCTGATGCTGAGAATTCAGTATCAGATCAGAGAAAGTAGTGCTTAAAGACCATGTCAAATGAATGTCCCCATTAGTTTGTGGGAGAGTTAAGCTTTGGCTGCAGGGCCAATGGAAACAGAATGAGGAAATGTGAATATAAGGGGACAGACAGGTCAGTGACATGGAAATTAAAGTCACTGAGGATGTCTATGGAAGACTAAAGAGAAAAAGTGATCCAGGAGTTAAAATCTGAAAGGAAAGTCAGTGTAGAAGAGCTGGTTGACCAATAGCTGATACAGTGTTGAAGAAGGGAAGAGAGAAGTCATTTATGGCTCTGTATCCTGAACTAGATTATTTTATGTGCTTTGAAATATACTTGGAACTTGCTCATTTTCTCGTTTTTGTAGGACAGCAGCAAGCCATCTTAAACAGACAAATGTCAACTGACAACTTGGAACCTATGTTTGTTCCGCGAATGTCCTACACTGGATTCGCTGTGGAAGGTTGCACACTTGAAGATTCAGATGCCTCAGATCCTCCTCCTCCTTATTCTGATTTCAGTGCGAGCAATCAAGAAAGTACTGTTGGTCATAGTCTTCTGGAAAGTAGCGTATTCATGCCTCGACCACAGGCTGTTGGCTCTTCCAATTATGTTTCCACAAATGCAGGATTGAAGTATTCTGGTAATGGAGCATCCATGCCCTCTTCCCAAAGAGCAGTTGATGACAATATTGATGAATCTGAAGACAGTGATTATGAGAACTTGCTTGAACCTACAGAATCATCTGACAGTGAATACTCGCAGACGAGGGATTCACGACCCCTGACACATCCTGATGGAGATTCCAGGAACAGTCAAACTTCCCAGATTTAATAGACCCAAGAACTCAACATGGCACTGTCTTTTTTTTCATAATTGTTTCAAAAACAATTTGGGGGGATTTAACCTGGATGAAATGGACTACAAAGAATTACTGTGCACAGAAAACATAGAAGACTTGCACTAGTTGGCTTATTCACCTTGTGATACATTTTGCAAGTTTTATAATGGAATCACTAGGAAATCAAGTTGTACTAATGCAGATGAGGGTCATGGATGTACTGGTAAACTTAGGCCGAATGAAATTTATAGAAACCATGTAGCTTTTGTTGTCATATTTTCTTTATGACAATAAACTGGCATATAGCGACTAAGCACAGTCAGTCTACAAAATAACAATGTGGTCTAAAATCAAAACTTACCTCTTGCACTATCATGCCTTGAATTTTAGTTTTTGAAAGGGAAACAGTTTTTCAGCAGCCTTCAGAGCAACTTTCTATGGCGAGCCAAATTGATCTTTGCCAGAAAATAAATTTTGATAATTCCAAGAAGTCTGATTTGGAAGCTTGTGGTATACCTTCCTCTATCAGCATGCTCGTTTAATAAAGAAGGCGGGTTGTATCAACTTTTTTTACTAGCCTGTGTATATCACTTAAAATGATGGTTGCCTTTTTTTTTTCTGTAAAAAAAACTTACTGGTAAATCATCCAAATGAATGTCATACGCTTAGTTACTTTGGTTTTGGTGGGTTTACAGTGACTTTATGCCATACTAGCCTCATTTACCATCTCTTTTTTTGTAGTAAATTATGAAGTGCACATAGCAGTAAATGGTGAAAGACGAAAAATCATCAATTCCATCACAATTGGGCTTTGAAAACTATAAATTGCAAACATCATAGACTTTTTATTGCAATTTATTTGCAATCTGTGTATTGGATTTATACTTCTTTACCAGTTATTTTATGTAAGAAATAGGGGGCCTGGGTGGGGGAAGGTTGTTTACATTTTTCCCTGGGTTTATTACTTCTTTTCGCCTTGGGGTGAAATACATAAATGTTTATTTTAATTTGACTTGCAGCTCTCGTCAGAAAATTGCCATTTTGGAGACATGAAGTGTGGTATATTTAGAGAATTTATGTTTGGATGCACTTATATTTTTATTTAATTACTGCTTGTATTCTAACTTTACCCAAAAGATGTGCAATTGTGCCATTAAAAAGTTTGTGTACTATTGGGCTGTATCCCTTAAATATGTATGGCAAAACTTGAAGTGTATGATGAGGTTAGCACATACATTTAGCATCTTAAAATATGAATAGGCTCTCCTTTTGATTTGGTTAATAGCCAGAAGAACAAAAAGCAGTTGTTTAAATGTTTAAATATATCAATTTACAGAGGGTGGAAATCTCAGTATATATAATATATGTAAGGCAAAAATATGTTCATTAGCCTCTTTTTACCTGTACTAAATAAAACAAAATGGTTTTGGAAAAGTGATGTTAAAGAAAAGATGTTAAAACTGATAGTCTTCTGTTGGGTGTTTGTCTTAAACATTTATGGTCTATTTTAACTATTTTACATTATTCTGTGTAGCCTTAACTCAATGCCTTTTGTTTTCAAATGTTACAATCCATTTTAACAGCAAATTTGTTCCAGTTTTATTAATGTTGGCTATCTACAAGCAACTGTAGTACCGGTGTGATAAGTGCTGCTGCAATCTCATCAGTTTTGATTTTCATGTGCAAGAAAGTTTTTTTATTTTTATGCTGCACCGAAACCTGCAATGTACATCTCTGACAAAGCAGTTAAATGTGACAGTAAAATTTTATTTAAACCTGTAAATATATTTTCATATCTGTCAGAAAAGTTCCATGTTAGTGAAGGTCATGTGTCAGCATATGAAAATGCAGTTTAGTTTTGAGATCTTTGTTTGTCTTCATTATTTAAAAAGAAACAACAAAAAAACCTTTGCCTATTACAGACATAAGTAATGGATTGGCTGGAGGGGGGAAAATATAGCACCAATGAGATTGACTTTGACTTTTATACAGTAACGGTTGCACATTGTTATATACATTCACCTTGACATTACAAAATTCTGTAATCCCTTCATGACAGATTTCCAGTAGTGGAAAGTTAATAAGTGTTACATTTCATCCTCTAGCATATGAGAATGATTAAGGGAGAGCTGACTACACAATTAAATTCTCTATTCTTAGTTCTTTTTTGTAGGCCTTTTTAGTCACTGTAATTACTGAGAAATAGGCATAAAGGATCAATATTTATAAAACTGAGTACCTTATTACAAAGACATTCATTTTCTTTGCGGGTTTATGTCATGGGTAATGATGATAATCACGAATCATGGCTGTAATGCAGTAGTTAGAAGTGGGGGTGCACAAAGCAGGCCCTATTTGATTTGGATTCGGCCCAAACTGGAGACAGTGATTTGATTCGTTGATTTGGATCACTGACCCTGATTCGATTCCACCAAATCCGAATCTGAAGATTCAATGCTGAATCAGAGAATCAGTGATTCAGATGTAGGCACAGCTTCAAATGTATTTTCTACATACCTCAAGATACCAGTGTGGCTCATGAGCACTGTAATGCTCGGGGTGGATGGAGTACCCCACAGGAGCACAGGGGGGCCCCTGCATGCTTGGCAGCTAACCCAAAAGTGGACTGGAAATACTTCCTGTCCGTTTCTGGGTCTGCCTGGAAATGTGCAGGGGGGCCCTCTCCATGCCCCTCCCAGCTCAGTGATTGGTTGTGGGGGGACCCTGGGTGCCCCTCCAGATTCAGGAGGCACCAGTCACCTAGCTGCGGGGGGCACACAAGGGGGACCCCCTGTGTACTCTTCGGCTGACCTGGAAGTGGACCAGAAGTGCTTCTGGTCCACTTCCAGGTCTGCTGCTGAACGCACTGTAGAGACCCCCATGCTTCTGTGGGACATCCATGTACCCCAACCTCGCAGCATTCATGAGCTGCCTGCTACCTAGAGGTATGTAGAGGCTATGTCCAAATCGCCGAATCTTTCTGAATCTCTGATTCGATTTGGAGAGATTAAAGGGTCCTCTGATTTGATTCAGATTCAGAGATTCAGGCACCGATTTGGGTTAAATCTATGCCAAATCCAATCGGGGACCAAAGCTTTGCACAGCCCTAGTTAGAAGCATTCGTACAAAAAGGGAACTCAGCACAAAATATTAAGTATCGTGTTTCTGTGTCTTTTCCATGAAGACTTTTCTTTGGTAGCTCTCATAAGCATAAAAAAGGCAGAAATATTTGTATTTGATTCACTTGCAGGCCTGGATCGATCAGTGAATATCCACTCATTAGACAGGATCTTTTCACCAATTGGTTGTAAATTCAGTGGTTTGCAAACTAAAGTTAACGTACGTATGTGAACCCAGCTATTTTTTTTATTGTCAGTGAGAAAAATGACATAAATTGAGATGAGAAATAAGCAATAATTATCTCAAATAACAGTCTCTTCTACACCTTCACAGTTGGGAACGATAGAAATCTGAGTGTGGGAAGTAATTACGGTAGTACTTTCATGCAAATTTACTAAATTCATGTAATGTTTTTTTCATGCTTTTTTGAAAAGGGTTTGATTGACAGCATAGGAACCTGAAGTCCTGTGTTTGCCCACACAACAATTCCCCGGGGTGGGAAGAGAAGTATGAGCATTCTCATTCATCTTACTGGCGTGCTAATTTGGAAACTTAATTATTCAGTTCTTAATTTTAATTTGCCACTGTCTCCAGCTACATAAATGTCATACAGTTTCTCAGTGTGAATGTCTGTGTCCTGCTTGTCTTAATACTTCTTGAATAATGGGAAATTGTTCCTTTTGACAAATGCAACCATAAAATCAGCTTAATAGGTTGATTTGAGTTTCTTTCACTCCCCTCCTCTCCATTCAAGATCAGGTTAAATGTACATGTGAGGTCAGCAGGAGCACATCAGTAGATAAGTTCCCTTTGTTTTGCCTTTTCTTTGCTTTTCTTTTTTATATATAGGAGCTGATAACAGATATTTGAATTACTAACATTTCTTATCAGTTCTGTATTGCCATTTTTAAAAATAAATAATTAACGACTTTTAGACTGGTTTAGGTGCAAAGCTCTGGAGTTTATTTTTATTCAGAAAAGAGATTTTTGACTTTTAGCAAATGAGCTTTCTTCTTCTTCTCCCCCTGCCTCCGTTCCCCCCTGCAATTCTGGCAAACCCTCACTTTTGACAGTTTGTCCAAAAAAATCCCTGTATTTAGGTATAAAATATTTGCAAAACTGTGTGAAAATATCTGTGCCTATAGGAGGATTAAGAGGATCCCACAGTGCTAATATATACCACTTGCATGATCATTTGTACAGGCCTTTCTTTTAAACCAGCATTGTCATTGTATCACTAACTGGAATATTGCCCTTACTTTTGCCTGGTCAGTACCGTGGTATGTATATAAAAAATGTGTGTAACCTACATAAACCTAACTGAAGCAATTTAATGATACCTTTAAGACGCTTAGAAATTGTAACAGCATGCCGTGATAGATTGCTAGTCTGGTGCTATTATGCCAAAATTGGTTCCTCGCCCCAAAAAGTCTTCCTTCAAAACCATTGTCCAGTTCCTACTCAGAAAAATACTTCTTCAGTTTGACAGTCATCTTTAGATTGGTCTTTTGTGTTGTCACCTTACTGTTTAGTTTCATATATCTCTAAATTACACTTTCTTGCTAAGGGTATCTGCTTTTACGTTGTAAGAGAAAGATAACAATTTCTGCAGAATATGGTTAAAACGCTTGTGGATTTTCCATTGTGAATAGCATATGGTAATTCCTACATATGGTAGCAAATGCCTCCAAACCTGCCAGATATAGTGACTGAGATCCCCTCTCAGATTTAAATGTTCACTGAGTATATTATATGCAAGTGGGTGTCTCTAACCTCCTTCATTTGCTTCCCCGCAACTAAAGACAGCAGGTCTGAGTCACTATTTCTCTTGATGTTCCTTTCACGTTTTCGCTTGTGTACGTAAAAGAACTTTTAAGTAGTGCTAGTCTCTAAGAGTAGTTGGTAAGCACGTACCTGGGATCCGTGAGAGTTTTGTCATAACAAAATTTGGGGGTCAACTGATCTGTGACAATGAGAGAGCACAGGAGGAGAAAGAAGAATGTGGCTTTAAGCCAGTGGTCACTAACCAGCGGATCAAGATCCACTGGTAGATCTTGGAGCCTCTTGTGGTAGATCTCAGAGCCTTCTGGAGTCAATCCAAGGCGGCTGAGTCCCTGCATGTGTGCACGTGTGCACCGCAGCCCAACAGGTCAGTCCGTGGGGGAGGGAAGGCAGGGCTAGATTGAGGCTGCTGGGGTGACGGGGAAGTGCCACAGAGGCAGGAGCAGGGGTAAGCAGACTGGGGCCCCAGCCAGGTGAGACTTACCTGCTGGGGAGGTGTGCCCCCAAATAATTTTTTTCTTCCTCTGCCTCAATCTACCTCCCTCACCTTCCCTTCCCACACAATTACCTGCTGGGTAGGGGGAGGAGGGGTGGCAGTGGCGCACGGCAGATATTGGGTTGCTTTTAAATGCCAACGGTGATCTCCTACTTGAAAAGGGTGGAGACCAGTGCTCTAAGCCTTCTACTCACCTGCAGATCCTGGACTGCTGAGATAGGTGGAGAGTATTATAACAACCCTGGCTTGTAAGTTATGAGAACCATCTGAGCCCTGCTGAAGTATCCAACGTGCTGTGTCCTGGCACCCACACCTGTTGGGGTTTGTGAGATGTGCATGAGCCACAGTGCCACTCGGTTCATTTTATGTGGGACAAAGTGGTGGAAGGGGTGAGGATCTTGCCTTTATTTCCTAATTTCTCAAAAATATTAATGAGGTGCTCATTGACTCTTTCTGTGGAAAGAACTGCTAAAATGGCTCCTGACAGAAGATGGCTCAGCCCATCGAGACCACATCTATCTCATTTGCTTTTAGTGTTATTGCAAAGGAAACCACTTGCTCCTTGTTCACCCCAACTACTTTGGATCTCAAATTCTGTCACATCTAAGAGCTGCTGAGAATACGGGTGAGATATAATGTCTTCAGGTGTGACGTTTTCTTTTCCTTTTTCTTCTGTGGTGAAGAACCGGTTCAGATGCATGCAGTGCGCTCAACTCGGCAGACTGAACTGATATTTGGTAGCTAAAGTTCCAGTTAGTCTAGGGTTTTGTGCCTGTGGAGAGCCACTGCAAGACTCCCTGACACAATGAGCTATTTTAAGATGTCATCTCTAGATCTGACTCTAGATGTAAGCCTTCATGTCTTTTCTGAGACTGAACTACAGTAGTGATAGGTATGATGGCATCTTTCAGTGAGCTGCTAATCTTGACCTCCTGGCATACCGTTAGTGTGGCTCTGTAGTTGCCCTGCCAAATGTCTGAGCTGTTTGCTTTTTACTGCTCTCAGTTTTGTACAACTGGTTCTTCATGAAAGAACTGTCATTTCTTTAAGCTAAATTTCTTGGTTTCCCCCATAAATCTAGAGAGAATTCTACCTTGTATCTGAAGTTTCAAAATCCTTCTACACAGATCACATTTCCTGAATGCCGTGGAGCACTTGAGAATTCTCTTCGAAGATTAGAGACACAAACCTGAGCAGCAGTTTATGCCATTTGGTGAGGTGAGAATGGAAAGCTTGCTTCTCAAGTTGCTATTGCAAAATTAAATAAATCCGGCAATTCTGGAACTTTAAAAAGCAAGAGAAAAAGAGAGCTCCCAAAGAGCTTGCTTCATATTAGTTCTAGCTTGATATCCACAATTGGCCTTGAGAGAGAGAAGTGAAGGATTAGAAGTGAATTTTGCAAGCTGTATTTTTCCCTATCAAGTCCTTGCAAGTCAAGGCTTAAAAAACAGGCTATGTGGAAAGTTATCTTTGACATAATCATAGTTGTATTTGGATTTCTTGTTAGTGATACTAGATCAGAGGAGAAGATCGGGTTCTGCAATATGGGCCCTCACCGGTGCTGATCTTGCAGGAGAGGTCTAGGAAGGGAGAAGTGCACTGTTAAGATCTTATTTTGCTTAATTATACAAGGATCTATGCCTACAGTTAGGGTCAACCGTAAGGCTGCCCTCAAATCCATGTGTGCCATCTTTGCTGAAAAGCCCCCTGAACTTAAGTGTCTGAGGTCAGCCTTCTCCTGTGTGCCCTCTACAATGCCCAGGTGAGTTCCCAACACGTAGGCTATAAGCGTGGAGGTCCACCGGCAGCCGTCCCACAACTCCCAGCACTCCTGACCCTTGGACCCTCTGCATTTCACACTCTTGTCTCTACTCCTCATAGTTAAAGCCAAGTACAGGAGGATAAAGCAGAAGAGTTCTGCTTCAAGAACATGAAGAAACATGGAGATGGTCTTGGTGAGGCTCTTACGATGATAAGATACACTCTACATGGAGAAGGGCATCTTGTAATTTGGGCTGACTAAAAATAACCTTCAACATTGCCCCTAAATCATTCTTTGGCTTGTCTCGGAGTTGCCCAGGTAGCCGTGAAGAGTCCTTCTCAAAGCCTGAGCAGAAGCTCAGTACTCTGGATAGTATTCCTGCTCAATTAAAGCAGGTGGAAACCCATGTTCAAGGAGGAGAGCTCAGCTGCTTGCACAGCTTATGCTGGCTGCTACAGCAGCTTGGACAAACTGCCTCTGTCTCTGCTAAAGGATGCTTTGAGGACAGCAGGTGCTGTGTGAAACTCACACTTTGATTGTATTTTGGGTTGCAAACCATTTTTGTTAGCTGTTTTACTTCTGTTGGCTGGGGCTTATTTACAGCATATAGTTGCTTCTTTCTGCTTTGGTGTGGCCGTTACTAGGAACGAAGTGTTTGCATTCCAAGAACTGTCTTCCCCTTCTGTATTTGACAGTGGCAGTGCAGACATAGAAACTAGATGTTAAAATAAATGCTTGGATGTATTGCAAGGAATATGCAGCTATGTTAACATATTCTTTCATGTCAAAACATTTTTGTCAGATTCCATTCAGCCTTTTGCCAAAAGTTTTTTTTTTTTTCCCCCATCCCCCCCTTACTTAGCTAGACAAATGTTGGTTTCAAGCAGGGAAACTAGCAACAAAAATAAGCCTTGTAACAACAAACTTTTGTTAGCTGTACACTTCCAACAAATTCCATGTGCTAGCATGGTGATTTTATAATGTATTCCCAAGAGCAAAAGGACAACATAGCTGCTAGCTTGAACTGGCACTGGCTGGCAGTCTATGACTGTAAAGAATCTTTGTAGCTTTAGCTATGAATATAATGCTGTTAAATAAAATGTTTCTAATTCAACCTTTGCAAAAAGGATCATTAAAAATGACATGATTCAGATGTGCCTGGTGTACTTCTCCAGTCTCTGAACGATAAAACTGATTCTTGGTGTAAGGACAGCATCAAACTCATAATGGGTGCAGTTCTGATTCTTGTTTCTCTGTAAATTTGAAATCGAAACCTGTTACTTTTAGCAAATATTTTCTCTTCCAACAAATGGTTTGTTACTGTGAGATTAAATTCAATTCCTGATTTCTAGACAAAGAACATTTAAATGTTTGCTTGGGAAGAGGGAAAATGAACAGGCTATTGGTAAAAGCAAATGCTTCATAAATGCATCCAGGTTGAGAATTAAATGCCTAGTTAGCATTTTTTTCATATGACTTCAGTCATGTAAAAATTTAGTATTTCCTTTAAAGATACACTGATGCTACAAACCACTTCAGCTTTCACTAGTGCCATTCCAGAGATCTTTTAATATGGCTGTATTTTTAATAAGGCCTGTGTAAGATATCAGACTGACTACTCTGCTTGTCCTGTTACACAGCTAGTAGAAGGAGAGGCAACAGCAGTTTTTTGCTTGCTTTTGCACACTACCAAGAATATGCCCCAACTTTTGACATTGAGGAAAAAGCAAGGGGTGAGGACAATTCGTTTCCCAAGCTCTGTCAGTCTGTGGCCTCGAAATTGACTGGCATTGACACAAACTAATGCTAGTACTCTGGGAAACTGAGTAAGACTACTTACTCAATTCATGTAAGCCACTGTGGCAGATTAGTACATGGCTCAGCTACTAATACCAATCTACTAATCACATGTTGTTCTGTGAAGATGAGAGAGACAGTTTTGACTGTAAAACTGTCCTGTGGTTGGGAGAGATTCTTGCATCTAGCAGATGGCTATTAATGGGGACCCATTAAACTTTGATCTTCCACTTAAATGGCAAGGAGCTGGCTGCCAACCAGGGACATTCACTCTCCTAGGTGTCTGGTAAACCAGCAGTGGAGACTATTTGCCTGATGGGTTTGGGAGTCTATAAAAGTATAGTTTTCACCAGGCATTTTGAAAACCAAACAAAAACTACAAGACAATGTTGTGCAAGAGGAGAAAAGAGATCCTGGTTTCTGTAGAAGACAATGGCCAAGACCCAAGGATTACTCAGGAGTGATGCGGACTGAAGAAGGGAATTGCATGCAGGTATCTCATCACTTTAGCTAGATTGATGTTGATCTGTATGCCTTGTATGAGTAAAGTGTGTTTGTTTTTGTAAAATCCTGCTTTAATTGGTGTGGATCCCTGAAGGGTAAAATAAACCAGGGGGCCCAGTAGGGCAGAGCTTTTGGAAGGAGTGTAGTTAAATTATGTACCTGTCCTTGGGCCCTTTGTCATCACTGGTGAAGTTCAGGGCAGCTGGATTATATAACTTCCAATTAGTATGCTGGAGAGGCCCTAGTGAAAGATGGTATTGGGGCTGGTTCAGTTCCTGAACAGCTCAAGAGTAGATGCATCCAGCTTGTAGGTCCAAAAATGGCTGTCTGTTGAGCATCCAGCAGGGAGAGCTTGACTTAGAACTAAGGCAGGCATAAGAGCATGCCAAATGGTGATCATTTTGCAATTTGGATTAAACTTCACTGGTAATCAAACCTTGCAGTCACTAAATTGCCCAAGATTTATCATTTTGAATCCTTAATTTGAAAGGTTTCTGTTCTAAGATCATGCAACCCTTTGGTTTACAGAACTCCTTGGTGTACAGAAAATAGATTCATACTTTAGAGTTGCACTGACTTGTGCAGAATCTCATTTTGATTTGTAAACATGAACTGTGTATCTTGACAAAGTGGTACTAAGTAAGTACTTCAGTTCACAGAACAGTAAACTGAGGGACAGATCTTTTGGCTTATACAAACTTGCATGACTTGTACAGTCCTTTCACAATTCTCTTTTATTGGATATGTTTTCTTGAATTTTACTTTTTATTGATTGCTTAGCTGAACAATGCTTTAGTGTTTATAACAACGCCTTCCATTCAGAGATCTCAAATCACTTTCAAACATTAGGTTATGTTTTGTCAGACCCCTGTGATGTCAGTGTCTCCAGTCAGGCTTATAATCCGTCACCTTAGATGTGTGAAAACAGAGTCACAGAGGACTCGTATGACTTGTGTGACAAATTGATGTCAATGTTGGGAATGGATTGTACAGTTCCCTAACTCAGTCATGCTATCTAGTCACTAGCTGTGCTACCCCTTCACACCATAACTATATTTCTTCGTCACATTGACTTTATAAACAAGTGCAGGAACATTTATTTAGTAGTTTTGTATGTGGTAATTCTGAAACAAGCTTGTTGCTTGAACAGGTGTTCATTTTGGAAGGCTCAACAGTACAAATTGCTCAATTTCCTGCTGTTTGGAAGGGTTTAGTTATGTGCTACTTTTGTGCCCAACCTCACAGACATTCTCTGAGAGTGCCAGCATGTTAATTAAATAAGCAGTTTTCTTGCTGGAGAGCACTGTAATATTACAAGAGAGGCCTACTTGAATGTGAAAGCTACCCAGGGAAGCCCTGAGGAGTTACTTAAATATAGAGAACAATATACGGTACCCTTCAAAAGCAAAGCACAATTGTGTGAATATATACTGTACATAGACCTGTAAAATGGCTGTGTAGCTCTCTGGATAGAGGAGAGTTTAATTGGTGTGGGCTCCGAAGTCCAAGAGCAAAAGGGAGAACGCTTAGTTAAGAGAAGAACTATTCTTTTTAAATTAGATGTCAAGGCTTACAAAAAGGTGTGTGCTTATGCATTCCTATAAGTCCTTCAACAGAGTATGAGAAGCAGCTAAACAGGCTTTCACACATTTTTATCTATACTTCTGCTCTGGCTTCAAGAGAGAACTACCTGCTTGTAAAATGAGTGCTCCACATGAGAAACGTCCTATCAGCCCAGACTACTGGTCCATCTAGTCCCAGATCTGGTATCTGCCGCTGGTCAGTACGAAGTCCTTCATAGGAAGGTACAAAGGCATTGTGGACTATTAATCCGACCACAGTGTGGCATTTTCTTCATAAGTTCTTCAATTTGTTGTTCTCTTATGACCTGAATCTTGAGGGTCTAAATCATTAGCACTCTTTCAATTTATCTCGTAAAACTATGGATGGTCTCATTTCCCCAAGAATGGCTTCAGGGATCTTGAACCCATTGGCCGCTTCCAGAGGTTACCCCGGCGTGGGGTAGGGGAGGCTGGACCAGCCACTGTGCTGCCCCCAGAAACCTTACCTGGGGATGTTGGAGAGCTACAGCAGGGAGCCTGGTCGGCAGCTGGAGCATGGCTTTGGCCAGTCAGGCTCTGGTTTGGGGTAGTTCATGCTGCCACCATGTGTGCCCTCCCCCTCCCATCAGATCTGTGCATCAACCCCAGGGGCATAAGCTTTCCATGTGAGAGCAGTAATTGGTATCCTAATGTTTTGGCTAGAACTGCAGACTTAAAAGGAGGCATGCACTAGTCCACGGCACATTCCAAATCTAGGTAGGGCATATATGTTAACTGTGCATCTTGCCTCTGACTTTGCCCATGAATTGGCAATTTAACCTGAGCACAAAACTAATTTTTTCCCTATAGTAAATATGGAGATGACTGGATAAGCCAAAGGCTTGAGAATGGGACAAGAAGCTAGCCTTTAACTAGAGGACTGACCCTGGAAATTCCTGGGGAAATAAACCCACACTAAAATAAGCAGTGGGGTGGGATGGGAGGGGGAGGGCACACATGGTGGCATTAAAATGGCATGCAGAAGGCATCCCTCAGAGCTTTTTGTTGGAGAAAGACATTTGGTCTCTAGTAGCAAGAGGACCAAAAATAATCCTGTTACTACATGCAATGCTTATGTGTGGGGAAAGGCAGAGATAGTAAATGAATTCATAAGGCACCACTTTTGAGTGTGCACAGCAAATCCCATGGCACAGATGCTGTTAATCTTAGCATATAACCAAGGTTGGTCTGTGTCAACTCTAAGTTGCTGACCACCCGGTGACTGTTTTCAAAAGAGTAGTACAATAAATGAGTCTGCAGACCAGCTACCTCCTCAGGGAACACTGATCAAGTCACCCTCACTGTTCACCTGTTGACTGCAAGGCAAGGCTTTTAGTGAGTCTATCTGGGATACACGGCTGCATTTTTATGGAGTTTTCAGTCGATTTTTGTAAGGGGAGAGGAATTTTCCTCTCACTCAAATTCCAATTTCAATGCAATTTCAGTGTAGTTAGGGTGCTCCTCTATCAATCTTTTCAAGAACCAAATGTGAGTTACAATTAAGTAAGGAATAAAACCTAGAACACATTGGGTGTGTCTACATGTGCGCTTTAATGCATAGTAGACTGTGTTCCTGCATATTAGCATAATGTCACTTTTTTACATGATGCTTTATTGTGCAGTAAAATAATCTATTGCACATTAAGCATCACTAATAAAGTGTGCAAATGCACAACTGGACATTCATCCAGCCTAATGTGCATTAATTTAGTACCTCGAATTTAATGCACATTAGAAAAGGTACAGTAATGCACATGTAGACACAGAGGTTATCAGTAGGAGTCTCATTGGGTTAGAGGTGGTGTGACACTAAAATCCCTAACCCAAACTTGGGTATAGTTTGTCTCTAAATTCACACTTGCCAATTGGGCATGTTTGTACCTAGAAGTGGTGTGCAGTCTAGGCGTCCTGTAACTGGAGTGATTCTTCTAGTGATGGGAGAAAATATGACTATTCTCCTATGGAGTGATCTAGTAAGAGCCACATGCAGCTATGATTCAATGAGTATTGCTGTAAAAAAATCACTTTATAATTCTAGCAATAGATAAGGAGTTACTTATCCATGCAAGAGAGACAACTTCTCAGTTCATTTATCAAAGTGCTTGCAATTCAAGGCAGATCATGCACTAATAATGTTGAGCAAAGAAAGATCATTTGTACTCTGGATGTTAGATACTTCAGATACGATCGATGTTATGTGGGCTAGGACTTACCTCGGTCAATACTTCTGCACTGAAGTTCCTGAGGAAGGTGATTGCCATGGCAAGATTTTAGAAGCAGCCTTATTCAAAGTTAAAAGGGTCATTTTATGTAAAGAGTGTATCAGGTTAACCACTGCACTTCAAGCCTCGTTGCCCCTTTTGAATGAATGTTTTTTAAAACGCCAAGAATTCCCTGAGGTAAATCCAGACTTGCTGTACTCCATTCAGAACAAGGGAATCATGAAATCAGAGGAGTTATAGCAGGGATTCAACTGGGCCCTGAGCTTAGTTTGTTATAGACAATTGAATGCATTTCACTGAGAAGCTGAGGACTCCTTTTTGCAAGGTCTCCTAGAAAATTATCTCTGGATATTTATTTAACCTGCACTTGGGGGGACTCGTCCTGGAAGAGCGGCCTGCTCAGCATAGTAAAACACCAGCATAGCTGGTGTTTGGTCCTTTGGGATTATCATCTTACATCATACATAGATATTCCGATTGACTGTTTTTATTTTCTTCATTTAAGTGTTTTTGTGCATAGATAGAGACTTGTCCTCCAAATGCCTTTATTTTTATCATCTATTTCCACAAATACAACGTGAGGTGGATTGAGAAGGTAACCTGATTTTGTTGGCTGGAGCACCAGACTCAGACTGGAGACCTGGGTTCTGTTTCTAGCCCTGCTGCTGTCCTGTCTTTTGACCCAAAAATTCTGGGTCACTTGTCTCTGCTAAGTTTGCATTTTAAATTATAAAGTTTTACGTGCATACAAGCTAGAGCAATCAAATAGAAAACAAAATGTTTACCCTTAAATAGCCATTCAAAGTGGTTTTCTGAGCTTGTTGAGCAGGTACTGTGACCTTTTCTCCTTCACCCTCTGTATCGTATTGAGCTCTGGAGGACAAGCACTGGATTTCATCATGTTTGTAAAGCACCTAGCACAAGGAGGCGCAGATTGTGATCAGGCATTCGAGCTATCCTGGCATATAAATAGTAAGTTATAAGCTCTCACTTTGGACGTTTCATGGGATCAGGGTGGGAAGGCCTGAAACAGCTTTGGTTGCACACAGCTGGGAGAACCACACACACACAACAAAACTGAGCTCTTGCAAGAACCTGAACCTAATAAAACAGGATGACTTTTTCAATGTCCAAGGATAATTTCCTCTTGTATGTTGAATTAATTTTGTCTTTATTTTGTTTTTCCATGTCTCTGTTGATGTATATTAATCACAGACATTTAGATAATATAAGACAAAGGCAAAGGAAACAAAACTGGAGGCCGTTTTGTGTATGCTATTATTTTATCAAACCCTGTTTTGCTGTTTTGCTGGATGTTTCTAAAACTACGGTCCGCTGTCCTACATTATCAGTGCTGTGGGATTCACTTAGAACATGGAGAACGGCTACCCGGCCTAATTGCTATGAGCCTGTTTGCACTGCAAACAGGATTTGTGTTACAATCAGGCTGTATTTTGAGAAAAAGCCAAACAAGCAGCTGTATCAAAATAAATGTTTTGTAAGCTTAACTTAATCCTTTCTAAAGCTGTATTAATGCCAACTTAAACCCAAGCCTACCTATTTTTATTTCCACTCCAGTCTTATTCGTTATTTGTTGTTAAATTAGAGCAGAGTCTCTTCTAGGCTAGGGAAAGATATTCAAGAAGCCAGAGCCTGAATTGATTCAACCTTTGCAGGTAAGTCTAACCTGCCTAGGTCAAACCGGTTCATAACAGAACAGACATTCTCTCTGGACTGAGGCAATGTTGGCACATGCCTGCAGCTGCTCAAGCCAGGAGGGTGTTATAGCATGCCCTTGGCTGCAGAGAAGTGTGCTGGGGGAGCATGGCCAGTCCGGGCTGAACTGGCCAGAGAGGGGTTTACTTCCTCCCTCTTTATCCCACTGGCAGGGACCCAAGAAGGGTCTGCTTGGCACTCCCCCCATTCACTGTTGCAGCAGCAGGGCACCATAGTCCCTGAAGCAGAAGGGGTAGGGCAGAGTTAGTCTTCCCTCTACCTCCAGTGGCAGCTGGGGCTTGCACTCCACATATTATGGCTGTGGCTGTTACCCCCAAGGACAGACCCAGCTGCCAATGGAGGTAGAGGGGGGAGACTAACTTTCTACCCTGCCTCCTCTGCCTCAGGGGCCATGGTGCCCCGCTGCTGCAGCAGCAAGGCGGGGAGCACCAGGCAGACCCTTCTTGGATCCCAGCCAGTGGGATAGAAGGAGGAATTAAACCCCTCCCTGAACAGACCCCTTCCCTTGCCTGTCCCTGCTCTGGCTGGGTAGCAGAGGGGTGGGGCCAGCATGGCTGGGTTGGAGCAGAGAGCCCAGCTCCGAGAGCATGCCGGATGCTGGGGGTATCTGGTTTAACTTAAATCAGCAAGGGGTCTGGGACAGACATTGCATAAACCAGTTTGAGCCAAATCAGTTAAGTCTGATAAACCTGGTTGAATGTAGTATCTCAAACCAGTTTCAGCTATTTTGAAACTGGTTTATGTGCACTGAACATCTGTTATGTTACAGATTTAAACCAGTTTCTGATCACTTAAACTGGTTTATGTGTAATGTCTATCCCTAGCACTAAGGATAATAAGGTACCATGTAAGGGCACATTGATTTGTCTTGGAGATAAGCAAATGTCAGGGTTTTTCAAACTACTTGTTTAGTTTACCTGTAGAACTGATTTAGGACATTTTATTTCCACACTCATTTAAATCTGTTCCTCTTCCTAAGAGAGCTACCTAGATTTAGAAAAACCCAAAGTTCCTCAAGGTAGAAGGTGCAGGTTGTAGCCGTGTTGGTCTAAGGACATAGGCAGACAAGGTTCTTTGGGTAAATCTGATCTCTTTTATTAGACCAACTAAATAGTTGGAAAAACATTTCTTAGCAAGCTTTCGGGTTTAAAAACCCTTCATCAGGTTGAGGAAGCATCTGCAGTTGGTGATCTTCATCACCAGTCAGGCACAAATCCTAGTGTGAACATGAGCCAAGAGGTAGCTTAAGTTAGATCAGCATATGAAATTTTGTTAGCATAGCTATGCCGGTTAGAAGGGGAGGAAAAAATCGACCCCTTGTTAGAGCTGTAACAGAAAAATCCTCTATTGAAAGTAAAGCTTATAAAGCCATAGAGCCATTTTTTGTCATTCAGGGAGATGATTTAACTGTACTGGCTGAAAAAACCTCCTTTTGCTGGTTTAAGTTGCATCTCCACTAGGGGGCCTTGGCAGTATACTTGTACAGATGATGCTTTTTAAATTTAGAATAAATCTTATATCTGTGCAGTTTATTTCTTCACATTTACAAGAATGGTAGACTATTTTAACAGCCTCTCTCCTGGAGATACTAGTATCATTACATCAATACAAGTCATGTGTACGGAAGCCTTTACCCTACCTCCCAAGGGCAATGTGTGGCTTTGATGAGTTCATGTTCACAAAGATCATTGAGGCCTTCGATTTAAAAAATGCAAAGAGGTTGGTGAGAATTAATAGAATATAAAATATTTGATTCCCTGAAATACTGTCATGGTGAAAGTGCTGTTTAGCTGAACATGACAAAGTCCAGGCCTCGCTGGTACTGTAATATAAATAGCATATTTGCAACTGGGAATTCTTAAGCTCTTTGTGAAAGTTAACTAATAGCTCCCAATGCCCCTTTGAGTAAGACAGGCTTCCTAACACAGCTGGTTCTGAAATCATCTATAACTGAGATATTGAACCATCAAGACATGTTGGTTAGTCTGCAACCAAAATGTATCAAACATGGGTTTAATGAGATGGTGGTACGGGACACCTTGCATCTTCCTTTTGTAATAACTTGGTATAGGAAATGAAATCCTCTTATCCAACTGCAACTGAAGAGGGAATACGGGTGACAGAAATACAAGCGTTCCACTGGCCATGACAATAGCTTTTCTCTTATGAAAACTGTCATCGATGTGGGTTTTACTGGCTGCAGACTCTAATTTGTGCGTCATCCAAAAGTCCCCGTGAGTGATGGGAATCAGAAGAATGTCTGATATTTTTGTAAGAGACAAACTCTGTTCTTTGTTACTCAAAGCACTAAATTTTGACCAGCTTGACCTTTTTGTTTTGCAAGCCAGCTGCTCCCAAAGGGATGCCTACTAGCATGGGCGGGAAGTATTTTTTTTCTCCTGCCCTCAGCATGGGTGTGAGGAGAGCAGAACTCCACTGCAGCTGCTGTATCAGTGCTAGCCTTTGTCAGGTAGAAATAGCCAGTGGGAGAGAAACTTAAAGAGAAACACATGTCCTGCTCTAAGGTCGCACAGAGGTCCTAGCAGCATAATTTGTGCAGAGTCACTGAGGCTCCATTATGGCAAAGAAAACCAACCAGTATGTCTGTGGACTGGGTAATTGGCAATGGAGAGCTCTTACTCGTATCAGATGTGTTCTAGAGCAGTGGTTTTCAACCTGTGGTCTGCGACCCCCTGGGAATCCACAGACTATGTCTAAGGCAGGGCTGGGCAAAATATGGCCTATGGACAGGGAGTGACCTGCCAGCTGATTGGATCTGGCCCACAGAGGGCACTTGCCAATTGAGTTGACCCGGCCTGAGGCACTTCACAGGGGGGTCAAGGCTAGCCTGGGGCAGCCTGCACCACGCTCATAGCCACCAGTCCAGCTCCAGCCAGTGCACACAGCTTCTGGCAGGGTTGCTCCCGGTGTGGCTGCAGCTGCTTGGGTGCTGCCTGCCTCTCTTTGCCTCCAGTAGCAGTTCCTCCTGCTGTGCTGCTCTAAGTTGGGAAAAGCTTCAGCTGGGCTTCTGCCCCAGTGTGTGGAGCTCCAGATCCAGGTCCAGGTCCAGCTCCTGACCACCTTCTACCCACTCCAGCCACCTGTACTGGGCAGGTGGAATGGGGAGAAGGCAGCCAGGAGCTACAGCCAGAGACCCATGCACTGGGGCAGGAGCTGCCTGGCTGAAGCTGCTTCCTGGCCAGGAGCAGGAGGAGGAGGAGGGTCTGCTGTTAGAGGTGAGCAGCACCTGGATGGCTGCAGCCACATTGGGAACAGCTCTGCTGGAAGCTGTACACACTAGCTGGGGCCAGGCTGGCAGGTGCCGGCTGGAGTGTGGCATGGGCTTGGCCGCATGTGGGGCACTATGGGGGCAACTGTAGACTGCATTCCCTGGGTGAGCTCTGTTGCACATGCCCCCTGCCCCCTCCTCCCTCCCCTCACCCCCGACTGGCTGATGGGACCTAGTGCCCAGGCAGTACACCCCAGTGCATATGCGTACATGCACATACCCCCTCACACAACCCTTCACCCCCGCACAGGTAGGGTGACCATCATAGAGAACAGTCTCTTTTCTGAAGAGAAAATGACAACCCAGTTGCTTGAGTTGAATTTTTCTTGAAGAGAAAAATAGAGGATGTAAAGGCGTTGGGTTTTGTATCAATAGAGAACAGATAGAGGGCATTTCAGTTTCTGCTGTGATGGCCACCCTACTCACAGGGCAGGGGCTGTCCTGCAACACTGCCTCTTGATCCTGGCCTCCCCTGCCCATCTTGCTCCTGGTCCCTGCTTCCTGCCCACCCACAGCCCCATCCCCATCCCACATAGGGAGTTTGGGTGAGTTGTTGCAGTGCGGGGGCTGATGTCAAAACTCCCTGTTGCCCCAGGCCCAAATAATAGCCAGCTCCTGGTCTAAGTATGGGAACAACTGCAGGATTGGAGCACAGGTTAATTGTAACTGGGCATGTTACTCTTCAAGAGAAAAAAAGAGGACATAAAGGCCTTGGGTGAGATGTTTACTGCAGAGCTGCCTAATTAGCTCTGCAGTAAAGCCTTCACACCTACACATGTGGCCTTATTAGGCCACAGGAAACTAATAAATGCTGCTGTAGAGTACTACTTGCAAATACAAATACCACCCTGTGCCAGCATTCGTCAGTGTGTAACCATGCACATGTGGGTACAGGGCGGGCTGGGGCACAAGGTGCTTCAGTGTTTGGGCTGCCTGCCAACTACCCTGCAGTGAAGCACCCTCATGCCCTAGCCAGCCCCTTTGCAGCACGTTGAACCAGGTTGGAGCAGCCCCGGGCTGACCCCTCAGACTCCCTGCCAGCCAGGCTGCTCCGACCCAGCTCAGAGCCATCGGAGTCTGATGGCTCTGTGCATTCCTGGGCAGGTGTAAATGCAGCGCCTGGGAGAAAAAAACTCCAGTGTAATAAGTGCTGGAGTTTATTTTATCATGCTAATTTTGCATGTAGAGATGCCCACTGAAACATTGCAGTTTGACATAGTATCATAGTACCTAGGGTCAGAAGGGGCCTAGAGCAGGCCATCTAAGGGTCAGAAGGGGCCTAGAGCAGGCCATCTAGTCTGACCCCCCGCCAATTGGCAGGAAACGAGTGCCAGGGTCACAGGACCCCAGCCAAGTACCTATCGACATAGCTGAGATGAGTTGAGACTGGACTGATGTTGTCCCAGGGGCTTGGCATCTCCATTGCACATGAACAACACGTGTCCCTGGAGGCTTGCAGGGTACAGAGACTGCTTGCAGGTGGCAGCAGCAGTGTCTGGAGCAAATGGGGAGCTCCCGCAGGTGACTGTGGCAGTGTTGGCAGTGGGGAGGGGTGACAACCATCCATGGATGCTGCTGGCAGTGGTGGTGGCAGCTAGCAGTGATCAGCAACCACCCGCAGATGCTGCTGGCAGTGTTGGTTGTGGGGTGTTGGTGGTAACCACCCACAGGCACCTTCAGCTGTGTCAGCGGCACTTCTTCAAGGGGGTTCATTGCCAATCTCAGGGGTTTCGCATGCACCCAGGTGCATGCTCTCTGTGTCACCAATGCCATTGTAGAAATCCCAGCTCCAGCTTGGCAACTGACCCTTTCTAGCAATGTCAACAGAGGTGCCCAGGAGTTGATAGACAAGGAATGGAAGTGGAACTCTTCACCATCCCAGGAAAGGCTGAGCATGCTGATGGGAAAGGAGGAGGGAGAACTGCATTACTGCCTGCTACCCTGACTCTAACTTGGGTGTGTATAAACAGAAGACTGCAGGCTCCATTTAGGGCTGTCAGTTTGGTGCCTTTCACAGCTAGTATGATGAGATGGCAAATACTGATTGTACATGTCAGAGCTCTAATCTGCTCACGTAGCGAAGAAATCCATGCTGATACTCCCCTCCTTGTCTTGTGCATGCATTTATGTAATAACAAGTTAACAGTTGTTTCCTAATTCACAACAGTTGTGAAATATCCCCCAGGAATGCTGAGACAATAAACAGAGGGCAACATTTTCCTGAGAGTTCCTGTAATTGCACATGGCAAGAGTAACTGTAAAAAGTCAATCAGTTTTCATCCTTTGCAAAAATAAGGCACAAGACGTCTCAAGCTGGCCTTTGTGAATATGTGGTTGTGTGTCACCATTCCTTTCTGATCATGTAAACCTAGATGTGCATGGTAGGCTCTGGGGACAGGTGCAGTGTTTGGTGCATAAAATCACTTTCAGGAAATGCAGTCAGAGGAAAATCCCCCCTCCCCAACCAAAGTAAACCAAGCTAATGCAATCCTTACTTCCCCCCACATGAAATCTCCACTGCCTGCCCTCCTCCTCCATTCCTGTCTCTTCTACAAAAGCAAAGGAGATCATGGAGGTCAGCAAACTCAGACAGTGTAGCCTAGGAGAAGTTACCTATTTCAGGCTCCAGGGGCCTCCCAATGTCCTGTGGCAAGTGAGGAAAGCAGGAGGGGACCTGCCTGAGAGCTAAGACAACCCATGTAGGGCTGTCTAGATGGGAGTCAGCACCTTGATTGCGCTTTGTGGGGATGCTTTGTCCCTTCTGCTTCAGCCCCCTTTCCTCTTAGGATAACACTCTTTCTCCCCTCACAGCAGCTTTCTGTGGTAAGTGCTTCTCTGATAGTGTGCACCGCATATTTGTTCTAGCTTTGGCATTTAATATAAATAGCGCACTCACTACAGCTCCCTGCAGTGTTCAGGCACAGGTGGAGTTTGTTATGAAACTGGCGGTATTTTCATCACCACTGAATTTGGCCCTTTTTTGAGAGAACGCAATCAGCTGAGCCACTGCATGATCGTCCTTGAGAGTTAGTTAAATCATAGGATGCATGTGAAAGGGATCCTTCATCAGTCTCCTACTAGGAAAACACCTAGCTGCTGCTGTTTTCCCTAGCCCACCAGTAAAGCAGGAGCAATTTAGTGGCTGCCCAACAAGGCTCCCATTAATATAAGATTAGATTCCCCTGTGTTCCCTCTCTTGCTAATCACTTCTTACCTTCTGTTTATGAGCACCATAATCCACACCTGAAGCTGGACAGCACTGAACCCTATCTGGTTACTGGACTACCTTTCAACCTTACTGATCATTTTATTAAGTGAATGCTATAGTCTTTGAATTGCAAAAGCAAGCCCTGAGCTGGAGGATGTGAAATGTGCATGGGATAATCCCCTTGCCACCCCTGGAAGGGAAAGCGCAAAGATTTTATGCAGAGGCACTGAGAGAACATTCTACCTTTGTTACCATGACGGCAGGGGTATTATCTTCCTTTTCTTTTGTCTGCTTGATGCTTAATGTTGATTGTCTGAAAGTCATTGTATATGAGAACATAGCAAGTGCTCTGTTGTCAGTTTAAAAGATAACTTGCTATCTTTTGTCTGATGGCTCTGTATTGCTGGACATATTTCTTCTTGCAAGAAATTATTTCTCTCAGCCCCACACACATGCTCCCAATATGAAACAGGGTAGAATCAGGCTATGTGGAAATGTGTATTTTGCTTGAATTTAACATAAGCTAAGAAATGACAACCCAGTACTTGAATTGTAGGTTTACCTCTGCAGTGACTTGGTGTGTTATGTTGAATATGTCACTTAATTTGTCTTTGGGATGTAACAATACTGACCTACTTTGCAGTGGCATGAGGATTATGGGCAGTTATTCGTGCAGTGCTTTAACGATGTAAAGCATCCTTTGTGGTGGCTTTTCTTTTTATAGATCCAGTAGACGTAGAGTGGGATTTTCAAAAGCGCCTAAGGGATGTAGGATAATCCTGATGGAAGTAGCACATACTCGGTAATCGGGCTTGGTATGGAAATATACTATCAATTTGAAAATTATATTTAAAATACCGGGGACTGGGTTTTCCAAAGCAACTGCAAGTCCTCCAAATAAGTCCCAGTGATTGCTGTGGCATTTTTTGCTCCAAAGTCACATCAGCTTGATTGATGAAAGCCTTTCCATCGATAATTCTTGGTGGCTGTGTCTGCTAAATTTGCATTTTTAATATGAGTTGTTAGTGCAAACAAAGAGCACTTATAAAGAAAATTAAGTGTTTACACTTAAATACCTATTCAAAGTGGCTCCCTTGGCTTGTTGAGCAGATACGGTAACTCTCATCCCTAATGCTCTTGTTTGAGTGCTCTGCAACATCAGCAGTGACTGAAGGGCACTAAGGACTAAATCTGTAATGCCTACCCATCACTCCGGGTGCCAGTGATATTCTCAAAACCTCTGAGCAGTTGCTGCCTAATCTTAGGTACCTAAAGTCTCTTAACACCCCAGTTTCAGCTGCCATTGTCCCCTAGGTGCCTATGTTTCTGTTGGTGGGCATGCTACTGTAATCCTTTTCCCAGTGCCACTGCTGCTCAGAGCCGTAGATTGTGCCCAAGGCCTCCAGAGCTCAGTTGGACAGGCATTCGCCAGAGAAGGGGAGAACAGCGCTGTGGAGGTAGCTGGGCACACCCTGAATGCAAGTAGTATTTGTACTGCTGGCATCCTACAAGGATCCCAGTACAAGAGCAGCTGCATGTTATGATGAAGTCTTGCTGTCAGTGGCTGTCTGGGATGCACTGCATGAATTATTTTAAAGCTACTTTATCTCTTCAGCATGCACTAACCACTTGTAAGTTAGCAATAGTCAGTGGTGAGATGGGGAGGAATGATGGGCATCCCCAAGTACTGCAACTCCTCTGGGCACATATCATTCAACCAACCGTGCCAGAAGTCTGCAGTGATTTTGAGTGCCCAGTATACGACACACAGGACACCAGAAAACCTCAGGCTACTTCTGACATGTTTGCCGCAACAGCAGGATGGATGCCTCCCCAGGCTCATAGCTAAAGGACAGCATTCCAGAGAGGCCCCTTGTGCTATGGGCTCATACAACGTCTTCCTCTGAAATGTATAAAAGTAAGGGGAAACAAAGCCATTAAATGAGAGCACTGATTGGGGCTCCCCTTAAGTCCTGATTATGTTTTCTCTCTTTCTTCCACACAAGACCAGTGCTGCTTTGACACAAGTGAAAGTAAAAATAACCAGAGTGGAAATGATATCTAAAGTGTAAAATAAGAAAGATCTCTCTTGACATGCTGTCTGGTAAACTAACACTCCTGCAGTGATGTGTGTCAGGGTTGTCAGTGTGATAGCTTCCCCCCCCGCCCTTGCTTCTAAACAAGTTGCTTTTTGTACGAGCTCTTGTCCCACCTTGCCATGTGGGTTAAGTGAAACCTTCTGAATATAAAACCACTCTCCATTTTTGATCGTCTCCAGTGGCTCCATCGGCCCTTGTGCAACATATTTTTCCTTGAGGGGTTCTGCTTTGTTTTGCCTTGTCAGATTCAGCTGTTGCTGTTTCATGAGCTTGTTGAGCTGGTATATGCATTAGACATGGTCATGGCAGATCAAATGATACATAAAACTGGCAAGGCAGGAAAATAATCCTGCCTGAATAGAGGGAAATTCACTCCTGATATTGCAGCAAGAAGACCTTTACCCTGCATCCATGAAGGATACTCAGCAGCTAATGTAGCATGGGATATGTGAGCTTTAAAAACAGTGGGCCAACTTCTGAGCTCAATTACACCCTTAAGCATTCAGAGTAACTATTCTTTTCTCTGAACTTACAGTAGTTTTGCACATGAGAACAAAATTCAGCATGCATCTAACTTTAGCACATGCATAGTCCTACTGAAGTCAATGGGACTGTTTTATGTGCTTAAGGTTAGGCACTTGCTTAAGTTCCTTGTTGAATCGGGGCCTATGTTTGGAAATCAGAGTTTCAAAATAACTTGTACTCAGTAGGCCCATCTCCATGAGATATTTGACTGTGCAGTAAATGTCACCAACTACATGTGCGCAGCATTTACTGCACAGTAAATGAATCTACTGCATGTCTGGCTACTACCTCTAGATACAGGTAGTAGATTTACCATGCAATAGCTACTGTGCATATGTAGATAGATGACCAGGAGAAAATTGCTCCTGGTCAGTAGAGGCAGCGGGGGGGAACTGTCCCCTGCCCTGGGCAGCTGCCTGCTTCCTAGTCCCTGCACCGATCAGAGTGCAGGGCTGGGAGGCAGTTGCCCTGGAGGTGGGACAGCTCCCCCTGCCTCCTGGAGCCCTCCTGCCTCCTGGAGCCCAGACCTGTGCTCCCCTGGCTGCTGCAGAGGGGTAGAGCGGGGCAGGAGGAGCCCTGCAATGAACTGCTCTCAGTGGGAACAGATTTGCTCCTGACAGGCATACGTGTAGATGCGCTCCTGTGGAAAGCTTACCGTGGCTTATTTTACTGTGCACTAATCTTACATCAAATTAATAGCACATGTAGATGCACCCACTGTGTGTGTACTAATGATAAGGGCTTCCAATATTTTTAAAGAGCACTGACTGACCCCAAATCAGATATGTCTTGCTCCGCATGTTTGCTTGTAGAACCCATATCATTTTGTGTGTTATCTTTCCTCCAAACAAGGGCTTCAAATAAGATTTTTCCAAAGCAAAATTGATGCCTACATTCACTGCAATAACACTCTGACATTCATGCCTGCATTTTTGGGCTCAGGATAAAGAAATAACCAAAGGAAGTAGATGTTGGTTTTGAGCAGCTTTGATGCAGTTTTAAACACTAAGTAAAAGAGAAAGCAAATTCAAGATAAGACACCTACCTGGGACTTACCTCCGAGAGTCCTTTCTATGACATTCTCCAGAAAGCCTTGTGTAGGTGATCATACATCCAGGTTTTCCCAGACATGTGCTCTTTTTGTGTCTTCCAATCTCTGTCTGGTCATTTTTTTTTAAATATGAACAAATGTCTGAGATTTTGCTTTGCTAGTCCTATTTCAACATCAGTGGTGGTAGAACTGCATTTCCAAGCTTGTCCTAGTGGCTTGTGTGTTTACCAGGGGTCTGGGTTTTTCATTTGCTGCAGAAGAAACATGGACTTTCCTTTTTCAAGAAGGAAAAATCAGGTTTTCCCTTGCAAGCCAGCAGCAGGGGACACCACATATGTTTGTGCATGCACGGCACATGACTGGCTTACAGCCAGGCAGGGTGGTGGGAGCAGCCCTGGCAGCTGGATGCAGGTGAGTTTATGGAGGGTGGCCGGGGGCGGGGGGCAAGACCAGCCCCTTCTCCCTCCAGCCTGTGCCAGCCCTGGACTCACTCTGCTGTCACCTGCATAAGTTGGAGCCGCTATAGCTGCTGTGTTTCGGTCTGGTCAGGATGGATGCAGCTGCCCCTGCCCCTTGCATCCTCCCCCTCTACCCACGCCATGCTGGACTGGGGGAAGCAGGGGCCTGTGGCTTGGGAGTGAGGGGCACTGGGTTGGGACAGGGAACTGTGGGTTGGGAGTGCGGGCACTGGTAGCACCCGGGAGCTGTGGGTTGGGAGCAAGGGGCACCAATGTGGCTTGGAGGGGTGGGGGACTGTGGATTGGGAGTGAGGGGCATTGACAGGGATCAGCAGGTTGGGACTGAGGGGCACCAGCACAGGGGGCAGGGGACTGTGGGTTGTGAGCGAGGGCTGGGAGGTATTGTGGCTTTATTTATGTTTTACATTTAATTTCTGAAGCAATAACACTTGTTATTTACTGTAACAATTAGGAACCAGCCCCCCCACAACAGATGTTCTCTTTTTTTAGATCTGGAAATATGGTAAACCTAATCTTGGTCACCTATAGTGAACCGATTTATTAGATGGGTGGATTGTTCTACTATTGGTAAGAGTTTCTAGCATTCCATTGTAGAGAACAAAACCAACTTTATCTGGGTATTAGGGAAGTTCATAGATTTCTAGCGTCGGAAGGGACCTGGCAGATCGTTGGGTCTGACCCTCTGCTCCAGGCAGGAAAGAGCACGGGGTTAAGTTACCCCAGCCAGATGCCTGTCTAATCTCCTCTTGAACACTTCCAAGGTAGGAGAAAGCACCACCTCCCTTGGAAGCCCATTCCATATTTTGGCAACCCTCACCATAAAGAATTTCTTCCTTATGTCCAATCTAAATCTATTCTCCTTCAGTTTGTGGCCATTATTTCTGGTAACCCTGAGGGGTGCCCTGGTAAACAGAGCATCCCCTCTTCCCTGCTGGCCCCCCTTGATGAGTTTGTAGACAGCCACAAGATCACCTCTCAGCCTTCTCTTGCAAAGGCTGAAGAGATTCAGGTCCCTCAGTCCCTTTATAGGGTCTTACCTTCAGGCCCTCAACCATATGAGTAGCCCTCCTCTGGACTCTCTCAAGGTTATCCACATCTCTCTTGAAGTGTGGTGCCCAAAACTGGATGCAGTACTGCATCTGCGGCCTCACCAGTGCTGCACAGAGGGGAATTATCACTTCCCTAGACCTGCTCACAATGCACCTGCTGATGCAAGAAACAGTGAGTTGTCAGAATTTATGCGACTGGCCCAAGGACACCTAGTGAGTCAACTCTAGAGAGTAGGTTAGAACCCAGATTTCCTAACTCTTTGGTTGGAATAATAGACTGCACAGCCACCCCAGTGAATCTCACAGTTTCTAATCAAAACACGAACCTGGCCCATATTTGGTCAGAAGCAGGGTTATGAATCTCCGCAAAGCTGAGTTGCATTTCAGGTTTAATGATTAATATTTTGCATAGTTCAGTTTATCTGCAGGATATGCACACAGATGGTTGCTCCTCTTCTCTGTTTTTATTGCATGTCATGTACATTCAATATATGGAAGATATGATGTTTTCTGCAACTCCTAGGTAGGCAAGTTCAGAACTACTCCAGACATGCAGTTTCTTACTGAATTAGTGAGTAATCTAGGAGCCAGGTCCTGACCTTATGTGTCAGTACATTTAGGCCTATTTCTACTGCTGGATTGAAATTCTGCATCTGAACAGATGGTATATTCATTAATTATATTATTATCAGAATATATGTAGAGCTTGCCATTCATTTTTTTTAATGTTAACTAGCATTTTTTTATATGAAACTATTGCCAAGTATAGCACTTAGTTTTTCATATATCTTCAAAAGTGATTTTCATGGACATTATGACTGCATGGTACTGCAATTTTAATGTGGTTTGAGTGAAAAGCTCCAGTGGTAAAATGGTTTGCTGGATTTCTGGATATCAACTTAGCTCTACTTGAAAGTAGCAGGATTGAGAGAATTGATTTTTCTTATGAATGATCCACTTGGGAACTGCAGTTGTTTGCTGTAAGGCAAGTGCTGAGAGCTTTAGTTTAACTTGTACCATAGTCTCAGTTTGTGCCAACTTGATATCAGGAAAATTAAAAGATGTGTGGTATACTTCAATGAACTTATTCCCTGCTCCTGAGAACAATAAAATGGTAGCTATATTGCATAACTGCAGTGCACACAGTGGTAAAGGAGTTTTATTGAAGTGCTGTGTGGATGAAGAACGTACTATGAAGACATTTGGGTTGCCTCCTATTGCCTTTTTCTCCTTCAGAGAAAACGTATTTTTAGCAAGAATTTGTTTTCCCTTTGTCTGCTGTGATGTTGATTTCAAAAGCCTGAATTATCCGTTTTTATTATTTTTGTTCCCTAATCATCTTTTTACATTGGGAGGGCTTTGACTCTCTGTTTTGGTTGGAGAAGAACATTATTAGACCTTGAGACCTGACCAATTGACCAAGGGAGGAATTTTAATTTTAATTCTATAAAACCCTGTGTGTTAAACTCACCTAAAGAAACTTTCAACACTTCAGAGATTAAAAATTTTTTCTCAGATACATTAAGTTCAAAGTTGGGAACTGACTCCACATATATGCTGGATATCTCTTAGTTACTGTCCCTGATAATATTCTACTTGATTCTCCTATAAACATTACGCTGTATAACAACCCCTCCTGGTGATACTGAACAGACAGACTTCGAAGGCTCTGAATTGGCCCTAATTCTTCTCTGGTTGGGTGAGAGGCAGTGTGTGGATGCAGAACAGGACTCTTCTGGGTATCCCTGGATTAGTCTTATGTCCCTTCATTGCAATGACTGGATGCAATTCTGGTTCAGTGAGATGATCAGGCAAGGCCTTAATAGGGACAGGCAAAGTCCGCCTGCAGGCTGGATCGGGTTGGCCAGGGACTCCATTTCCCAGCTGCCCCTGCCTGCATAGCTCCATGGAGACCCCAGCCGCACTTGCTTGGGAAAGCTCAGGCTGGGTTTGCCATGGAGACTAGCCTTAGCCACTAGCAGTGTGTGCTGCAGAGCAGTGCAGGGGGCTGCTCCAGAGCTGCTGGGAACTTGGGATGGGGCGGCTTGCTCCAGAGCGAGGGCAGAGCCAAGATCTGTATCCTGCATGCTCCGGGCAGAGGTGGACAAGCAGAGGCTTGCAACTCTGTCCCGGCTCCAAACCAGACTGTCATCGCTGCAAGCAGCCAGGCAGAGCTGCAATCCCCTGCTTGGACACCCCTGCCTGGAGCATGCAGGCTACAGCTCATGGCTCTGTCTTGGCTCTGGAGCAAGCTGCCCCCATCCCAAGTCCCCAGCAGCTCTGGAGCAGCCCCCTGCGCGCTCGGTTGCACTCACTGCCAGTCTGGCTGGGGCTGGTCTCCATGGCAACCCAGCCTGGCCTTTCCTGTGCAGGCGCTGCTGGGGTCTCCATGGAGATAGGCAGAAGCCACAAGAATGGGCTGCTGAGAAATGGATTCCAGCCGCTGGCCAGATTGGACATTTTGTCTACCCCTGCCTTAAAACCTGGGCCTTTCCTGATCTCTGTGTTGGGACATGCAGCTCCGTGATTTCCACTCAGAGCTGCACTGGTCAAGTGTGGTCCAAACCAAAGGGCAGACATGTTGGAAATCTCAGAGCTTGAACTGGATCCCTACCAAGAGGGTTGGACTAAGACTGCTGCTGGTGTGGTTTTGTTTGTTCCTGATGGCTGACACTTCATTCCTTGTTAATGGATTTTGTAGACTCAGGAGCATGGCTTTGTTCTCAGTGCAGGCAAGTCTAGCTTGCACCTTGTGATTCCTTTGGATTAGCACAAGTCTGGAGAATAACGCTGTCAGTCATTTTCTTGCACATCGCGTAGACAAAGCTCCTTTGTACATCAGAATGAGTGCTGGTCCTTGCAGGTCTGGCAGTTGGGTTTCAGCCTGGGAACTCGTCGTTTCTTTCCACTGGTCCTTACAAAAACAGCGACTTTCAGAATTACAGTGGCATCCTTGTAATTGTGCCTTCTAATAGCATCATGTCCTCTTCACTGGGATGTCTGCCAAGAACAAGATTCAGTGCAAAGCACTCCGGCTACTTTAAACAATGGATCGATGTCACACCCTCACTCAGGTAAATGAGGGCCCGTTGCCAGACGTCTTGCTCACAAAAATAGGTCAATAACTGATTTTACAAGGTTTGTTTTGGGAAAGGAGAACAGGAGTTGCTCACACCTTGAGGCTATTTACAACCATTTCATCTCAGTCTCTGGGTTTTGTGACTGATATGCACCCAAGCGTAAGGCAACATACTGTTTGTGCCAGGGTACCCACACAGTTGAGTTGAAATCTGACATTTAAAGCGAGAGAGAGAGGTTCTGCATCTTTTTATTCAGGTATCAAAACCAAGATGTCTGTGACTCATGCATTTCCAGGCAGAGCTAGGAACAAAGTTGCATTGACAAATATGATGGGTTAAGGAATTGCAGACAGGATACCACTTGCTTTTGTTGACATAGAGACACTGGTCATGGATGTGAAGAGGTGTGATATCAAACTGTTGTGGTCAGAGGCATAACAAGCAATTTCTGTACCTGAGAAGCAGGTCAGTAGCCAGGCTCTTGGTTATAGCGGCAGCAGCAGCTGGGCTGACAGTGACAGGGGCTGCCAATATTGTGACTCTTCTGAATTGGTGCCTGAAGCTGGTGCCCTGCTTGCCCCACTCACCCATCCCTAGTTACACTGCTGGACAGGCTGTGCTGGCAAAAACCCAGACAGAGACAACTGTGTTTTTACATCTACAGCTTATTTTGCTTGTGAGGGAAGAGAGAGTGGGGACTGAGATAAGCTATAACAGCCAGTGTGATGTTTTGGTGGTCAGCTGCATCCGTCCTAAGAGCACTTTACTGGCATAATGTCCTGGAATAGCTGTACTGACCAAGTATTCCTACTTCTGTTCAACTTCGTCACGTAGTCAGTCGCATGTTGAAAGGTGGCAGATTATTCAGCACTGGAGAAAGAAGGCCTTTCTGTTTGCCCCCAGGTTTAGCACAAGCAAGCTTCCTTACTGCCTGAAGCATGTTGGCAGAGCAAATATTCAGTAGATTCTTGCACTGATCTTTCTCTGTGCCCTTTCAGTCCTCAGGCTATGTCTTCAGTGTGGTTCACAGATATGACTTCAGCTCATCTAAATGTCCCCTTGCTGGACTGGATGTTAGCAGTGTGATCACAGCCTGACAAATCTGCTTGGGCTCCTGTTTACCTACTTCAGCAACTTGTCTATTCCAGCTACCTTATTCTTGTTGCCTGAGTTGGCTGGTTTATTGAAGCTATCTTGGGTAGGTTCATGCATTGCAGACGCACCTTTGCATTGTAGTGAGTGCATATCTTAATTGCCATAATGAAATTATAAGAGTCAGTCAGCTGGTGCTGTGAACAAGTTACTCTGAAGGCTTTGAATACTACTTTCTAATGCACACTTTACAGCGTCATTAGGTTTGCAGTTTGTGTTGGCTTAACCTCTGGTAACAATTGGAGGTGATTATATTTATTAAAGGAGAGATTTTTATGATCTCTAGACTAAAGGGAGTTTCCTATTGGAGCTCCTTGTCCTTTGGAAAGTTTCTATTAGAATAACTGAAGATATAGAACATTTTTTGTGTGGTTTTGAAGGCAAAAGAAATGCAAACCAAGATATGAGGAAGTGCCTGATCCAATGCCTACTGAAACCATTTGAAATACTCTCCTGGAGAAAATCCTAGCTCTAGTGAAGTTTCCCTTTTCATTTTGGTGGGGCTAGGACCTCACAAAGTGAGCTCTGGATCAGGCCGGAAGAGCAGTTCAGGCCAGATTGCAGAGGCAGCTTTGATCATATTGGGATAGACTGATGGCTCAGCCTGTGGTTTATGGAACAGAGCCCTTCCTGGTGATCTACAAAACTAATTACTTTGAGGACCTCGTACTTGGGAAAGGTGATGCTCCATGAGAGGATTTTTCTTTTGTGAACAGTCTGCTGAATAGAGAAACTGAAGAAATAATTGACAAACTGACCAAGCAAGTATAAAGCTGGCTCAGTGAAATGAGAGAGAACCATATTATTATGCTAGTGGAAAGGCCCGTTCTATGCCCAAGTCATTGGTTTTGTAATTGCAGTGTTTGTTTATTTTCAAAAAAATTAATACAGCGTTTTTAGGCCAAAAATATTGTTTATTTTTAAAGAACATAGTATAACATATTTAACATTTAATATTTAATGCGGAGCAACATTTCAAATGACATCCAAATGAATGATCTTTATGGTAGAACTTCTTTATAAACAATGTTTGTGGTGTTCCCTGTGGGCGCCAGCATATACAACCCTCTTCAACTGCCAGCTCTGGAGCAAGCCACATATAACTGTCCGTGTGAAAAGCGTTGTTCCCTTAAATAGTCACTGGAAGCCCCAAAAAAGGTCAAGTGAAAAATAACTCGCCTATAATTGTCTTTGGGTGCTATTTAGTGATTTGTGGAAGGTTTAGAGTAGATGGGACCAGCCATTCTTGAGTTATAAGTGAGCAACAGACAGACACTTCATTTTATGCATATGGATGGGCTCTGTATGAGCCAAAATGGAAAATAGTAACTAGCCAGTTCTCAATTTCCAGTGGAGAAGGTTTCTACAGGTTTCTGTGACACGCGCAGGGTAGGATTTTGAAATTTCACAGGGTTGGCATAACTTGCCTCCAGTGAAGTCTGTGACGATGGAACAGGACGAGGGCACAATACCTAGCGCACTAGAAAATCTCAACCAGCATCTAGATCTGTTGCAGCAAGAGGACTTTGACTTCAGGAAGACTGTCCCCTTTTAAAGCTAGGCTAGAACTATAGAAATGATACTTCAGACCTTGCCAGACAGACATAAGTGTGATGACTCTGAAACTCATGCTAAGCTCAGGCCCACTCACAAAAGGTAAAATGCAGAATACTGATGCTAACTGTATAATGCAAGAGGTTCATGGCCATCTGAGAAGAAATAGTGAGGTATCTCTTCTACCTTATCTTGCTATATTCAGCATGATTCCAGGCAGGCTTCTGGTTGTCTGGTGTGTAACCATGTGAAATGTCTATCCTTGATTAATTAGTATGGTAAATATTTCTTTTGTGATTAACTTGTGTTTATGTGCAGGAAGAGACATTCTCCATATGTGATAAGTGTCTCCTAATTTAGTTTTGTTTTTGTTCTCTCATGATTTACCTTGTTTTCCAAGGACACATTTTTTCTGGTTGTTAATCAGTTTCTTAATATGTTCCAAGCTCGTGTCACTAAGAAGGTAACTCATTCAAATTAGAAATTTCTGATAACCAACAATGAGCAGATTGATTTAACAGGATTTTCCTGTCAATTACTGCTCGGGACTCTCTCTTGATTTACACAACTAGCAAAATGCTTTGAAGATGCTAAGCTAAGGGTATAAAAAGGCAGTAAAACAGCAAACAGCACACACGCTTCAAGAGTGAGAAATGTCTCTGACACAAGCTGCCCATGCGCCTGACTTACTCGAGAAGTTGAAGAGAAACAGACCGCCTCTTCGTTGCCTGTTTGGTGAGAAATCATCACTTTATACTAATTACTGGACTTGGATTTGGTTTGGACGCACTTGACCTGGTTTTGAATACTTGTAGTAAATAAAGCCTTGCTGTCACTCATGGAACAAGGTGTCATGTCAATTCCTGGACTAGTCCAGAATCCTAGGTTTTTATTTGCTAACAAGTGCTAAAACTTAGATTATTTTGGGGAGGGGCAGGGGTTCCTGAAAGAGGCAGTTCAACTCAACTGCAGGAAGACCAAAGAGACTAGATTGCATTCATCTGAGGTGACACTGTCTATGCAGCAGAGGTATCCTTAAGCAAATTCTGCTCCTCTGGATAGACTGCTTCTTCAAATGGAAACAAGGCAGTGGAAAGATGCACAGATGAGCTAATTAACTGGAGGTGGGCTTATTGGCACTGTCATTCAGCTGTGCTAACAAGTCCACTCCAAATACTTCCCATGGAGGAAGCAGCTTCAAACCTCAACGTGCTTGAAGGTGCTATGGCAATTTTACCACATTAACAGACTTCACTAATTAGACCAAATTATCCAGGGACAGAAGAAATACCATATGACTTGCTCAGCATGCGGTATACCCATGAACTACACTTGAAAGCTAAGTATACCATAAACAGCAGTTTGATAAGGTTTGTAAGTATGCCAGTTGAGCTGTAAAGGTTTGCAAGAATCTCCTACACACAATCCATAGAGATGAACAACATTGGAAAAAGGGTGGGGGTGCTGGGGGAGACAAGCCCTGCTTCAGGGCAAGATGAGCTTTTAAGCCCACAAACATTGATCTTTTTGATCAGCTGGCAGTTCATGTCAAATACTTTGTACAGTTCTTTACCTAAAGAGATGTTTGGGTTTGATCTGCAGTGAGTATGAGATATGTGTTTGTCTTTATAGTAAACTAAATGACTTGTAGAAGGCTTCGAAACTTTAGAAGCAGAAAGCTAAGGAAGACCACGATGGCTAGCTGGAATGGTGGTTTTCAAACTCTTTTTCAGCACAGTCAGCTACAAGATCTATGGACCTAATAGTTATTTGATGATGATGCCTATATATGTAATCCTATTTTTATTTGTCTACCTTTTACTTTTAAATGAAATTTTAACAACAAACTTTTATAGGAAGAAGAGGGAAAAAAAACTCTGGAGCCTTTGGACCAGCAGTGCTCCACAGAACAATACATTTTGAAAAGTTTGCAGCAAGGAGTTGCTGGCTTTGGTGAAGAAATAATTTTTTATAAGGGTATCCTTCTCTTGTCAAGAGGTCAACAAATTAGAAAGTCTTGAACTAACGGACCTTCTATTAGGGCAGGGATGGGCAAAATCTGGCCTTCAGGGGACTTTGTTCAGCCTGCAGCACGTCCTTCAGTACTGGCAGGCACCTGTGGACACAGTCCCAACCCAAGCCCACCCCGCACCTGCTCCGGACTTAGCCCGGCAAAGTGGACCAGGTGGAACCCGTGCGCGCAGCCCTAATCCTGGCGCTAAGCGACAGCGGCAGTGGTCGGGCAGAAGCTGCTGCTCAGTGTGGGGCCTTCACTGCTGCCAGGCACGTCTTACTTTAGCCATCCGGAGCCCACATCTGGGCTGCCCTGTGGTTCCTCTGCTCTCCCACTGCTGCCCTGCTGAGTGGCCCAGAGGCAGTGGTGACAGTGGCTGAAAGGAGCTGCAGGGCAGCCTAGGCATGGGCTCCAGGTGGCTGCAGCAAGAAGAGCCCAGCAGTGATGGGAGGGGGAGGGGCTGCTTTCCCACCTGCATTGAGCAGCAGGTTCTGGCCAGCCACTGCCACTGCTCAGTGTGGGTAGGAGGTCTGGAGCAGGCATGGGGTGGGCTGGGGTCAGGGCTGTGCTCGTGGGTTCTGGTTGGTCTGCTCCAGCTGGGGCAAGTCCAGGGTGGGTGCTGAGTGGGCTGGGGCTGGGGCTGCTGGTGGTGAGGAGGAAACAGGGCTGTCCCTGGCAGGGTGAATTGGGGCGACTGTCCCGGGCTCCACTCTTTCTGGCTTTGCATCCAGCCGCTCGCCCCCTCCCCACCCACTGCTGCCACCGTGTCTGGGCCCTGCACAGGATGATTTGCCCTGGGCCTTGTACCCTGCTATGGTCATCTCTGGGAGGAGCCACAGGGCATGTGGGCTTCAGGCTGTTGTGGGGGCAGGGGGTGATGACCGACTCGCAGTAGCTCCCCAGAACTGCCTATGTGGCCCATGGTCCCAAATAATTGCCCACCCCTGGCCTAGATGATTATCTGGCAGTGGTAAGCTGTAGAGTCAATTCTGCTTATGTTTCTAGATATAAATGTAAATTCTGCAAATCTCGATGTGAAAATTGTATAGTAGTGGCTAGTCTCCATTATTTCCTTAGTTTTCTGAAGTTATAGTTTTACACCCCTTTTATAGTTAAGTATTTCTTATTGGTAACTACGTTGTCATTTTTTGAGGATCTGTAACGCACACCTCTCTAATCCAAGCACCCTCTGCTTTCCCCTGTTCCAAAAATACTCATGCAGACTGACATCTGGTATTGTTCAGCTGCTCTTTTGTTCTATCAGACTTCTTTCGCAAAGATTTTTATCTATTCTATTTTTAGTTACAATAACAAAAGACACTGCCTCAAATCCATGAGCTGTCACTTTGCAAATAGATTCAGAACAAAAATTTGGGAGAGGGGCTAGAGGATGAAAAAGGTTACGTATTTAACTAAATCAAGTTAAGCATAGCTTGCATAGCAACCAAATGAAGTAGGACACCATGTTTATTCTCTCTTGGTGTGAGTCCACATTTCAGGTTGTTTTATGTACATATATACATGGTTTTATGTACAACCTGGATTGTGGTTAAGATCACAAGAACTTTGCAAGAACTTTCCTGATAGACCTACTATGTAATGAAATTGTATTAAAAGTAAAATCCCACAAATTCTGAGAATAAATGAGGACTATGTCATGGTCACCTCTCTTGTCTTAGGGTTGGGCTACTACAACCAACTCTTCAGGAGGCTAATATTGAAGGCCTTCTGCAACTTTCAGCTAGGGCAGGACTGTCCAGCCAGCAGCCCACAGGCCACACATAGCCCTTGAGAGGCCTGTAGGAATAATAATGACAGTATATCACAAGACTGAAATTTTATTGAAATTTGAGGATGAAAAGTATCATATGGGCCTGATCCTGGACTGCCAAAAGTCAATAGAAGTTTTCCTGTCTGGCTTTAAAAGAGCAAAGGGGTAGTCCTTTAGAAGTTAAAAATGAACCCCCCAGGCTCCTGTCTGGCCACTGCTCCATCACTCCAGCCACAGCATCAACTAGGGTCTCTGGGATCCATCCCCTTCCTCTGGCTTTCACTTCCTGCTGCCACCCCAAGGGGTGAGTCAGTGTGGTATGGTGCAGCTTGCAGTGCCAGGAGAGCCAAGGCTTGGAGTGTTGCAATGGCATTTGTAGTGGGGGGGCCTGTGACTAGAGCTGGTGGTGAAGCCAGTGCACATGCCTGTGCATGTGATCCAGAGGGGTGTGTGGCCTGAGGGCCCATGCTGCCCGCTGGTCCAGCCCATGTGGCCCCCGCTGGTGCAACCCATAGAGTGTGTCCCCCTGGCTACTTAGAAGTTGGACTGCCCTGAGCTGAGGCATAGCATAGAGCCTGCCTTGTGAGCAGGGCACACAGGTACCAGAATAAACAGACCACTGTTCCACACATGCAGGTGTCTATCAGCTCAGCTCTGGTGATGCCTAATGCAGTTTTTACTACATACAAAGCATTAAATAACCCTATTTAAATTGAGGACTGCATGTTACCAACTGCTGTCAGCAGTAACAATCTGGCTGTATTCCTTTTCAGTGAAGATAAAGGAATGTTAAGCATATTCTTAGCAAAGTAAGTTATGCAAGAGCTGGCTGGAGATTTTTAATAGAATTATTTAAAATGGAAAAAGCAATGCGCTAAAGAACTGTTTAAATAAAGTCAGTTTAAAAAAATATTATGAAAAACAAAAGAGTTAATCAAAACAATCAAAACTTTGTTAACTTCCCACCCCTTTTTTTTTGTAAATACATTCTATGAGATGTGAAAAACAAGCAATTGGATCCGCTTCAGGATCCACAGAAGGAAAAAAACTTCAAACATTTTTGGACATTGTTTTAACCAACTCTTTCAGCTACAAACCCAGAGAGATGGGTGTAAGTCTGCACTTGGCCATACGCGGAACAAATGTAAAATGCCTTTAACACCTTGCCTATGACAAATATAAATGGTATAGGCAGGCATTTTGTTAATTGCTGTTGGGAGTCTCTTGTTATGTGATTCTTTGCCAGACAGATGGGTTAGTAAGGTATCAGTGATGTCAAAGTCAGAGAAATGTATTTTCTCTTTCTTTCAAAATTGTTTGGTTTTTACATCTTGATTCACCTCTTAATGAGGCACTGAGAATTTTGCTGTTGGCTTAACTAGGAACAATAACAGGCCCAATTTAAAACTTTGTAAAATGCACAGTGCAGCAATGAGCAGTCACCTTGTAAATGTTTTTATTATTTGTTTCCAGTAGTTTCAGCAGTGTTCTCCAGGGAGTACAAACATGAGGGATGGCATGGGGCAGAGATCCAGTCACTTTATAAAACAAGTTGTAGAACTGTGGCTTGGAAGACCAAGTGTGGGAGGAAGAGTGCTAGAGACAGGCCAAGTCTTCATGGTGGGTATTGCTAGTCTGATAAAACAAACTTTATAATTCTAAAATATACCAGCAGCTATGCCCAGCTTCTTCTTCCCTTACTTGAAATGCATTTATTATAGTTTAGAAAAGGGTTGTCAAAGCTGGTTAAAAAAAATTGTCAACATTTTATTTTGATGCAACATGCCCTTTTCAACCCAAAGTGAAATTTTTCAGGAAACATTTTCATGTGGGTACACATTTTTTAACTTTTTGATGGGGAAAAATTTCCAAAAGAACCTATTTTTTTTTCAACATTTAAAAAAAATCTATCTATCTATCCATTTCTCATTTTATAAGAGGTATACTCTCGCTACCAGAGAGTGGTAGTAGATGGGTCAGTATCGACCTGGAAGGATGTGGCTAGTGGGGCCCCTCAGGGTTCAATCCTTGGACCTGTACCCTTCAATATCTTTATCAGTGACTGGGATGTGGGTGTGAAGTGTACTTTGTCCAAGTCTGCAGATGACACTAAATTGTAGGGTGAAGTGGACATTCCGGAGGGTAGAGAATGATTGCAGGCAGACCTGGACAGGTTAGAAAAGTGGGCAATACACAACAGGATGCAGTACAACAAGGACAAGTGCAGAGTACTGCACGTAGGGCGCAAAAATATCCAGCACACCTTCTGGCTGGGAAGTGACCCTCTCAGCAGCACAGAAGCAGAAAGGGATCTTGGGAGTCACAGTGGACTTCAAAATGAACATAATTCGTCAGTGAGACGAAATCATCAGCAAAGCTAACTGCACTTTATCATGCATCAGCAGATGCATGACAAATAGATCCAAGGAGGTGATACTTCCCTCTATGCAACATTGGTCAGACCACAGTTGGAGTAGTGCATCCAAATGTACTTCAGGAAGGATGTTGATAGACTCTAGAGGGCCCAGAGGAGGGCTACTCATATGGTTAGGGGCTTATAGGACAAGCCCTGTGAGCAGAGACTGAGGGACCTGGACCTCTTCAGCCTCCACAAGAGAAGGCTGAGAGGTGATCTTGTGGCCACCTACAAATTCATTAGGGGGATGCAGCAAGGGATTGGAGATGTCCTGTTCACTAGGGTGCCACTTGGGGTAACAAGGAACAGTGGTCACAAACTGACAGAGAGCAGATTAGAGATTAGGAGAAATGTATTCATGGTAAGGGTGGCCAAAATTTGGAATGGGCTTCTAAGGGAGGTGGTGCTCTCCCCTACCTTGGGGGTTTTTAAGAGAAGGCTGGATAGGCATCTGGCTGGGGTCATCTGACCCCAGCACTCTTTCCTGCCCAGGCAGGGGGTCAGACTCGATGATCTGTTGAGAGGTCCCTTCCAACCCTAGCATCTATGGATCTATGAATGACTCTCCTTCCTGCTTACCCTTTTTTTTTTCCAATGGCAAAAGAAAACCCAAACCAACAAAACAAAACAAGAGAGAGGTTCCCTCCAACTCCCCACCTCCCCGGTCCCTGGCACTAACACAACCAAAAGTTTTTCTGTTGCTTTTTTCTGACAAAAGATGAAGCTTAATGAAAACACTTCATTCTTAAAAGTTGTACTTTTTACTGGTACTGTTTTGGTTCCCTACCATCTCATCCTTTGTTGCTGTCATGTTTTGTTCCCCAGATGCTGCCACCGGATTTTCAGTCCCCAAAACAATAAGAAGCACTTTCAGCATTTTGGCCCAGTCCTCCTCTCCCTCCACCTGTTGCTGATAAGATTCAGCCTTAAATTTAAGTAAAATATAATAAAAAAGAGAGAAAGAGAGCACTGTTCTAGTTGATTAGTATGATTACTCTCATCTTTAGCTTCAGGCAGCAAATCTAATCCTCTCTCGGTGTCCCTATCTACAAAGTAGGAATAATAACAACGGTACATCATAGATTGATATTTTACTATAGTTTGAGAAATAAAAGTGCCATATGGGCCTGATCCTGCACCATCAAAAGTCAATGGCAGTTTTGTTATCTGGCTGTAAAATAAAAAAGGGATAGTGTTGCTAAAAAATAATTAGGTGTTAAAATAATAAATTATCTCCCAGAAAGAAGATAGCAAGCAGTTAGGGATATAATAAACCATTTAAGTCAATCATATGAGACACAAGTGCTTCATGATTCAGAAAACTCTCATTGGGTGCATGTGCAATTAGCATGTAGCAATAAACTCCAGCACAGTTTGTGCCAGAGTTTACTGCTCCTGGGCACAGTGTTTACATGTACACCCGGGACCGTAGCATATTTAGCTGGGGCAGAGCAGCCCTGGCTGGTAGGGGGCTGGGTGGTCAACCTGTCAGCCTGGGGCTGCTCCACCCCAGCTCAACATGTTGCAAAGGGGCTTGAGTTTTTTCTGAAAAGACCAAAGAGTTAAGCTTATAGGACGATAAAGCTTGCTTATTCAGAGAGCAGTACCTTGCCTACAGTTCTGCTGTTCCCTCCTTCAATCCCCGGGTAAATATAACAACTCATACATAACACTCTTAAAGGTCTTCCCTCTTTACATGTAACACATCCCCGTATAATACTAACATTGGCAGTTTAGCTCAACCCATAGTTAAAGCACATTTGAACAGGTCTGTATTAGGGCTGTGCAAAATTTCACTGGCTGTTTTGTTTTGACACTGTTTCGACTCATTTTGAGTTGAAAACAGTGAAATTGAAATGAAACGAAGGGCTTCAAAACAGCCTCAAAACAAAATGAGCCTAGCTGAAACATTTCAAAACTTTTGAAATGTTTTGAGTTTAGAAGCAGCCAGGTGGTGGGAGACAGGGGAGAGCCAGGGCTGCACTCCCAGTGGCTCCAAGTTCAGCCAGGCGGGGAGTGCAGCCCTGACTCTCCCCGCCTCCTGTGGCTGGGGTGCAAGAAGCTGATCACAGCAGAGGGAAAGGAAACTGAGCCCCACTCAGTTCTCCTCCCCAGCGCTGCAATTGGGCTGGAGAAGGGAACTGAGCGGGATCGTCGGCCTGGGCTGACTTCTTTTCCCCAGCCTGATCTAGGTCTGGGGAAGGGAGCTGAGCAATTGGGCTCAGTTCCCTTCCCCAGTCCCAGGCGGCAGCACTGGCTTCCCTCCCTCATCTGGCATGCAGATGTGGGACCCTCAGCCCCAGGAGGACTGGCACAGCCCTGGCAGCCCTCCCGGGGTTGGGCCCTGGTCTGCCTGCCAGATGAGAGAGGCTGCTTTGAGCTTCCCCATTATAGTGAATGGGTGAAACGTTGAAACAGCATAGAAGCAGCCTCGCCGTTTCGACGAAGCAAAATGGAACAGCTGTTTCGACTCAAAATGAAATTAGAAAGAAAACGCTGTTCCATCCGAATCTCAAAACTCAAGTCAAAATGGAGCAGTGCTGTTTCACACAGCCTAAGTCTCTATTAGTCTTTGTGGTGGCTTTTTAGCTTTAAACTATCTTCTCAGTTTCTCTGCATTCTCAATCCTTGTTGGTTAAGTTCTTGTTTGATGTCCTTGTTCAGATGTCTCTACTTCTGTGTCGTTTGGTTCAGTTCTTGCTTGGTTCCTCATTTTGTTTGGTTTCCCCACTTTAGACACATTGTACAAACAGGCTAATGGAAGGTATCATTCTGAGAGATAGCCAACACGGCTCCTGTATGGGTAGGTCATGCCTGACCCACCTCATTTCCTTCTATGACCAGGTAACGCATCACCTGGGCAAGGGAAGAGAGGCTGCTGTTATTTACTGATGTCATTTACTTGGATTTCAAAAAAGTCTTTGACTTGGTCTCCCATGATGCCCTCATGGTAAAACTGAGGAACTGTGGCCTCAACAACCTTACGGTCTAATGGCTGGGGAACTGGTTCCATGGTCAGACCCAGAGAGTGATTGTCGATGGAACCAAATCAACATGGTGCATGGTGACCAGTGGCATTCCCCAGGGTTCAGTTCTCAGACTAGTACTCTTTAATATATTCATAAACAGTCTGGATTTAGGTGTCAGAAGCAGACTGGCTAAGTTTGTAGATGACACCAAATTATGGGGAAGCATGGCCACTGTAGAGGATAGACTGGGGATTCAGGCTGATCTGGACAGGCTTGCAAAGTGAGAGGACCCCAGCACTCGTTCCTACCCAGGTCAGTGGGTCAGACTCGATAATCTAATAGGTCCCTTCCGACCCTAACATCTAGGAAGCTATGAGTGTCATTTGCAAATCAAGGGAACTAATTCTTCTGTTCTATTCGGCACCATTGAGGCCTCACCTAGGGTATTGTGTCCAGTTTCGGGCCCTAGCACAGACTCCAGCACAGAACTTGAAATATTATGAGCAGCCTGGGAAACAAGACTTATGAGGAAAGACTGAAAGAATCGGTTATTTAGTAAAAAAGTTGAGGGAGGGATTTGATAACAGTCTTCAAATTACAGAAGAGTGATTATAGAGAAGATGGAGATGGTCATTTCTCTGTGGTCATCAAGGATAGGACAAGACAAGGAGTAATGGCCTCAAACTGTAGCAGAGGAAATTTAGGTTAGAGATGAGGAGGAACTTTATTACTATATAGGTGCTCAAGCACTGGAACAGACTACCAAGAGAAAATGTGGAATTTCCATCTTTGGAAATTTTCAGGAGCAGGTTAGAAAAATGCTTGGCTGCGATGGTGTAGTCAGGGACAATCCTACTTTGAGCACAGGGCTGGATTAGCTAACCTCATGGGGTCCCTTCCAGCCCTACTTTCCTATGATTCTATGAACTGAGATATTCAAGGCCATATTTTCAATGCCAGGCCAAGCAATTGCACATATGAATTAGCTGCCTAGCTGGTTACTTGTGTAGCAGGTGTTTGTGCACATCAAGTAGGTGCCAGCAAAAGTTAACTTCTAAATGTAAAAATATGGTCCTCTTACATGACCGTTATAGTTCTTTGTTCCTGTCCTTCTGACCTGAATAGACAGCCCTTGATGTACTGCAAATGCTGCTTGCTAATATTCAGTGACTTGTCACAGGATTTTAAAAGACATTCCCAGGCTTCTGCTTGCATCTGTTGCATTATTATCATCAAGATTAACATATGGAGTGACCATTGCTGCTTTCATTTGAAGTCTCGATTTTCATTGTTTTCAAAGAGGTGGTCATTACCTGACTTCTCACTCAGGCTGGGAAATTGTGAGGTCTTTTCACAGCCAGGATGCTTTATTTATAGGGATGACCTTACAACCACTTTGAAGATTCTCTGCTGACATTTGTCTCCTGGGCAGTACTTGTGGGAAGAAACTCTGCCTTTGTATTTCCACTTTACATTTGTAGTGTTTTTATTTTGTGACTTTTTAAACTTCAGAATAAAACACCAGTCATCATTGCATACAGAAAGGATAGAGCTAGATTGTTCTCAGCAGCAGCAGATAACAGAACAAGGAACAATGATTTTAAGTCACAGCAAGGGAGGTTTAGGTTAGATATTAGGAAAAACTATCACTAGTCAGGTAGTAAAGCACTGGCCTAGATAGGTTGTGAAATTTCCATCGTTGGAGGCTTTTCAGACCCAGCTAGACAAATTCTTGGCTGGGATGGTATAGTTGGCGATGGTCCTGCTTTAAGCAGGGAGTTGGACTAGATGACCTCCTGAGGTCCCTTTCAACCCTAATTTTCTATGATTCTATAGTTTCTATGATTCACTGATGCCTCATGACATAGAGTATCAATCAGCATTTCCACTGTGTTTTATGAGAATATTATTTTTGTTTAGCATTTTCTATCACTGCATAAGGTCTTGTATTGACTATGTTTATACTGGGCACTAGGCCTGTGCAAAAGTGGCCAGTATTCGCTTCAGATTCGGAATCAGTTGATTCGAAGGACAGTGATTCGAATTGCTGTCCTGAATCGATTTGGCCAAACCTGATTAGGAGATTCGGCCGCTGCCGAATCTTGGAATCAGACAGGCCTCATTCCCTCCCCACTCTCCCAGTCCCAACAATGGCTGTCCTACCCAACCCCAGTAGCAACTGTTACTATTATTTTTAACAGCTACATCACTGTAGCGATGCACTTGATTGACAGCTTGACGCTACTGCAATGTAGCATTGGCATCACAGTTTGTGCCTACCAATGCTACTTCACTGTAGCAATGAGCTATGTCACTGAGCTCGTCATTACGATGACATAGCATCAGCATCAGAATTTATGCCTTCTAATGCTACTTTGCCATAGCGACAAGCTATCATTGTAGCTCATTGCTGTGGCAACATAGTGTCTCATGTAGATGCACCCACTGAGTAGGTTCATTACCTGATAATTATCAATAAACCACACAGCATTGATATTTACAATACAGTGGAAATGTATAGAAAGAAGGTCCTTTTCTATTGTATAGGAGTTATACTTTTGTCAATTAAGCAGCAAAGCCCTGGAAACATTTAACATTACCAAATCCTGTTGTGTTTGTTTTTAGGTAAGAGCTGGTAGACAGAGCTTCAGGGACATTCTTTACCATTAAGAGTTTCTGTGCTTATCTATCATTTGTCCTGTTTATAAACAACAAGCCTGGGCTGACCCAGAAAGGTTTTGTTTGCATCTGTGGTGAACTGTGCTGAATAGCAATGACATTTATTTTAGGATTTTGAACAGGGAAACAGCTAGCAAATGCTGTTTGAAAAAGTACTGCTTAATTACAGGTGGAGATCCAGGGCTAGCAGGACAAGTTTTTCTGGACTAGAATATGTAACTATGTTTGGAATACTCAAGATGAATGATGTTAGTGACTACAACATTGAAGGTAGTGCAGACAAGATTAAATTTTGCTAGGATGACTAATTTAACCTCACAAATACCCTTAGGAAGTAAGGTAGCGTAGTGTCTTCTCCCCATTAGAGAAGCGAGAGTAGAGAAGAGAAATGAATTGCCCTAGGTTATTAAATGAGTTGCTGGTAGAGGAAAGATTAGAATTCAGCAGCTTATTACTCTAGGACATATTCCTACTCAGAATTTTGTGCAGTATTAAATATATTGTAAAATTTCTGATCAAATTGCTGTAACTCCTTATTAAGGCTTCACACCAAAGTCTCACACATGGGTTTATTGTAAGAACAATTTTTCCACCTCATGCCTCTTTTGCAGACCTTGACCGATTTGATTAGAAATGCAGTTCATCGCATGTTGAGTAGAGATCCTGAACAAAGTATAAAACAAGATCCTTCCTTGGAGGGACAGCAAAAATTCAGTCCAGTCAGATGGATGTTACTACCATTTCAAATGATAGCTCTGTCTCATTTCTACCTTACTTCCAACATACGTAATTTTAGCAACTTCACAAAAATACTGAACAGTAAGCAGAACAGTTCATATCCTTGTGTGCATATGTATGAGATCCCGGAGTATGGCTACATTCATGTGGGAAAATGCTTTCCACAAGTAAGTAGGTCATTTTAGAAAAGTTTTTTTCCCGAATGTTCCATGAAAGGAACTCTTTTTATTCTTTTATGCGGTCATTGTATTAAATATATCCTGTCCACCCTTTCTAGGACAGGCTTGGATTAATGCTTAGCTCACATGCCTACTCAGTAGCTATAGTGCCAGCCTCTCAAAGACAGTTCTATCAGTATACTATGCCAGCAAAGAGCCACTTGAGCAGACACCATTACCTTGGTAAATTGGGCTCTGTATTGGTATGGTAATGGTGTCTCCTGAGCAAATGGAGCTAGATGGGTAAAAACCATAGTTCTACCATTATAATTATGTCTGTGAGAGGGGCTTCTGCTGACATCATTGGGTCAGCCAGGATCATAACCCTGATTGGTGCAAGTCTCTGGCAGATGCCTGCAGTATGGACTGGGCCTGGGTCTATGTACTGACCTTCCCAGTGTTTGCTTGCTTTTGAGTTGCATAACTGACAGGGCAACCACTGCCCCCGTTATAAGTGTAGCCCGGGTATACCTAGGGTATGTACTTCCCTATCTGATGGAAGGGGATTAGCAGCAGGCAGAGATGCTGTGGGAGAGAACTAAGTGAGCTAAGTGCAGACTCTCTGCTCTCTATGGAGCCAGGCCTGGACAGTATTAAATTATATACACATTTATTAATACTTACACAAATGGACAAAAAATAGACATAAATATAAATATAAGTACAGATATATATGTATAAACAATATATATACACTCTGATAATATATAGTAGAGTCTATAACCCTGCTTGGGGAATCTACTGGGACCCCTTGCTGTCACTTACCTGTGTTTATCTGTCACTTATCTGAAACCCCGGTGGTAGGTGACCCATTGTAGAGAATAAGGTTTATAGTTATAGTTATGTATAGTTATAGTTAGATATAATTATAAACCTTATTCTCTACAATGGGTCACCACCACCGGGGTTTCAGGTAAGTGACAGCAAGGGGTCCCAGTAGATTCCCTAAGCAGGGGTATAGACTACTATACTACTAATACACATATATAGAGGTACACAAAATATAAGACACAATATTACACAGTATAATAAAAATATTAAAACTAATATATATTTACAGCTCTATAAATAAAATGCATGAGTCTTGCATGATGCTATATCCTAAGGATCTATGCTACCTCCAATAGGCATCAGGACCTGCACAGATAAATGGCTGGCCTAAAACTAATAAACATAGGGAAATACAGGAGGATAACAAATAAGTACAGGTATGTGCAGGTAAGTATAGGGGAGCAATCACTAAATGCAAATAGCTGGCACAGTGTCCAGCAGAGGCCCAGAAAGGATCTTATTACTATAAATTTACAAATATTATAATATACAAAATATGAGGTGCAGCAATATCAGGTACCCATAATCCTTCAGTGCTTCCCCAGGCCCCAACAAGAACTCTAGGGACATCCTCCCCCCCGAACACCCCTTGACCTAAGGAAGCCTTCGCTTGTCTGGGCTTCCTTTTCAGCCTTACCACCCGGGTAACTTCCCCTCCCCTGTGGGAGTCCCTTTCCCCGAGCAACTCACAATTCCAGGAGTCCCAGGTGGGTGGTCTGGGCCCTCACCCACCCGTGGCCTTGTGCACCAAGGGTGTGGCCTTTTGTCCAAGGTTGGAGGCTTTGGCCGCCTTATGCAACATCAGGGATCAGTCCCCCACGTGGGGACTGGCTGTGCACCACTTGTGAGAGATCCTGGCCATGTGCCAGGAGTGATGGACCTGAGCCATCTCAAACAGCTCGTAGGGTCTTGGTCCCCATTTAGGACCCACCACGCAGCACTGCCTGCACTGGGCTCTGGCTGCATGCCAGGAGTCAGAGGCCTGAGCCACCTTATGCAGCTCTCAGGGCCTGGGCTCTGTGCATTGGCCAGTGTACCATTCTCCTGGCCATTTACCAGGGGTTGCAGACCCAAGCTGTCTCAAGCAGCTCCCAGGGTCTGGGCTTTGTGCACCAGCCCGTGCACCATCTGAAGCTGGTGCTGATCACCGAGTCTCTGTGGTGAAGGGAGTCTTTGGGGCAACTGGAAACACTTGCTGGGCCGCTCTCCCCAGCTCTTCTTAATCCTGCTTGCTTCTTTGCACCTGGATGCATCTGCCACATGCTGGGCATACCGCTCCTTTTATCCACCCGCCGAAATCTGTCAGACCTGAAAAGCTCAGTTCACAATCGGGTCCAGACTCTCAGGCAGGCTCCTCCCTGTCCCTTCCCAATTGGTGGGAATGCTCCATCCATTGCATTGAGAGTTTTCAATCCATCGTTGGGTTGGTGGAAATGCTCCACCAATCACACTGGAGATTTCTCGAGTCCGACACACTGGGCTCTGTTGGCAAGTCCACCACGTAAGTACAGCTGATAATGCAAGATTGTTCTTATGCAAGTTCCTCTTCTGGTTTTAAGAGTAGAGCAAGTGTCTGCACTACAGTCAAAGATATAACTATAGCTACTGTCACCATTCCCAAGTAAGCTTAAAACTATCATGCTTGAGTATGGGTAACAACATAGTCATGGCAGCGCAGAACTCAGCCTGGAGCAGCCATCCAATATTTCCCATGTTCAACTGTGTGCTGTTGCTACCACACTGTTATAGGTATCTAAGCTAACAGGTTTAAAACTACCTTTGATGTGTCATGCCTTTGGACTGCAGTGTAGAGATACCCTGCTTAACCTTTTGTTTTCCTAATTTCTACCTATTTACATTCTCACTGACATCCTATCACATTTTTAGCTTCTCCTATTCCTTGGAGTCTCAGAACAGCAGAGACTCCCTACTCCTGAAGAAGAGTGATTGTGCCCGACAGCTTGCTAAGAATGTTTTTCCAACTACTCAGTTAGTCTAATAAAAGATATCACGTCTACTCAAAGATCCTTGCCTGCTGATGTCTTTAGACCAATGTGGGTAAAACCCAAAACCCAAGATACCCTGAGAACTTTTTTCCGCTTTCTGACTGCATGAAATTGGAAGTTGGTGTAAGAGCAGCAGTTGATGTGGAAGCAAAGAGGAATTAGGTAAAATGGAACAAAACAAGAACAAAAAGAGCAAAAAATATGTCAAGGAGCATATCAAGGGCCTGACCAAACTCAGGGTATGTCAACTGGGGTCTGCATGAAAAGGACAGTCCTGGCAGGAAAAAGAGGAAACCCAGTCTGGGATAAGTGTGCCACTGCTGTTGAGGGACTGGCTTGGGCAGAGAGGACCTGTAGTGACACCCTTCATTTGCATAATGACCTAGCTGTCCTCATTTTAAACAGGTGGTGGTGAGAACAGCATGTAATGTAAACAAAAAAAAAAAGTCTCCCAAAATGAAAAGGTGCTTTTCTCATCACAGTCATTCCCACTCACCCCCTGTACTTGAGGGCATAGTTAGACTAAGGCCTAATATATCTGCAGAGTCATTCCTGCTGATCTTTTGGTGCCCCCAAATTCTAAGTTCCTCTGCTAGCAATGTAATACCACCTCTGCTGAATGGGGTAAGTCTTCTGCAGACATCCAGAAGCTGACTGAAAGCACATGGACACACTCCCACACCTGCTAATGCTAGCAGTCCCTTCAGCAGCTGGTGCCTTCCCAGGGCACACTTCACAATCTGGGAGGACAGCTGCTGAGTGGATTTACAAGGGGCACATAGATGTATATGTGCTCTGGGGGCATGGCAGTGGCACCTACTCTCTGCTGCCATCACTTTGGTAGCAGAAAAGATAAGTATAGACAAGGCCTAATTCATATTCCTTTTCGTTACACCACTGAACACCAAACCCAGAGGCATTTAATAATGGTGTTGGCTTAGTTGCCCCTTGGATTTCCTATTTTAATTAACAGCTGCGAAAATATAACTTGCCCAGTCTCCTCAGTCTATCCTGACTATGGATCCAAGGCTATAAATTCAAGCCCTGCTCTCTAGACATGCACTGGAGGCTGCTGCTGGCTTGCCTTTACCTGCACTGGATAAATGGAAAATCCTGTTTATACTGGAAAATCCTAGCTTGATCTTTCTGATACCAGCATGCTAAAACATACCCATTAAATCATTAGCTAATGCTACAAAGGAAATGTATTATTCCAGTCCAGTGGAGCCCTACACAGAGCTCAAGGCTTACTTCTACTCAGAGCCTAGCACTTACTTTTATTTGCATCCCTAGGTAGTCTCTGCTCTGAGTGGGATAGAGTACACCCACCCATTCTCACTACTGTGAAGGATCAAGGTTGAACAACCTTGATGACATGGGAATGGGATAAGGCAGAAGCCAAGAGTCTGACCCATTTTTACACTCTGAGTACAAAATATAAATCGTTACTTCTCAACCCACAGATACAGATGCATACAAAGGGCAGGAACTTTGCTAACTATGCTTAAACCTTTCCTGAACCATATAATCCTGAGCTAATCTACTTAAGTTTATTCTGTCTTTCCAGCTATGCAAAATCAACCTAGATTAATGAAGGGGTAGGAGAATTTGGGGCCAGGCCAACTGTCCACTCCACCCTGAGGTGTTCCCCCAGTGACTGCAGAATCCATACCAAGAAGATTCCCTGTGAGACGCATTCCCTAAATAGTAAGTATACTACAATAAAAACGGGCTTTTCAGCAGAACAATGTCTAATGTAGATAGTCCCAGGTAAAGAAGATGTTGGCAGCTGAGCTGGAGCCTCTCTAAAATATAAGTGGGACTAAATAGGTAATGGGTTTTTTACCCTGTTATAGTAATAAAGGTTTTTACAAATGGACTGGTAAATCATTGACTGCTGAACAGACTGAATCAAATCACAGCCTTTGTCTTGGGTTAGTTTTGCTTGGTGGATACACTGCTCAGTGTAGTGCTTTTTGTAAGGCTATTCATGTGGGTGAGATTGGAATACAGAAAGAACCCACTCAGCTGCAGTTTAAAATAGTGATAATATTTCTCAAATTGCTGAAAAAAATTAGATTAATCTGAAATCTTGGGGTTGCAGTCTTTTTAAATATCAAATTGATTCTCATTTGCCACTAGGGAATGAAAATTCAACAACCTGAAAGATCTAAAAACATCAGTACCTAGATTCAAATGTATCATAGAGAAGAAAATAGAAAGAATATTGCTATAAATTAGTTTGTTGTATATTCTCTATGCAGTTGTTGAAATGCCTGTCTGTACCAGAGTGGGGTTAACGTTTGATTAAAGAACCACTAAAACCATATACAAGTGTTTAGAATTGCGCTCAATCATGCACTGCAGGCTCAACTCCAACGTTGCCTTAATATTTCTGAAAAAAATTAAGCCCTTTGTCAAAAGACAGTTCCTAACAGATCAGTTTCTGTTACAATATGTAACTGGCCTTGTTTGGAAGAATTCAAGGAACTTTATTGTATAAAAAATTCATCTTAATCTCTGCTTGCCTTATCTTTTTAACATTAGTTGGAGCATTATCCCTCTGGTTTTTCATAAGGTAAACAAGGGAGGATTATCTTTTGTCTAACATAAATAGAAAATGAGCCTGCTAGAGCAATATCTCCAGCAGAAATGCATTTAATTCATGGTTCCCATTTCACTGGTAGAACAAATGGGATCTTCCTCCTCAGTTATATCCATTTATTGATTATTTCAAATGGAGTTTCTATGGGTTTTGGTCACCACAAATACAAAATCAGTTCAGCACTTTTGAATATATTTTACCATTTTAGATGCTTTATTTCACACTCACAGTTTCCCTCCTACACTATTCTGCCTTTTTTGCAACTAGTCTGTCTGACTCATTTAACGCACTGCAGAAAGAGATTTGGGCCTTCAGTTAACAAAGCAAATTAAAAATAATCTGGAAGTGCAAGCACATGACTTCTATAGTACAGTATAGTACATTTAACTTATATACCCAGAAAAAAACATTCATAGGAATTCAGCTGCCCTCAGTTCTGCTTAGCTGCTATAGATTAGGGTACAGCAACTGTTTTCATAGATGAAGTTTCACTGTGTTTGGGATCATTTAGAACCAACTTGTTGAGAGTGATTTTATATAAAACTGTCTGATTTCTGAGGTCAGATCCTCAACTGGGGAAAGCAGGTCTAATTTTTTACTTCAGTCAAAGATTTATGCTAGCTGGCCCCACTGATTTATACCAGCTGACACTTTGAATTTGACACTGCAAATTCATGAATGTCAATATTGCCAAAGAAATGTATGAGACATGCAAAAGTTAATATCGAAAGAGTCCGGCTATATTGGTGAGTGAATCTTCATCCACTCTTAGAGCAGAACAGGGATCAGAACAGAACTCATGGGAACGCCCTGCTGACTTCTGTGTTGTCCGCTATACTGAATCTTCTTTTACTAAGACCACAGAAACACAACCTTTACTAGGAGGTTTCCATCCAGATCTAGAAGGTAGAAACTCTGCTCAAATAAATGAAATGAAAGTAGAGGCTGATCTCTAGGGGCTGAAAAGATGGCTGACCTTACTCTCACCAGCAAGAATAAAAACAGAAAGCTCCTGGCTAGTGATTTCACCCATAGGCTGCAAAGTCTGTGGTGCTATATGTAGGTGCTGAGATCTGCCTGCCCAGAGGTGCTTGCAGGCCCAAGGCCCTGTTCTGAGGGGGGCAAGGCAATAGCTTTGCGAGCTGTGGGGTATTCCTGATATTAGGCCTTTCACTCAGCAGCAGCTTTCTTGCCAAAGGCCTAGAGGCCTTTGTAATGTTAAAGACATTCAAACTATGAGAAGGGGCTAATTGACTTTGTAATGCTAATGATCTCCTTTCATTAGAACAGGGCTCTGGATTTTAAATATAGCATAGTTGTTTTTTTTCTTCCTAAAATGTATTCGTGTATAGAACTCAATGGCCATGTTTAGTCATAACTGCATGTAAAGCTCTGTGGACAACCTTATGCTTTAAGACTGTGAAGAAAATTTCTGTATCTGATATTGATCTGTGTTGAAATTATTATAGTAAGTAATTTAAACATCAAGCATCTGGAAGTGCCCTTTGGCAAACAGCCCAGTTCCTTTACTTGCATTAAGTATCATTAGTTGTGACCAATCCTTCCCCACTCTTTCCACTTACCTGAGTGTAGTGGGGCATGTTGGTACTTGAGAGGGACAGTACTCCTTAGTCAGGACTACTTGCCTTTTAAAGAATATGCAAGGGAGATGGTTGATCTTGAGATGTTTCTGAGAGAGAGAGACAGTATGTGGTTGACTCTGAGTCCTGAATATCAAGTTTTAGGGGCATATCCAGGGGGGTGCAATTGTATGCCCCTTTGAATCCTGTTCCACCCACACTTTAAAACCAACTGTCTAGGAGGGTCAACAGCATGCCTATTCAGGCAGTGCCGAGAGAGTCAGTTGACTTCATGGTTCGCTATCATCCCCTGCGTTCCTGCTAATCGCTCTCCACTCCGTAGGTGTTAATGACCCTCTATCCTTCTTAATAGCCTTGATGTTCCACTGTTCAACCCACCCTTTCTTCTGCGGTTTTATTATCTATTACTCATTCCTAGTATTGCCTACCTACTAATTCACAGTCCTTAACTCCATGTGCGGCAATATTTAACTCGGGTGTAGAAATGACTGATGGACATACTGGAGATGTCATGATGTTCAAGGAGGCTAGATTTTGTTTTATGAATCTGAATAAGAGATGCATCGTTAACTATAATGGCTACAGGACTAATGACCAGGGATCCTGTTTTTCCATTTACTCTGGAAAAACATGGATTTTCTCCTTGAAGGAGAAAAAATGTGGGAAGTCACAGGTTTCTCTTTGCAGACTGGCAGAGTTCCAGCCTGCAAGGGGCTGCTTGGGGCTGGCGGGACGCAGAGGGCGTCACTTGCATGTGCATGCGGCAGCCAAGCAGGGTGGTGGAGAGCAGCTCTTGCAGCTTCCTCCCAGTAAATCTTAGAGGGTGGGAGTGGGGGGGACAGAGATGTTGCAGTGGGGGAGCACAGGCAGGATTGGGGGGGCACATGATGAGGTGGGGAGGTACGTGCCCCCCAGATTTCTATGCCCACAGTAGGGTGTGGGGGCTGCAACTGGACTGGACCAGTTCCTGAGAAGAGCTACTTCCATGGCCCAGCGGGCAGGATATGATATGGGAGGGAGTGCTATGCCACTGTGGGTGCCAAGGTGAAGTGCAGCAACGGTGGTGGCATGGAGTTGTGCCCCCTGTTGCTGCTGGACAGGCAAAGACCACCTCAGCAGCCATGGTGCTGCAGCACTCCCTCCTATGCTAGGTTTCATCTGCTGGGCTGTGGAAGTGGCTGCTGCCTGGAGCTGGTCTGGCCCTGTGCCACAGTGGGCACAGAAATCTGAGGGGGCACGTGCCCCACCCCACCCCCAATGCGTCGCCTGTGTCCCCCTTCTTTGTACATTGGAGGGCTGGTGGCAGAGAGCAGCAGGTCAGCAGTGAGGAATACCACCAGGGCTGTGGGTTGGGACTGAGGGACAATGGCAGGGATGGAGGCTGCAGATTGGGAGTGAGGGGCACCAGCACGGCAGCAGGGCTGTGGATCAGGGGTAAAGGGCATTGGCAGGGATGGGGGACTGCGGATCGGGAATGAGGGGCACCAGCAGGGCTGGGGAGGCTGTGGCTTGGGAGTGAGAGGGAGCAGTGTGAACAGGGGCAGGGCACTGGCATATCAGGGCTGCTCAGCATCACAAAGCAGCGTGGGAGGACAGCTGCAGCTGGGTCCATGTCTTAGAGAGTGAAGGGGGCAGGGGCAGGGGCAGCTCTGATTTTCCATGATAAAAAACCCAAAATCAAACAGTGAAATGTATTGGTGTTTAGAATTTATTTTTTTATGCTGATTGAGGCACTGGTAGTCTTCCAAACTGCTTTAAAATTGTAAATATATCAATAAACATTGCGTTCAACATGTGTGCGTGCGTGTGTGTATATATGTATTACGTACATTTAATTTCCACAATTAAAATGAAACTCCACACATATATATATGTGTGTGTGTGTATATGTATGTATGTATGTATTAGTGGTGTTGCATTTTAATTGTGGAAAAATTAGGATTTTGGGGTTTTTAATCAGAGAATTTGGGATTGTTAAACCCAGAGAAAAGCAGGATCCCTGCTAATAACACAATGTCTTTTGACTGTTTTGATTATTTTTTGCCTAGCTTTCTTGAAGTTTATATATAAACTAGCAAGTTACTGCACATTTCGGTACTTACATTTGTTTTTGCATTGATTTTAAATTGAAAAATATAGTGCTAGCTCCCAACAAATTAGCTTCTAGTTTCTAGAGAAGCTTCTAGTTTCTCTTTAGTTGGAAAAAAATGTTTTATATGTGATGAGGTGCCAGGCCATCTGAACCCTGCCCCCTTTTAAAAATCCTAGATCTGCCCACGATAGGTTCTACCTTCTCCTGCTGGTAGTGATGGATAAGGCTGGATCAGGATTTCCAGCTGATGCTTGTCTGGAATCCAGTGAATTATGTTGTTTTATGGTAGCTAAATAGTAGTTGGGGCTGAGACCAGGCATACTAAGAAATAAGGGAGTATACAAATGCACCCTATGGTAAGAAATTTGGAATGAATGTGGTTATGCTACTAGATTTAACATCAAGCGAACCCATTTTTCTTTTTGAAATAGTTCTAAGGCTCTGAGAATCAATTTGTAAGAGCCTTAGTCACTTTGTACTGCTTGGTTGGCAAATTGAACCAGTCCCTAATGGGGAACATTTTCTTTCTATTTAGATACATGTGCGTTATCTGTCTGGCCTGCCTCCAGGAGCATTAGGGCACAAATCAGCTGAGGATCTTGGGGATTACTAGCTTTTGCTGTGCCTTTTTCCCCACTACAACACTCAGGAGAAAGCACCTGCAGAGCCTACTTCCAGGCTATTTTCAATAAGCTTTTTGTGGCAGGAGCCAGCAGAAGTATGCAGGTCACCAGAGCCATGCCAGTTCCATAAGGCTGCTAGCTGAATGCGTAGGAGTTAAAGAAATGTGAATAGAAATGTTGAATGGAGAATGGCTGAGGGAAGCGGGTAACCAGAAGTTTCTAGTGGCAGTGGAATGAATGGCTTATAGACAGGCAATGGCTCTTTAATAGCAAGCAGGGTGCCTTGAACCACTGATCTTTTAAGAACAAAAAGTAGTTCTGGGACAAGCTAGGCAGAAAGGATCGTCTCTGATTTTTGCCTGATTCTTGCTCCCCCCATTCCTCCTGTATAGGAAGAGGAATTGACTGGTGTATGAAACTACTGTCCTGGGGAAAATACTTGAGTTCCACTGAAAACTTTTCAGTCTTAAGCCTCTCAGGATCCAGTGCAGGCAGGTGGCTCTATGTGTAAGTATACAATTACGACGATACCCAAAACTGGGGGAGTTCCTCCTCCCCTATCCTACTGTCATATGCATCCCAGAGGTTTTAGAGATGGGTGCAGCTAAGGAGCCCATTGGTAAAGCTTGTTCTATCTTAGTTCACACTGGTGCATGCTGAGTTTGGGGGTGGCTTGTGGAAAGGCAAAAATATTGCAATGTTGTCATGAAGGAGTGGTTTTGGGGTTATATTTTCCTTGGGTAGATTCTTCCATTGTGAATCTTGGTTTGATGTCTAACAGCTATGGTATTGGCCATTACATTCTGCATTCCCATAACTGTATTGCAGGAAATACTCCAAATTGTCATGGAAGGAAAAGAGTTCTCTGATTTCCGTATAATCGCAATGTCTAGGTTTTGCAGGATCTCAAGTACTGTGTACAAACTGGTGGCTCCATCCTAGCCTCTCTGGCTGGTAGACATGGGTGTGACTAACCGAGAAATTCAGATCTTTTCTTGTGCACGACAAATCTTTTTAGATAACTGCTATTGCATCACACTTTTTGACTGAAAATATACTCAGAGCCCCAAAATGCAACAACCACCCACAGCTGTACTAAAGTAGCACAAATGCTTTTATATGGAGTGAGTGAGAAATTTGGCATATAACTCTGAACTGAAGAAATGGACTAAAGGAAGCATACTGATGTGTTGGAGGATATTAAACTTTTACAGTGCATTTGAGGACTTTGGTTGTACGTTTCTTTCTTCGTGCTAGACACTGTAAGGCCAGGAGAGGTAAATGTCATTGTAGTATCATTTCCATCTCTTGGGGCAGAAGTCTGAAAAGCATTCTCCTTCGCTGGAGTTCTTTGATCTTTTATCAGTATGTGTTGTGTATGTGTGTATAAACTAGCTCTTAATGGTAAAAAAGGAAGTCTGGGCTGGAAGATGATTAAATGATTTGTTTTACCTGGGGTTCACATTAGAAAGAGATTGTTGAAACAAAAGGAGATTTTGTTTCCTTGCAGAATACAGGAGAAATTTGTCTCTGCTAACAACTTAAGAGTTTATTCTTCAGTAGTTTGTGGGGAAGACTAGTGAAACTTCTGAGGAAGCCTCCATGTAGAAATGTAATGTGGGGGTCAGAGGGGGCTGAAGCTTTCTCCTTTCCTTCTGGAAGGATTATGTGTTTTCTTAGCTAAGTATTTAGAGTTAAAGTCATGTTGCAGCTGATGTTCATTGTTCTGTAGGCACTTCAGGAACATGTATTTTATTGAAGATTCATTTACACAACTGAGGACAGTCAAGCATGTAGTACTCAAGGTTATTCCAGGAAGCAGATGCCCAGAAATGTTCAGAGAATCTTGTTATCCAGTGGGCCACTGAAAACAGACAGTTGCTGAGATGTGTAGGACACAGCTATTGCTAATTCCAGCTATTTCAGCAGCAGATGGGTACAAACCAAACCAGTACATCATGCAGAGTTCTACATATGCTACATTACAGATCCATATAGTCTTGGACTAAAATGTAATCTACTGTTTATATAACAGGGTTTGGTACAGTAATGTAATATAATTTGTCTATGCTCTGCTAATCCATAGAATAAATAAAAGAACAAATATGATTCTATGGAGCTGATTTATAGGAAGAGTTATACTAAAATAAAGAATATCTTTGTAACAGGGAACTTCCTTGGGGCTGATCTCCATGGCCTGCCCATCTGTTCTTGGGCCAACCACCTGTCTTGGTCTTAATTGATTAATTTATAGATGTCATATACGCAGGAGGCTGTCCATTTTAGAGCCCCGATGCCAGGGGGCCCTCTCTGTGGCTCCTATCCTCCCCAATAGCGCAGCCAAAGCCTCGCAGATGGCACCTTGGTGTTCACCTAGGCACCAGCCCTCATGTTGGGCCCCAGAATCATCTAAACAGGACCCCTCTATGATCCCTCCACCCAGGCAGCCTCTCCGCCTTCATTGTTGCTGCCTAGCCCCCCAAAGCCATTTTCCCCTCTCAGGTGTGGTCCCTCTGGGACCTTCGGCTACCAACCCTGGCCCACCTCCAGGCTAGTCGGGACCCCAGGCCCCCGGCTCTTGGGCATCCCTTGCAGTGGGCCCCTGGCCCTCTTGGCCCTCCTGGCCCTGGCCCCAACCCCAGCTTGGGCCAGTCAAGGGTACTCTCTTGTTGGGTTGGGTTTCTAGCCCCTCACTCTCTCCCAGGGTCTGCCCTCTGGGTCCATCAAACAAATGGGGTTACCCACCCAGTGGTGGAGGCAAGGAGTTAAGGAGCCCTGACCTGCCTTTCACTGAGGTGGTAACTGGCCTGGCATTTGCTGGGGCTCCCGCGCTGCTGAGAGCCCCACCAGGTCACCCAATCCTGGCAGGGTGCAGTTTCAGGTCATGCCCAGGACCAGGAACCTCCTTACCATCCCCTACAGCTCTCCCTTACCTCCAGATTGTTCTCAGCAGCCCTCCAGCCAGGCAATGTTGCTGCCTGGCCTTCAGCAGCCAAACTGCCCTGTTTATATAGGCAGCACTTGTCTCCAAAATGGCTGCCCTTGTCAGGCACCTGGTGGCTGCCAGCTCCAGGCCCTTAAAGGGGCAGGCACACCCAGTGCCCTGCCGCACACCTTCCCCCCCTTAGATAATGGGGCTTCTCATCACTGCCCCCCTTAGATCTTCAAAAGTGGCGGGCATACACAGTGCCCATGCCACAATCTTTTCCTCAAGCTAATTTGTTCAGTACTTTTCTTGAGGTAAAAACTCAAGCAGATACTGCAGCTGTACAGTAAGGAAGAATAGAGATGTTAAAATGGGGAAATTGCTACTTTACAGTTCAGGATGATAACTGGGATAATGTAGATCACATATCTCCTGCTGCCATGGAGGGAGCTGAAAGAAAAAAAGGAAAGGCTGCCAGCAAGGAAAAGTATTGATAAGCATGTCCAACCAATTCTTTCTCAGCTAAGCATGGGGAGTTCCCGCCTAATCAGAGTCTATTGTGAAAGAACAAATCTTGTCTTTTTAAAAAATATTCATATGTAGTAAGAGAGTGAGACCTTTCACCACAGGATGTAAAAGTAGCTGTTTTTAATATCTTTACATATATACTTTTTTTACATTTCAGTTTCCCCTTAATAGTTTTTCCTATAGCTAAATATTTTAACGTTACCAGATACAGTCTATCGCTCAGATGCACAAACTCTGCTGCTGTGTTAAGTTTTAAAACTATACAGCATTGTGAGACAGTTGAAGTGAATGATGTTGTATAAAAAGAAACGTGCATTAAAATAAAACTGCAAGAGTTGTACAGGATACCACAATTTACAATCACAATTAGCTCCAACACAACCCATTCAAAGTGTGCAAAGAAGTAGCATTCAGGCATAATGAAGGAAAGATTTTGTTCTGCAGAATCCAAGGTGTTAACAACAAGGACAGAATATCTTGACTCTAGCATAGACTGAGTGACCTTGAAAAAAACTATCTTCCCTGGGGTGTCTCAAAACACCCAGGACCAAATTAGATCTTCTTGATGTGAATCTAGTGCAAACCAGACTGTTCAATGTTCCTCAGGGAATCAGTTTGCCCCTAAGAAGTAGCTAGTTATAACAACACTCTCCCAGTCTGGCAAGCTGCGCGTGTTGCCTATGTGTCTTCACTCTAAAGACCGGATCAAATCAGACACAGCAATTTGGCTTTTGAAATGGAATTGGGAAATGTGACATTTAGCATTTAAAAAACACAAGAGCTGGGAATAACTCTTAGGTAAAAGGTTATTCCTAAAACCTGTAATATGCCAAGTGCTGTCAGCTTCCCCTCTTAGTCAATAGGTATTTACCTTGCAAAATCTGGCCTCTAAATATTACAGAAAAAATGTTCCCTTTTGTCCTATATAGCTGGTGAGGATTTTCCAATGAAACTGTTTAGTATTGGACAATGATGAGATTAATCTGTATGTTAAAACAAACTTTTGGTAACATGCAATGGACAGTCCTGGGGCCAGAGAACAGAATATTTCCAAGGTTGTAGCCCTGAAGTAAATGTCCCGTCTGCCTAAACGTGACCCACTCGTACCTAGGTCTTCTGAATTATAACGTTTATGCAGACAATTTTATAATTAAAACAGGTTAAATCACTTGAATTGTGCTTTTCCCTCTTGGCCCCTGCAGTGTTAAGGTTAGCCTGGTTTCTGCTGTTAAGCAGCTGGGTCAGCCATAATCCAATGGAAAAAAAAAAAGGCTAGCTGGACTTGGCTTGGTGCTCTAGGTTAATGCACTGCTTTCAAGTGACACTCACATCTAGAAAATGTGTTTCATTTCATGCAGCCTCAGCAAATTCAGGAACTTGGGAGGTAATGAGAATGAAGACCACAATGAATAAATAATGAAACTAGTTCATAGTTTTATAAAGGCACACAGTATAAGAGAAGGTAAGAACTGTGTTTTGGAGGAAAGTAGGGCAAGCAATGATTATTACACTGATGTAACACCTTTCATTTAGAAAGATCCCAAAGCAATATAAAAATTGTGTGTGGTATGCACACAGAAAGGAATTGCTTTATGCAGCACAGGAATGCAGCTATCTCTAGGATGGAATATGGCAGCTTTTCAATTGCACAGAATAACAACCCACAGTTCCTGAGCAAAATATGAAAAAAGAACAACATTTAGGTATGCTGCTGGCTGGGGACTTTAGCAGGAATTCAACCAGGATGCTTGGGCAAATGTTTCTTACGCTCTTTAAATGCTTCATGGCAACTTCAATGCCTACTAATGGTGTGGACCTCAGTTCATGAGTCTCTTGAGGAACAGCAAGCCCAGCAGCAGCACATTGCTCCTGAATGTTGTAGTAGGGTATTGGCTTAGTAGTGACATACAGAAGCATCCTCTCGATCCCAGTGCATTCAGAAGTCAAGGGTTAGACCCCAAAACATTATGAGATTTATCTAAAATGAAGAATCATAGAAAATTAGGGTTGGAAGGGACCTCAGGAGGTCATCTAGTTCAACCCCTTGTTCAAAGTAAGGCCATCTCCAACTAGATCATCCCAGCCAAGGCTTTGTCTAGCTGGGTCTTAAAAACCTCCAAGGATGGAGAGTCCACAACCTCTCTGGGTATCCCGTTCCAGTGTTTTACAACCCTCTCAGTGAGAGTTTTTCCTAATATCTAACTTAAATTTCCCTTGCTGTGATTTGAGACCATTGCTCCTTGTTCTGTTATCTGCCGCCACTGAGAGTAGTCTAGCTCCATCTAGATTGTTCCACCTAGATGTTTTATTACATCTATAGTGAAATGTATTAAAAATGCATGTCTCCTTGCTTCTTGTTTCCTGGTTTCTGAGCGTTTAGAGTACCCTTGGGTTATGTTTTCAACATTTTCTTTGCTGCCATGGGGGCTAGACATTTCCTTTGGGTGCAAATCTCAGATTTCATTTTGTAATCTGTGGACTCGAGGAGGCTAGGGCTTTAAAACAAACTTATCAGACACCAAACTCACTGCTCTGTAGTAGTTGGTGGTATCCTAAAACTCCATTTAGTTTGTGGTATCAAACAGAATCATAACCCAAAATACCAACAACATTCAAAAAGTCACTGAAGATTAAGTGGCACCTCTCTAGAGGTTTATCAAGTTTAAATAAGTTGAAACTATTTTAACTTTGAGTAAGCAATTATTGAGACTTGGGATGAAAACTAAGAGATGAATGAATTGAGTTTGGGGGCAGGAGCAATGAAGGAAGATTAGACATGTTTGCTTGTCAGCACATAACTAAGTGCTGACAGGCAAGGAGGAAACCCCTCTTCAACATGCAATTTAGATAATAAATTTAATTTATGATAATTAAGTGGTGAATTCAAAGCCAAGACAATGTGAAATATGAGAAATAGTCCACAAATTGATCTGGCAGGACTTCAGTTTCTTCACGTGAAGTGGGAGATGAGTACTAATTAGCAAAGATTTTTCCTTTGTTGAGCCATAACTGACATAACTCCATTCAGCCTAAACAACCTTCTGGAGGTTTGGATACTTGTGGATTTCATTCTGTATATCTAAGGCTTACAGTGCAGATCATGATCAACTGAATATGCTTTGCAGTTATATTCCAACAAAGGTTATGATTCAAATGTACCCATGTGGCTCCCAGGCTCCTGTCTAAAATAGTTTTCCTTCACAGAAGTGGTTGGTAGGAGGTTTTAAAGTTATTGAAACTTCTGACCAAGCATAGAGGCCTGATCTTCACCAAACTGAACAACCTTGCCAATTTTCAGTGACTTCAGTGGAAGAAGTGGACACTAATACTGTAATACTTTTTCATGCTTGACTAATCTGTTTTTTATTATGCAAACACAAGGGTTTTATTCCTGCTTTTCTTTGCCTAGATGACTGCACACAGAGCTGGCTCTAGCCCAGTCCATGTCCTAGTAATTTACCACTGGACAATTGTAAATTAAATCAAAATGATTCATACCTATTGAAGGGAAGGTAGATCTAGGTGGTGGTGGTTGTTGAGCAATTTACATAATTCCAGTAGGTAATCTGAACATAAATTTATTTTTCTTTGATATTTAAGCTTCTGTGAATTTAACACAATCCCCAGGCACACAGTTATAGGTGTAAGTGCAGTTTAAACTTTTTTCAAAGAAAGAGAGTAGGCAAGAGAAACTAACACAGGGCATACTGTTGAAATACTGAAGCTACCTATTCCTGATTCAGAAAATCTATATCAACACATCAATGCAACTATTGGGAGCCAGTAAATGTACTTTCTCTGTGAAAGTGGAATTGAATATTATGAAGAGGCTACTTATGTATCTAGCTCTTAAGCGGTACTATAAATAAGATGTCAATGGAATAGAGTATTGGCCTGAGTTAATGATCTCCTGCTGTTAGATAAATGCCTCAGCATTTATTTCTAAAATGGGAGGCATTGATCCTATGACAATATCTTATTCCAATGATTTTATTCTGTTTTTATCATAATTCTGTTAAAATGAATAAAGAAGATGTAGCTCATTTTTGTTTGATGAATGATGCAGTATAGCAATAACTTCAGTGCACCAAATTCTTAATTACTATATATATTTTTTTACATTTAGAAACAAAACCAATCATTGAACTGTCTTTCAAGGATGCTAATCTACTTCTAAAATTAAACTGTTTATCTTTTTTTCTAATGCATCAGTCAATGAAATATAGCATTTCGTTTACTCTGCAAACATAAATAAAGTCCTTTAGAATATGATCAAAGCTGAAAGTATTTAGGTTCATCATGAGAAGCTGGAGGAAGCTATAGATTTTTTTTTCATAAAGCACATTTCTGGGATTGTGATAAATCTAGCTAGATGACATGAGCTAGGGTAAGCCAGGCTCTACATAAAAACCTGCAAACCCTCCCCCCTGCCCCCTAGTGCTATCCAGATAATGTGCTTTTCCATATTTCCTTCTAGGCCTATGCCGTTCTTGTTTTAGAAAAAGGATTTAGCTTTCTTAATTTACATCTGTATTATACCTCCCTCTAATGATGATAAAAAACCATTAAGAGGTTCTGATTAGATTATATTGACTTGCAGAAACACCTTGCTTCCTTTGTCTCTTCAAATAATCTAATTAATTAGTATTAATTCTACATGAGGTGATATATAGAATCATAGAAAATTAGGATTGGAAGGGACCTCAGGAGGTCATCTAGTCCCGCCCTCTGGTCAAAGCTGGACCATCCCCAACTAGATCATTCCAGCCAAAGTTTTGTCTAGTCAGGTTTTGAAAACCTCCAAAGATGGAGCTTCCACCACCTCTCTGTTCCAGTGTTTTACTACCCTCCTCGTGAGAAAATTCTTCCTAGTATCTAACCTAAACTTCCCTTGCTGCAACTTGAGACCGTTGCTCCTTGTTGTATCATCTGCCACCACTGAGAACAGTCTAGCTCCATCCTCTTTCAAACCCCCTTTCAGGTAAATGAAGGCTGCTATTAAATCCTCCTCTCATCAGTCTCCTCTTCTCTAGACTAAATAAGTCCAGTTCCTTCATCCTTTCTTCAGGAGTCATGCCCCCCAGTCCCTGAACCATTTTCATTGCCCTCCACTGGACCCTCTCCAATTTGTCCATATCCTTTCTGTAGCGGGGAGGGCCTAAAACTGAACACAGTACTTGTGACGGCGCCGGGCCGTCCCTAGGGACCCGAGAGGGACCCCGGGGTTCGAAGGAAGGTGCAGGAGACTCACCGGGGACGGGGGAACCGGGC
>JAGPOW010002742.1:8885613-8895888 GCA_030014935.1 Caiman crocodilus | reverse complement strand
TTTTTTTTTTTGACCCTGGGAGCCCATGGGTCTGTGGTCTGCCATGTACTGCACGTCCGCGCTCATCTGGACGCACCCTATGAGTAGTTCCTGTTCTAGTATGAGTGTTCCAAATGAATTGTTGGGAAGTTAAAATCTGTTCTTGAGGTGTTACAATAAAGCAAACATTTTGGATGGCACATATGTATCTCCTATTCTGCATTTTATTTATGCTGCATTCTTTTAAAAGTTGAATAGGATAAACCTATTTTTATTAAATCGGATATAAAAGCTACTGCCAATAATATGTGACTAAGTCACAGGTTTTGATTCCTCTCCCAATTTAGAACTTTACATCCTGTCAGATATAACCCATTGTGCAAACATTCCTGCTTTAAACAGTTGAAAATTGCTCCCAGCTATATTTTAAAACTCGAGAACAAATGGGAAAATTCAGTGCTGCTGATCTGTAAGGTAAACCTGGGAGATACCAGCAGCTTTTGAGATGAAGCCAAAGAGGGGGGACAGCATTGCCAACAACCAGAGGTCATAAAAGAAAAATGGTCCTAGAGTTCTTAAAATACAGCCAGTATTCTCTTGTGATAGTAATATTGTTGATAATGATTTCAATAAATATTTTAATGAGAAAGTTCTTCATTTCTGTTACTTTGTATTTACAAATATTTTATGATATGGACTTTCCTAAAGACTTTCCTATATTTTATGATATGGACTTTACTTTAACAGTAAAGCTATTTTTACAAACAGGATAATTATCTGTTTCTAAAGTTATTTTAATAATAGTTTTTTAAAATTTTGTTACTTACATTATCCTCTTTCCTCTGTGAAAATAAAATTTTTTATAGTATATTTTAATCTAGCTTTTACAGTCCTTTCCAGGATTTATACCACAGCTTTGCTAATGTAGCTCACTGTATTACATTTTACTAGAAAGTTATCTGTTTCCTGAGAAATTTAGAAAATACCCTGGTAGCTAACTAACCCATAACTATAATTATCTTTTGTTTTTATGCAAATATATTTCTAGCCTGTCTCATCTCTAACAGTTATTTCTGGATATTTTCTGTATTTCACTATTAAAACAGTTCTTAATATTTACGACAGCATTTGCCTGTTTATTAAAAAAAAGAGATAACTGCTTAATTATCTCCTAAAACCAAGGTTCATTTTCTGAAGTATCTCTTATTAGAGATAATATAATATGAAGAAAATAGGTATCCTCTAATGATGTCACTGCTTCTTAAAGAAGGCTTGTCCAAATCCATTTCCCACCAAGCTGGGTGGGGAGTAGTAGATATGCTGGAGGGTAGGGGTAGGATTCAGAGACCTCTAGCCAAACTGGAGGATTGGACCAAAAGAAATCTCCTAAAGTTCAACAAGGACAAGTGCAAAGTCCTGGACTTAGGATAGAACAATCCCATGTACTGGTGCAAGCTGGTGATTGACTAAGCAGCAGCTCTTTAGAAAAAGACCTGGGGTTACAGTGGACAATAAGCTGACTATGTCTATGAGTCAACTGTGTGCCTTTGTTGCGAAGGCTAATGGCATAGTGGGCTGCATTAGTAAGAGTGTTGTCAGGAGATCAACCAAAGTGATTTATTCCCTTCTATTCAGTCCTGGTGAGACCACATCTGGAGGCCACACTCAGGAAAGGATGTGGATAAACTGGAGAGAGTCCAGTGGAGGGCAGCAAAAATTGTGATGGGGCTGGAGAACATGACTTATGAGGAAAGGCTGAGGGAACTGGGCTTATTTAGGTTGAAGAACAGGAGACTGGGGGATATTTAACAGTAACCTTCAACTGCCTGAAGGGTGGTTTCAGAGAGGATGGAGCTAGACCAGGGGTGGGCAAAATATGGCCCATGGGCTGGATCCGGCCTACTAAGCCATTCTATCTGGCCTGCAGGGCCCCTAAAAATGTAGAAAATTAATATTTATCTGTCCTTGGTTCCTGTCAAAAATGACAGGAGCCGGGGCAGTAGGACCCAGGGGAAGCCCCGGCGGGCTCCTGCAACAGCAGGGCCTACCTGACCCTGCCCCGCAAAGCCAGGAGCCCTAGCAGGGGCTTTCGGTCTGGGACCTCCTCCAGCACGGGAAGCTCAGGTAAGAAGTTGGGGTGGGAAGGGCAGGGGACGAGCTGGTGCTGAGTATGCAGGGAAAAATGGCCCTTCCCCCACCCCCATGGTCAGCACTCCCTGCTGCAGCTGCTTGCAGGCCACGCAGGGCTGTCCTTAGCAGGCACAGGCAGCCTTGTGTGGGCTGTGAGTGGCTGCAGCGTGGGACACCAGCCATGGGGTGGGGGAGGGGCCGCTTTTCCCCATGCTCAGCACCATCTTGTCTCCTGCCAGTGAGCAGGGGGTCAGGGCTGCATGCTGCCTCCCGCTTGTACTGTGGGGCTGGGAGGGCACTGGGAATGAGTGGGTGTGGGAGCTAGTGGGAACACAGGGCCCACACCAGTGTCCTGGGGCCAGGGGCAGCAGGGCCCAGAGCAGGGCAGCAGGAGTACAGGGGTCCTGGCTGGCAGGGCTCTATGGAGCCGGGTCAGCTCCCCACTGTCTCTGCTGGTGCAGCCCAACTTGGCTCCACAGACTGCTGCCAGCCTGTGCCCCGCTTTGGACCCTGCTGGTGCTGGCCCTGGGACATAGATCCCAAAATGGTGACCAGGGGGCGGGGCACCTGTCAAGGGGCGGGGCTACCCATGTGGCCCTCGACAGCTTGCCAAAACTGGGTAAGCGGCCCTCTGCTGGAAATAATTGCCCGCCCCTGAGCAACACTGTTCTCGGTGGTGGCAGCTGAGACCATTGCTCCTTGTTCTGTCACATTGCAGCAAGGGAAGTTTAGGGTAGATATTAGGAAGAATTTTCTTGCTAGGAGAGTAGTAAAGCACTTGAACAGGTTACCTAGAGAAGCTGTGGAGTCTCCATTCTTGGAGGTTTTTAAGACCTGGCTAGACCAAGCCCTGGCTGGGATGATCTAGTTGCGATGGTCTTTCTTTGAGCAGGTTGGACTAAATGATATCCCAAGATCCCTTCCAACCCAAATTTTCTATGATTTAGATCTAATATTTGGCAGTGCAATAAAAAAATATGGCTGTCCCAATTTTTTTTTGTGTGTAATTATATTTAACTCTGAGCATTCTTGCCAAAGCATGATTTGAGACATCACTTGCTCAGTGGAGACAGAGAATGCAGGACCAGGCTAACAGGGCAAAGTCATTCTTTTTTCCCCCTGTTCAGTATTGTTTGCATCAAACCTATTTTCTTGTAAATGAAGACATACTTTCATTTTGGTCTCTTGTGGGTAATAACATTTGCCTTGTTCAAAGCAGAGTTCTTCTCTTGGAAGAACAAGACCCAATACTGACACTTTCCCTGAGGCACTCCATAGACAAACACCGCCCCTGGTTGAATTCAGTAGATATCTGTTAGATCAAATAAATATAAACAAAAAGGGAGATGGCAGAAGGCATGGTTCGATCCAGTCATACTGCTAGCTAATAGAGGGTTCCATACAACTTAAATTGGGAAGAAATCGTAACATTCAGACGTCAGAAGGAAGCTAAAACATAGAGGGAAGCAGGAGAACAAAGGTAGCAGCCTCTGGTTATAGATGCAAAATTAGATATTGAGCAGCCTAAGAACTACGGGTGAAAAGTCTAGAATAAGCCTTTGGTGTCAGGGAGCCGGGTCCAGCAGCAGTTGGAGAATTCAAGCTAGTGGCCTGCAAGCAGGAGGCAAAAGGTGAGTATGAAGATTACAGGAAGACAGCATAGAGGGCCCCACCAGGGACACCATGCCAAAAGAACTGAATTTTGACTGATGGAGTTCATAGGCCAGTAAAGTGCCCTCTTGGAGAGGAATTAAAATAATACCACAGCTACTACACGTGAGGAGTCCCTTAGCACAGCCAATGTTGTACATCTCTGATCATCATCCATAGGCCTGTGTTAGGAACTGCTGCATGAATGATGCATGCGCTGTGGCAGCTGGCGAAGTGCAGCGGTGGGAGTGCAGTGGTAAGCAGTGAGCTCCTGCAGGTGCCACCGGAGCTGTTGGTGGTGAGCAGCAACTGCCTGCAGCCACCGCCGACACTCCGTGGCGCCTTTTCGTAGGGAGGGCACGAGCACCTGTGTGCACCCCTTACGCATCGCCAATGAACTGCTGGTTTGCTTAATGCAACAGTTGAAGTCAAAATACTGAGCAGATAAATATTTTTTTGGAAGTGCTTTCAAAACATTTCTTTTGAAATGTGCATTAAGGGGATTCTACTAAAGGCTGGAGTCTGCCGATGCTAGTACTTGGAGATGCACTACAGCACCCGAGTTTGTTTTATGCAAAAAATACTATCGGAGAGCTGGCTGGGGTTAGATGCACCACAGCCTTTGCAGTGGCACCGTGTAGCGGGGTGGTTACAGCACTATGTGTCCTTTGAAAGGATCCTCTTCAAAAGCACCCTTTAGGAAGTTTTGTATTGCTCATTTGATACCTTTGGTCTTACAATCAATAACAAATACAGTTCATTCTTGTTGACCGTGAGGTGGTTGATGGCGTTCCTGGAAGCGAGGCCTGTGTAGATCCCAACCCGAATGTATAACATCGGCCCCGAACCAAATGGACCTTACATGGGAACTGAGCTCTCTCAATTTTATGTGGAGTTGCTGCAGAACCTGCTTCATCGAGGGGGTCAGCTCCTCTGAGGAAGAGCGTTACCAGCCCAAACTTTTTTTTTTATTATATTCCTTCTCTTCCAAATTTACCAGGCGGCCACGCATCCCTCCCAGCATACACTTCATATTTTAACTCCTTCGACGCCAATTACGACTCGAATGAAAACTAAACCTGCCATCACGCAGGGTCTCCCACACGCCCCTGCTGCAGAGGTGGCTTGTGTCCCTCCAGGGGTATGCAGCCCACAGTTTGGGCCCCCCCCCCACTCAATCTTCAGCCAGCAGCAGGAAGGGATGCCCAAAGTTTCCTGGCAAACAGCCCATGTTGCCACCTGCCACCCTGGGGGATCCACTCGCTCTTCTGCTCGGGGTGATCCGGCTCCTTGGTGGGTTGGGATCCTGAGGGCATCGGGTAAGGGGGCTGTGGCTCTCTGGGAGGGGGCGGAGCTTCCGGGGGGTGGGATTGGCGCCCCCTCACAATGCGAAGCGGGGGATGACATCACCCGTTCTGCCCCAAAGAGGCGCTCTCCCATTGGCCGGGGCGCCGCGGTGCTGCGGGCCAATGAGTGCGAGGCCAGGCGCCAGGCGGCGCTGACGTGCGACCTGGCTGCCGAATGGGGGTTTATTTTGCTTTGGCTTGCTTCAGCTGCCGCCATTAGAGGAGCGGGGAGGTGGCGGGACACGGCCCGACCCCCCGGCGCCGCCGAGTGGGAGCGCCCGCGCCCGAGACAGCGCAGCCCGGCTGGGACGCACCATGTCCTGAGCGGGGTGGGGAGGGGGCGCGGGCGGGCGGGCGGGCGGCTGCAGGGACGGATCTGGGCGGCGAGGTAAGGTGCCCCTCTCTTCCCCCGCGGGCCGGGGCCCGACGCTGGAGCTCGGTGGGGGTCCGTTGTTGAGCCGCGGCCGCGCTCAGGGCTCGGGGAGGCTTCTTGGGGCCCGGCAGCCCCCTCCCCCGCGAACACTTATTCCTTCTCCCCCACGGGTGTGCGGGAGGCTGCGGACATGAGCGCTTCCCTGCCTGTCGCGAGTGCTTAACCCCCGGGCCCGGAGGGGGGTCGGATCGGCCGCAGCAAATTTACTTCCCTAACTCATGCACGAGACCCCCAGCTCCTCCCTCCCCCTCCCCCTCCCATCCCCCACCCATCGTAGGTCGCCGGCGCAGTTAAGGGCAGGGGGAGGGGGATTCATCCTTCGGGGTGAGCGACTTCAGCTAGTCAGGAGCGGTTGTGCTGGGGATGGCTTTGTGCCGCTCCTGTGGTCTGGGAGTGGGAGGCCCCAGAGCGAAGCCAGAGGCATGTAGCAAGGTGCAGTCCGCAGTTACGCGTGAAGAACGAATTTAACATTTTTCGGTGCAAGATCGAGCTGTCCCTGTGACGGCCCCGGAGCAACTTTTCTGCTTCTGTTGCATATCCTAGGATTTTAGCAGCTTTAGTTGCTGCGTCGATCAGGCTTTTGGAGCAAAGGATTCACTAAGCGTGCTCTTGTCATGGCATCTGCTTGATGGCCCTCGTCCCGATGTTTGGGTGGCCGGTTGTGATTTAAAATTTAATGAGGGGAGGTATTTAAAACCCTTGCTTTTATACTGATTATAGAGCATGGGTCACAGTGGACTTTAATTGATCAAAAATACTTTTGCGTCAAGACTGTGTCTTCACATTTTAGCTAGTACAGGTTTCCCTCGCTTTATGCTGTGCACATGTTCCTGGAAAACTGCACGTAACTTGAAGTCTCATAAAGGGAACAAAAAGGGACACGTTCCAAGACTTCAACTGTACTGACCCCCAGACCCACTTCTACCACTTTTACAAGACAATTTTGGTACTTGTCAACAGCAGAGAGGGGTAGGAGATAAGTTATTGGGATGCATAGAAGCCATAATGGGGATGGCAGCTACAGAAACACGTTTCCCAAACGACGAGCGAGGAGCACAGATCCACATGGAAAACTATATTTTGGTGCTCATTGCTCCCACTGCACTGCATAAAGCAGCTGCCTGGGCTTCCACCACACTGATTGCATAATAGTGAATTTACCTCACATATAATGAATTTTTGGTATAAAAAGAGTCGCTGCATAAGAGTGAGTTTACATATACAGAACCCGCGTAAAGCGAGGGAGACCTGTACAGGTTTCCCTTGCTTTATGCAGGTTTGGTATGTGCGAATTCACTCTTATGCAGTGGCCCTATTTATAACAAAAAATCATTATATGCAATTGGTTTGGTGGAAACCCACAATCAGCTACTTTGTGCGGTGCATTGTGGAAGTGACGTGCATTAAAATAGTCTCCTGTGTGCATCTGTGTTCCTTGCTCGTTGTCTGTGATGTGCGTTTCTGTAGTTGCCATCCCCATTATGATAGTGCCTTGTGCTTATGTGTACTGTCTGCTGTTGGGGAGTACCAACATTGTCTTGTAAAGGTGATAGAAATGGGTCTGGGGGTCAGTACAGTCGAGGTCTTGGAACATATTCCTGTTTGTTCCCTTTACGCAGATTTGAGTTATGCGCAAGTTCCAGGAACGTATATACAGCATAAAGCGAGGGGAAACTTGTACTTTGGAGGGTTGGAACTACTATACCACAGTGCATTATGGAAGAGCTTACACAACCTCAATTTACAGGCATCACTTCTAATTATTCCTGTTGTTTAAAGAACATAAAATAGTTATGCTTGCTGAGGTTGTTTTTTTTTAATTGGCTTTGTTATCTTTGCATAGCAGGCTTTGGAGTGGTGGGTTAGTAAATGACTAACCCACAACTCTGGAAGTGGCAAAATGGCCTACATGTTAAAAGCTGTTGTGACCCTTGTAGTATCGAGTGCATAATCTTACAGTTCTTATCAGAAAAAAATCATGGCCAGCTTTAATACATACTATCTAGAAACTAATTTGTTTGCATATATCTGTCCATTAGCCTAACAAGGAAATGTGTTAAAATATTGAATCTCTGGAAGCCTGGCTTTTTATTTATATTAATGAATTCCAGTAACATAATTTGTGTGTTTTTAAAATTCACATGAATTTTAATTAGTATTTGATACAGTGTCAGGCTAACTAAAGTATTAATCAACACATCTCAGAAATTCTGTTAGTAATCTTATGTGTTTTAACGTTGTAAAACACAGGAGCCTTGAACAGACCAATTGCTTGTGAGCAGATAGACCGCATCCTAATTAGATGAATAGTAGGCCACAATCCTGTAGTAAAATAGAGCTAAAAGTGTAGTGTTTGGAGATCAGTAAATAAGTCAGTGTTGGGTGGCTAGGGAAAGAAAGCAGCTCAGTTGTAATTGGCAGTCTTGCTTTCAAGATTTTTTTTTTTTTTAATTAGCATTATAAATGATTTGAGAGAAAAGTAGCAAAATCAATGTATTTCTGGCACTGATGTTTGTTACATACCTTGTGATGAGCTGACTGTTTTAGCTGTCAAATAGCATAGTTTGGTAAAAAATTAAGTAGCAGATAATTGTCACTTTGATAACAGTGAAATTCAATTTGTTGCACTTTAAAAGCAAAATTTTTAATTACAGTCCTAGACATACTTCACATTTTAGGCATTTCACTGCCAGTAATGACATTCCAGCACTTAGTTTTTGTATTTTTCCTGCATTTTAAAGTCCAGTGAAGCCAAATACTTGAATTTCTCATTTTATCAATTTGGCACTTTTTTCTTGTTTGTTTTAGTTTAGTTTTTTTTTTTTTTTCTGACTTCTGATCGTGGCTTGAATGAGAATTTTCCCTTTCAGCATAGATCTCTCTTCTAAAGTGAACTGATTTGTCCAAATAACTAGTTTCTGTGTTTCTTTTTAACACAGTGATTAATTTAAAATGTAAATAACAAAACAAAAAAACCTGAAAAAAGTAAGAAATCATATTGGTAACTAATAATATTTGTTATGTTCTATGGAGGTTTTTTCCTCATGATATGGCTAAAAGGGGTTTTATAAAATGGCCCTTAACTGCTTTTGTTTTGCATTCTCCATGGAGTAAAGAAATTTACAAGTGTGACCTAGAATAGTAGAGAAAAGCTCCATTACATAGATGGCAACAAACATTTTAATACTTTCATGTTGGATTTAGAGGCAGTGAACACTGTTCATGTGCACCTGTTTGTGTAGGTGATGGATCACATTTCTTAAGACTTCCTGCTTTAATTTTGGTAGGTGTTCAGTTTCTAATTTAACTTCAGACCATTTAGGGCCTGATTCAGAGACCCATAAAATCAAAAGGGAGCTGAGCACTTGCTTCAGTGGGCTTTGGACTAGTCCGTAAGGCTTTCTGGTATGCTGAAACAGGCAAGTTTGAAACTCAGTGGATTGGAGATGGCCATTGTAGCTGACCAAAATTTGTATTATAAAGAATGCATGTTATGAAAAGATGAACTAGAAATGCAAGACATGTGCATCTATATGTACATTGGCTTTTATTTAAAACTTTTTTTTAATTTCACTAATTTTAAATTAGTCACTTGAACAGAGTAGTCAATCTTGCAAATAAATTTATTTTACAACTTTTTAGTCAAGTCTTACATCACTTATGTTTGGCTATTACTGGATACCCCAAGACAGTTCAAATGTGTGTGTACATAGCATAAAACTACATATTCATAGGCTTGGTAGAATTCATTTTTTTTTTTTTTTTAAATAATTTTGACAGATAACATTAATGTTCATTTAAGTATTTATTTAGATTTTTATCAATTTAAATTTTCAGGATTGTGTGATATGAGATGTAGGGGGGATAAACTCTTAATGACAAGCACAACTACTGTAGGACTGGCATCAGCTGAGTGGCTAAGCTGTCATTGGCCCCAGCTCCGCTAGCCTGTAGCTCCTTCTTGTGCTTTGTCACTTCCTCTTCCTTTGTTCCCAGTCCCCTGGGGTTTCTAGGAGTTGCAGTCTAAACTACAATTAGCACAGTTTTGTAGAACTGCTCCCTCTGTCAACACATACTCCATCAGCCATCATTTTTCTAACATGCTCTTTCTGTCAGTTTTGATTACTAATGATGGACACTTTTTTTTTTTGGTAGTCTCAGAGTATGACATGTAAGTGACGTATATCAGCATTTACTGATTAAAAACTGAATCCTGCCAAGCCTACGTATTTGGATACTTTTTTGACTTTAGTGGGACTATTTTTGATCTTTAAAATTTATATTTCAACAAAGTTTATGAAGCAAAGTTGGGTTGGAATAATTTAACATGTGAAAACAGACTAGTCACTGATAACTTGAATGTACGGATTCCTATGTTTACTCGTATTACGTCCTTAACAGATTTTTTTAGAAGTCAAGTATCTTTGACCAACCAAAGCAAGGTTGTACACTTGATTGTGTTGTTTTTGTTTGTATTGCAGTAAGGTTTGAATGTTGCATCCAAACAGTTCCAGAACTTTAGGAAATGTTCTAGATAATGGGCAAAGCCCTAACGATTTAGGTAAAAATGAGAAAACAAAAGGGAAAATATAGGGGTGTAGCCTGGAGGATAATTTCAGGAGTGGAACATGGCAAGAGTTCTGTCTTCTACTCCAAGCATTGGAATATATTGCAGAAATTACTGGAGGAAGAGAGGATTGTGGGGAAGAATGAATGAAAGCGGGTAGTGGTTGGTGT
>JAGPOW010002742.1:8840861-8864683 GCA_030014935.1 Caiman crocodilus | reverse complement strand
TTTTTTTTTTAGTAATTTGAACATCACTTTTCTTTTGTTTTAGTGTTTTCTTAAGTAAATTCTGGGTAATGGTCTCAATGCTGTTAAGAGAACAAAGGAATGGAAGAGTGAAGTTTTCTCTAGTTACTGGTCTTGTAAGAGAATTTTTGTGTTGTAACTTCCATATGTAGAAATGTTGAGCCTTATGCATATAATCAGGTTTAATAATCAACATCTAGGATGACTTCTATGGTGGTTTATTCCTTTTAATATTCTATTTTATCAATCTGCTTCACACTGTTTCTTTGTTTTTCGGTAGTAATCTTGGCTGCTCCTTGTGCAGAAATTGATTTGTGAAACAGCAATGTTGAATCTATTTGTGTGGAAGTAAGTTTTTTGTACTATGTATTTTAGGCTTGCTTTCAGTGAGCAAGAGAGCACTTTCCCTTTCTTTTGGGTAGAGGGTTAACTTTTATTGGCTGCTTTTTGGAGGTAGCAGATTTTCTTTCAGACTTCAGGTAACTGATTATTAAAATTTTATAGAGTGCCTGATTATTTTTCACCCCTCCCACCCCCACAATGAAATGAGTGAATGATTATTTGTACACGGCACGTAGAAGTTTTATGGGGTTTTTTGCTGCAGTACTGATGTCCATTTTACCTCAATAGCAATCTTACTAAATGTTTTTGAAATACGATTCCCTCCTCCCCCTTCCCTGATGATGTTTGTAAGATGGAGAACGTTTTTATGTATGCTGCTTTGGCTGTGGCAGTTCTGGAAAATAAACTTAGCGATTCATGAAATAATACTTGCAGTATTTGTTATAGCACCATGAAAACAACAATTATAGAATGCCAAGGGCGCATTGCCACTGCCTCATGCCATTGTCTGTTTGTTTGCTGCTTCATTTAAAGTTAAATGAACTTTGACGATTTACTGTCACCATAAGGTTGGTTTGTCTCAGATGTATCTAAGTTTACTTGAAGCTTTACAAAATTCAGGGTAATCCATAATGCCAGTTGTGAGTAGCATATGCTGAACTTTTCAGGTATCATGAAGGAAAATTTCATGGATTCTTCCCCCCCCTCCCCCCCATGATACTTCTGTAAAAGGCAATAATAACTTTTTATGTGGAGGCGAGTATACTGTTAATAATACTTGCAATTTAACATTTTTCATTTTTAATGTATTTAGGTTTATTTATTTGGATATTAGACTTTTACATATTAGATTTCTGCTGTAGGTCACTTTTAAGTTTGGAATTGGTTTATGAAAAATTCTGGGTATCACAGTAAATGAAGGGTTTATCTATATTAGAGACATTTAATCGCAAATCAACTTAAAGTCAACAAGTTAGGGGTTTACACAAGCTTAACATAAAGGTTGAAACTGATTTACTGTACAGTATTATTTAAGCTTTTTAGAAGTTACCAAGTTAAGCTAAACCAACTAGAGGCAGTCCTACTAGTTTAAGCATATCTACAACATGTGCCAATTGAATTGTATTAATTAAATGGGTATACCTTAATAATATACATCATGTCTTAGCCCAGTGGCTCTCAAGTTTTTAGACTCAGGGTATCCCTTGGAAATGGCAGCTTTTAGCTTTCACTTTTTTTGACTCTGGAAAAATAACAGAGCAGATTTTTTTGTTTGTTTGTTTTTTTTGTAGAGAACTCAGAAAAGACCACATACTTTTTACACTATGGATTCCTATTTAAAATCTCTGGATTTGTATGCAAACACCTACACGTGATTCACCTACCAGTACTTATTTTTCACAGCCCATGCCACCCTTTAAAGGATCCTCACTGAGAATAAATGTTGTAACCAAAGTTAAAAAAAAAAAAAAAAATGGAACAACAGGTAAGAAATAAAATTGAATGATCATAAGGGTGAAAGTTGCCTTTTCTTCATTTGTCTTGTGAGTTTATCCTTTGCCCTAACAGTGCTGTGTATCCTGATAGTCTTGAAGAGTGAAGTAATGATCCTGCTTTTTTCAATGGAGACATTTTAGGCACGCAAGTTATCACTTGAGAAGAAGACCCAGTTCTGTTACCATTCTAACTGCTGGCTCATATTGCATCCCCAGTAAATTCAAAATTACAGTGAAAACCTTTTTATTTCTGAGCTTGATTAGGAGGGTGTGTTTAAGCTTGTACCAGGGTGTCATTTATGGGCTGAGATCTTGATAATTTTTTTTAATATAAATATTTTATATAGATATTTATATATAGATAGTTTTGGTATCTTGCATCTATCTTAAGAGTCAGCAATTGAGCTCTTGGTCACATTGTGCTACATTTCTGATTATAATAATTTATGATTTATAATAACTTACTTTGGTTGCAATGCAACTATGACTACTCAATGTGTACTTGACAGAAATGTTATGCTACTGCATTCATGTAGAACTACTGATTTATTTATTCTTTTAAAGCTACTGTTGGGATGAGTTTAACATATGCTCTTTACACTGAGTGACATGGAAATGTTTTGTTTTGTTTAATGAAGTTTTTACTGAGGGGGCAGACTACTGGCTTTGTTCTGTAATAAGAAAATGTGAGAACAACACCTACTTTTTCATTTTAAGAAAAAAAATAAGTCACTTATTTTGAAGCATACAAAAGAATATATTTAACTAAAATCTCAATACATCTTTAAAACTAGGACTCTTCGCCTCAACACCAACTTGGCATAAACTGTCTTTTTTTTTTTTTTTTTACAAAAAAAGGTAAGGCATTATGATGGGATCATAATGATATAACACCAAACTGCTTTTCATTGTGTTTGCTGATCCAGTTTCTTTTAAAGAAGCAAAATGAGAGGTCAAGAATGTACCTTGTATTCAAACAGAGGCTATTGCAAATTTCTCTTCCTGTTTACCTCTGTATCTTTCCCCTTCTTCACCTGCACCAAAATGCTCTAATGGAATAATTTTCTAAAGCTGCTAAGGCCACCATGTCAAAGGACTTCAGTCACAGAATATGACAGTGATCTTTTTACCAGAGAACTACGTTTGCTTTGTTCTTTCACTTAGTGACATAATGAGTTCTTTTTTTCCTTTTAAAATAATATTTTTCATGGTTCCTATTTGGAGAAACACTGACGGATTGTCACATTGCAAGTAGATGTGGCCAGATTTCCCATTCGGATATTGGCTCAGTTGTACGTTAATTGTGTAGGTGATCTATAAGCTTAATGAGATACTGAGACTGCACTAGTTAAATGCATTTTTATAGCCACTTGTTTTCAGTATTTTATTAATGGATCGAATTTAGAATATTTTTAAAATGCTGGTATTGTGTCGTGTTACTCGAGTAAAAAGTGGAAGTTGGCTTTTTTGGATGTTGTCTGCTTCTATAAGCATGGTTGTTGCTTACTAGTTCTTATCTGTGATCAAATTCTTTTTACAATTGATATACTGTATTTATTTCAATCGAAGACCAGGTTTTTTCCTCTAGTCAATAAGGGGGCTGTGTGTGGCTTTTTTTTGGTGGGGGAAGCCCATTGGCTTAAATTTGCATACAAAGTGGAGGAGGGGAAGGGGGCAAATGGCTCCTGCAGTTCTGACTCCTGCCCTCAGCTTGGGTCGGGGGTGGAGTGGAGTCAGACCCACAGCAGCCTCCTCCCTTCTCCACCCTACTCCTGTAGGGCCAGGCTACCCTGCCACCTCCCCTGCATGGCCAGATGGGGCCCCGCTGTGTGGGCCCTGGACTCTGGATCCAAAACCCTGGGATCTGCCCTTCTGGCCCTCCAGGGAAAAAATGTTGAGCACCGCTGCTCCAATTGTTTTAGCTGTGTGAGAGTTTAAGGCGCAAGCACATCTAAGCTATTTGGATTAATGTGTAATAAATCTTGTTTTTCAGTACATCCTTAAAAGGACAACTGGTTCATTCCTCATGCGCCTGCATATGTCTCTGGTTAGTTTTTGCTTTGTCCACAAGTATATGATGACCGTCTCTGGTTTTTAGAGAGTGGTGTTTGTTATAAAACTTGCATGCTTTCCTTTAAAAAAAAAAAAAAAAAAAATTGCTGCAAACATGCCTCTTTCAAGGTGATATGAAAAATAATGAGGAAGAGATCCTGCTGTTGACTGAGGTGCCTTTTTTTCTTTTCTTTATTTAAATTAAGAAGCATAATGAACCTAGTTGTAGTTATCTGGAGCAGCAGATTGTTTTGTCTTGAAAGAAGTGGTATGTTTAACCAGTGTGGGAGAAATGTATTTTTGTACATGGTTGCTCTGAAACCAGACTGTATACAAAAGAGGTCTTTCTTTACCTTGTATAGCACTGTTGCATATCTCTTGGAGTAAGTTAGAATTGTGTAGTACTTTGACAGTCCCTTTTGATGAGGAGCTGTAATAGGAATATCTTAAATTATGATTCTCATTTTTGTGCCTAATGGTATTTGCTTTAAGGAATTTAAGATTTTTTTTCTTAAAAAAAAAAAAAAATCTCCTGATACTTTTCAGCTTTCAGTCCTATTTATGCCTCATTTGTAAACCTGTTTCTGTTTTCCCTGCAAGACCCTGTGCAGAAAAGTACATCTTCTTTCAAAGATGATGTGCTTGCTTTGGATGTAATATATATAAAAATATATATGCGCCAGAAAGTGTGTCTAACATTGGTCCTAAGGACTTTTTTTTTTTTTTTTTTTTGGTTCAAAACAGAAGATGGTGTACATGTTATGACGGCAATTTTATCTAGAGGAGTATTTACTTCATATTTTCAAATCAAAGACAAAGGTGCCTTTTAGAAGTGCATCTTTCAAATGCAAGTTATTGAGTCAAAAATTGGGATAGCTAGTATAATATTTAATGGTTTACAAATACGAGGGACAGCTAGATTATCTAATAGTCCTTTCTGTCCTTATTTCTCAACCATTTTCAAGAATTTAACTAGGTTTTTATATTTCCTCAAAGATGGCTTCACTCCTTTTCAGAGCATGGGCTTGGTATTTGCAGGGATGGACTTTACCTCATTTAATGTATCTTCTCTTCCTGTGAAAATGAGTCCAAATTTGGCAAAAAATAAAAAAAAGGGCCTTGGCAAAATCAAATTGCACACCCTGGAACTCCCAGGGTCAGCTTCCCCTGCCCCTTGCTGCAAGGTAGTGCATGGGGAGCATCTGCCTCTGTGGTATGTGATGCTGCAGATGGGTCTGCAGCGTGACATACCACGTGTCTGTGCTCATCTGGACATGGCCTCCGAGTGCCAGTCTGATCCCTTTCCCTTGCCCGACCTGCTCTTCTGTTCTCTGATTCCTGTTCTGTGTACACATGCAGGGGTGAGTGTTTGTTTCCTGTGGGACATATAGTGGCACATATTTGTGCCAGTGCTGTTTGTCCCCAGGCATGGCCCTGCACACACGCCTTGGCGCACAGCACATTGACCTGGGTGAGGAAGAGGAAGATGGGACCAACATTACCTGGGGTCCTGTGGGCCTAAGTCATGGCTCTGACTGGCTAGGCTCTGTTTCTGGTGACACATGCTGCTGCGTGTGCCTCACTACATTTTTTTTTTAAGTGAGTTTTTTGTTTTGCTTTGGTTTTGTTTTTTTTTTTTTTAAGACGGAGAGCTCCTGGTGTCAAAACAAAACCCCAAACAAAACCTGCTGTGTGGCAAATTTAGCAGCACAGCAAACTGGTGCACATGTGCTTCGTGTGATTTGTGGCACTGCAGACTGCATGTGTGTACTCATCTGGGCATGCTGATGCACTGTCCATGCCTCTTGTGGCATGCATGCTGCAGATTGGCTGCCCTTGTTGTACCTGATGCCATAGCATCAAGGGGAGGAAGCTGTCCTGTTCAAATGCAGAAAGGAAGAGACCCAAACATCCACTCGAGAAAATAGTGGTCAATAGATGAAGAGTGGGATTGGGTGGTGGGTAGGAAGAGAATAGAGGGTTGAGGATGGGTGAAAGACTGGCAATAAGAACAGGGAGAGATTTGGAGAGCTAGGAAGCCAAGTGGTAGAAGGCAGGTCTGGACTGTCTCAGAACATCTTCTGAGACGAGCCTTGGGGCATGTGGACACTGAGACTAAAGATTAGGTGCTGGCAGTGGTGACAAATGTGGGCTGGGATGAGTGACTGGAGGTCCCAGGGAGAGGGAGACATCTCTGGTAAGAAGTGGGAAGAGGGTAGGAGAAGACTTAAGAGTGCTTAGTGAAGAGACTGTGACTCGGTGAGAGCATCCCAAAAAGTGATACTAGGATTTGCTGAGAAGAGATTAGTCTGAGTTGAGAGTGTAACTGCAACAAGGGACCCAGAGTGTGTGTGAGGGGGTGAGGCACAAGTGGGTTTTACTGCTGTCTCCTAATAGAATCATCTCATCCTCTCTCTGAATCTGGCCTAAATGACAACTTAATGCTGTTGGTAGTCCATCAGCTCATGTGGTCAGGGTCCATGCAGTTCCCACCCTGCTGATAGCCACTGTGGGTATCAACAGAAGACCACACAAAATCTCTATCTTTTTAACAATCTAGGCAATTGCATTTGCAGCATATGTTTTAAATGAACACTATTTAGATTTAAAAGTTAAGCTTCTCTAAGTTAGCAGTGTTATGGGTTCCTGGGCAACTGTAATTGCCACCCTCCACCCCCCCGACACGCACCTTGTATATTTGCAGTATGATAGCGTTTAATTGCCTGATCATGTTGTTGTTTTCTGTAGGACCTTGGTCAGCAATCAGGGTGGCTGTGTTATGAGAAGTAATCAGGGCTGGACTTCTGTATCATTCCTTGTAAAATTGAAAGGTGTGTAGTGAATGAAGGAGGTGGCTGCAGTATGAGTAGGTGGTCCTGTATCTAAGGCAGTTGAATTCTCTGAAAAATTCCACTGCTATCTCTTAAAGGTTCTCAGCTCATTTACATTTTTGGTCTTGTATTTAAATTAACCTTCTTTAAGAGTAGCTGCTTGTGAAGGCCTTTTCACTAGTTGGTGTGAGAAGAGACGTTCTCCAGAGGCTACAGTTTTGTGCTCAAAAGTGTTAATCAATGCTCTGCTCTGAAATAGCCTTTTGTTAAATTATCCAAATACTAAGAAGGAGGGGAAAATAATTCAGCTTGCTAGATAATCCAATAACCTTAACTTGGCACAGCTCCTAGGTGCTCTCCACACTAGAGAAACGATGAGTGTTTACAATGGGTTAACTGATGTTTTAAAACCCTAGTGTACATGGAATAATTTGTCAGCTTGTTTCCAGCTGAAGTGTTTTAAAAATAGCTAAGCAAAACTGTACTTTCCCAGATAAAGTCCTGGAACCTTCAGAAGAATCTGTAGCACTCTCCTGGGGCATCTTGTCTTGGCATGCAAAAATAGGAAAGCCTAAGGCATCTGATGTAACTAGTGGAGATGCTGTCATATGTTTGCTAACCTTAATGGTACAATTGCATCTTTTTTTTTTTTTTAAAGGAACGCACCTTTTTGTGTTTGTAAAGTCAAAGTTATGTTGCCAAAAAATGTAAAATAAAAGTCTTATGATAAAGAAGTGCTTGTGGTGCTTGGGAGAGGCTCCAAAAGACTGGAAAAGGGCCAATGTGATGCCAGTCTTTAGGAAGGGGAGGAGGGAGGGTCTGGGAAACTATAGGCTGGCCAGTTTGACCTTGATTATTGGGTAAAATTTAAGAAAAAATAACCAAAAAGTCCATTTTTGAGACTGGCAGAAGGTATGATACTAAAGGATAACTAACATGGTTTTGTTATGGGCAAGTTGTGTCTGACCAACCTCGTCTCCTGTAAGTAATGAACCGCTTATATGTGGGAGATGCAGGTGATATTATATATACTTAGTTTTTACAAAGGCCTTCAATACAGTCTCCCATAATGCTTCCGTAAAAAAAGAAACACAAAACCTGGGGGATTTTGGGCTCTCAGAGTCCGTGGTCATGTGAGCTGAGAATTGGCTAAGGGGTTGAACCCAGAGTGTTAGTGTATGCATCTGTTTTGACTTGACGAGAGGTGGTCAGTGGTGTCCTGCAGGGTTTGATTCTTGGCCCCATGCTGTTTAATACCTTTATCAATGATGTAGATGATGTGGAAAGCATGCTGGCCAAGTCTCCATACAGTGCTAAGTTATGGGGAAAGCAGTCATGGGAGGGGATAGTATGTGGATCCAAGCGGACCTGTACATGTTGGAAAGGTGGGTGGAGTGGAACTGGATGCAGTTCAATAAGGATAAATGTGGAGTGCTTTATTTGGGGAGAAGTAACTAAAAAAAATGAATATAGGTTAGGAGGAGATGTCTTGGCCAGCATGATGAGTGAAAGGGACCTCATGGTTATGGTGGATCGCAGAATGAATATAAGCTGCCAGTGCAACCACTGTAGTCAACAGAGCTAATAGCATACTGGGATGCATTATGGCCGATGTGTTGCAGAGCTAAGGAAGTGATACTTGGCATTGGTGAGACCCCAGCTGGAGTGCTGTGTCCAGTTTTGGGTATTGTGCTTCAAAAGAAGATATGGCGAATCTTGAAGAGGTCCAAGAAAGGGCCGCAACAATGATTTAAGGGCCTGGAGGACAAATCTTATGGGAAAAGATTAAGGAATCTGGGACTGTTCAGCCTTGGGAGGAGAAGACTGAAGGGGGACTTGGTGGCTGTGTAAAAGTATGTAAGGGGTGAATATTGGGAGCTGGGAGAGAAACTTTTTTTTGCTAGGGCACCCCGTGGAAGACCAGGAGGAATGGAGGATGGTTTCAGATTGGATGTAAGGAAGAACTTCTTTACAGTAAGGGTGACCAGAATCTGGAATAGACTTCCCAAGGAGGTGGTGCAGTCCCCAACTTTGGAAGTCTTCCAGAGGAGACTGGAGAAACACCTTACTGGGATCATTTGATCTCACCAGTATTCCTGTCCAGAGCAGGGGGGTCGGACTCAATTCTTCAAGGTCCCTTCCAGCCCTTAACTTCTATGCTTCACTGTCAGACATAATAGAGCAGATTTGTTTTCAAGTTAAAAAACTGAGTAGAACTAACTTTTCAAGAACTATTATATATTGGCCAAACATTTTTGATGCTCTCATTTTTAAACTTTTAAGCTAAAAGCAGATATCACGTTTGTCTTGGATAAACCATTTTTTCCTGGGACAAAGTATGTCTTGATAATCATGAATCCTAAACAAGCTAATCAGCTAAGAAGTACTAACGGTTTATATTGGGATGTTGAAAAGTATGTCTGAATGGTTATGCCAGGACAGCTTCATTTAATCAATGCCAGAAAAGTGCTAATACATTTATTCAGCTGCTCACTAAACCCTAATTAGAAAGCGATATGCATGTACATGCCAATCCCAAGATATTTCTGTTCTAGGACAAACATGGGCACAACTCTCTCCCTGCCCCCTCCCCCACCTTTGCAACATGGTGGTGGTGGGAGAGGATCATTTTGGATTTGAGTACTGGCCAGAGCTGGTGACTGCTCTAGCCTCAACTGGGCCTTGGGGCTGGGGCTGGAGCCAGAGCTGCTGCATAGGGTAAGTGGTAGCAGGGGGGGAAGTAAGTGGCTGGGGAGTGGGGGACAAGTGGCAGGTGCAGCTATAAGGGTAAGAAGAGGGGTTGAGGCTGCTTGCTGCCATACTACTGCTTTCTCTGCTGCTTGTCCTTCTGCCACTGCTTTTCTTGCTTCCATGATGTTGGGGGTAGAGAGAGAGAGGGGGATAAATTGAAGGCAGCCCTCCAGTCATTAATTCTCTACATGGAAAATTTTCACAATGTTGTTATTTTCCATGTATGGAATTTATTTATTGTGGAGGGATGGAATGTTATCATAAATTCAAGGTCACCTTGGATTTAAGTGTGATCATTTTACAAAGGGGTAAACTTAAGCACAGAAGTGCAACCCTGAACACATTACAACCTAATTGGTGGTCATGGGGAGAACGTTATGATTTCATTGGAAAGGACTCTTTCTGCTATATCACCATGTTTCAAAGCTGTGTCATGGTTAATTGTTTAAGAATTTCCATTCATAGTTGTATTAAGATGTTTTGGAGCCCTGGGTAGGAAAGAGCTGGGCTCCAGTAGGGGAAGAAAGCTTTTCTGCTCTTGGTACTGCTGCTGTGGAGGTCTGTGACCTGCTTCACGCTGCTCACTGTAATTTTCCCATAAGTGAGGAGTGAGGGGAGGGCTTATTTGCATGTTTGTTTGCGTATTTGTGTTGTATGCAAAAATGGGTATGTAAATTAATCTTCTTGTTGCTTTGTATTGCTCACTCTGGCTGTCCGCTGAGTGAATGAGAACTGGGTCAGAATTGAAGAATAATTATCATATGACTTGCAGCACCTCCCCTGAGACATCTTGTAAGCTCAGGCCCAGCTTGCCTGTGCCTTAGTCTGCCTATGCTTCCATTCTTTCAGTAAGCAGGCCAGGGGATAATTTAAGCTAATTATCCTCTATTCAAGGGGTGAGGCACAATAACTTCCTTAAGTAGATGAAGTATTTCCTTTTCTCATGTTTAAATAGACTATGAGTAGTGTTGTTTACCAATGCCATCATCACTTTTATGCATACAGAAATCCTAAACTTGGTAGGCCTTTTAGTTTAAGGCCCTGTCTAAACTTAGGGTGTTGTCTACACATGACTTTGCACTAGTTTAACATAGGAAATTTTAAAATTAGTTGAGAGGTGTCTAAAGATACGTTCAGTCTTTCTTTTATTTTAAGTGGTTTGTTTGTTTCAGTTTGGTTTAATCCTGTTTAAAACAAATAAACAAAACAACCCCCACAAAACAAAAACTGAAAACTAACTAAACAAACAAACAGAAAAAGTGGGATCAAACTAAACTGAAAAATCATACAACCTTATCTACACTGGCATTGTATAAAGTAGTGCAGTCTCTCTTCTCTGTGGATACATATACACATACCTCTTCATGGTGACCATGCATGTTTTACACTATAAATGTCCCTACTGAAGACAGTTTATGCTGGCACTGGAGTTTTCCTGTTGGTTTAATTAAACCACCTTTCCCAAACCAGAAAAGGACTCTTACAACTTTTTTTTTCTTTTTGTGTTCCTAATTGATGTTGCTTTTCTGGGAAACTTGTCTTATACATGTGGTATAAAGGAGCTTATGCCAGTGTAGGTTGTTCCCATAAATTCAGGGGAATTTGTTGATACTATAACCCTTTATACATGCTTAAGTCTTTTCAAGTTGGGGATTGTACCCATTATAATTAGTATGGGGTGTTTCTTTTTAAGTTATATGCAAGAGTTAAAATATTCTGTATGTGGACTGTGTCTTAAAGCTTAAAACACGCTGGATAGTTGGTTGGCTGCATAACTTTTTATATTAATTGTTGTAAGGGTACTGGTGATCTATCTATGTTACTGCTCCCAGGATAACTGCAGTGGTGAAGATTGTTTCAGTATTTTTTCCAGTGAAAACAATCTAGGGAACCAAAGCTTGAATTTTGGAGGTGGCCAGACTTTACATCCTTGATGGTTCCAAGATAAAAAGCAAGCAAGAAAGTGTTTTAAAAACCCCAGTCTGCCTGTATATATCATCAAAAGAAAAAAGGAGCAAGACTGGCTTAAAAACAACACAGTCCCACCCCACTTCCTTTTCAGGTCACCTTTTTTTAAAGTGGCAATAGAGAATATTGGGGATTCTCAGTCAGTTTTGATGAAATCTAATATCAAGATAAAACTTTAGCCTGAAAAAAAAGCATACTGGAAATAGGGGTGTGAGGTCTGAAAGTAAAATTGGACTGTATCCTTAATTGCTGCAATGACTACCTGAATTTGCTATGATGCACGTTGTAAGTGGTAACTTTTGAGTTGCTGCACAAGCTTTTCCTGTTAGCTCTGAAGTAACACTTAAGAAAGATTATTCCCTGAGTTGTGCTGATTGAATTGATACTGGTGCATAAAAATTTCAATTCCTTAAACTCAAGAGGCAGGAAGGGGAATTAGCTGTTAGACCAAGGAGTACTACAGACCTTCCAGAAGAATGCTAAAAGCAACATAATTTCAAAAGTATGCAATGATGATGTCATGGCCTTTAAAAAAAAGTATGGCAGTGTTTCACTTTTTATAGTCTGATTTGCTTATGCTTTTGAAATTTTAGCAAATGCAATTGCTAAGGACTAAATGATAAAAGAAAAGGTTAGGAGGTTAGTAGGGAGGTTGTAGAATAAAGGAATCAAGGAAGTGGCATTAGGTCTTACTACATTATTGTGTTATTATTTACAATTATGGTAAAATATTCCTTAAGACATGAAAAAAATGGGATCAGGCAAAGGGGTTAATTCATATTACAAAACTGGCTTCTAGGAAGACTAGTGTTCTCAGTGAGCAGGCCTGTCCTTCTTTTTTTTTTCAACTGCGGACAAGTGATAGAACAATTCTTCTGTTGCAAAGGACTCGAACCAGGTCAGAATGGTTTTTAATGTTATGGATTCCTATTTGAAATCTCAGGGTTTGTCTTGTGAATCATACTTGCCTAGCATCACCGCAGAAAGGATTTTGTAGCACTGGCACCCTGGTTGAGAATCCGTGTTGTAAACAGTTGATTAATCGAGTCTGCAGGAGCGTAGTAATTGCTGTGCTCCAGCAGACTCCAGCATAACTTGTATCAGCATCTTTGCTCTGAAAAATGGCAGAGGGGGCTCTTTAACTAAAGCTTGTTTGACTTCCAGGGCAGATGTATAAATGTCCCAGGTGTCTAGTTAGGGATCTTATAGTTGTTTGTCTTCATGCAGGATATCAGTGCACTGTATATTTGCAGCTGCGTACATCCAGCTCTGGAAATCTGACTCTGTTGCTGGTTCTTTGTGTTTCTGGTGTCAAACCAGAAAATGCTGAAGTGACATGACCTGAAACACTTCTAGCATTTGATTTTACTGACAATACATTACCATGGTCTTGTAACAATGTTCTAGGATAGTGCTTCCTTTTTTTATATGAGGAAGTTGACCGGTCACTGTATCCAGATAAGAATGTAAAGGCAGTCTTGACTAGCAAATATTTAGATCTTCTAAAAGTGATCACATGGTGATTAGTTTTTGTTTGGAAGAAGACTGAGGAGCACATCTTCTGAACCTCTTCTTTGCTTGCTGAAAAAGGTATGGCACTGCTCTCCCACTTAATGTAACCTTTCCCTGAAAACTGAGTGCTCATACTTCACTATCAACATCTTTTTTTCCCTCAATCCTTTCTTTTTTTTTTTTTTTTAAATCTTGGTTTTTTGGTGTTTTGTTTTTGTTCTTTCTGGGTAAAATGATAAGGCTTCCATCACGCTGTGCATAGGTGACACCTTTAAATTCAGCTGCATCGTGGGATTTTTTTGTACTACCTACTTTTCTTGTGGGCCAAACATGAAGCCAGACAATCTGAAAGATTTGTTAGTTATGAGCCTTGCAGACATGTTGGTAATATACAAGTAATAAAGGGCATAACAGCATTTTTAAAATAAAAAAATAGAACAAAAAGCAGACAGAGCAAGGAAAGTTTAGGAATAAAAGTGAGGATGATTTGAAAGGGTTAGGAAAAGGAAAAATGACTGCTGGACAGGTTTGCAAGCTATAGCTATTGTTTTTGGTGATGAAATATTTTCCTGAATCTGTTCTTTCTGACTCATTTGGTGCGTTTACATGAAACGTTTACTGCACGTTAGCCTAATACCACCACACAGAAGCATGTCATGGTAGAAACCGTGCTAATAGTCTGCTATGTAGTGCTATTAGTGACGCTTACTGCACGTTAGCCTAAAACACTGGGCACTGGTGCTGAGGTACAGTAACTCTAGGTACTGCACATTTAGTTAGTACTTTATTAAGGAAGTACTAAACTAAATGCACAGCATCTCAGGCGCATTAATGAATATATAGACATGCCCATTGAAGAACAAGTAGCTAGACTTCAGTAAATTTTAAAGACTGCCAGAAATAGGAAACTGGCAAGAGTCCTTGGTCCAGGGACTTGGAGCAAACCCGGACATTCATCTTTACCACAGAGGGTAGTGGAGATTTCTCCTCTCACCAGGAAGGGCACAGATGTTTTTTGGAAAAGCATTTTTACCTATTGTTAACTGGCTCTTTAGTTGTTATAGGAGCAGAAACTTCTGACAGTGTAACTTGTAAAAAGGGACACCGTGACTCTGGTTTTAGGCTGTCCCCAGAGAGAGACTCCTTGTTAGGTGATTTGTGCAAGTGCTTGGTAAATGTAACGCAGGAATAAGCAGCAGAAGATAGCAGTGTTCAGATGGGAGTGGTTTGGGAAGAATGGACAAGCCAAAGATCTGAAGAGTCCTAGAGAGGGCACCAAAAGCCATTGTCCTTGACCATGGTTCTGCAGGACTGTAATTTGACTTTCCCTTCCACTCATGTTCCTCTGCAGAATAGTTAGATTAAGAAAAAGAGACCTTGGTATGTGTAGAGCATGTTGCAAAAGTGAATGTGAATCTTATTACTTGTGACATTTAACGGAACAAAGAATGCAGTGGGTGGTGATGGTGACCAGAATCTCACTAGTGTGTCATTTTATCAAAAATTGCCTCCACAATAGCTGTTTTAAGTTGTCAGACATTTTTTATTTATGGAATGTGGTATATTAGAATGCTAATAAACCCAACGTTTGTAATCTTTTTTTGAGTAGACTTGCAAATGTCAGCTTCCAGTTCATTTAACAAACTTTAAAACCTGATTTCAGTTGTGCTTAGTAAAATCTGAAATACAGTATCTAGAAAACTGTTGGAGCCATGATGTTGAGGGATTGCATGGAGCTTGGCATTTGGCATAGAGAATAATACACCTGTCTCATGAGAAATGTCACAGTCTTGACACACACTCCCTGTCGTCTGGCGTGAGTGGAGTGAAGATCTAGGGAGCACATTGTTTCCAGACACATGCTTATGCATTGGTGTTACAGCAACTAGCACTTCAGAGGCATTGAAAGAGTTTGCCAGAACTTCCTTGTTTCCTAGTCCTGGTTAACAGGGACTACGAAGAAGAGGGTGAAATTGGAAGGCAACTTTTCTACATACAACAAAAGCAGTTCATTTGCAGTTATCAAAAATGAAACAAAGCCACAGAACATAAACTTGGCAATGGCATCCCTGTAAAGCTGCCTTCTTATTGTATATGAATATATTATTATATGTATTGTAGCTCTTATGCTAGGTTTGGATCACGGTGTTAAGCTCTTCTCCACACCCATGAGAGCTAGAAAGGTACTTAAAAATGAAATCTGAAACATGAATTTCATTAATTGACATAAGGAGCCAGGAATCTTGGAAATACCACATATTGCAATAGTGTGCTGCAGTATTGTGTGTGTGTATACTGCAAGAGTTGGCAGTATTGTGTACTGAATACAGCCTTGAATTAGCTCACCAGAGCAGCTGTAATAGCTAATGCCTGAGGGTTTTCTTGAGCCTCACAGGACTGCCTCCGTGTCAGTCTTGGATCTTGCTGATGGCTGAGGGGTAATTGCGACAAGGATAGTGACGTTACTTCAGCAACAGCTGAGAATGGAGGAGTAGAAATGCAGTGACAAATATAAAAGTGGTCTACAGGGATTTAAAACCACAGTGTGCAGCTTGTGTTCTGAAAAGTGGCTGGCTGCTGAATGTGGCTCTTCCAGTGCCTTTTTTTGTATTTTCAGAGGCAGAATTAGTTTTGAAGATGAATTTGTGCGTGGTTCTTGACAGACGTCAATTATAACAAACTTAGATTGCTTGCTGACTGTGAAGATCCATATCCAGAATCTTTTCAGGTGTCTTTCTTAGTCAGTTGTACGTCCAAGTAAATCTCACATTTCCTTGCTCGGTAAACATGGTTGAAAAAAATTATAGGGTGTGAAGTGGCTACTAAAGTTTAAAAGAGCGCTCTTGGTAAATAACACTGATCAGTCACTTACTAGGAGTGTAGTTGTTGGTGTTATGCTAGCAAAGCAGTGTGTTTTTTGTTCTGTTTCGGTGCAGGTTTTTTAGGTATTTTTAGAGCTTTTCCAGATCCATCTTCAGACTGAAAGTGTAGATTTTGGTCCATCAAAGATTGCACCATCTTCCTTTTCCTTTTTAGTGCTTGTTGTCCTGAATTTATTTTAAAAACCTGACCAAAAAATTCTTATTTTCTCCCCCTTCATGCCTCCTGATTTTTTTTTTTCATAAATGCGGATTCTTGATGAAATGGTCTTGTGAGATGTGAAATGCTAATTCAAGTTCTCTGAAATTTGAAGCCAAGATAAAGTTTTCGCGCAGTGAACACGAGGGCCCTTTTGATTTTATGGTTTCAGTAATTTGTCTTTGGTAAATATTTTTGTCAGGCAAAATAGGTTTCTTTTCAGTGCCCTGCAAAAGGGTTACTGGGCTGCTGATATTCTGGGATGCCAAAGTCTCTCCCTGAATTAAAGAAAGAGGTCTCAAGCTTTTTCCAGTAGTGAGTAAGAAAATCTTTAGGAAGAATGTTGGTGGAATGGGAAAATAGTTTTCTACTTAGCCCTGGTACGTTATTTTTGTCCTGTTTATTTCTCTGTAAATGGGATTTCACTTCCATGTTGTTTATAAACATTAAGCATCACAACAGCCTCTCTATTAAAAATGACATATCTGGAAAAAGCGCATTTTTCATCTTCATGCAGAGCAGCATATTCTGATGTCAGGATTATATTTACAAATGTACCTCCTTTTATATTTCCAGGTGTTTGTTTGTTTTTTAATTTGTAAGGTCATTTTTTAATTTTATTCAGAGCATGGTAGAATTAAAAAAAGCAACACAATCATTGCATGGTACTATCTTTGGTGATTGCAGTTTAAGAATTAGGTCAGTTTGCTCTTAATAGCCTTAATGTGGGTTTTGAAGTATTTGTTTTTACAACTCCTTTGTAGAAAATTTGTGTTTTAGAGCAGCATGGAATAACGTATATTTTACTTAAATGTTTTGGGGCAGTAGTTTTCAAACTGCTCCGTGGAACCCTGGGCTACCATGATGGGTCATCAGGGTTTCCACAAAGACTGGGGAGAAAGGTGGATGAGACCAGGATGCAGTATTCCACCATCGCTGGGCAGGGGTTGCCTGGCTTTGCGTCAGCTCATGGGGTAGGGGTTCTGTAGCAGAAGTGATATGGAAGGGTTTGGTCACTTTAGGAAGTTTGAAAACCACTGTTAAGGTGTAGACATACAATATTTTGACCTGTTTAAGTTGAAGATGCATATGAGCCTGGTAAACCAGTTTAAACCTGCCTAGAATGGTTCAAAAGTGCACCTGGAAGAGTGGGTACTATTTTGACCTGGTTCAGGTCCTGTGGCTGCCCCCTTCTAACCACCAATTGTCAGAATTGGACAGGGGCCACGCCCCAGATCTGGGACTGGGCCATCTTGTGCCCATTCCCAATGTCATGGGAATACCATGGTGCCCTTTGAAGGCCCATGTGTGTGGAGCCCAGAATTGAGGACTGAGTCCCCCAGTGGGATCCCCATGTGCTGGCAGTTAAATGTTGGGCATCTAAAGAATTTTGTCTCCGTTCCCCAAAATTGTGCAATCTGCAGTGGGCGTGGATGCCCAATTTTTGGATCAGGTGTAAAATTCCTCCAATCCCAACTATGTGATTTTTAATTTTAAAAAAAAAACCAACCTGCTGGGGGCCTATAATATATGCTCCTGGAACAGGGAACTGGTCTAGGGGCAAGGTAAGTGCATGACCATACTGGAGTAACAATGATATTTATTTGCGGATTACAGTGAACAGTTTCTTTTCCTGAGGGATATAGGAAAGTTTTGTGGCATAAGGCATTTTGAGCCAGAATTACATTTTGCGTCATCTGAAATGACGTTCAATATTCTTTTTGTTTCCTCAGGTGTTGTAGAAGGCGATCTAGCTGCTATCGAAGCATACAAGTCCTCAGGAGGAGATATTGCACGCCAGCTTACTGCAGATGAAGTACGCTTGCTTAATCGCCCTTCTGCTTTTGATGTGGGCTACACGCTTGTACATCTGGCTATACGCTTTCAGAGGCAAGATATGCTAGCAATTTTGCTTACTGAGGTGAGATACTTTTGACCCTTATTTAGATTAAATACAGGCTTTTTATGTAACCCTGCCATGATGGAGTTTAAAAACACTGGAGTTTAGTTTAATTTCTTTGCAGATAAAATGCATCTGCCCAATATTTGACAAATGTCATGCATTGTTGCTTTCTTCTGTTTTAGCAACAGTCTTTTTGTGCAAGAAAATCTAACCAATTTTTCTGTATTCTTCCCATATAAGTAGTTGTTCCTTTTAACCTTATTGGCAATGAAAGTAAACTATTATGCTGTTTCCTGTGCTGTAGGGTGGGGAAGAGGAAGTACCCTTAAGGCAAAACATTTAGAAAGATAAACTGCTTTGGCTTTGTTTCTTAAATCTACCTAGCAGTGAAATGTGATTTGCTTTCCTTTCCTGTAGTTCGTATTTTTGTTTTGTTTTTGCTTCTGGTTGTGTAAGACCTGTTTTCCACACTTTTTCCTCATTTCCTGCAATTTTCTCTAGTCTTTCTCCTTTGAGATCAAACTCTACTACTTATTGCAGCTTCTTATCCTTCACTTGCCCTTGCAATTTGTCATTTCCTGTAAACCTCACTTTCTGGGTCCTTATTTTTGGTAATGTCTTCCCATCCAGGAAAATGCCCTTTGCATCCATTTTGTCCATTCCTTTTATTCCACTTGGCCATTTGCCTGACTTGCAGGCAGCATTTCTATCATGGTTATTCTTTGTATTTTCTTCTCTTTTGAAACTGTTGGCCTCCCAGAATCCTTGAGGTGCACTTCCCGCTCCCCTGCCATATTTGTTTCTTGCGTTCATGTTGCAGTGGGAATAGGGGTAGCTTTTCCAAAGAAGCTAGTGTGTGTGAAGGAAGATGAGATGCACATAAAAATTTAACTGCAGTGTGAGGGAGGAGGGGGGCGGGGGCGCATCAGGAACAAAGCAACAAAATAACAAAGGAGATGTTATAATTTTCCATGTATGGAATCTTATCACTGGGACTGGGTTGGGTTAGGAGCCACAGCTGGGCCTGGAGCTACTGCCATTGCCAGGCCCGGCAGGCGATAGAGCTGGCATGTACTCTGTGTCCTAGGCCAGAGCCCCAGCTGAGGGCAGGTCAGCTGTGGCCTCAACCCTGAGCCCAGGTTGGGGCTGAAGTCAGAGCTGCAGCACCTGTCTGCTTCCATACCTTGTGTTCAAATACAGGTTGAAGGGCTGTTTTTTTTTTTTGTTTTTTTTTCTTCCCTTACCCTCCTATGTTGAATGCAGGGGAAAAAACTGCCTTAGATTCCAACAAGTACCAGCTTCGCTGAAACGTTCTGTGATTTCGATTTGTCAGCTTTGTGAAACTGAGAAAGTTTGCTTAGGGGCCAGCTATTTAGTATGGAATCCTAGCTTTGTCAGCATAGTAACCAGTTAAAATGTTTGCCTTCCAAATATTGTATTAGAGATCAAACATCAGCTATTTTATCATTGAATGACTCGTTTGTCAAAAATGATGATAATCCTTCCAAATGTTGTGTGGAACATGTAAGTAGAGTTATTTTCCCATTCCTTCGGTAATTTAATGTGTGGGAGGTAAATACCAAAAAAAAAAAAAAAAAAAAAAAGTGGGAAGCTTCCTGAGACAAATCCAGTCCATGCAGGGTATAGAATTTTATCATAGAAATGAAAAACACATTATACTTGTATCCTTTTGGTTTTTAACCAGTGCCTTTCCATAACCTAAGGGTTTGCTCTTTCGTTACCAGGTAGTCTGCCAGATCCTAGTTTGGATCAAAATATTATAGCCCTCCCTTTTGTTGTTTTCTGTTACCTGTTTCTTTCTTAATAGTGTGGTCAGCCATCTGTTCAGTCTCCTGGTGTTGTTACATTCAGGGTTGAGTTACTGTGGCTGTTGGTCTAGGGTCCGTTAGCGTCACAATGATTAAACAGTATTTACATTTGTTTGCTTACATCTTGTCTGCAGGAATTGTTTCCTGTGAATTGCGTTCAGTTCAACTTCCTTCATTATAATTAGGGCTACTATGTCCCTCTCTTTCGTCCTTCCTCAGAAATATTTATGAAAAGTTATAAATGGATCTCCAGTATTTATATTCAGCTGAGAATAGCATCAAGTGAAATAAGCCTTTTGTGTTACAGGTATCGCAGCACGCAGCAAAGTGCATTCCAGCGATGGTGTGTCCAGAGCTGACAGAACAAATCCGGCGTGAAATTGCTGCATCTCTTCATCAGCGGAAGGGAGATTTTGCTTGCTATTTTCTCACTGACCTAGTAACGTTTACATTGCCTGCAGGTAATCATGAACTGATGTTCTATTTGTAAATATTCCTTTTGCATCTTCATTGGATCAGGGATTTTTAACAACTTGCTCCCAACTTTTGTTAGGTTTTGGTACCTGGTAACTCTTACTTTAGTGCTGCTTAATCTCCAAAGCTATTTACAAGTTTCAATCCATGCATTACCCCAGTGAAACAAAGTTATACAGGGCTCCCTCGATTTTATGTGGGTTCTTTATATATAAAATTTGCTCTTATGTGATCAGCATATTTTAGACCCATAATTTGTTATATGCAAGGTAAATTAATTCTGCAGTCAGCATAGATGCCCCCCCTGCCCTTTCTCAAGCAGGTAAGTCTGGGGGGGAGGGGAAAGGCTGTGGCCCCATTCACGCCAGCCCCAGCTGCAGCGGCCTTGGAAGTGGCTAGCACCAGCTGCCTGCAGCTGCTGGGCTGCACCATGCTCTGCTTGTCCTTCCCAACAACGGCTGCCTGCACTGGGCACGGCACAGCCTGGGAGTGAGGTGAGTGGGGACAGGCAAAGCACGGTGCAGCCCAGGGGCTGCAAGCCACTGGTGCCAGCCACTCCTGGGGCTTGCAAGTGCCGCTCTGTTCTCTCTGCTTTTTTGCTGCCTTGTGCAGCCCTGGGAGTGGCACCCCTCCCCTGCCCCTTCCCTAGTCCCAGCCTCACTGCCACGGGAACGTATTTATTACATTGTAAAGCGGGTTTGCTTTATGCAAAGTTGATTTATGCACTGTTCTCTGGGAATGCATGTACTGCATAAATCAAGGGAAACTTATACTCAGTTTAAAGATGAGTGGAATTCAAACAGAAATGTACGTCTTGCTCGGAGAGATCCTGTACTTAATGTTGTGTGGTGTTTAGGTATTCCTGGCTTACTATTATGTTCAGATGACTAGATTTAACTTGGAAAAAGTGAGGGATTTTTAATTAGCCTTCATTTTTTAAAAAAAATAAAAAGCTTTTGTTAGTAAACAAAACAACTGGTTGTAGGATCAAAACTATTCATGTACCTGCTTCCTTAGCTGTAACTGTAACACTTTTTATGCATCTTCAACATATTGTGAGGTAAAGAATAAGCACAACAGATATCTGGCATTGAATATTGATGATAGCCCATAGAAATGTAGCTTTTTGGTTTGGTTTTTTTTTTTAATTTTCAGGAATTCTCTTGATTACATATTTGACCAGAGAAATTTTAGCCTCCTTGAATTGTGAGCTTCATTGAATTGAAAGTTTTTGTAACTTGTGTAGTATGGCTTTCCCAGTTATGGGTCAGCCATCCAGTAGTGTTTTATTGTATAGTATTAGCCAGGATAAGTAAGTTGAATTTGAGCTTTCCAGGCCTTTTTGTCTTTCCATAAGCAAAAACTTGTATTTTTGGAGCTGTGGCAACAGAATGTCTTCAGAATACAAAACAGAAGCTTGCATTGCTCACTGGAAATGATCATAGTACCGTTATCAAAATGCAAATCTCTCTTAAGATGCACCTGGTGTGTAAAATGAAATGGCCATTTGACAGTTTTAATAATGTAATTAACTGTTGGGGACTGTAGCTTCCAAAAGAGTGAGTAGGACCTGAACTTCACATCTGCTGAAAGAATGGTTTTCAGCCTGTGGCCCACAGACCCCTGGACATCTGCAGACTATCTGAGGGGTCCCCAAAAGATGGCCATGATCAATTAAAAGTATGTGAATACCCACACATTATAATTCAAAGGAGTCTGTACCTCCATCTGAAAAGTTTGAGGGGTCTGCAGATGGGGAAAAAAAAGTTTGAAAACCCACTGCAGTAGGTGATGGCTTCATGGAATGGAGTCTGTAACTAAATGAAAGATCAGCTCTATATATTTCAGCTCATCATGCTCAAAGCCAACTTCTGCTAAATATCCTTTTTCAAATGGTCAGTTAAAATATGCTTTCATATGCCCAGAAAGGTGATCAAAGAGTTCATATTTGCATACAAATGCCACTTTGCTAAATAGCTCAGCAGATCAAGGCAGAAATCTCTCTGAACAACCTGATAAAATCCAGTTGAGGACCCAGTTCATAAACACTGTAGTTAGGCGCTTGCTCTCTGCACCTCAGTTGAAAGAGGGCCCATACCAGACTAGTAAATACACAGATTAATCATATCATTAACAGCTTTAGAAACATTAAAACCAACAAAACTTGTTGGATCAGGTGATGCTAGCCATGGCTAGTAACCAGTCCCTCTGGTATTTCATTGCAGCTGGTAGACTCATCACCAACATGCATAACAAGCCACAGGTCAACTTGCTATTGATTATATAGTAGAAATCTGTATAGTTAATGTTGTGCATTCTCCATCAAGCTCCAAACATCTTCAACTTACTGTGACATAGGTGATGGGAGAACGCCTCTGCTACAATAAGGAACTTGCATGTCTTCATTATGGTAGAAAACCTAACTCTGGGATCTCATGCTATTTTTGGAGCCAGTTAAGTTGTAGTGTGGTCTTTTCTGCCAAGTTTAATCATGCCCAGGGCATCTAGGATGGTCCACTGTGCACTTGCTGTGCAAGTTGATGCGTGTGTTTTTGGCTAGCTGCGCTGTGTGTGGATTTCCTGCAGATATTCTTGAGCTGACCACTGCTGAATTAGGATCCACTGATTCAAGGGCATTTTAGCTTTCTTTTTGTTTTGAAACCTGAACTTACTTGTTTTGCCTAAGTAACCATGAGTACGTAGATATGAAAACAGTTCAGTTAACTTTTATCTGTAACTTACACTTCCATTAAAAATAAGAAAATGAATTTTATATGATCCAAACTGCAAATTGGTGTTTATTTCTCAATGGGAAATAAAAGAATGTGCCTCAGACAAACAAGTGGGTGAGTGAGTAAATGACCTTAAACTAAGCTAAAGACCTGACTATAAGGCTATGAAGGGGAGTTGGCATTATTTTCCCCTCCTCATTTTAATCACCTCTAACTACTCAGGTGGGAGGACTTTCTTTCTTCTTCCTCCTGTTTATTTCTTTTCTGGTTCTTCACTTCACAGATTCCTTTGGAGAAGGTCACTGTTGACTCTAGAAGTGTCCTTAATGGTCTTTGTGCATTCAAGTACATGGCAGGCCTTGTAAACTACCCTTAGCTTAGCCTGTAACTTGATCTTTTAACCATGTGTGACAAATAAAAATAACAAAGCCTGATTACAGAAACTAATAAGAGCTGGAGAGAGAGAAGAATGTTAGTCCAGGAACACATGCACTCTATAGAGCAACATGCCATTTTTAGATGTTAGCATAAAGACTTTTATTTGCTTTTCCTTTCCAGATATTGAAGACTTGCCGCCAACAGTCCAAGAGAAATTATTTGATGAAGTACTTGACAGGGATGTTCAGAAAGGTAAATGCTTAGAGAATAACTTGTTATCACTAAACCTCGAACACAAACTTTTTTTGCCAATGAGATTAATTGGCATTAAGTATAAATATGAATTTTGTCTAAAGAAGAAATTTGTGCTGGATAGTTCGGTATTTGCAGATGATTATTGACTTACCCTGCCTTCTTGGAACAAGATTATAGATGTATATAGACAGCATAAAGCTTTT
>JAGPOW010002742.1:8787105-8840761 GCA_030014935.1 Caiman crocodilus | reverse complement strand
TTTTGTGAGCCTGAGTTGTATGCAGCCTTTATATAGATAGCCTGTTCTTTTTCTGTCCCCTACTAAAATGTGTTAAATTTATTTATAATAGCCTAAACAATTCTAAGGCATCCTTCAGTGTGGTAAGCCATTTTGCAATTTTATTTAAAATAGTATTAAACAATCTGTTCTGGTCATGTCCTTGAAACAAAGTAGTTTTCAATATCTGTTTTTTCTATAATTTTTAATCCTAGAAAGCTTAGTTTATTAGTAAAGCCTCATTTTTGTAACATTTGCATTGTACTTGGGTGGTAATTTGAGATTTTATGGTATCTTCTGATACAAAGTTTACTTGTCATGATGATTCTCATGCTGAAAAGATTTCTGTTGCAGATAAGACAAAAATGGGGGTTTTGTCATTGTAGAGCTAGAGGAAGAATCTCCTATTATAAACTGGTCACTGGAATTGGGTACACGCTTGGATAGTAGACTATATGCACTTTGGAATCGGACTGCAGGAGACTGCCTCCTTGATTCAGTACTACAAGCTACGTGGGGCATTTATGACAAGGATTCGGTGCTACGGAAAGCCCTACATGACAGTTTACATGACTGCTCGCATTGGTAAGTCAGTTGTGTGAGACTCAAAGATCTTTTGATGGTGCACTGATTTTCATAACGTAGTGTCAGTCATGGGTATATCTTTAGATGATACTTGCTTTTGTATCACAGCACAGTTGATGTTCCTAGTTTCTTTGTGTGTACTTCTAAAATCAGTTACAGTAGTACATAGCAAATTCCATACTGTTTAAATTCTGTGCCGTGTCTCTGGCATAAAATACAGTATTGTGTAGAATGTTAAATTCTTGAAAACTTGCAGACTTGGATTCTATAGTTTTGCAATACAAATAATTCACATACTGGATATGAGGTTTGCATACTTGTCATCTGTGACTGTCCCACTCTCATCAGTGGTAGGGTTGCAGATGATTAAAGGTATGACCTTTTATGTAGCAACAAAACTTATAGTAACTTTCTTCCCCTACTTTATTGTCATACTTGGAATCGTTCTCTTAATCTTCCAAAACAGCAGTAGTGGTGGCAGTGGCTGTAAAACAGCAATAACAAAATGGTTACTGTTGATGTTAGCTATATTGTCACTAGTTTTTTGGGGAGTTAACACAATGGTGGGATTAAAAGAGGTGTAAATTTTCCCATCCTCTGACTGATTTGTTTCAATCAGTCTTTGTACTGGGGCAGACATCACAGCCTTGGTTATATTTAGGGACCTACTTGACTTGTGGTGAAACAAAGCCATTTTTGTGGCTTGCTCCCAGGACAAAGCCCATCTTGCTGGTGTTTTGTGGTGGCCCTGCCCCTCAGAACTGACTGGCAGAGAGGCCCTGGGGGAGAGGAGGGTGGAGAGTCAGCTGCTTTGATGTCTGGTGCCCCCTTCGTGCTGCCCCACCAGCTGGTGCCTTCCCCTCCTGGTGGGTGAGGAGGCCATCTGGGAGGGGAAGACTTAAACTTACTTTAATTTGGGGTTTTTTTTGTGGGTTTTGAAGGCAATCCTGGATTTCATGGTTTCTGCAAAATCCATGAAATTTGCAATTTTGGTGGGTCTCTAATCCGTTTAGTTTATATTTGGAAAGTGGTCCTGGCACTGCAGACCTTTTTTCATGATGGGGTGGGGGGGAAAGGCTTAGCCACTTCACCATCTGATTGTCATAGTGACTGCATGAATATTTATTAAAAGAACATTATCCAAGTTGCAAGCTCAAGCACTGTTAGGAAATTCTAGATTTAAGGTTATCTGCAGCCAAAGTAAGGCTCCCATACTTTGTCGTAGAAGTAGAATCGGAAGGGACCTTGTAGATCTTCAAGTCTGACCCCCTGCCTGGGCAGAAGGGAAACTGGGCTCAAATGACCCCAGCCATGTAGGCATTGAGCCACTTCTTAAAGGCCCCCAGGGTAGGAGCCAGCACCACTTGCTTTGGAAGTTGGTTCCAGATTCTAGCCGCCCTAACTGTGAAGTAGTTCCTATGGATGTCTAATTTAAACCTACTCTCCAACAACTTGTGGCCATTGTTCCTTGTTATCCTGGGGGGCGCTGGGGGAAACAAGGTCTCCCCCAAACCCTTCTGGTCCTTCCTAGTGAGTTATAGACCGCCACCAAGTCCCCCCTCAGCATTCTCTTGTGAAGGCTGAACAGGTTCAGGTCCCATAGCCTTTCGTTGTAGGGTCTGCCCTGCTGTCCCTGGATCATGCAGGTGGCCCTCCTCTGGACCCTCTCAATATTGTCTACATTCCTCTTGAAGTGGGGTGCCCAGAACTGGACACAGTACTCCAGCTGTGACCTGACCAGTGTCGCGTAGACAGGGAAGATCACCTCCTTGGCCCTACTTGAGCTGCATCTGTGGATGCATGATAGGGTCTGGTTAGCCTTGCCGACCGTGACTCGCATTGTCGGCCCATGTTCATCTTAGAGTCAGTGATGACTCCAAGATCCCTTTCTGCCTCCGTGCTCTCAGGAAAGGAGTTTTCCCAGCTTATAAGTGTGCTGCTTGTTACTACTGCCCAAGTGCAGCACCCTGCACTTTTTAATATTGAAACGCATCCTGTTTTTGTTAGTCCACCCCTGCAACCTATCCAGGTCTTTCTTCAGCCTTTCCCTCCCTACTACCGTGCCCACCTTACCCCAAACTTTGGTATCATCAGCGAATTTGAACAGGTTGCTTTTATCAGCTATTTGGACAACGGGGTGAAAGAAATTGAACAGCGCGGAGCCAAGGACCAAGCCCTTGGGGACTCCACTGCCCACTTCCCCTCAGGTCGAATATGACTCGTCCATCACCACCCTCTGAGTACGACCCTTCAGCCAATTAGCAATCCATTTGACTGTGTAGGCATTGATGCCACAGTTGCCTAGTTTTTTTAATGAAGATGGGGTGGGAGACAGTGTCAAAGGCCTTGCTGAAGTCCAGAAAGACTACATCCACAGTGACACCTGCATCCAATGCTTTTATGACATGAACATAAAAGGCAATCAGGTTGGTCTGATATGACCTGCCCCTAATGAAACCATGCTGGTTGCCCTTGAGCATCATCCCCGATGCTGGCCCATCACAGATGATCATCCTTGATCTTCTCAAAGAGTTTCCCCAGGATTGAGGTAAGACTGATGGGCCTATAGTTGCCTGGGTCCTCCCTCCCTTTCTTAAAGATGGGGACAACTTTTTGGCTATCTTCCAATCATCTGGCACCTGGCCTGAGCACCACGAGCGCTCGTAAAGCCGTGCCAGGGCCCAGCAATAACCCCTGCTAGCTCCCTCAACACCCTGAGATGGAGAGCATCTGCTGACTTGAACATGTCCACCCCCTCCAGAAGCATCTGGTCCTCCTCAACCTTAGGTCTTGAGGAGTTCCCTTCAAGTCCGTCTTGGAACACGGTGGGGGAGTCCCGGTCTCTGCACAAGAAAACGGAGGTGAAGAATTTGTTAAAGAGGTCTGCCTTCTCTTCTGGCACAACCACCATATTGCCCAGCGCATCTTGCAGGGGCCCCACATTTCCCGGTGCTTTTTTCAGATATATAGGGAGGATGAAGAAGGACTTTTTAATATCTTTGATCTTGAACGCTTGGCCTAGATCTATCTCCACCTTCTATATACATCCTGTATGCAATCATATACGCATTATGATTTGGTTTCTCTGGGTGCATCTACATGAGATGCCTAAATTTGCATTAGCATAGTTTACCAATCTACACATGCACATGTTTACTTCTCAGTAAACCTCCCTAATACTGAATAAATTTGCTACCTGCAGTGCAAGTAACAGATTTATTTGGTTTTAGTAATGGTGTAGTAGTGCTCATGTAAATGCCTGACTGGGAGCAAAACCTGCTCCTAGTCAGCTGCCTACCGGGGGCAGGAGTTGGCATGGAGCTCAGGCTGGGTGATAAGCATCTGTCAGCAGTGGCCCCACGGGTCACGGAGCCAGTGCTGGGAGTTCCTTGCCGGTGGTGGCTGGGAAGCTTATTACCCACCAGGTCTGAGTGTATGGAGCCAGGCAGGGAATAAGCTCCCCAGCCTGTCTCCTCCCCAGTCCCTACCTTGCACGCCCAGGTGGGGACAATGTCCCCCTGCTCCAGCAGTAGATAACTTCCAGCCCCCCACTCCCTGATTGCGAAGCGGGGTCTGGGAACAAGCTCCCCAGCTCCCACTCTGATCGCAATTAGGATCATGGAGCAGGGGCTGGGCCCACAGACTACCCTGTGCAGCTGAGGGCTGGCTGGGAACTGTCCCAGTTATGGCCAGGTCCCAGCCCTGTGCCCCCATTTTGGGTGATTGATGCATATGGCTTGGAAAGAGCTGCAGGGGTGCCCAGGGAGCCCCCTGCCCCCCTGATTGGGAAATTGGGGCCAGGAGCTCCCTGTGGAGACATTGGCCCTGCCCCAGCAGCAGGCAGGCTGGTCTTCTGGTATCTGTCTCCTGGTCACCCACCTAGTAGCAGGCAGCTGTCTCTTGGTCTGGGTGGTCTCTGCCAACCCCTGGGCTGGCACCAACGAACAGCCTGGAGCTCCCCCAAGTGGCAGCAGGGGCCCATTGCAGGGCTACAGGGACCTGGGAGCAATGCTCCCTAATCTCTGCCCGTGTAGATGCTTACCCCAAAACCCCTTCTGTGCAGTAGTTTTACTGCACGGTAAATCTAGGCTGGAATAAATGCATGTGTAGATGTACCCTCTGATTTACATAACCCAATGCTATTTTTCTGCAAGATCAATCTCTATCCAGGTATAGAATAGTGTTTGCTTAAAGAACAGCTGTTGAATTTTGTTGTTCTTGTATAGCATATAGGCCTATGCCTTACTGCATAGTATTTCAAACCCTATTCTGGAAAATGAACTTGCAACTTTCTGGGTGGGCTATAATACAGTTCAGAGAGGACCCAGCTGCTGTCTCTCACCAGCGTATTGTCAAGATGCCAAAGTGCATTTCCATTTTACAGATGGAAAATTGAGACGCAGAGCAATTAAGGTCAAAGTTCCCACACTTAGAGGCGGGACACCTAGGACCTAACTTTTCTTCATAGTACATGCTATTAATATAGTATGTCATGTGGTCAAAACAGATCCAGTATCTACAGTTGCAGCTGTGACTGCTTGGCAGTTCTGCAGATTAGACTCATGGGTCTTGCTCAGATTGGGCTCCCTGAAAACAACAAATACACAGTTAGCAGCTGCTTATGGGAGGACTGATTTTTAGTGAGTTACCCAGCATTGTGGAAGAGCTCTCTGGCAGAGATGGGGCTAGAACCTAATTCTGCAGGGCAGTATCCAGTTGCCTTACCCATATAGCCATCTTTTCTTTTCCTGTAATCCCCTTCATCAACAAATGAGTCAAAGGTCCAGCAGAAAAAACACAGCTCTGCTCTACTCCAAGGATGAATTAGGGCTGTGCAAAATCACTTGTATGCACTGGAATAGAGGGTTTTTGCAGAAACAAACAACATATGATCATGCATAATTAAACTTAGGATGTATGCACATCTGGGGTGTTATTACAATTGCATAGGCACTGAGAAGCTGCGTTTACTCTACAAAGTTCTTCCGGTGAAGGTATGCCAGCCAAGTAAAACTCCTGGCACAGATGTTGGCATGCCCAATAGAGCACTTCCGTCACCTTAAAGTATGTTGTCTAGGGAAGTGGTGTACCTGTGATGCCATAGAATAGGTTTCCTGCCATCTTCTGTGTTGATTGCCTGACCTTGTGACCTGAACAGTCTTTGGACGTACAGTTTTTGGGTGTGCAACTGCTTTATAGAAGAGCAAAAAAAAAAGGGGGTATCATATTGACACCCCAGTAGGTCATCAGCCATGTTTAACCCTCACAGACCTCTGCCATTCAAGCTGAAGAGTAGTTGACAGCAGCTGTGAATTGTTGTCATTTTTTGTGGATGGGTAGGAGAGGGGATGAGATGCTGATCAAATAGACGTGATACTAGCAGACAGCCCTAGATCAGCAAGCATGACAAGTTATGAGGTTCTGTTTCAGGCTGGGAGCAACACTTGATTTTTATGAGTACAGACCATTTAGACTGTTTCTCTACCAAGTATTTGGCCTCTCCCCCTCTTACTCTTCTTCTCCTCCAAGTTTTCTTTACCAGTTGTATTCAAGTGCATGAGTGCTTCGTCAGCCTGTCTTCCCTGTCTCACCTGCGTGCCATGTTCCCAACTGACTTGTGTCCCTCCCTGCCTTCCTCATCACTCTTCCACTTCATTTCTTGACTCATGTCTTTTTACCTCTCTTGCCTCTTCCAATTTTTCACTAAATCTCTCTTCTTCTCCCTCTGCTTTTTTCCAGTTTCACTCCCTCTTCTGTTCTTCTCCCAGCCTGAGGGCTTTCTTTTGTGTAGTCCTGCTTCTCTCTCCAAATCAGCAGTGAGGGGCAGGGCTGCATGGGGGGCAACCCTCTCTGCCAATCAATGGCTGGAAGTGAGGGGCTCACTGCAAAAAGGCTGTGAAAAAGTCACTGGTCGTTGCAAGCAGTCTGCATTTTTTTTTTTTTTTTTAGCTTGCCATCCACATACTCCAAGTAGATCCCTAGCTGTAACAAAGGGGACCAGAACTGGATTGCAGGCTGTTTGTTCGCATGTACTCCTCCTAAGTGGGTGAGGTCTTTCTGCTTTGTTTTGAGGGAAAATTCTTATATGGCAGCAGCAACAAACTCCCTATGCCTGAAGGTGTTTGTACCCACAACCTTGCAAAAAGAATATTTTTTTCCAACTGTTTAGTTTTCACATTTACCCAAAGAACCTTGTTTTCCTGTGTCCTTAGACCAACACGGCTACAACCAGCAACCTAGTAGAGGAAAGGCTTTCTACTTTCCAGACTTTACAGCATTTTTCTTTTACGATTTCAGTGCTATATGTGGGGGCTGAGAACTATGCTCTCCCTTTCTCCAAAGAACAGTGTCACTGACAGATGTGTTGAGGCCAGACACTGTAAAATACTTAATGCAGGCTCTCTGCATTTTTAAATGTCATGCTCCATAATGTTTGGATTATGGCCTGGGTATGTGCCTTTTTTTGTTTCTTTTTTTACTAATGCATTCCACAACCTAAGAGGGATACAGCAGAAAGAGGCAAAGGTATTTGTTTTCTGTGTGTGTAAGTCATCTTGCAGTGTTCTCACAGTGGCTGTTTTTATGTAATGTAATACAGTTTTAATCTGTATGGAGTAAGGATTTTGCTGAAGGGGAAACAACATATATTTGGCTTTTAATAATGATATTTGATACTTTCCACCAGATTCATTAAGATTCAAATATTTTTTGAGTAAAAAATAACTGAGGAACACTAAGCAAAATATTATGGGTAGATATCAATATACAGAGTTGGTGAAGCTTGATATGGCTAGCACAGTCTTAAGTCTTAAAATTTTAATTTTAGCTAATGACCAAGATGGGGAAACAAAGTAAATCAGTGAATTTTATAATTCAGTGCATAGCAGGTTGGAAGAGTTAGGAAAGCTTTGGTTATACAGTATAACCTCATGAATCTGGAGTTGTTGAAAATCCGGCACTTTTTAAACATACGCTGCATTGGGGAGTAGTGGTAGCTGGTCCTGGAGCAGTGGAGGGGGAAGCTTTCACATGGTGGCTGCTGCTATCATTCACCCTGCTCCACATCCAGCCACAGCTCCGGGAAACCTGGAATTTTCAAATTTGTCAGGTCCCGAGCATGCTGGATTTATGAGGTTTTATTGTTAAGCACCTACAGATCAGAAGTGCTGATGGAGAATAATTTGGCATAGAAAATTTTGAAACTAATTAACTAGGGGAATAGGATTGGAATTGGGCAAGCTGTGCTGTCAAAGGTTTGAGCATTATACTAGACCTGAGTCCCAGTATTACAACACAATACAATATAGTGTGCTGGGCTGCACACTTAAGGCAGGGGAGGGCCTTATTCCCTTTCTGTTCAGTTGTGTAACTGTTATTAATATTATACTTCATTACACAAACGATGACAAACTGAAGGGGGTCAGAAAAACAGAAATGATTCTGGGCTGAAAAGGATGTCTTGTGTTTCACTTAAATGAGAAGTGAAATTTAGGAGTGAAAGTAAGTATTCTAATATTTGAATCCTATAGACTCCAGGAAAGGGCAGATGCCATACAACATAATTCATGGGTACACAGCCAGGAGAAATAAAAGAAAAACTTCTGTTGCATGTCATCTGTAATGCTAGGTAAGATGTGGAAGTTGCTATAAGGAAATGCTGAAAGGTATATGGTTTGGGGCTTATTTTATACTACACAATGTTAGTTAATGTACAGTAGGGAGATGAATTGGGCTTCCTACTTGGTCACTTCAGTTTTTTTGAGACCTGATAGTTGAAAATGACTAAGGTAAAATGGAAGATAATTTTTAAGACTGTTCAAGAGGACATGAAACTGGACATGAATTACTAAATGGATAGCATCTCTGCAGTCTGCCCAGAGGAGTCTATCCAGCAGGGCTCAGTCTGGCCCCCCTGGCCAAACATACCTTCATTAGAGTCTAATATAATAAGTTGGGTATCTGCCTTGTAGAAAATGTCTTGCCTCAAGCTGACAGAATCAGTTGATCATACCAGTTCTGTCAGATACATTTAGCCAATTACAGGAAGAAATATACCAGATCTGGACTTGGATCTGTCTGAAAGATCTGATTAAGGATGGAAGGGTTTTATCAAGATCCTTCATATTTAGTTGGTACCTAACTTTCATTAAACTCTAGCTCCTTGACTTCCATCATATAGATTCTCCCTGGAAATGTATATATTTTTATTGCTTTTGGGATTTATTTCCAGTCTCTCAAATTCCCACTGATATGTTGACTTTCTGGAATGAGTGTATAGTCTAAGGTCTAATGGCATTTGATCCTGAAGAGAAGGCTAAATACTGTGATTTAATTTCAGCCCCATGTTGTTTAATATTTCATCTACTGAGGTAGTTCCCTTTGGAGTCCTTTTTCAGGCATTATTAATGTGGGGATTATTAGAGGTAGTGCAAAAGATGTCAAATTTTGGAGAAATTCTCCATGACTCTTAAATGGTATTGGTGAAAAAACAACCTCGCAGAGCCCCTAATTGCTTTGTGTACTTGAGATTTTAACGAGAGTGGGGACTTACCACGTCCTGAAGGCTCTGTAGTAACTGTCCCTTTGCCTCCGGTTACTCCACAGTAAATGAGAGAGAGACTGGAGCCATTCAGCCCTGCTGAATTCTGGGATCACCTGCCCAAGGCCTGCTCGCACTCAGAATAAGGATGGGACAGTTGCTGCAGAGCATTCAAAACATGAATATGAACCTCTACCCCTTCCTCTTAATGTTGGGTTCACAGTTACTGCTGTATGTGCCACATTAAATTATTGGTTATAAGCAGGGTGGCTACTGTAAAAAGCTTGAGGACTATTGCAGTATGGACAATTTTTAACATAAGGTTGTGATAGTGTTGCCAGGCTGCCCTGCATGCACAGACAATTGGCCAGGGAGGCTTTTTCCAATATGTAGCTGTTGAATTGGTCTTTGCAGTTGGGCTGCAGGGACTTGGATGAAAGGGGAGCTCTTCAGCCAGTTAGCAGGGAGAGGTGGTGGAGATGGTGCGGTTTTGGTGCCTGGTTATCTCAGATCTGAGCTGGGCCTTTTTGGTCCTCTGCCACAAAACATTGCAGACTCCTGATGAAGACTTATCCACAGACGTATTTAAAATAGCCATTAACCTTTTCAGGAAGTGTTCCTTAAAGATGGAAGTGTTTTTACCTGGGTAGGGGTGTTCTTTATAAAAAAGGAAGGAACAAAAAACCCAAACTACTTTTGAAATGAGTTGAGTTAAGATGGGTGGTGATTTGACTAGTGGGGAGAAGTGAGGAAAAACTTGGATGTTTGTCACCTATCATGGCCTATTTAGGATGCAAGCAAAGTCCCGTCTCAAAACAGCAGAACCCAGTATGAGGTTCTCGCAAAAGCAGCTTTGATAAAGGACAGTGTAATGTTATACCTGGCATGATTCTGCAAGGTCAAACACTTCCTTATTTCAGTTCTTGTGGAAAATACTGTATTTGTGGGTATATTAGTCAGTGTTACAAAGGATGATTTGAAACCTTCCTGCTGCATAGACCCCTCAAGTCAGCAATTCGACCAGTAGATGCAGTCTGACCTCCCTTGCCCCTAAGATGAGGACAGACAATTCTGTCAAACTACTGCATTGTACTGCCCTTTCAGCAGTGGATATTGAGCAAGTTGCTGAAAGACAAATCCTTAGCTGACCCCATTCAGTCAGAATTGCAACAGACTCAAGGTTGAGGAGCTTACATAGGACACCACACGTAGTCAGTGGCAATAGGGGATTGGAAATAAAATATAAACATCCTGGAAAGAAGAGCAGTGAGCAGTTCTGTAACCTTTGAAGCAACATTAGTTGACATGAAGGGAATTCTGCGATTCAAATGGGCAGTGAAAGCAAAACACACTCATTTAGAGGAAGGAAACAAAAATCTGAAGCTTTAATAAGAAACAGTACGTGCTTCAACAGTAGAAAAATCTGAATTACCCATTTTAGCTACTTCTGGCCAAAGTCAGTTCAGTATTTGAGTAGCCTTTGTCAGATCTGCCTGAAAAGAACAAGTCAGCAATTTAATGGCAGGGACCAACAACTTTTTTTTCAAGCTTCAGGCTGCAACAACTTGGCTGGTGTTGGCTGGGTGGCTTTGGCAGTATGGGGAGGGAGGGGCTAAGCTTTCCTTGCAGCCAAGAGCTCTGCCTGTGCTGCCATTTCTTCTCCCAGTCTCCTGCTCCCAGGCTGCAGTGTGAGTGTAGATCCCAGCTGAGGGGAACTGCATGAGCTAGGGAGCTGGAACTTGCTGCTCCCCACCCCATACCCCAACCCATCCCTGATGCAGCTCTGCTCCTGCAGGAAGCTGCATTCACGCTTCGGCATGGGGTGGGCATGTGTGTGGAGAAGCAGTAGTGGTGCAGCTCCTTTTCCAGCTAGAAGCTGCACCCATGCTATAGCCTTGGGAGGTGGGCAGAGAAGTATTATTGGCATGAATACAGTTTCCAACTCCCTGGCCCTGGTGGCTCAGCCCCAGCACTGTCCCAGGCTCAACAAACCAGATGCATCCAGGCCTATGGAGCCCCTGGAAACTGACTCCTGGTATATGGGCATAGGGAAATAACTTAGTTCTTCTGGTAGATGTTGTAATGCTTCTATCTTGAGGAACAAAAATATTCCAGGCTGTTTCCAATAGTAATTGGATTTCTTGCCACAGAGTGTATGGGTCGATTTTTAAATACAGTATAACCTCAGGAATCCAGCATGCTTGGGACTGAGCACCTGCTAGAAATTTGAAAACTTGGGAGTTTTGAAACCAGAGCGGCCCCTGGTCCTGGGTTAGGGGTAGGTGGTTGCAGCAGCCGCTGTGTGCAAACTTTCCCTTCTGGTGCTCTGGGACTGGTTGCCACTCCACTACTCCCCAATCTAGTGCAGTTTTAGAAAGTGCCAAATGCTTGATATCGGGATTTATGAGGGTATACTGTAGTTGGTTTTTTAAAGTCAATTTTAGCCATGTTTTAAATTAATAAGATGGAAACCTTAATTTTAAATCCACTTGAATCTTGTTTTGCATTTGTACATATTAAAATTTTGGTTTAAAAAAAAATCAACTAATTATGGATTTATGCTAAAACTTTGCTGCTTTTTTTAATCAGCCAAGATAACTATTTAAGCCATGCATGATTATTTAATCAAAGAGAAAGCTTAACATGCATTTATTCAGATTTTTAATTTTAATGTGTTTGTTAGAAAAGGACGAAAGGTGCATTTCTTACTTACTGGGGTTTGTGGGTTTCTTTTTTTGGTTTTGAAATTCTGATTCATATGTGTTGACCTGGGTAATTGGAAAATCAGTTAATGCAAAAAATAATTTTATTGGGTAAGTAAAACTTTGTTTAACTTTGATAGATACGTTAAAAACATTTAGTAGAATATGGTTTATATTTGAAAATGATTTTATTAAGCAGAAGACACCTATCTATTAAAGTTAACATTATAATTATAAAATTAAACGGATTACTGTTGGTCAGTGTTTACTTCAAGTTTTTAGACTTAATAGATCTGTTCCTTGCACACACTTTTCTCCCCGTGGAGAGAGGAAATAAATGATCCTGCTTCCCCCCTGTAGTGTATTTTTTTTTTTTTTTTTTTCCTACCCTCGCACCATCCCCCAGTCTCTCTTCAGCTTCTGTTGAGGGTAGTAATTTGATCATCTTCGTGCCTGCAGGAGAGACCTAGTGCTCTATGATGATTTAGCCCTCTGAATTCTGAGTCCTGGAAGTTCCTCCTTTTATGTTTTTACATTCTTTACAACTTGAAGAGGACACACAGAGCTTAGTCTCACTTAAATTCATTTACATGATGTTAATAGTTTAGGTCCTGTTGTAATTTGTTCATATGTTCAAACACTGCCTTATGATTGCCTCATAATTTTTCCAGCATCACCCAGGATCAATTCTGGCAGTGAAAGTGAGCTTAGTAGCCACTGAACTAAAAACATGTTTCTTAAATTACTAGCATCCTAAATCAGTTCACCCAAAAGAAAGAGAAAGCACCTGAATTTGCTGAACAAAAATAACTATTTCTTAAATAGAGCATTCTTATTTGCATGAAATCAGAATGACTTGTTTGTTCCCTGTGGAGCAGAATTATGAATTGCTACAAGATGCATCTATTTGGCCACTGGAAACATCATTCATAGGGACCTACTCAAATTGTAATTTTGCGTGTTTTTATGGAACCATAATTTGAGAGAGTTTCCATGAAATCACTTAACCCCCGATTTAAAACAACCCCTCCCCCCCAACCCTTACTGAAAATAAAATTCTGGCTCCCCAGCTGGGGAGACCCCTCTTCCCTCTGCTGCTGATTGGCCGAGGGCTGCCCATCTTGTAACCCCTCTCCCTCTGCCAGTTGATGGGTGGGGGTGGAACTGCATGAGTGGCAGCACTCTTGATCAATTAGTGGCTAGGGGTGGGGCTGCCTGACGGGTAGCGCTCTGCCAATCAGCAGTATTGTGGGTGAGGGGAGAACTTGTTGCAAAAAATCATGAAAATGGCAGTGGGTGCTGTGATTGGTCTGGGAAATCACCTGCCTGCCTCCTCAAATTCAGTAGGCTCTTAATTATTGGTTGCAGTATGTTTGCTCATGTTGGGATTAGATCCCTAGAGGCTTCTTAGTCTGTGATTTATCAATCTTGTACCAAGTAATATGCTGACTGATTTTTTTTTTTTTCACTCCATTCATAAAATAGTGCTGAATAGCTACTTCTCTTTAACCAGAGTCTATGATAAATTCTCTCATCCATAAATTAATTCTTTGCATCAGTTTTTACTGCAGAAGACATTGGGAGAATTCCCACACCAGATCAGTCCTTCCTAATAGGTAGGTCTATAGAGCTGGATTGCATTGAAGTGACAACAAAAGAAGTTTTTAAACAGATCAATAAAGTAAAAATTTATGCATGCTGAAGAGAAGTTGCCAGGGCCACATGACATTCATGGAACTGAAAAGTAAAATGGCAGAATTATTGGCAGTAGCCTGTAACCTTTCAATGTAAACTGCCTTTGTGCCAGAGGACTGGTAGGTTTACCAGCGTAATGCCTATTTTCAAAAAGGGCTCTAGAGTTATCCTGGGAACTAAAGCTAGCTTCACTTCCATGCCTAGCAAGTTGGTGGAGTAAAGACTAAAATTGTCAGTCACATGGACATGCTATGAGATTGGATGGGAGGTTCTTTCATGGGTCAAGAGCTGGTTAAAAGGTAGGAAGTAAAGGGTCAAGCTTAATGGTTGCTTTCAGGATAGAGAGGGGTCAAAATAGGTGTTCTGCAGTGATCTTTTCTGGGGCCAGTTTTGTTTCAGCATTTTCATCAATAGTTTGGAAATGGGGTTGCACAGTGAAATCCAGATTTGCACGTGATACCAAATTATTTAGGGTAGTCAAATTGCAAGCTGGTGGAGAGGAGCTGCAGAAAGATCTCACCAAGCAAAGTAAATGGGCAGAAAAATAGCAGATGAACTTCAGTATCAACAAATGCAAGGTAATTCACATACATAAAAATAATCTCAAATATATGTACACAATACTGGGTTCTGAACTAGCTGTTACAACTCAGGAAATAGACCTTGGAGTCATTTGTAGATGGTTCTCTAATACTACTAGCTGAATCTGTAATAATGACCAAAAAAGCCAATCAAATGTTGGGCATCATTAAGAAGGAAATTGAAAACAAAATGCAGAGTGTTGTTTTGCCACTGTATAAATCCATGGTATGCCCATGTCTTGAATATTGTATGTAGTTTTTGTGTCTCAGAAATCTAGTAAGATTAGAAAAGGTACAGAGAAGGGCAAAGAAAATGATTAATGGAACGGGCAGTTGCCATACCAAGAGAGTCTTAAACTTGGAAAGGAGAAGGCTAAGGAAAGCTATGATAGAAATCTATGAAATCATGAAGGGTGTAGACAAAGTGAATAAGGAACTGTTATGCAGAAATCTGGAACTCTTGGTTCCAAAGTGATACCTTTTATTAGATCAGCTGAGAGAGAGAGGGAGGTGCTCGTGCACCCTTCATCAGGCTCTAGGAAAGTTAAAAATTGGTAAACAAAGAGTTCTAGATTTTTGCATTTCTTTTTTGTCTCTGAGCAACACAGCTACCACATACGTCCTGTGGAACTGTTATTCACCAAGTCCCAGAATACTAGAACTGAAATTAGTACGAGACGGGTTTAAAATTGACAAGCAAAAGTACTTTTTTACACAGGGTGTACTTTCTTGTGGAACTTGTGACCAGAGGAGGTGGTAGAGAGAGAGTGCAGCTGGGTTCAGAAAGGGACTAGATGTTCATGGACGATAGATCCGTTTATAGCTATTAAACGGAACAGTTGGAGAGTTATACCTTCTGGCATCTCTGAACCAACTGGTGGCTGCCAGGGAGGGCAATGAACAGGGATAGATCACTTTAGATATATCTGGTTCTTCTAAAGAATCTACTGTTGAAGATGGGATGATAGGCTAGGTGGACCATGGGTATCATCCAGTATGCACTTTATATTCTTATCTGTTGGGTACATCCTAATAGCTCATCTCTGTTAGTGGAAGGAATGAGGACAGCTTACTCTGAATTGGTCTTCTCATTATGTTATGCACTCACCAATCCAAAAGATGAAGTATCTTGCCTTTTCTTACAGGCGTAACATAGCAATCTTGTTTAATTGTCTAACTGCATACAATACAGTGCTGTAACGTTCTCATTACAAGATGTTCTCGGAACTGTTTTACAGGTAAGGAGCAAGTGATCAAACTTCTTGCGTTTTAGATGTTAACTTTTCCGATGCGCGATATGTTTCTACACTTCATTCTTATAGAAATTGCCAGCATGAAAGAGCTAAAATGCAGAGTTTCACAAGATTTTCTTTTAAAAATATTTTTGTAAGATGGAAACAAATATGGTTCAGTGAACTGTGACTCTTGAGCTGGGGAATGAATATGGTTATTCAACATTTCTATGACTCACTAGTTTGAATTGAGAGCTAGTATTTTAGTATCTCTTCTATGTATGCTGTTGTAGGTTCTACACCCGTTGGAAAGAGTGGGAGTCATGGTACTCTCAGAGCTTTGGTTTACATTTCTCTCTGCGAGAGGAACAGTGGCAGGAAGATTGGGCATTCATACTTTCTCTTGCTAGTCAGGTAAGACTGTCTCTTTAGAATCTTGCTTTGAAAAAAGAAAGGAATTCCACCAATTGGTGGTGTGTTTACTCCCAATATAGTTTTTATCAGCTCTTTGTTAAACTAGCAATCTGAAAGGATAAATGCCTCCCACCATTAAGTTGTAAATTGTATTTGAAAATCAAATTTAAAAGTTCCGAGCTAACCAGTGGTATAAACAGTTTTGTTGAAATACTTGTTTTTGTTGCTGGCAGGCTTAAGCTTGTAGAAAATTGTGCAGTGAATGAAAATTTTGGGCTTGTTCTGTTTAATACCTTACCTCCTTCCCCAGGTGCCTTCTCTCATGATTTTTTTTTTTTTTTTAAATGCGTGAATTTTAGAACTGAAGTGAAATTTTACAACTGAAAATCATCTCTTAGAATGGAATGCTTATGCAGCCAGAGCTATAGTTGCTGCTGTTGTATTGAAACACAGTTTGTATTTTACAGTTGCTTATATTTTTAGGTTCCTCAGAGTGAACTATTCTATGAAACAGGCAGACAAGTTCTGCCCATGTCCTTAGACCAACATGTCTACAACCTACACCCTTATTCTATGAAACGCTTTTGATTTCGGAATCTGGATGCTGTTCACTATTTCAAGAGGGTTTTAGTTGGATTGAAAAAATGAGTTTTATAGAATTAATGCAGAAACTGCTTTATTAATAAGATAGCAGGAGCAAAAATTGTATCAAATATTTATTCCTAGTATTGTCTTGTTTTTTGTTTTTGGTACAGCCTGGAGCAAGTTTGGAGCAGACACACATTTTTGTACTTGCACATATTCTTAGAAGACCAATTTTTTTTTTCAACCAGTAGTTCAGCTCATTGATCTTGGGAGACTGATTTTATGTCAAAGATTTGCTGGCAACAAGCACTCTGGCTATATCAAGAATGAAAGGATTAATATTTTAAATGGCACTTAACACAATATTTATAGACTTGAGGATTGCATCCAACATATTAAATATCACTGTTACATCTTGGGAGCTAAAAGAAACAAGTAAATAATGAGGATGGTAATAGGAGGCCTTTTATGTGCAGGAAGAGGATAGCAATAATGAAGGTTTTTGTCTGCAGTAGTTTTTCTGGACAAAGTTATTTTTATAAGCTATTGTAGGTGTTACATCAAGGAAAAAACAAATGACCAACAAAACTGCCTCTCTGTGGTGCAGCTTATCCTGGTTTCAAACAGAGTCAAGTTGGTATTTTGTTTAGTGAAATACATTGCCCTGCAATATGGTGTTTGTCAAACTACAGCACTGCTTTATCAAATTTGGGTGTGTGGAACTATAGCATTTTGGGTAATAGAAATCCACATATAAAAGGTTCTTATCTAAGGACTCGGTTGCTTTTTGAAATGTAAGTTGTTTTGTGGTTTTTTTAATATAAATTTCTCAAATTGAGAGGAATAATTAAGTTACTAAATTATTTAATAAGATATAACACGCCTCAGCAATCGTTTTATCTGTCTAGCAGACTGTTTTCTAACCTGAAGCATAATCAAAGTGAACAGAGAGCAATCTAAAGCAAGTGTTGAATTCTTTTGAATTTCTTTCTCAAATCTAGAGACCTTAAAAAAAAAAAAAAAATCAGACTATAAAGAACATTCCAGATGATTTAACTAAAGAATGTAGTTATACTTTTGGTACAGTTAAATTTTTGTCAAATGAGATCCTGGTCCTTGCTTGGAATTAGTAAGTGCCACAGCATTACAAATAGAATCTCTAATAGACCTTGTATAAAAATTATGCTGGTAACAATTTGTGTATTTTTTACATGCACTGAGCATTTCAGTATATTTCATTAATTGGGAGAAAAGCGTTCATTACTTAAAGATGCATAATTTCTCAGCAAAGTGGGAGGCCTCAAATGAACTGTGGACTCCCACTTTTACTTCCCAGGCTTGTGAAAGACTAGGATTTACAAAGGTATCTGCCGGGTAGCTTTCAGGACTAAGGGGTATGTATGCCTTGTCACTCCACAGCACCCCTTCAGGTGATTTGTGCTGCAGCCTGTAGGAACAGTTTAAAGGAGTCCTCCTCTGTCCTAGAGGTAAGGTGCTGTATTAAGGAAGGTAGAGAAGATGAAAGGGGAGATAGGTAGAAATAAAGGAACTGTCAGTGTTTTATCATTCTTGTTCAAAAATTGGGCCTTACAGCTAGCATCTTGCTTTCAACAGTAGCCCATTGCTTCGCAAACACTTAACTGCATGCTTTACAGAATTGTTTATGTAGAATAATGCTTATTTTAACTTATTAAAGAAGTAATGTGCATACCTTGGTCAACTTTTTTAATATGATTTTTTTTTTCTTAGCCTTCTGGGCTAAAAGCCCAGCCAACCTAGGATGAGTATAAAGATGTTACCTTGTTTAAGTGACTTGGTTGGGCTGGCATTTATTGATATCCAGAGATTAGGCTTTTTGCTTTGCAAGCCAAATATGTTTGAGCAGTTGCTTGCATCCTAGATGCTAACATTTTAATACTTGTATGTCTTTGGAATAAAAATTTAGACTGGAATGTTAGGAGGGGGTGAAGGGTACACTGGTGTCATCTTTTCTGTTTCTCTAATAAACCCAAATAGCATGCATAAAGATAAATTAAAGTAGATCAAGACTATTCCTTTTCACTGTAAACTTAAAGCATCTTTGCAAGGTAGGGTGTTCAAAGTTTCCAGGATTAGATTACGATCTGTATATGACTTAGACTTTCCTGTGACATTCCTAGACACTTTTCCTGGTGAGTTCCCCAAAACTGTGAACCTTTTTGCTTGTTTGTCTTTTTTCCCTTGGATTTTGTATTAGGTTTCCGAAAACCTCCCTAAACTTTATTCTCTTGAGACAAGAATTTTTTTTTTTTTTTTTTTTTTTTTGGAGAGTGAAATTTTAATTTTTTATCTATTTTTATAATGAATCTGTGCCTTGGCAAGTATATTTCCATGACGACTTTGCAAGGGTAGGTTAGAGTAGTTAGGCTGGTTAAATAGTATGAGGGAGGAAAGAAGAAATGCTGGGATCCAGCAAGCCATTACTGCCAGAGACTAGTCATTCTTTGCTTTAGACTGAGAGGGCTTTCTATCTGGGGGTCTCAGTGCAGTTTGCAGACATGGAGATGTCATACTCTACAGACAAATTGCAGCAGGCACATTTTGACTTGCTCTAGGTTACAGAAATGGCCCAGAAGAGAGCTCATGTTGTCTGACTTCTTTTGTCCACCATTTCTGTTATAATTACTGTCTCCAAAAATGTCTGGTTGATGGTCCTTTCATTGATAAAAGTGAATTGACCCTTTATTGCTTCCTTACACATACAGGATGTGCTGTGATGATGATAGCATTTTTCTAAATCTCATATGCACCCAGTTACAGCATTAATTTCATGATATGGTGGCAGGTTTTAAAACAAAAGGAAACAATGAGGCACATCCTGAAATTCCTTGCCTTGAATGTGAAGCTAAGATGGTAAATCCTAACTTGATTTATGTTCTCTTGTGACTTCTTTTGCTTAATGCTCTGAGACAAACTGTTCCCACGCAATCTATATAATTGGATCCATTTAATACATCTTAAAAATGTTAGTAATTCTTGCTAATAAATATGAACTTAGCATCTCTGAGTACTCAAATTGGCACAGTTTGAATAAGGAAACTATCAGTACTTGTAAACACTGAAGCTGAGATGTACATGTACTTCAGTTCTCTGCTGCTTATAAAACAATGGAATTTATTTTGCTGCGGGGAAGCTTTAGTCAAGTTTAGATGTGACCATAGAAGCCAAAATTAGTAATTATGTCTTGTAAAGTTTTACACTTAGCATTTTAATTACCGTTGTAACTTCTGCTGTTTCAGGCGTTTAACATGATCTTCCTAAGATATAGTATAATTTTCACATGCTTGTATGGACCCAAGCAGCTCCTAAATACCCAACCTGGACACGTACATTTGCAACCGCTAGCACAGATTGTGCAAATCTCAGACTGGACTATTCGGTCACATGAGATGCAGCCTATGGCATAGATGGTTTACTGCAGTATCCATGATCTCTTGTAGACTAAAGGATGCCAATAAAAAAAAAAAAAAAAAAGCAAATCATGGACCTATCCTTATCTTGTCAATCACAACTGCTTAATGGCTGTAGCTGCTTAATGTTCTTTCATTGAAACTGCTCCCTTAATCCTTTCCATTTCCCACCTCTTATCTCTCTCCCTAACCCACATAAAAACATTGGGCCCCTGACCGATGTAACACTTAAGATGTGATTAACTGGTTAACTGCATCTTAACTGGCCACTTGCTCATTCAGTTAATGGTGTGATAAAATGAGAAAAATCACACAGTTATTACACAAAATACTTAGAAGAACTTTGGCTGATTCCTGTCATGCCTTTAACTGAATATGTGGCCAGTGCACCCAGTCTCTGAAGTACACTGAACTCTTTCAAGACTGGTGCGCATCAGTGGCTGGGAGTAATCCATAGGGGCTCCCAGTCATGGGAGCACACCATGCTCCCCTGTGTTTGGAAGCCCACATTAGCTAATAGGAGCATCTGGCCTGCATGGGAGCTCCATGTGCACTTCTGTAGCTGGGAGCTTTGAACAGCTGATTAGGGCTCCCAGTGGAGGGGACCCAGGGAACCAGGCTTGCTGCTCACTGGTGTGGGGGGAGCCTGGGATCAGATTCTTCCTGCACCAGCTTTCTGGTACAGTGGGATCTCCTGTTTTATCCTACAGTCATGCTTCCTGTCCGGCACATGTGGCATGGTAAGAAGCGCAATTGCTAGAATCTTGTATCAGATCCCATCACGCCTTTAAATGAACGTCTGTCAGGAGCCTTAGAAGGACTGTAGTAGCAGGGAGTAGAGAATTCTGGCTCGGTGGCTCCAAGGCTCCTTCTTTCTTTCGATGCGTTTTGCAATAGAAATTCTGTGATTGTAGCACTAGTTGGCAGATCCTGTTCAAAGCATTTCAACCTATGAATCTAAAACTTTTTTTTTACTTTCTTGAGGTCTAATTTATGAGAAACAGTTTAATCTCCTCTGTGGTATTTTAACAAACTTAACACGCCTGGCCATCTGTAAGTATATGGATAGTTGTTTACTTTTGTTAAAGATGGGACAGAAAAATACTGAGACTTGCTGCTCTTCAGAATATTAATGATCCATGCCAATCTCTTCAAGTACCTGGAATAACTGTATCATCTTGCTATAGTAACATTTGTACCAAAACCTATGGTTGCACAGCATTAACGAAAGGCTACACATATAATACATAAGAGGACTGCAGCAATACTGAGTTGTTCTTGGACAAGTCATAAAACAGTCTGTTAGGAAAACAAATCACTACAAGCCATTCTTTTGTCTCTAGCTTTAATAACATCCCCACAACCTCCATCTTTACAGGATAATTACTCTTTTATTGTAACATTCCCAGTCAAGTTTGACATTTCACTTTGTATATGATAATGCACATATACCACCTTCTCAGTTTTAGAATTCTTTGAAAAAATGAACTTTTTTTTAAAGCAGTCCTTTTTAGATTGAGTCCAGGTTTTAATAAGAACCTGATTTGTTTCTAATTGGTATAATTACTGGAGAAGTGACTAGAAATGTCCATAAGGGCAAAAGAGAAGTTGTGTATTCACAGTCACTAAGAAGAAGCATGCTGTAATCAAGGACCCATCTGACACTTGTGATCTGAATGGTGATGCAGAAATTATCCATTACTACTTCTCTCTGCTTCCCTGGATTAGTGCAATGTACTTTGGGTGGGTTGCACTTGTTTTGCCTCATTCAGGTATTTGTTGCACTTCAGATTTGTGTAGTGACAACAGATGATGGAATTATAAAAAAGTAGAAATATGCAGGAACCTGGAGATTTAACAGCTGAATGAGGACTCTAAACCAGGAATACATTGATACAATGTTGGTTTCTGGTATCAAGGGTGTAGTTGATGAGTTTTGGTACTAGAGAGGGGAAGCATCAAATTCTTTCCTCTTCGTGGGCAGAGCTAACTTCATACTTATTTTAACTAGCTGCCTTACAACATTATACCAATACCTGTCATTGCAGCCTACATGCATCAATATGTAATTGTATTGGCTTGATGCATCTACTGAAACAAAGCCTCAGTGGAATACTTAATATTGACATGCTAAATAATCATTGGTCTTTGTGTGCATTTCATTGAGATGAATAGGCCATTTCTAAGTTGGAATTATTGTTCCTAATATAGGCAGACATCGCTGTATCTTTAAGAGTGCTTCTATATGTCACCATATGGTTGCGTTGCTCCAGTGTCATGCTTTAGTACTTCCTTCTGGAACTACTAACGCACAACACAGCCCATACTGCGCTGGTGCATGGTTAGATTTTGCTGCTACTTCATCACTGTAGTGTGCTAAAATGGGGGAGTGCACTGTTACAGCCAAGTAGCTGCCAATCACTTGTAGACTCACGTGATCATTACAGTACCGTAGTGCATCACTATGGTGACGTAGGGCAATAGAGGTGCCCTAAGTTACCTTTTTTTTTAAGTGAAACTTTAGACTTGGTGGAGTTCAGAGTTTGAAAAATCTACAAGTATGCAGTGATATTTATTTTATTACTTATTTATTTATTTTTTTGGCTTTCTAATCTTAACATACACAGGATCTGGATAGTCTGAAGAGACTCTGTCCTGTGTTCTTGCTGCAAAAAACCATCAAGGCAGGGGAGTAGGAGATTCATTGGATAATTTAAGTTTCATGAAGACTCAAGAGCAGGAGGAAGAATTTGATAGGCTGCTCCTTCCTGCTCAGGAGGTGTTTGCCTGTAGTTGTGAGTAGCTCCAACTTAGTAGTTTGTGTAAATGCACTGTACGCAGTGAAATGGAGGAGGACAGGAATTTGCACCATTTGAGCTTATTGTGGTTAAATGGAGCAGAGGACTATGAATGGATTGGGCTTCCATAATTTTTCTGATGTTTTCTTGTGGTGCAGCTTAATGTTGATTACAGGGAACGGAACCAGTTTCTAACTATCAGTTTTGCCACTGTTTTAGGAGAAGAGACTAAAACACCTCAAGCTTTTTTCCTAGTAGACCTTGGGTGCCTCTGCTGCTTCCTTGTGGGAGCTGTGGTGGCAGCAGCAGCATCATGCTAGAGCTGTAGTTGTTGCTGCTGTGGGAACTTTATAACATGTTAAGACTAATTGTAAGTCCCATGAACTATAGAAGAAGGGAGAGGGATAGCTCTGCTAATCAGTAGTAAGGTAGAGAAACGGGAGGATTTGGTAAGAGATACTGCTATAGCCTCAAATAGTCATCAAGGGATGGATGGGACTGAACAGGGACAAGGAAGGATAACATTGTATTGCAGACAAGTGGGGCTGGGGATGCTCTGTCTGTGGAAGGGGTCTTTGTTTCAGAGGGGTAGGTGGGATTTTGGATGTTTGGGCAGACATGCATGCCAGGTGTGTGGAAAGTTTACTTGATATTAATGCTGTTTTAATTTGGATAAGCCATTTAGACAGTGATTCCCAAAGGGTATGCTATAGTATACTGATGCGTGGAGATAGCAGCGGGAGTGTGCCATGAAAAACGGGTTGGATGGGCCCTGGCCATGCCAGTCTGACATGGTTGAATGAGGCCTGCAGGCTGGCAAGTGAAGCGTGCCACCATCTTTAAACCAGAAAAAGAATTTGCCCCAGATACCAAACATTTGCAAAACACTACATTAAGAAATGGTCATAAAAGGTATGGTTTACAAGATGAGTTTCATATATGGCCCCTAGTGGTGAATACCTTGAATACGGGGCTAAGGATTCATTTAACTGAAGCAAGAGTGTAGATTGTAGCTGTGTTGGTCTAAGGACACAGGCAGACAAGGTTCTTTGGGTAAATCTGACATCTTTTATTAGACCAACTCAAAAGTTGATTGGTCTAATAAAAGATTGATGTGGTCTAATAAAAGATGTCAGATTTACCCAAAGAAACTTGTTTAACTGAAGCAGGCTTCCTTTTGATTGCTGTGGAAATCCTTTTAGCAGCAACTGACTGCTTGGTGGTGCTTTTTCCTGGGCTTCTCCTGTTAGTCACAGAACCTAAGAGCCAAGAAGTGAGCAGAGCCCATGAAATCCTAAATTTGTTATAAAAATTAATTTGGCATGGTCCTGAAGGGAGGGACTTGAGGGCAACCAAAGTAGAAAAGAAAAGAAGAGTTCCTAACTATGTCATTGGGACTGTTATTGTGGAAGCTTATAACGCTGCATATCTGAGAGGTCTTACTTTTTCAAGTTTGTGATGGAGGTAGTCTCACTTGAATGGTGTGTTGCTTTAAAACATTAGTGCTGTTATGCAAATTAGGCTGTAATATGCATTTTTAAAAGTGCAAGCATTCAACACAAGAAATTAGCTTTCTCTTCAATGCTTGATTGACTTGGAACTTCACTTTTTCATTCAACCAGTATTGAAATGAAAAATAATTTGCTTACCCACCTATGCAGAATTAATTTCCAGGAATTACAGGAGCTTTTTCACTGCATTTAGCTCTTGGCATGTATTTTCAATGTAACTTTGCACTCCTCATTCCTTTGGATAATCTCAATTACTTTAGACGCACAACTTCTTTTTTTGCTAATAGTTATCCTTTTTATCCTGCCATTTTGCTTCTTTTAAATCAAGGTAGTCAAATGTAAGGTTGGGATATGGTTGAAAGTTATATTCTGATTGACAGGGAATAAACTACAGGGGAGCTGCCAAACTAACCTCACTTCCACATTTAGACTTTTATAGAATTTTTAATATGGACTTAAAACAAATAGAAACGTTTATATAGCTAGAAAAGGAGAGAAATGAGAAAGAAAACATGCACATTTCTTTGGAGAGTTTAAAACCTAAACATCAGGGTTCCAGAAACCTGATATGAGCAAGTGTCACTGTTCAGTGTTCATTCTCCAGGCTTGGAGAAAGGCAAGATAACCTTCAGGAGCAGTTGTCAGACTTTCCTGTTGACATCTCCACTTTTGGTTGCAAGCCCCAGATCTGCTGTTACGTTCTTGTTGTGCTTCTGACCCCTAGTTAGGGGATGGCTGATTAACAGGTGCCTGTTTCAGTATTGCCCTTCAGTATCTTAATGTTCAAGGAGGAGATTGGCTTATTTTGTTGCACTCTCAGCTGCTAACCTACTGGAGATAGCTATGCTATTAAAGGTTGCTATGCTACATATGCACTTGGTTTGTACCCAGCTATTTATAAATTGTCACACGGTAAGGCATACTTTTGCTTGAATTGTCTTGCTGGGGTACATGTAAAGAGTTATTTGTGTTCCTGGAGGAAAAGAAAGGCAGTTATGCTTCCAGACTTGCTGTGCCTGACCAATTTGCTTGCTTTGCTTTTAAAAATGATCTGGAAAAACTGCAGCTCCATTCAAAGTCTGTTCTCATTTGTCTAAGTTTAAACTGACCTGCTTTCATCAAAGAATGATGATCTTTCAGAATTTCTCACTTAATTGATGTAAGTAATTAACGCAGTTCTAACTTTTTAATGCAGCGTTTTGAGGCTGTCTAGCCAGACAGGGACAGTTTGCAACGTATCTTAAGTACTACATAATATATGGTATAATAATATTTTTTTAATAATTTGTGAAAGTATCAGGTTAATTCTTGGTTTTTTTAAAGAATGATAAATTATGTATCATAAAAAAAAATTAATCGGATTAAGTGGTTGAAAACAAATCTTTGTTACAACTGTTAAATTTACTGTTGTCTGTTGTACTATAAATTTCAGGGGAACAGTATTGCAGCGACAGCTAGAATGATAAGTGTACCTGTGTGCCAACTTGTACTATATTGAATTAGATTGTGCACATAATTTCTTGCTAGGCTAGTGGTTCTCAACTGTGTTTGACTCAACATCCCTCGGAAAATGCCAACTCTTAGCATCACTCATGTTTTGACTATGGAAAAAGAGCAGTTGTTTTTTTTTCTGTTTGGAAAGTCCGCAACAGGTCAGCATTTTTAACACTATGGATCCCCATTTGAAATCTCTGGATTTATACTGTGAATCATTAGGGACCTACCAAATTTATGGCAGGAGTTGGCTATGCAGTGATTCCTTTCTTCTTGAAGGTTCCCGTGTCCCCCCCCCACTGCTGATCGGTTCAGGGGCCCCACTGCTCATCGCTCGTGTGTCATCAGCGGGGAGGCAAAAAACACAGTTTTAAATATGGCAGCTGAGCCTCAGACCTCTCAATGCTCATTCAGCTCAGGGCTCCCTGCCCCTATCAGCTGGGGTCAGGGCTCTCTCAACCCACAAGGCTGTGGGAGCAGGGGTTATAAGGTGCCCTTTACTCACCTTTCACTGAGGAGGCAGCAGGCCTGGCACTTCCCGGGCACCCTGCCATGGGCAGCTGTACCAGACCATCCTACTCCAGCAGGGTGTAGTTTTTGGTCATGCCCAGGAGCTGGAGCTGCCTCCTTCCCCAGAGATCCTGCTCCATGATGATGTGAGCAGCACCTCAGCTGGGTGGCTTTTTCTCCGCAGCAGCAAACTGCTGTTTCGGCCCTGAGGGCCCAAGTTAAAATGGAGGCTACTCAGCCCCTTCCTCCAATAACAGGGCCCTCCTGTGGTCATATGACTGCCTCATCAGGGCTGGCCCACACCTGCTGGCTGCCCTGCTGCCTGCTCTAAGTCCTGGAAATGGCAGGTACCAAGGGTGCTCTGCCACCCACCTAATAGTGCTAACATTGTGTGGCATCCTGCAGCACCCTTGACAGGATCTCCAGGGTGCTGTGGAACCCTGCTCGAGCATCACTGTGGTAGGCCAGTAGTGATCGGCTGTGCTGAATAATGGATCCATTTCCATGGGACAGCAGCCTTCGACTGCCTGAAAGGGGGTTCAAAAGAAGGAGCTAGACTGTTCTCAGTGGTGGCAGGTAACAGAACAAGGACAAAAACCGTCTCAAGTTGCAGCAAGGGAAGTTTTAGATTGGATATTAGGAAGAATGTTCTCACTAGGAGGGCAGTAAAACCCTAAAACAAGCTACCCAGAGAGGTGGTGGACTGGACTCTCCATGCTTGGAGGCTTTTGAGACCCAGCTAGACAAAGCCCTGGGTGGGATGATCCAGCTGGGGATGGTCCTGCTCTGAGCAGAGCATTGGACTAGATGACCTGAGGGTCCCTTCTAACCCTAATTTTCTGTGCTTCTGTGACAGCTGCAGTGTGGTGGAGTATGTTTTTTTTCCATCAAAAAAATAAGAATGTCAAAGAATCTTGATTTAAATTAAACATCTGGGCTGTGAACAAAACGAATTCAACAAAATGAGATGCTCTATCTAGGGAATAAAACTAAGTGCATGGCTGTAAATGGGGGATAAAATGGTGTGGCAGTAGCATTGCTGAGAAGCGCCTGGAGGTTATGGGATGGGAAGGGAGTGGGGAATCACAAATTCAACAAGTCAGCCATGTAGTGCTTTCATCAAAAGAGCAAATGCTCTTTATTCAGGGAAGCGTATTCGAGACATTAATTACCTCTCACTGTTGGGTGGGCTTCCAGCTGTGTGCATTTCTGGGTACCACCTTCTAAGAAGGACTTTTAGGGCAGGAGAGAGGATCCGGAGGTGCTCAGCAAAGACAAGGGGTTGGGATGTAGCTGCATGAAGACAAGGTGAGGGAGTTGGGCATGTTCAGTCTGCAGCTTAATGGGGGCTTGATAGCAGTTCTGAAATGCTTGAAAGGCTGCAATGAAGAACAAGAAGAACTGCTCTCTTTAGCCACAGAAGGCAGGGCAGGAGGCAGTGAGTTTGTTGCCAGGGATGCAGGTTGATAGTCTCAGGAAAAACAACTGAACTGTAGGGCAGAAGGAGTGAAGGAGCGGTCTGTGGAAGTTGTAGCCACTGTCTGGGGGCAGGGCCAGGAGGCTGGCAGAGGTGGTACATTCAAGCAAGGCCGCATAGGCATGTGTCTGAGGGAAGATAGTTTAGAAACGGTGAATCCTTTGTATGTACAGACAGTTGGACTAGATTACCTTTGTCCCTTCCATCCTGATGAGTCTGTAAAATGAAAGGTCCCAGGCCTATGTCTGTCCCTTTTGTCTTTTAGGTGTATATCTGCCTTTGTTATGGGAACAGAGTTTTTGTTGGAAAAGTCCTATTGCTCTGGGCTACACAAGGGGCCACTTCTCTGCTCTGGTTGCCATGGAGAATGATGGTTATGGCAATCGAGGTGCCGGTGCTAACCTGAACACTGATGATGATGTTACCATTACCTTTTTACCATTGGTTGACAGTGAGAGGAAATTGCTGCACATTCACTTCCTCTCTGCTCAAGAGGTAAGAAATGTTTGTGATTAAAACCGGTATGTCCCATTGTCCTGTTCTCTCTACCCCTCCCTGTCTCCGTGGATGTTCCTAATTGTGGGTACTGAAGGACTCTGCCGTTTGGCCAAAGTCCACACTGTATCCTTTCCTTAATTTTGTTCCCTTCCCCATCATTTTGCACTATTCTAAAGGATGCTTTCCAAGCCTGTGAACCCTGTTTACTTATTATTTGCAAATATACAACATTGGTGAATACAGATGAACTCAAACATAGGCAACAGCAAGATCAACAGAGGCCATGTTCAGTCCTAATGTGAATGGATATAATGTAATTATTAGCCAGTAGGTTCTGAAAGTTCACGTTTAATATGGCTCTTTGCTCTAAGGTGTCTATGCTTGTTTCTTCTATTGGATACTGACAGGAACCCATTTTGGCTAACTAAAGGCAGCACACTTTAGGATCTGGAGATCAAAAGGACTATGAGTGCTAGTCTAAAAAACCCTTTGCACTGAAAAACAAATGCTATATCATTTTTTGTACAACAAAAAAAAGAGCTATAACTATGAATAATGTCTTTTGTATAAAGCAGGGGTTTTGACTAGTGCACTACTAGAATTGGAAGGATTGCTTTGCAAATTACAAGCTCTCTGCAAGGCCTTTTCAATTCTAGGGTTGTGCTTGCTGTAAATGTACAGTGTCACACATTTACCAGGATAATTTTGAAATTGGGTTGAGAAGAAGAAACAACTCAATTAACAAATATACTGCTTTTGAAACATTAGAATTTGTGAGCCCTTAGATGGGCTTCTGATCATGTCTGGAGGAATGTAAGGACTATGAAAATGCAACTTTTCCACAAAGGCATTTAAAAGGAAGAATGTTTCTACTAATATGGATGTCACAGTTCATGGCAGGCTGCTTCTTTTAAAGATCTTGGCAGTCTTGACACCTTCACATTGAGTCCGTTTTCTCTTCCTAAAGATAGGTAATGAGGAGCAGCAAGAGAAGCTGCTCAGGGAGTGGCTGGACTGCTGTGTGACGGAGGGAGGAGTTCTTGTTGCTATGCAGAAAAGCTCTCGGCGCCGCAATCATCCCCTGGTCACACAAATGGTGGAGAAGTGGCTCGATCGCTATCGACAGATCCGACCTTGTACATCCCTTTCTGATGGTGAGGAAGATGAAGATGACGATGATGAATGAGGAAATCAAAAGAAAATACCAATGCATACTTTCTGATGACCCCAAAGTTAGCATTATGCTCCAGCAGTTTGTTATGGAATGACCCAATTCTAGTGGAACTGTGCTGGAAAGGATTTTTCTAACCAGTGTGGGGAGAACCTTGGCTGCTGTGTGAAGAGAGCTAAGTTGGTTGGACTGCAGTTTGTTAAAAAGAAATAACAAGAGAAACAAAAGAATCCCCTAATTTTATTATCAAGACAGAAAAAAATTCTTTCCAATTGTAAATCTGTCTATAAATGTACCGCATGTGGTTGTGTAAGAAGTTGTGTAATAGGAAAAGTATACCAGCATCTTAAAATTATTGAGAGAGAGATTTTTTTGAATAAGGGCACTTACAAAAGCACATGTTAGATGGATATTTGTTCCCTCTGAGATTTCTTTTACAGTAGTGCTTGATATTCTAATTCACTTTTATTCTGACATTTCCTTGCCAGGCCCTTTATGTGAGATCTCATTAGTGCCCAGGTCAGGTTGTGAGGATTTTTTTTTTTTTTTTTTTTTTTTTTGCACAAACTACCCGCAGCAAGTTGGACATAAAGACCAGTCCTTTATTTTATTAATATTTTTAGTTATTGTTTTGCCCATTATAATAAAACCAAATCTTTAATGAACAAACTGGAAGAAGAACTAAATTTTTCATGGAGTGAAATTTTTTTGAATTGAATTGAAAAGACTTTTTCATTTAATATTTCATCCTGTTACATTTTCCTTAGTTTTTGCTTTCAGTATGGTCAAAATATTTATTCAGAAAAGTGATGTAACTATAAGGTTTCTTATTCCAGTGATTCTAGACTAAAAGTGTTTGAGTTAGCAGATGCTACATATGATTTGAGAATTTTCTGTTGTTCAAACCCATTCTTGCTGTGATATGTATAGTATATCATTTAATCCTTTAAATATATCATAAATCCACATTGCTGCAAGCGAAAAAAATGCCTTTTAAAAGGGGCATTCCTTGGTTATTAAAATCTCATGAGGGAATGCTTGACGGTTCTGATTAAAAAAAAAAAAAAAAATTATGCTAAAGTTGTCTTTTAAAAGCACTGTATTATCTATTTCTCAATATGTAAACCTGGGAATTTCTTGCATGTTGATTGATGTGGCCATACTTAAATGTAAGTTCCTAAAAGTGTAAGCTCAGAGTATATTCTCCCATAGAAATTGTTATATTTGATAACTTTAACCATGCAGTCTGTAATGGATAAAGTCTATCTAAAATCTCACTTAGAAACACTAAAGATTAATGCCAGTTTCTTTTATACAGGCAGTGCAATTCCAATCTTGATAAGCACTTTGACGTTTATTGGTTGTGTGGCTGGTGGGTTGGGAATTTTTCAGTAGATGGCATTATTTGTTTTTAACTAGGATTTGGAAGGAAGCCCCATGCCACGTATTTTTGTGTAGTCTACAGCTATGGACACCCTGAGGAACTTGCTGCTTTTTCTTCCAAATGCTGCTTAGATGGTGTTTGAAATGTGCACAACTCCTTTATAAACTTGGTGACAAACACCAAAACTATAGAAATAATGAGGTACTGTATTATGTTAGCAGTTTTTCCCATCACAGATTCCATTGAGATTTATTAAGAAATGTGTCTTCACACTTTTGGCCATTAGGTCACCTTTTGATTGGTGCATGCACAAATCTTCAGGTAAAAGAATGCATGTTTCTCTGCAATATACATATGATTTACCGGAGTGAAATAGGAGAATTGCAGATAGTGAACAGGTTCCACTTTATATACAGTCCTAATTTTGTTTGCTTTTGAAATGCAGTATTAAGGTAAAATGATATCTTGTCCTCTGTTCATTGAACTTTTGTCACATTTATAGTTAAATCCAGGTGTACCTTGAACAGTGGGCGACTTCATAGCCTGCCTACATGGGAAAATTGGTGTGGAATAGGCTAGGGTATGAATTTACAGCGCACCAGCTATTTTGTACTTGCCGCCAGGGAGGGCGCTCATGGTCTGTACAAAGACTACCCGCTGAAGTGCATTAAGGGGCACCTGGCCAGCAGGGAGTGTGGAATAGCTAGTGTGCTGTAAACTTGGTCTCATCTTACTGTGATAATGTCCCTTGTGGGCAAGCCCTTAAGTAAACTAGGAGCTAGTGCTTTCATTTCAGTAGGCCACTGGAAGCGGTGTTGATGCGCCATTTTACAAAAAATCTTCATGAATATCCTTCCCACTGTGATAGAACGTTATTGAGAATTGGAGGAAGAACAAGGGATTGTAAAATGGCCAGAAAGATAAAATGTAAGAGGACAAACCTTTCTCTAGTCAAATGTGAGCAAGAACAAGCCTTGCCTCTAACAGCTATCTAGGCAGCTTGTGACTTCCTTTACAAAGAAAGAAACATTTTGTAGTTAATGGCAGTACCATGCACTCTGCTACAGCTCTGCTGTTTTAAAAACCAGACCAAATCCTGGGATGCTTAGTATCTGTCTTGTGCTTTTCTTCCCAGTCGACTCTCCTGATGCATTCGAGTTTTGGCTTTGTTTATCATTACTGTTCTTCTGATGTGCTATAAAATAACACGTTCAGGCTAATGAACCTCACTGTGTTTTCTGAACTCAAAAGGCTTTAAAAGAATCCCGACTTGAGTTCTGGAAACTCTGCTAGTGCTGCGTTTTGGCCTTTTCGATTAGCGAAAGGTGCAAGTAATTGGCCTTTTTGCTGTCAGTGTATACCAGTAGTAGTCTCTCCAAATAGCATAAGTAAAGATTTACAGATATTGACTTGTACCTGGCTGCCAAGTCCTGCTGTATTGGCTTAACTGTTTAAAAAAAAAAAAAAAAAATTTTTTTTTGATTTCTTGGCATTGGTGAAATATCATTGGTCCCAGAAGTGTATGCTCACCTAGTGCAGTCTGTGGTTCTTCATTTCAGACTTTTCCCTGTTTGCATCTGGCCTTTTTTGTTAGAAATTCCTTGGTAAATTTGCCCCTTGCATCACTTTTGTTTTAGTAGGTTTATACACAGCCTAGCTGTAGTGGTCCCAAGCTAAGCTGTAAGTGAATTCTTGCAAGGTTTCAGCAAGTCATAACCTGAAGCATTGAAACAAAAGTTAGAGTCTTGTTGCATTGTTTATTTTTGATCAGATAACTTCCTTTGTCAGCTTTGTTTTCTAAACGGGTATCGTTCTTTTTTTAAAGAACAGCTGCATCGGGTATCTGCTACCAAAACTGCACTTTTTCTTCCTGGAACTGCTTTACGTGCTATGGTTGAAAGACCTCCTGCTTTCCTTCCTTCAGTCCATGAATAGTAGTGGGTTTACTTTTTAGCAAGGCGACAGGCATGTATCTTGAATAGCAACTACTTGATATCCTTTATATCTTCACTTGCCCACAAACTTCCAGCATGCTTCAGTCACTTCGCTTGGACCCTCTATCCATCTTGTCAGGATAGATGCAGGCTCTTCATTTTCACTTCCATATATAGCCTGTTGGTTGCATATTTTGCTGGTAATACCATTGAATCTCTCAGTAACGGCCACAACTGCAGGAGTAACAGATTACTTCTAGAACTGCAGCCAGTTACTACGATGCATTAGTCTGTAACATTTGGATTTTTTAGCACTCTGGTGGCAGTTGTCTAAACTTACTTGCATCTGGTCTCTTTTCCAATATTAGATGAAAGCATACAGTGTCTACCGTTCCCTGCAAGGACTCTTGTTTCCCTAGTGCAAAGTCCACTGCTGGCAATGGATGCCCTAGGAGCTACTGGCACAAAGGATTTGATTTCACAGAAAAGTATTTTTACCCAGCTGGAATGCAGCTGCTTGCTTTAAAAGCAAATGAAAGTACCAGAACTAGTTATTTGAAAAATAATTTTAGACCTTGACAACACAAATTCACTGTTCTCTCCTGTTTTACCTTCATTTTTATTTTTTTCCCCCCAAAATGTCTTCTCTGTAACTAACCTGTTTTATTCTCCTGGTTTCTCTTTGCTGGTGTTTATGGATAATCATTTATATGTGCTGTTAATCATTGACAAAAGGATGGTCACTCACCTATGACATGCGACCTCTTTTTAACATGTTTGAAGCTGGTAATTAGCTTTCAGTTTAATTTAAAAAAAAAATACAGAAGTTTTGTAACTAGAAACCTTTTTGGCTTCAGCTTTTTTTTTTTTTTTTTTTCAGTCTTTTCTTGTATCAAGTTATCTGCCATATCTAAACAAATGGTACTGGTATCTAGTTAGCTAGCTTTAAAGGCAACTGCCGTAATAACACACAGGCCCTTCATGTAGTGAGCTTTAAAGTTCCTAGTACTTCTCAAGCATGTTTTAAATGTTCTCTAGAAGTTTGCTTATACTTTCTCTCCCAGCATAGGTAAGAACTGATGCAGGAGTTATAAAAATGTTCAGCTGCCAAAGGGCCACCTGCTTCCAACTCCTAAGGCAGATGACACTGATCTTCCTTCCTTCAAACTGCAAACAGTGAAGTAGCAGTCATTATAAATATTAGCAAAGCAAAGCATTTTCAAATTACATACTTCTGCTTCCTGATATCGCTGTCACCAGAAAGTCCATGGAGGAAGCCAAAGGAGGTGAGGGGTTTTTTTTTTTTCTTCTTGGCTACCTTTTTAATTTTGAGAAGTTGAGAATTCACTATGAGTTGGCAAATCTGAACTGTCCCGTCTCCCCCACCTCAGTCTCTCTCACTTGCATTTTAAGTAGTACCTAAGTGTAGAGCCTCATCTGATGTAAATCGTCATCGCTCTGCTGAAAAGTCAGTGAAACTGTGGCTGTCGGTAGCTGACAGTCTGCCTCTTACACATCACAGCTCTGGAGTTGAGGCAACTCTGACTCCTTGCTCTAAAGCCCATTGCCCTGCCTCTGAATTTCAAACTGGAGGTACCACAGCATTATAGTCGCACTTATATGCCTTAATTTATGTTCTCAGGTTTTCATTTGGAAACATCATTAAATTGCTTCAAGGGCTCTTACATTTCAGAAATTATAGAAATTTTATCACTTTTTATTGAAAACTGCACTGAACGCTAAATGTTCACCTTTACAATAAACAAATACAATAACGGTAACACACTAAAACAAAACAGATTTCTGATAGCCATTGGTTTTTTTTCTGTTTGGGACAGCTTAAGATTTTTTTTGTCACAGAAACAGGAATGTACCCATACAAAGGCTCAAAATAGGCCATCTTTTTTTAAACAAAAAGGCGATGATTCACAAAAGACTATGAATATAACATGTAACTAGTTGATACAAATCTAATAGGATTTGTTAAAATCAGTCACATCTAATAACACATTTTTGAAGTGTTCTTGTATAAAATATCACGTGAAGAAAAGAAGACTTTATCAATGTCTAAAAAAGTGGGTTTTGTTCATAGACAGTCTGACAAGTTACCATAAAAAGTGTTTCCTGAGACATAAGGAAATGCAACATTATTCTTGAACCCTTTCCAGCTCAAGACTTTTTTTCCACTTGATAAAATAGCTGCAGATTTAAAACTGAGAAAATATATTTGAGTACAAATAGTGAGTGAAACTTAACTTTTTTTTTTGCTTTGCATCATTGGAGGGCATAACTGAACTTACAGCTACTTTATTCAGTGTGTTGGTCAGATGACACATTTTCATTTGGTGGGGAGGGGTTGGAGAGAAGTGAATATTGCTATATACCTTTTCTCCCTCCACCCCCCAGCCCAAGTTTCCTCGCCTGAATGGCTATATCTAAACACATTAGGAGAACTTTTCTATATGTTGCTGGCCAAGTAAGACTGCAACAAGATAATTTTTTCTTATCTGTAGGCCAGTGTTTTCTCCTACTGCAAGAAGAGGTAACTAAGATACATGAGGAAGGAAAGGGCTGAAGCCACATGATGGTTTCCTCTTAAATTTCTAATGTTAACTCTGTGAGGATTGCTTAATGCAATGTTCTGAATACAGGTTCGTTAGCCCTGCTATTCCCAAAGGTTTGAGAAGGGAAAGATCTAGTTTGTGATTTGATGCACAGATGAAGGAAACTTAACATACAATAATAGAAGCTGATCATTTATGTATCACATCCTAGTTTTCAGCGCTTCAGTAAGCAGATGACTTCTTCAGGGTTTCTCCCCAGTCTTGACTGCTATCACTTTGTAGTTAACACTGGAACATCAATGATGCATCTGTCCAAAATCAACATTACAAATTTTGTATCAAATTTTTTTAGTTCGTGTATAACTTTTTCCCCCAATGTCTCTTGGTCCCAAGTTTATTTGAATGATTTTTTAAGTTATCTGCTATTGCTCGTTGGGGTGTTCCTTGTTGTCCCCATGTTTTGTGGGCTGATTAGGAGATGGAGCTTGGGAAGGATGTGCCACTGTTGGAAGATTGTGAGTAACGGGAATGCCTCCAGGGATGATGCCCTCCATAGCTGCTGGAATTCCTCCAGGTGCTACACTGACCATGCCAGGTGGATACCTGGAGGAGGGGAGGGGAAAAAAGATGTTTTCAAGTCAGTGTATACTGCTGTAGTATAGAAAAATACACTTATTGAGAGTGATTTGGGGGAGGTAGGTAGCGCGGGTGGAAACCAGGTAGCAAAGGAAATTCCATTCTCTCTTAGCCTCTAATTTGTTTAAACTTGCATCTAGTTGATTGAATGCACATATTTTTTTTCAAAATCTATTTATCTTCAAGGTGCTTCTTTCTATCCTCCCATGGCTATCCTCTGTTGCTGTAGAAGTGTTTAAATTATGCCAGTAAGCTTTGACGCTGCAGCCTAATGATATACCTTTTATAATTGAGTATTTTCTGATGTTCATGCCTACTGCAGGGCTTTACCAACAAAGTTCCTAAATCGGATATTCAAGAAAACTGCAGGTTGCCAAAGAATGCATCTGTATTTCTCAAGTGTTTTGGCTGGCTGCAGCACTAGCAGGTAAGGGGTAAAGCAAGGATGAAATGGACTTGTGTAGGTTGCAGCAGCAACATCTTCCTGAGAAACCTCTGTAATCTTTGCTTTAAAAGGGAAAGGAGAAAATACTTATCCAAAAAACCAAAATAATTCTATTGGGCAGCTGTAGAGGAAGGAAGAAGAGAAGCTCTTTAACTGTGTGGAGGAGTTCTTTAGTATGTTGATCATGTTCATATTTCTCTCTCTATGCAGCTTGAAACATTTTACCCTAGCAGTATCTGTACAACATGTACGCATCCTCTCTCTCTCCTTTTAAAAGGGTGATGTGCATTTCTTGTTCCTTGGTTCCCCTCAGCTGCAGAACTCACAATACAAGGAAGATGAGAGAGGATGAAAAATATATGTATGCACATCACAACCCAAAGAACTCTAATTAGTAGTAAGCAACTTATTTCTCCTTCCGAGTCCTTTCCATATACCCATTCTAACGTGATGGACTCCAAAACGGTGCCCAGCTACTGGAAGCCTGGGCTCCGACTCCTAGCTCAACAGTGGCTGCAGGCCTGCTTTGCCAGACATAGAACCCGTTTCAGAGGTTGCTTCAGTGCAATGCTCAGGTGAAGATGTTCATGGGAGCTCCAGGGGACTGCCTTGAACATATCCATACCTGACACTGGCAATAGGGAAGCCATTGAAGCTGCTGTTGGAACAGCTGCTCAGTTCACTTAAATGGTCTTGACCCTTTTGGATCTTGGATGGTGTCAAACTGGGCCTAAAATTGCTGTATCTACAGATCTTTTAGCTAATGAAATAAATAGCTGTGGGAATTTTCTCCTCCAGCAATGGCATGCTCTCAAGCAGCCAAGATTCTGGGGGAAAGGGGATAGTTGATTGATTTGTTGACAGACCAAATTGATGCCAACAGCAGGTAGAACAGGGATAAACCCTGTCTGAATAAAAGAAGTGAAGGCATGCAGTCTCTATTCTACTTCTGTGCATCCTTATCAAGGTCATGGCTATCAAAAAAAAACCAAAAAAAAAACAGTCTTCATAAAGAAATGAAACACTGGTCAGGTTGCGATGGGTCCAAATGGTAGCCCCAGCCAGGATGTGAATAGAAGGTTGTGGTCCTGTGGAAAATGGGATCCTTTCCCAGAAGGAATAGTTGGGTAGGCTCTCGGGAACTCCAGACCTATCAGTTTATAGAAGACAGCTCACCCATCCTTCCAGATGCACCCTTGCTTAGTGGTGGGACATCAAGGTTGTCTAGATAGGACTTCAGCTCATTTGAAAACTTCCATTAATGATTAATACTGAAATACGTGTTACATAAAATACAATTCTTGGAAAAAATGGGGTTTTGTTTTTATTATGGTGGGACCAGGGTTTTTTCACAAAGGTTGAGATCTGCAGCCCTAGCTGACTTGTCACCATGCTTCAGCCCTGACTAATACAGTTGATAGGAAAGCCTAAATATAGTTGAGGAAAGGGTTTTTGTATGACACCAAGCCCATCTGACTAGATGCATCTGTTTAGCTGAGTCTTTCCTGCTGTGGAAGAAACTGAGGCGGCAGTTGTATTGTAGGTTTGAGCTTCAACTATTTTGTATTTGAGTTCATGTGCACTTCTTACCTCAAAGAGAAAAGTTTGTCATAATGGTTGTTTATGGCTTGAAAGAGAAAAATGGGACTCCCTTGCAAATACTGGCTGGGTCTTTCCATCATGGTTGTGGAGCTCTGACCACAATTATTCCCATCCTGAGGAATAAACAACCTGTAGGAATATCTACAAGCATTCATGGTGCAGTCTGGCATACGGTATCCTATCAAGAGGGCCATATGGGCTATGATAGATAGGCAGGCCCTGACTGACTGGCTGGCCTCCAACAGAGGATTTATCTCATCTTGTAGGAATAAACAGTGATAGGGAATGCAGTCTGGCACTTAACAGCAATCCCTAATGTGGGACTAGGTACAATCAAGGTTGAATCAAAGTGAGGATGTGAAGAATCTCTACCAGGTGTTTGGAAGATCTACCCTTTGGCAGCCAATTGCCCAGGTAAGGACACTGGGGGGTGGTGGTGATCAGACACCTCTTCCCCCATTAAATAAAAGTTGAGAAAAATGTCTTAAAAGGGGAAAAATAGAAAGAAGTGATTTGTGTTTAAAAAAACAAAAAACCAAAAAAAACCCTGTAGGCCTTGCCACAGCTATGGAGAGGAATTGAGGGGCAGAAGTACTACTGCCTTTGCCATCACTTAAGGGCATGAGAGACAGGTGTGTACATGTGAGTACTGTTAGCGTGCTGGTGACACATGGACATTCAGTGTGCACAAGCTCTTGATGGAGAAGGTTAATATGCTCTTGGTGTGAATCATTCCCAAGGTGTTCATATCTAGTTTCAAACCTCGTTAGCAGCATTCAGTAGTAACAGAGAATGTGCCAGTGTGAACAATCATAGTCACTTCCTATGTACAAATAGCAAGAGGTAATGCAAGAAGAGCAAAACTTGTATTTGCTAATACCAGAACTTGCAGTTGGCTTATTTGATGGATAAATTACACAGAAGATTTCCTTTCCTGCTAGGCTGTTGTATGTCATGCGTCTGGATTCCACGCTGAAAGCAGTCCTTTTAAGGGCATGGAAGCATTCCTGCAAAGACTTGCATGCTCAATATTGCTTGCTAACTAAAGTATACAAGCTAAGCATGTGTGTAAGTTCTTAAAGTCAGGGCTGGTGCTAGCAGGAAGCCATGATTTAATTAAAAAATAAAAAAGCTTAATGCCTAAAGCTGCTATTTCCTATTGATGACATGCCTCTGCAATCTTGTTCTGCAGTCTTAACCAAAGAAATCAACTGCTTGGTTTACAACGATCTCAGTAAATCTTATTTGCAGGTTTATATCGGTACGCACTCTCAAAGGTTCATTTTGTGGTACAGGAGTGTCACCTTGCGAGCAGGATGAGTGCCAGTGAAATTTTTTCTCAGTAGCATCAGCATTGACAAGATGGTTATTGGTGATTAATACTCCAGCCAGGTTATTCTGTGGAGGCTTCCTGAGGGTGTATCAATTAAAACCACAACATTTTCTCTAAGCCAATCATGTAAGAACAGCATGAAATGAACTTTCTTTGCAGTCTGGATTTGCCCCTACTCTGCTGATCGGTAGGTGAGAAGGATATTAGGACACCAAATAGTTACAGACATGTTGGAAGGTTGTGTGGGACATGTGAGGTGTGTCCTGATGAGCATGCATGTGCAGTTTGTGGTGCCTCAAGCCTGTTTGAGGCACTGCAAACCACACGCAGTGCACATGCACCCATTTGCTGCGCTGATAATTTGCAATGTAGTTCTTTTCACACCGAGATCCTGGTGTCAAGAAAAAGGGTTGGTAAAGTGGCATGGCACACATGGCAACAGCATGTGCCACCGGAAACAGGGCCAGGCCAGGTTCTGAGTGCTCAGATTGCTGATGCTGTTCCCCTCGGAGGCCCCAGGACCCCAAATAAGGCTGCTGGAGCCAGCACAGGTGCTGTCCCAGGTGGGGTAGGGGAGGTTGGGACCAATTTGTCCCACACCAATGTCCCATGTACAGGGGGGTGTGCAGCAACCAAATGCAGCAGCATAAATTTGTGTGGCTACTATTTTTGCAGTGGCAACCACATGCCCCTGCGTGTTGGGTTTGCCCCTAGAGTAGCCACAAAGATGCTGAAAGATACTTGCTCTACACATGCTCAAAAAATGTAAATGCCATTTGCAATGAGGCTCCAAGTGCAAGCTGCTGCTTGTGAGTTAGTTGGTAAAAGCTGTATCAATGCCTTAACTCGATCCAAATCTTTTCAGAACAAGCTAACATGGCCTTATGATATAGGAAAACATCTTAATAGCTAAATTTTAGAAGGGCTGTGGGCAAAACTATGAACCAAGGATGAGGAAAACTAGGTCAGTTGAGGTAGTTGCTACTGAAGCTTTTAGGATGACTTCTGGGTGGGGTGGAGGGGTGAACAGGAAGATGCTACAAGTGGATGCAGAAGACAGAGGAAAGGTGATGGGTTTTGCTGCTAGTGCAAGAGAGACTAGTTCTTACTGGCAGCTGAAATTTGCTTAAAAGATTGCTCTTGTCCCCACCCCTGTTTGCTGGTCATGATCTCCACCTGGATCTATATCTGGCTGAAATTCCCCCATACTGGAAAATTCTCCCTTGCCAGGCTAGGGCAACTTCAGGGTCCCATTTTGAGCAGTGGGGTCAGTCAGGATCAGATCTGGAGGACAGAGGAAGAGCAAGACACTGTGAAAAGGCAGATGGGTACCATGAGTGACAGGGCAAAGCTAAGACTAGGAAAGAATTAAGAGCAGTTGGAGAGGATGCAAAGAAGCATGGCCGGGGGGGGGAAGGGGGGGTGCTCTATGACCAAACACACCGGAAGTGCACAGAGGTGAAGAGTTGAGGACAAGGTGTATAATAACTTGTGTAGTGTGAAGGAGATCGCTGAGATGGTCACTGCCTTCTGGCACTCTTGAAGCATACAAGGACCTGGCAGGGATGAAGATGACCTACAAGGAGGCTGGAGCGGAGAGGTCGCAGCAGACAAGATGAGATGAAACTGCCCTGTACTTGAGTGATGGCTTGTCTTTGCTGCAACAGTTATCTGCACTACTTCAATCTCACTGCAAAACAAGGCAGCTAGATTGTGATTTGATTAGCAGCCTGTGGTGACTACTTTAGTAGATGACAAACTGCTGTAACTTGTTGCTCCATACCTTTTGCATTACTGACTTAAACATGAGCATTTGAGCTCCAGTCTACTTCCCAGGTGGGCTAGCTACCTCAGACTTACAGAAAACTTGAACTATGCCCATTTGGAGCAAAACTCATTAAAGCTCCAGCTGATGATAGTGGGAACCAGCTCTGGAGAGAGGAGAGAAAGAAGGCTCTAGTGCTACTGTGTTTAGAGGTGCAGTGAGCAGAGGGGTTGTGAAACAGCTGTTCTCATGGTTAATTTGGTGGATGGAGAAAAGCTACATTATCAATCATAATGGAGCAGAAGATGGAGGTAGGGAGTCAAACCAATGCTGAGCTTAAGAAGAAAAGGTGGCTGTTAGTGTGGGAAGGAAGAAGCTGGTGGCAGCATTGGTATGGAGAAGGCAAAGTCTATAGAGGGTCAAAGAGGCAGCCAAGTTAGGAAGTTTGGGCAACAGGGAGAGACTTACATGGAAGTCAGAGGAGAAAGTGACAAACGAAGTAGGTAGTCTCATCTTAACTGGGGAGGGAGAAAAGGTCACTGTCAATCACAGCTTCTGAATTGCATTGAAACCAGGGTTTTTCCCACCCCACCCCACAATTAGATGGATGCTTCTGCTCAAACACCTTTTGTGCTTTGGCTCATCTTCTCTACTGTGGCTTTCAACTGCTTAATTTTGACCAGGGGCAGAAAGAGGACAGTACCCACATAGCCTGCTACGGGTTTATTATCAACCTTGTAGTCTGGTCTCTGCCATTTGTTGGAAAAACATGCACAACTATGCATGAGCATCAGTCTCCTCCAAACAGGACTGGCCCATTTCACTGCAAATGTATTTTTTTGTTTGTTTTACCCATCCATGTTACAGCATGTGTTCAACGCACCACCCTCTGCTTCAGTGTGTGCAAAAGGTGCTAATAAAGTGGGTTGGTTGGGTGTCAGCGGTAAAAATGTACATATCCAACAGTGAAGGCAGGAGCCTGCACCAACATGATGGTGCCCATCCTGGAAGGGCGCATCTCGGTGCCAGCATGAGAAAGCCCAAGGGCTAACATCTCAGTTTTGATGCCTTTCATGTACTCTACCAAAGCATCATGAGCAGCTGTGTATGTAACTCTTATATGTAACAGTGGAATCTAACCCTACACTTGTACAGAGAGAGAGAGAGCATACATCGGTGTCCAGTCTCTTGTGTTTCATTATGGGAGTTTAATAGAAGGCTGAAAAACAGATCACTACTCATTTCCCTTTGTCCTTTTGGTTGCTGCACTGAAGTTTAACAATACCCTTCTTCCCTCCCACCCCACAGCAAAAGTGCCCCCATGCCTTATGGAGTCTTGAGAGTATTTTCAGAATGTTGCTAGAGTTTTCAATTGACTCTTTATTCCACAGTGAGGAGCACAGGAGATGAGACGGACTCCAGGAAGTGCTGCTCCAGGACTACAGCTGGAAGTGAAGCAGGTTCTGCAGCAGAAACCATACATTTGGGCCATGGTATGGCAATAGCCATTCTCTGGCCTCAGTGGAATCAACATGTAAAACTAGGATTCCTCCAGAATAATAAATAAGGACATTCCCAGTAAATCCTCCTGAATGACTGCAGAGCAACCACATGTAGCTCCTCTGTGGAGCCAAATCCACAGACCTCAGGAGAAAGCGGCATGTTTTCAGTGTTGCATATGGAATTCAAGCTGCATCTCTGTAAGGGAACCTGAATCCTTAGAAGTGGTTATGAAATTACTTTACTTCATCCTACCTGTATGTGGCACCATTGAGCTCTGGATGAATTGCTTGCTGATCTATTACTGACCATGGAGCTGTTGTGACAAAGAATTCCTTGTTCACACAGTTTCTTAGGCTTTCGGGGATGCGACCTGGAGTAGAATTATTAAAGTAAGTGCTAGGCAAGTTATAGACTGATTTGACAGACAATAAGTTACTGTTTTCCCATGTCCATAGTGCCTGTTAGTGTGTGCAGATGCATGCATGCCATAACTTTTGTGGAACGTTTTGGATAGCGTCAGCTCTATTGCTGGAGCCAGAACAGCAGTTCCCTGTGCTAGTAGGCCTTTGTGATTCTGGTGCACTGACATTTATCAGCTTGATTTTCTGCTGATTTTGTTAAAGCTGCAGTGAGCCATCAGGCTTCAGCCCCAAAAGGAATAATATTTGGTGCATGGTGATGGGTGGCGAAAGCAAAATGGCTGGGACATTAGCATATAAAAGAGATTGGTGGGGGAAGGGGGTTTATAGCTACATTTGTAAACTTCCTGGTCAGGGCCAGCAGTTCGCCAGCTTGGTCTCTCCTGCGGTCTCATAGCTCTTCTAGGTATGCTGCCTTACTCAGCATAGTACTGCAGCACAAGCTTATCCCCTTCTACTCCCCCCCACCCCCCAAACAGTGGGGCTGAGGCATGGAGGGGTTTAAATAGGGCTGGCCTAGACTCGAGTCCTAATCTTGGCTGTATACAGGTGGTACCTGCACCAAACCCAGGAGGGAAGCCGGGGACTAACTCTTTGGTGTTTCCCTTCTGGCTCTTTGCTTTAGTGTGTTTTAGTTTACGGTTAGTATCCAGAGGCCTCTGTGTGCCAAGCTCCCTGATGCATGTGTTGTACAGTTATTCTACAGCAGTCTTAGCAATGGATTATTTTTTAACAGTCTTTGGCTTAGTTGTGAAAGAAATGGTGTGTTTGCACATGTGTGGGCACAGCCCCGTATGTGCATGTGCGCATGTACATGCACACGCTTGCTCACTCATGCACACTCAGCATCAAGCTATACGTACAGATATAACAACTACTTTAAAAGAGCTTAGACATGTTGACAGCATGTTACACTGTAACAGTCACATCTGCACACTCCTGCAGGGATGCAAAGAACCTGCAACTAATTTCAATCCTGCTCTGTTGCACTTGTCTGGCTCTGTACACTTATGTCACAGCTATATGATAGCAGCTGATACAAGGAGTATTTGACACAAATCCAATTAATTGTCTGTCTACACCCTCAGCTCTGTCACCATTCATTACAACTAATAGAAACAAACTGTCTGTACCAACACTAGTACTCAGCGCTGAAAGGTAGTCTCAGCTATAATTCTCAATGTACATGTTTTCCTCGCTTCATGCGGGTTCTATACATGTGAATTTGCTCTTATGCAATGACCCTTTTTGTATCAAAAGTTATATGCGAGGTAAATTCACTCTTATGCGATGGGTGTGGTGCAAACCCGCAGTCAACTACTGTGCATGGAGCATTTTGGGAGTGATACGCACCAAAATATGCTCTCCAGTGTGGATCTGTGCTCCTTGCTCGTTTGTGACAGGTTTCTGTAGTTGCCATCCCCATGATGGTAACATTCAGCACCCTCCTGTGCTTGTGTGTAAAAACTTGTCTTGTAAAAGTGGAAGAAATGGGTCTGGGGGGTCAGTACAGTTGAGGTCTTGGAACATATCCCTATATGTTATATTGTGAAGTAGGCTGCCTTTATGTGAATTTAAGATGCACCATTTTCCAGGAATGCACATACAGCATAAAGCGAGGGAAAACATGCACCTTGTAAATCAGTGTTTCCCTTCCTCAACCCCTCACCACATTTCCACGTGGGTGCTTAGCACCTCCTGAGAACTAAGTCACTGAGCTTTCCTGCCTCTCCTACTCAGAATGAGGGTGATAAGACCTGAGCACTCATATCACATCTACCCCTATTCAACCCCTCTTCATACTGGGCCATAAATGGAGTCATTCAAAGTAACAGCAGCTCAGTGGAAAGCTGTGTCCCATCCGGGGCTCCTTCCTCTAAGCCCAGCCCTGGGACATGTTGCAGGCAAATACACACAATGTGCACAGGATAAGCAGCTTCCCTGCAGTAGATACCTGTGATTGCGCGCCGGATTTCAGTAGCAGCAGCTTCTCGCATCTCTAGTGACGCCTGCTCGCTGTACCAAGCCGTGTGCGGAGTACAAATTAAATTAGGGGCATCTTTCAACGGACCTTGAGCAAAACTATATGAACGTGAAAAATCAGGGTAAATAAATTACTAAGGGTGAGAGCCCAAATGGCCAGCCCCCTTCACCTGTGAGCCATTCCCCAGCTGGCGCAGTTCTGGCCACCAGTACAGTATGGTCGAGGTGGAACACCCCCAGCTCGTCTAGTCTAAGACAAATGGGTGGAGGGTCTCATGATGGGCATGGCAGGAGAGGAAACATGAACAGAGTGGAAATACTGGTGTAGCACAGGACTTCCCAGGTCGTTCGGGGGTTGGCATTACTACATGAAAGTCAGCAGTTGCGTTAAAAAGAGCAGATGGGTTTGAGAGCTCAAGCTGGAGGATGATCGTGCCTAATATGCCATCACTTGTATTAACAAGGGGAGAAATGACTGGGCATCTTTAGCAGTAACCATCGCTCATCTGTCAACAGCAGACTTTGTTTCTCAACTATGGATGGCAGGGGCACAAGTTACTAAAGGTGGCCAGTCACAAAAGCTGGGATTTAAAGGGACACTGCAGGGTGGCAGGTGTCTGTACATTTGTGCTAAACTGCCCCCCCCCCCCCCCAAAGCTTTTGTAAATGCCCATCAAGAGAAATGGTAATGATGTGCGAGGAGAGAACGTTTGTGTGCAGGCTCTGAACTCGGCAGCCGCGGGCTAGTGTTAAAGAGAAACGCACCGGACACAAACTGCAACCCATTGGGTTTATCTAAGGCTGGGTATTTGACCGGTCGAACAAAGTTCAGTCAATTGACCAGTCAAATATCAGTCAAAAATTGTAAAAATTTGCCAGTACAGTCAAATAACACACAAAATAGCAGTGTTTTTCCACTAAGAAATGTGTCAAAAATATTTTTAAAAAATCATACTTCTGTAAAGACAGGAAAGAAAATTAATTCCCCACAAAACTGCTATAATCTTTGACAGGACAAAAAATATGCAGTTAACTGATCACCCAATTGACTGGCTTGCCAACTCTGGCCTTTTCACTGTCCAGTAGCAAATGTTTTGTAATGGCATGCGACTTGGACCCAACAGTGTCTCTTGAAGCAGCATCTACAGTTACTAAGCAGGCCTTCCCCGGAGTACGGATCGAGAGCACTGACTACTGCGTGTTCCCATTCAGGACTCCAGGAATTCTGGGCTTCCCATTCGCAGGACAGATCCTGGGAGCTGGGCCCTGGGACGCCTGTAGGGTGAAGAGTAGTCACGTATATGCAGCTTTTCAATAAGAGCAAAATGCAAGCCATTATTTACCTAAATGGTTCCGATTCGTGCACGTCAAGTGCTGCCCCTCGTATCCTTCCTTCCTTCAGGGCTTGAGTTAAGGCTTTCTCATCCACAAGCCCACCGCGTGCTGTGTTTACTAGGAACGCTCCCTGCCTCATCTGATGGGCCAGGAGGAAATAAGAGAGTGTTCAGTGATTATACTAAATCTCTTCATTTACTGCTACATGCTTTCCAGGGCTACAGTAGGGAACGTCATCTGCAGGCATCTTCCAAATCCTGGGTTGCACATGCAGAATCTCTCTGACTGCTATTAGCTGGTATGTACTGCTGGATTATGCTCTCTGCAAACATGTATGTCTTGTATATTATCTGTGCAGGTTAAGAGGTTGCTACCAGAGAATTATTCCCAAAAGAAAGCCTTCAAAGCTAACAAAGAGGTTCTTATGTGGACTAAATACCAAGGGGTTTTATTTAAAAGGCTTGAACTCTAGTTTGAAATGTCAAAGAAAAAGTATTTTTGTTCCTGTCTCAGTGAGTGCATTAATGGATTCTGTCTTAGCTGCCACAGTGCTATCACCTGGTACATAATGTGCAAGAGACAGATGGGCCATTGGATGTAACTCTAACTATCTCAAGACAAACACGCGTATTATTACTACCTGCACCTGCTCACTGTCATTGCGATAGCAGCGGCTCCAGCATTCAACGAAAACATGCTTTGGGTCTGCAGCTGGAACCACAAACCGCTCTTCTTTGTTTTACAGATAAGGTAAATTACCTGCTTGATCGTAAAGTCATTGATAAGGTGGTGATTATGTTCATTAAGGTTACAGTGCAACGATACACAGTCACTCTGATACAGCAGGTCCTGGAGTGTGTAGACTCTCTGGACTCCCAGGGACCTTTCTATCCCATCCTGCAGGTATGGGTCATAAAATATCACATTGAATCCAAACGCCTTGGCTCGAACTGCCACCGCCTGCGCAGTGCGACCTAAGTGTAAATAGAAAAAGAGGGGTTTTAACTTGCTGAGTGTCAAAGACCTCAAGCAGCTTGGCACTGTAATGGTACTGCATGGGTACAATGTGAACTGGACAGCAAAGCTGTTGAGTAGCACTGAGCGCTCCCAAACTTCTCTCTTCCCAGAATTTGCCATGATGCAGTCAAACCACTCTGGTTCACACTGTGCTACTTATTCCTTCTACTGGCTTGGCTGTGCTGATACTGGCAGTGGCTACAGCTGGCAAGGGGCTTTTTAATCAGCCCCACAACACTTTCCTAATGCATCTCACTCCCAAACGGCACCTAGTCCAGTTGCATCTGGCTTTAGGTAGCAACCAGCTACCCTTAACGGTACTGTGCTCTCTAGAGACGAGCTGTGGGCTTGACCCGGCTCCTGTTAGGCAGAATTCCAGCTTCCAGCAATGAGAATGGGTCTCGGCCCACTGTGGGGAATAAGCAAAGGGACTGAGATGGTGCGCTTGGAGTGTCTGTGATCGACTTGGGGCAGAAGCCCAGGACACTGACCTGCAGTGTAAGAGAATAAGGTTGCAAGTCTTTACTCTATGAAATTTTAATTACTTATACAACAGGGAAGAGTTTGAGTGAGCTTCCCCCCATACTCAGTGCCCTCATGGTTAGGTTCCCTTCTGGGAGGTGGAAAACCTGTAGCAAGTCACTGCTCTAAATAAATCAGTGGGGATTCAAACCCGGGTTTTTTTGCCTTTGGGAAATGGTTTAATGGAACATGTGCAGTGAGGTTGGTGTCTTGCATGGTGCCCACTCCAGTAGGCAGGTACTGGGAACACCTACAAGGCACAGCCCTGCAGATGGAGGGCCACAGGAGTACCTGGTTGGAAATCCTGCCATGCCAAGCAGCCCAAGTAGTGTGTACCTACTGGCAGAAGTAGGTGCTATGGGAACTTTACCAAGGGATATTTAGGCAGCTACTGGTTTAAATGAGTGGAGGTTTCTGAGCATTTTGGTGGCACAGGAATGTTGGCGCTGGGACCCTGCAGTGGCAGCCAGGTGCTTGGGTGCCCTCCTAGATCTAGCCAGTCACACAGAAGCAGAGAGAGTAGGTAACTCCCTTCAACTCTGACCTCGGTACAGTAGCCTTGAGACTCCTCCCTATGAAAGTGCAGAGTGGAAAGTATCTATTATTGCATTGTAAGCGTGCAACCAGGGATAAGGCCCAGTGATTCCAGAAAAGATCCTGGAGTTTCTAAGATAAGGCAGGATGGGGCAGTCCAGCATTAGTGAGGAATCGGTTTCTAAAACGAGGATGCTACTACTTGGGTCTCTTAGGAAAGTGCTACTATGATTTACTGATCTGTGTTTGTAAAGTGCTTTGAGCTGATCCACACTGACATGGGCTCAAATACAACCATGCCGAAGCATGAACACTCGTCTCCGTGTGCAACCTTGCATCTCCCTAACCAGGTAGTGATATGATTATTCCGAACTCCAGCCCTGAGCCTGACGACGTACCATTCCATTTAGTACTGGGTTTGGTTGGTGAAAGAACAAACACAAAGGACCGAAGCGAGTTGTATAATGCCCCCCATATCTGCTTGTTATCACACTGACATCCCTTCCCTACCCACCCCCACCCAACTGCAGACGTGACATCTGTGAGCCTCTAATTCTCAGCATAGACTGTCTAGCTGTTGGCTTAGTTGAAGGTCAAACATAACTGTGTAACAGCGCGGAGCAGGATAAGGTTGCATTCACCTTTACAATATTGGCAGCTAGAGTGTTAAAAGGTAAACCCTAAAGACATGCCTGTTAACTATTTCCCAGTTTATTTAAAGGCCATCATTGCTCTCTGCATGTACATGGTGCTTGCCTGTTTGCAGCTTTCAGCTGAGTTGCTGATTATGCTGCAACTTGAGAAGCCATAAAAAGAAACAAAAATTCTTTACTGAGACACTTCTGTTCAGCAAAACAACGTGGGTTTTTTTCCAAAAAGTGCCTTAGTTATAAGAGCAACTTGTTTGCTGTAGTTTTTTTTCTTTCCTACTCTTGCTGAATGCCTATTTAATTGGGCATGACTAAGACAACTGTCATGGTTTGGAAGCAAAGGTTTAATAAGGCTATTCTGATAAAGAGGGACATCTGCAGTGCAATCAGCAGGTCATTATCCACAATGTCATTCCTATTCAATGTCATTGCCTGGACTCAGCTAACCAACTCCTGCCTTAATACATACTCTTTTAGTCCTTGTTCTTCTGTTCAGAAATGCAGTGAAATCCAAATAAGCAAGCACTGCACATTCATGCTGAAGTGCTCATTAGAATAAGGCTATGTACATACATCCTGGGGTATGACTGGTTGACATGCTGCCTTTCCATACAATGCAACCTCCTTGCCCAGACGAGGGACAGGCCCCTGCTCTGTCCCTTTACTGCCTCTGCCTGTCTGGTGCTAGGTTATGCTGAGGTGGGACTTCAGGGCTGGGATGCGACTGCCCCCACAATAAGCAGTATGCTTACAACACCGTTTCCTGCATCAGGCCTTAAAATGAGGACTAATGCTAGGACCACGGAGCAGTCCATTCCCTTGAAGTTGGTGCTGTATCTTTGCTCTTAATAGTTTAGCTTTCTTACAGCCAGTTTGAAAGCAAAGGGCTCAGTCTATCCTTTGGTTTCCACCTCTGCAATCACTCGAGTTAGATGGGCTGAAACTAGCTCACTGGAGTAACAGCAGTGTTGCAGCCTGCAGAAGCACAGAAACGAAGGGAAATCTCCAAGCTGCCAGACTGGGCAGGACTATGACAGGAGCTTAGCAGGCGCTTTTGCCTGCATGAGGTTTCACAGGTAACTGATGTGGGCAGGATGGCTGCTCCTGCACCTGCTGCCCAGTCAGGCTCTGCACAAGAAACGTGCAGCACTTTCACCTGGTCGAAAAGTAGCGTGGCTCTGTGTCTGGGGCAATTCTGGGGCAGCACCTACTCCTTCTGTGCCTACTGGAGCAGCATGATCCAGCTGCAGCAATGGCTGTTTTTGTGCCTCTTCACAAAGGCAGTGCCCAGGGTGGTTGCCCTGGTTCTCTTCCCCCTCACCACTGTGATGCTATGCACCAAGGTAAGCCGAGGCGGTGGTTCTCAACAAGGGGACTGCTGAATTCAGAAAAGTTATGGAGGGTGCCTTGGGTCTAAAAAGGCTGAATGAGGGCCACTGATCTATATAATGTACTGGGTCGACCTCGGAGCTAGGAGCCATGCCCTTCTGAACTTGGCTTTGCAGGGAACAGTCTTGTGACCCAGGGTAGTTAGTTCTTGTCTTGGCCTCAGCTTCCATGTTTCTTACACGGAACACTACTTTTCAGCCTGTTTCAGGGGTGCTGTAATTCACAAAGGGCTTTGATGGGGAACAGCACAAAGTACATGTGTAATAATGGCTGTGAAAACCACTGGACCACACTTCCTAGCTGATATTCTACATTTGGCCTTTGCCTAAGGTGCAGCATGACACTGGCAGGACTTTTAAACCAGGGCTCCCTAAACTTTGTTAGTCTGAGAGGAGGCTCTTGAGGTATCTTTAATACCAGTGACTTCCTCAGAGCTGGTCAGCTCCCAACCCACTGGGTGCATCTACACAAGATGCTTTACTGTGCACTAAACCTCTCATGCGCATGCTTACTGCGCAATAAACCTCTCTAATCATGAGTAACTTTGCTACCTGCAAATTCTAGCAGTGAATTTACTTTTGATTAGTAACAACGCAGTAGTGCTTGTGTAGATGCCTGACCAGGACCAAATCTGCTCTAATCAGCTAGCCACCAGGAGATGAGAGATTGCTCCCTGCCCCCAGGAGCTGCCTTCTGCCAGGGTGGGCTCTGCTACAGAGCCTGGGCAGGGACTGTGTCCTCCTGCCCCAGCAGCAGTGAGCTCCAAGCTCCCCGCTCCAAGATCATGATTGGGAAGCAGGGGCTGAGAGACCCATATGCTGCAGTGCCAGATCTGCAGTCGCAGGACCGGTGCTGGGAGAGCCCTTATCTCCCAGCCTGAGTCCTGCTGTTCCCTGCCCAGCTCCACACTCATGAAGCTGAGCAGGGAACAGGCTCTGCAGCCTCCACCCTGCAATCATGGAGTGGGGGCTGGGATTGGGTGATTGCAGTAGGGGTGTGGTAGGTCCCATCTGCCCAGTGGCGATGTGTAGGGAGTGCACGTGCACCCCCGTCAGGCTGTGCTCCCTGCTTAGGCGACAGGCAGGCAGGAGCACTGGTGCCTACCCTGTGAGCACCGGCCGGGAAGCGTGGCCTCTAGCAAAAGCGGCCATGCTGAGTTTGGAAGTGGCTGTGAGACTTTCGGAAGTGACGTGGCTGCTTTTTGGTGAGTTAGATTGCCCTGCCCCCCCCAGGTCAGTGAGATTGGCCACAAGGGGGACCCCCCTATTGCTGATTGGTGTCGGGGTGGGCACATGCCCCCCTGACTCGAGGCACCAGTCGTCCATGGATCTTTTAGTGGGGCAACTAGCAATGAACTAGCTGCCCCACCAGTGAATCAGGGTAGAGGGCTGAAACCTATCCCACCCCTGAAGCTTTTTCCATGTCCCCTGCCCCTGATCGGGGAGCCAGGGCCAGGAGCTCCCTGCTGCTGGGGCAGGGGGACATTGTCCCCACCATGGCAGCAGGCAGCACCTGGGGGCAAGGTGTAATGTTCCAGCTCAGACTAGGAGTCTCCTAACCCCGTGCTTCCTGCCGGTTGCTGAGCTAGCACCCCAGGGAAGCCTAGAGCTCCCCCGGTGGTGGCAGAAGTCGCTGAAAGGCCACAGGAAGTGGGAGAAGTCTGCTGCCATTAGTAGCAAATACGCTCCTGCTTCACCGCACGTGTAGACACTTGCCTGGGAGTGTTTACTTGCTAGTAGTTACTTGTGAGTAAACTGATCTGGAATCAAATGCACGTATAGATATGTCCACTGCTAGGGTGTGGTTCATCTCTACATAGCTATGGAAAGGGGAGTAAGACCCAGCACTTTGCAACTTGGCCAGGCATGAGTGGTTACTGCAGAAAAGTAAGGAACTACAACCTAAATTGCTTAGATCTCCTAAGGCTTAAAAAGCTTAGATCTCCTAAAGCTGCCACTCTACAGCTAATGTGCTAACTGTAGGACTATCTAACTGATTCCTTAACTAGGCACATGTCACCGGTCTGGGCCAGCAGCAGGTTGAGAGTATGCCCAAGTCAGTCCTCACAGAAGCTAGCCAAAGGGACAGTCTCTGCGTATGCTTCCACTACCCCCACACCTGGCAGACAATTCTAGTGGTTAAGGCAGCGGAGACCTGATATTAGACACCTGATACTGGAGACCTAGATACAGTGCACCCCGATTTTGCAGCAAGGACCTGACCCAAAATCTCCACATCTGCAGCATGTATGATGACTTGCAGAGGCAGTCATCCTCACCTGTGCTTGTGGGGACGAAGGGGGTCAACCTGAGCAGGGGGAGGCAACTGCTTGGTCAGTGGCGGGTTACTTGCTGGCCAAGTCAGCCGCTTAGGTGCTGATGACTTGCCCCTCTACTGCATTCTGCTCCTGAAGCTTAGGCAGACTTCTGAGGCTCCCCCTTCCTTAGATGCTGCACAATCTCCTGGCACTGTGTGGACAGCATGGCTGCCTAACCAGGGCTGGAATACTTCACTAGGCAGGAGAGTGGCGAAGGGAATAGCACTGTGAGGAACTACCTCCCCCCCAGTGCACTGATCAGCAAGGTTTGGGATCTGCTCCTCAAGTAGGGACTCAAGCCAGCCGTCCCATTTGAAGAGCTAGTTCTATCACCCAAGGGAGGTGCGGGCCTATTGAGCAAAGGTGTTTGTGGCCGAGTCACCAGGAGACAGGGAACCTCGCAGTGGGTCTGGGTTCCTTTGTGGGGGCAGTTGTAATTTGGGCGGGGCCAGCAGGAAATTATTTCTGAGAAGAGTAAACCTGGAACACAGCAGAAGCTGGGTACAATTCCTTCCTTGGGATGCTTTTGCAACAACTAATTTGTATGTGGGGCAATATTCAGCCATGGCTGATTCAAGTGTTACATTCCTTGGGTGGGTGTAAAACTTAAAACAACAGCCTGGCCCTGCATGTGGCCTGGCCATGGTCTCCAAGGGAATCGCTACTGATCAGATGCTAGAGAAACTGTAAGTTATAGTAGTTATATACTAGTATATATGTATATACTATATGTATATAGTATATATATAGTAGTTATATAGTTATAGTTATAAACTGTAAGTTATAGCCTGCTAGCCTTGTATTCTGGAGACTAGAGCATTGGAAGATTTCAGTGTCTTAAAATGCAAGGATCCTCATGGAAAAACTGCAGGGAGAAAGACTAATGCCTGAGAGCTTCACTGGGCTACCACTGAGAGGAGCGTCTCACCAATGTTCTTGCTGCCTTTGAAAGCTTGATAGAGGAGGCTGGGTTTGCTATTCATAAAGAAAGGAACTCGTTGCCCTCAAAGTCTTGGGACATAGTTTTTGTACAGCGTCAGTTTAAAAGTATTTAAATCTATGGAC
>JAGPOW010002742.1:8733323-8773902 GCA_030014935.1 Caiman crocodilus | reverse complement strand
AAAGGGAGGAGGGAGGACCCGGGCAACTATAGGCCCGTCAGTCTTACCTCAATCCTGGGGAAACTCTTTGAGAAGATCATCAAGGAGCACATCTGTGATTGGGTGGCATTGGGGATGATGCTCAGGGGCAACCAACGCGGTTTCATTAGGGGCAGGTCATGTCAGACCAACCTGATTGCCTTTTACGATCAGGTCACAAAAGCATTGGATGAAGGTGTCGCTGTGGATGTAGTCTTTCTGGACTTCAGCAAGGCCTCTGACACCGTCTCTCACCCCATCCTTGTTAAAAAGTTAGGTGACTGTGGCATTGATGCCTACACGGTCAGATGGACTGCTAATTGGCTGAAGGGTCGTACTTAGAGGGTGGTGGAGGATGCGTCACATTCGACCTGGGGGGAAGTGGGCAGCGGAGTCCCCAAGGGCTCGGTCCTTGGGCCCGTACTGTTCAATTTCTTGATCAGCTATTTGGACAACGGGGTGAAAAGCAACCTGTTCAAATTCGCTGACGATACCAAAATCTGGGGTGAGCTGGGCACGCTAGTAGGGAGGGCAAGATTGCAGTAAGACCTGGATAGGTTGCAGGGGTGGGCTGACAAAAACAGGATGCTTTTCAATACTGACAAGTACAGGGTGCTGCACTTGGGCAGTAGTAACCAGCAGCACGCTTATAAGATGGGAAACTCCTTTCCTGAGAGCACGGAGGCAGAAAAGGGATCTTGGAGTCATCATTGACTCCAAGATGAACATGGGCCAACAATGCAAGTTCACGGCCGGCAAGGCTAACCAGACCCTATCGTGTATCCACAGGTGCAGCTCAAGTATGTCCAAGGAGGTGATCCTCCCCCTCTGTGTGACACTGGTCAGGCCACAGCTGGAGTACTGTGTCCAGTTCTGGGCACCCCGCTTCAAGAGGGACGTGGACAGCATTGAGAGGGTCCAGAGGAGGGCCACCCGCATGATCCGGGGACAGCAGAGCAGACCTACAACGAGAGGCTTCACAAGAGAAGGTTGAGAGGGGACCTTGTGACCATCTACAAACTCACCAGGGGGGACCAGAAGGGTTTGGGGGAGATCTTGTTTCCCCCCAACACCCTCCAGGATAACAAGAAATAACAGCCACAAGTTGTTGGAGAGTAGGTTCAGATTAGACATCTGTAGGAACTACTTCACAGTCAGGGCGGCTACCCTGGATCTGGACCCAGACCCAAATTCCAAGGGAAGTGGTGCTGGCTCCAACACTGGGGGTCTTTAAGAAGTGGCTCGATGCTTACATGGCAGGGGTCACTTGAGCCCAGTTTCTCTCCTGCCCAGGCAGGGGGTCGGACTTGAAGATCTACAAGGTCCCTTCCAACCCTGCTTCTATGATTCAGATCTGGGACTGTCGAGACCAGGTCCAACAAGTTCATTGTTGGCCCAGACCGGAGACAGCTCAGTTGCACGTGCGGCTTTCAGAATCTCCAGGGCACTGGGGCCCCTGGACTGAGCAGCATCTCTCATAGCCTGGGCATCCTCTACCCCAGGATGTCAAAAAGCACCAATTCAGTGCAGCCTTGCAACCTGGCATTTTTAAATGCCTTGCCCTGCAGCCCTCATTTTTTGTGGAATGACTTTGTGTCTGGTTTGCCACTACAGTGACCTAAAATGGCTGAACACGTAGTACTATTATTATGTATGATGCGATGAACACCTGGATTGTGCCATAACTGTAACATGCCAGGAGCCATACTCTCTGTTCCTCTAGGCTATGAATCCAAGCCTGAAGCTGTCTGTGATCCTTTCTGGATCAAACTAACCATCACTTACTTCATACCTGCAGGTTTGACCCGCTATTGACAATGTATGGGAGGATTTATGTCTGTGTGAAGCCTCCCTGGCATCCATTAGGTTCTGCATATGTGTTACCTACTGTAGGACAAGGGGCATGATCTATGATATTTAAGTATTCATGGTATCCGGCAGTGGAGCAGGTCAGCTTAATTGCTGCCCCCATTCCTGTTTGACGTTACTAGGGCTCAGTTGCCCCTGGCTGATCCTTAATCCTGCAGCTGTCTGTGTGCAGAACCTGTGCGGGTTACAGTCGGTCATTCTGATTAACATCCTACGGGTTCCTATTGGAAAATATGGCTTTTCCTTTAATCCTACCTTTCCTTTAATGCACGCTTTTCTTGGCTGGCCATAGTACTGAGGGTATTTAGTAGGGCTGTGTGAAGCTTCAGTAGCCGATTTGATTCGGAGGAGATTCAACCTGATATGGCGACCAAAATTCTGAATCTGAATCGAATTGGGAGACCAATTAAAAGCTCTGAACCGAATCGGAAGCCTCCGAATCGATTCAGAAAAGAATTGGCCAATTTGGCCATAGACTAAACAGGCAGCAGTCCTCACCACACTGGACACAGCTGCCTCCAAGTGGTCAGTCTGTTGTGATGGGCTGAAGGGGAAGGAGAGGGAGGGATTGGGGCTGGGGCAAGCTGCCCAGCTGGGGCGGGGGGCGCAGGACTCGGGGAGGGGGGCGGGGGAATGCAGGATGCAGCAGCACTCAGAGTGGGGTCTCTGGTCTGCTGCTGCTTGCCCAGCTGGGGTGTGTGTGGGGGAAAACGTGGCTTGCTCCAGGAGGAAGGGGGCATAGCCCAGCTCTCAGTGCTGCTGTGCCTGCATCCTGCACCCCCCCACGCCGGTTGGGCAAGCAGGGGCAGTGCCCGCCCCCCCCCCCTCGGCTGGTGCTGCATCAATGCTGCTGCTTGCCCAGCCAGAGTGCCACTCGGGGGGGAGGGGGAAATGTGGGCATGGCAGCACTAGGAGTGGGGGCTACTCCCTGCTGCCGCTTGCTCCCTTCTGCCTGGAGCGAGCTGCACCCCATCCGGTCCCGTCCCTACCCCTGCCCCCGGCTGGGCAAGCAGCAGCAGGGCATAGCCCCTGCTTCAAGTGCTGCTGTGCCTACATCCCTTGCCCTCCTTCCCAAGTCGCATGCCCCCGCCCTGGCTGGGCAGCTTGTCCCAGCCTCAATCTCTCCCTCCCCCACACCCCTTCCCTCCCCCTTCCACCCACTACAACAGGCTTACCAGTTGGAGGCGGCTGTGTCCAGCCTCGAGAACTGCTGCCTGTTTAGTTTATGGCTGAATCTCCGAAGCGGTGCTGAATCTTCAGACTGATTCAGTCGATCGTATTGGATCAGTGACTCGAATCGCTGAATCAAATCACTGTTCCTCCGAATCGGCTGAATCCAAAGCGAATACTTGCTGCTTTGCACAGGCCTAGTGTTTAGGTGAAAGCAGCCCAGGGGCGGGTATCCAGAGATGAGGCACAGGACAGCACACTAATCAGGGTGCTTCTAAAGATGCACCAAAGAGCTGTGTTTTCTGGCCTTGTACTCGCAGCTGCTCTCCTTCTGTTTCAAACGATAAGGAGAACTCTGAAAGACCTATTTGTTTTCCAAAGTCAAATGTCCATCTCCCCTTGGTTCTGGACTACAACAGCCCCTGTCCGATCTTCTCCCACACCCCTGTCCTATCTTTCTCTCCTTCCATTTGTCTCATCTTTGTTAGAAGAAGAGGGAATACGTCTGGAAGAATGCTTCCTTCATTGGCTTTACTGTTCTCCCCTCCCCGTAAGTCCAAAATGGCTATTATTTCATTACTGTGACCCACTCAGAAAAGGCAAAAAGCAGATTTTCACTGTCCTAAAACTGAAATTTTTAAATATCTGCAATAGTACACATACACGTGCATGCACACACGTATGCAGTTAAGTGACAGAATCCCAAGTTTCTTCCTTTTTTGAGCACAGCCATAGCAAAAATATTTGTACGTTGCTCAGAAGTTTACTGTTAGATCTACAAATGACAGTAGAGCCATCATTTATCTGTTTAACCATTAATATCTGTAACTGTCACATGAGAGTGGAATCTGGCAATGAGATGTCAGCAGCTGTAGCTTTGGCTTTTAACTAACAGCAGCGAATGGTAAATGGTTTGACGCCTATATATAAATACTTTTCCTGAGGGATACTTGCATTTTTCCAATCTGTCAAAACTGCTGCACATCTGTTATTCAAAAGTTTACTAAGTTTTGTATCAAAGCACATCCTAGTTTCATGAGTGAACAAAATGTTTCTTTTATATGGGTACAGCACATCTCTATAGGGGATATGAAAAAGTGAAGCTTGTTTCTCAGTAGACCTGTGGGAACATTTTTTAAATGACACTTTCTGGTTCCCATCAGAATGATAAAACAAAAAAGCTTTCATTAATGTAAGGGAAAAAAAAAAAAAAGACTGATATGAAAAACCTGTGGTTGGAAAGCAGAAACAGAATCATTATCCGCAGTGAGAGATCAGGTAGAAATGACTAGCCGGGGGGAGAAAAAGAATCTTTCAAACCTGTAGGCTCTGACAATATTTTACAAACATTACTCTGTTGCCACAGAGCAGGTGAGCAGACTACAGGGATCATAATCATGCTAAGGTACAACAACAACAGCTCCATCACAGAGGAGCGCAGACTCTTGGACCATTATTAATTTCTGCTGTTTTGGAATCACTGGAAGAAGACAGGAAACAGTGGAGAGATGGCTCTGAATTTTCTGCAGCTCAGGGTGTTCATCTGGAATTCTGCTTAAGGTAAAAGGATCCCTGCTTCAGCTTCACAAGTTAAAATGTATTAGCAACTTGGAGTAAACATTAAGATTCATTGCAATTATGGTCATTATTTCAAGAGGCAGTTGAGTGCATGCTTGGGAAAAAAAATATACATTAAAGGTGTATGAATTATACAGTTAACGATATTACCATATGGAAAGTGGTACCAATTAAACTTTACGCTACATTTGTAGCTAGTCATTACATTTTCTGCTTTAAGACAATCATTTGGCCACCCAATTTGCAATGCTGAAGAAAGGACTACGCTATTGTGTCTGATTACTTGATTTGGCTTTTTAAATACAGAGACAATATTTTAATATAAGAAACCCTATGGAAAGCTTTCATAGTACTTCTTGATGGATTGCATTCTTGGGCCAAATTGTCAACAGTGATTTCATCATACCTACTTGCACTACAGATGCAACTTAACCTACCACAGTTTTCTGTGTGTGCATATCCTCAGAGCTGTGTAAGAAATCTGCATTTGTATGTAAATTGGGTAGAACTGTAACTACTTAGCTGGTTTGCAAATGTAGTTTGCATGCGTAATACTGAATCTACAGGCATGAATGGCTGTGTGTACATAAAAGGCCTACAATTTGAGATGCTGCTTTCTGAAAGTCTGGTCACTTCTGTTTTCTGGGCCTGGACATAGGACATGTCCAGTGCTTCTTGTAAGGTACTAGCTGCCTGCAATTCTTCTTCATCAGCTTAAGTCCAAGCAAAGGCAATTATGAGGTGTGTGTTCTTTGGTTCAATCACTATTTATAATTCTGATACACAATTATTGCTAATGCTTGAATTAAAAAGGCTGAACCAACTGAAAATGCACGTACAAATTAAGCGTGATGGAGCAATCCATGCTAACAAGAAGACGGAACATTTTGCCACCCTGCAGAATTAATAAAAGCAATCATCAGATCAAGACAGACTGGTGGAAAGAGTGGCAATCAAACATTCACAACAACTGCTTTTAAACACAAGTCTACTACATGAAGACACTGGGGCAAATTTTAAAAAGCAGGTTTTGGTATCGAGTTGTGTGGTGTCTCGCAGCCCCACCCTTCTCCAGGCATCAGCTCTAATATAGGCAGAAATGGTTACAGTTTTAGAGGCAGAATCAGAACACCTTTGAATATTTAACCCAAAGATCCCTTTGCACAGAAGTCTATTAAAAACAATGCTGTTTGTATTGATTTAAAAGAAACAAGCAACAACAAGTAAGGGGGGAAGAAGCTATTTGGACAGCACTAAATCATACCGAGTTCCCCCGCTGCTTTGATGTCGATATTGTCATAGCCGCTGCCTATTCGAACAATGACTCTAAGGGCCTTGAACTTTTCTAGATCTTCCCGGGTCAGCGTGATGGTGTGGTACATCATTGCCCCAACTGCTTCATTTAATACCTGGAACAGAACAGAAGGATGAAAGAAAATCCTGGTCATGGGAGACTGGCGAGACTGGGAACAGGGATGCACTGATGGAACAAATGGGCCTAACCCAGCATGGGGCTGAGCATGCTCAGTGTGGTATCCGAGTCGTCTTCGTAGCTACTGAAGTCGAGAGGAATTGAGGGTGCTCAGCACATTTCATACAAACATTCAATTTCTAAGATGCTCCTCAGAGCTTGGTATTTTCAGATTAGTGATCCCCTGACCTCGCCTAGTGGAATCAGACTAAAAACCACCCACTTATAAAATAGGAAAGAATGTAGCATGCTTCCCTTGGCACAAGTATTAACCTGATGGGCACCCATCACAGCTCCTGCAGACAGATACCATTCTGCAAATAACAGGAGTTCCTAGCACTCTTCCTTCTCCTCCCATAAGCACTGTGTGTATCACCCTCTCTTCTTCCTCAAGTTCAGGGACTCCCTGCACGCTCATCATGCCAGGCTCTCTGTGTCCTTTTTCTGCTACATGCCAGGGGCTTTGTGCCCCTACACCCAGTAAGACATCTTACTGTCTCACATTCTCCGCATATACCAGAGACTGTATGCATCCTCTTTCCCCCTGAAGCTCTATCACCAACCTTCACCCCTGTTCCCCATGCAGCATGTCTCACTTCCCTCAAGCCAGGGGCACTGCATGCATCTTGCCATTATATTTCTTTCTGCCTAGGAAAGCAGTCAGCTGGGATGCCAACGTTTCAAACTGCTGTAAGGATGGGCAGAACCGAATGGTGTTATGCAGGAAGGTGCCTGTGCTTGTCATCAATTCATCCTTCAATTTAGAGACGGGAAGTAGGCAATGGGAATGGCAGCTGGCTCCCCACTCGCCCCTTTGGCATCTCAGTTTTCATCAAGATCACCCTGGTTCGGCTCACTGACAACGAGAACATTCCCTGAAATCCTAGAACTGGCTGGACACGGCATTCAACGTTATTACGTTACATCCAAACAGAGAGACAAAGGAGTGCTACCGAGCTTAAGTGAAAGGCTGTACTGTGCTCAACCAATCACATTCATTCTGCTCCTTTCATCAGTCATTCGTCTTTTAAAAAGCAGTCGGGTTTTTTTGTGACATTTTAACTTGACAAACACGTGCTGTTTGCTACTCATACTTCTTTTGCCTTGTTTTGTATGTTGGAAGTATAATATCAGTCAGAATGTTTGCATTAACCTTTTCCTCCTCTACTACATACTTTAAAGCCCATTTAACAAGCTCTGTTACGGGTGAACTCGAGAGGCTGTACTCCTCTTAAATGAAACTATCAAGCCCTAACCAGCTCTCACCACAAAGAGCTAGCTGAGTGCTTGGGAAATCCAAACCTCTCCTCTCTGCATTGTTGGTACATCCATTAATGAGTCTCCTATAACAACCTTTGCCCTTCTTCACTCATGCTTAAGATTGGAAGGGTCTCAGAGTTCACTTGCATCAAGCCTATCTTCAGTTTTTCTCTCGGGTCTCCGAAATGACCCCCAATCATTTCAAACCTTCTTCTGCAATCTGAGAAGGATGGAAACATAATTCTACACAGGTATTTAAGATTACTGGGCTCAACCATCCTCTGTAGGTATACTGGACTGCAAATACCTTGTTCGAGAAGGCTTGTATCTTCTTTCAGGCTTACAGTAATAGGGGTAATGCAGAGAGGAACTGGCTGTTTTAATTGACTGCACCCCACAACTACAGTTCATTATTTAAACTCCGCAATCGACAGCAGCTTATAAAGCAACACTGACAACAATGTAACGCTGACAACGTGTTGCTATGAAAAAAATTCAAATGAAAAATGTTGATATATTTGGTAGAAATTTGTGATCCAGAAGATTAAATGAAATGTCCATGAAATGTATATCCGGGTTTTCAAATCATTCTATTGCTTACCTATCACTTGTTTATCAAATTAAAGAGCAACATCACCAGCATTTTCCCAACAGGGAAAATAAATGTGATGTTGAAATGGGGCATTTCTTTTTCCCTTAAAATAATCTTAAAAAAAAAAGAAAAAAAAAAAAAGGCCGAGATTAAATTTACCTTTTCATGAATCTCCTGAGTTGATTGTGCGTCACAGAAAGCAACAGTCGCCAAGTCCTTCAGAATTGGCATCTCTACTGTACAGTCCCTTCCATCTAACAAAGCCACCAAGGGACGAGGGTGCATAGGGCCATTCATTATTTGTGGACGAATACCTGCAATCAAAAGTAACAGAGCTGTCAGATGAGCAATCTTAAGATGTCTCTGTGTCTTAACTTGTTCCTATTTGGATATTATTTGTTTCTAGTTCTAGTTCCTATGTCGAGTGGCATGCAAAGGCATATCATACGAATTCGCTCTCTCTTACACTTTCAGAAGAAATGTGCATGAACGATCAGGCTGTTGGTGGTTTCAGAACATTGCTGGAATAATAACTATGCTGCAACCCCTATTAGGAAAATATGTCTGTGCCTGGACCATAGAGCAGACCCGATGATCAGTCATGAGAGTTTCAAATTGTGACTGCTCTGATTACATTGGACCTGATTCTGGTCTCTCACTAAGTTTGGGCTGGCCCAATTCCAATGCATCTCCTCTCATGTGCATATCTGTAGGTACAGCATGGGTGAATCTGGTTCTAAAATGAAGTTTTACTGCTGGCTTTACATTTCAGGCCCTAGATAACTCACCCAAAAAGATAAATTCACGTTTTGTTTTCCTGAATATTTTTTTGTTATTATTTTGAGGCAGGGGGGAGGGGGTGCAGCCCCACTGAAGTCAATTATAGGTTCCCCCCCCTTCAATTATTTCACCCTATATATTTTTCTACATCCTTAAAAGCTGTGTTTATAAAGGGATAACTCACTCTGACAGCCTCAAAAATGAATTTCCGACAGAAATCTTACTTGAAAAGGAAAGGCAAGGCAAGATCCAAGAAGAGAAACATAAGTGAAACAGAACAGAAATACCTTTTGTATATCATTAGCTTTTTTGCACGTGGGACATGTGCTATGGGCCCAGTTTCTTTCAGGTAATCAGTAGGAGTATTACAGATCAGAGTAACTGCTGCTCTTCTACCTCTGCACCATACCCTGCGATTTGGTGACTGAAACGGTCACGAGGAATCTATCCCACCAGAAGACGATATATACACAACGGGAGGAGTAAAGGCCTCTTCAAACACCTGCCTGAGCTTGTGTGCAGCCAGAATTGGGAGTTACTGAACAGGCCAGTGCGGCTCCACGACTTTTAGTTTTTTCTTTTCATTTATCACTGCACGTTTCATTTCTGAGTAGAGCATGCAAATCTTACTGTGCCCTGTTTGCCAATCGGTAAAACTGTTATACTTGGAGCTGGCAAAAATGATCGTTTATTTTTCTCTGCACAATATATCGCAAACTTATTTTCATAATGAAATTTTAGGCAATTTCACATTTCAGTAAATCCTCAGTCTCTTAATTTGTTATGCATGGGAAGAGTACCATTAAACAAGCGTTTATATTCTCTTACTTAATTTTGTGCGTCACCTACGCAGTGGCAGTTTCATGTTTTGAGGCCAAAAAAAGAAATGACTGGAATGAAATTTCAAAAACTGAGGATTCTGCTTAGAAACTACGATTCTTATTGGAAACAAGCACCCAGAAGTGGACTGATCCTCACGTCCAATGGACTGGAATGCCAAGTTCTCAACTAACGAAGGGATTTGTTTCAAAAGTCACCGTGAGCATTTCACGGAAAACTAGCCGTCTCTCTCGTAAGTGTGAAGTCTAACCTGTAAGGTGCCTGGAAATTGCTGGAGAAAATAACATCATCTGCTTTCTTCGTATATGGAGCAGCTCTCGGGGAGCATAGCGATTTGCATCTGTCATCCGGGGGTGCTAAATTATCTGGGCTCAGATTGTCAGAGGAGGTGCCTCTTTTGCATGTCTCACTAGGCCTGAGGTTTAGAGTTACTTAGCTTCTGCAGCTTAACGGAAAATTTTGGATCAACGTATTCTAATTAGGGCACTCAAAAATTCAGAAGGCAGTTAGGCAAAAAGCCCCCCAAAACAGGCCTGAAAGATCCCTACCTAAGAGAGGAACAAGGTGTTTTGATTTCAAGTCTAGGTTGAGAACACATCTCTCCTGTCTACACAGTTGGTCCAATAAAAGACATCACCTTAAGAAATCCTTGCCTCTCTTCTGTCTCATTACTCTGCTTCATTTTTTAGGTAGTGATGGAAGTGATGACCCTCTTCAGTAGAGACAACAGTCATAATAAGTCCCAAATATCACAATTTACCAGTTACTACAGTACTTATTTATGATGATTATATGGACAAGTAGAGGGTTATTCTATTGAGGAGAATTCAGGGAAGTTATTTTAACACAGAAAATCAAATTACAGTAGTAATTTGTAAACTGGACATCTGAGACTGGTTAAGAAGTTCATGGGGTGAAATCAAATGTCTAACAAAGAGCACTGCAGAATGAATGCTACTGTCTGTGACTATGGCTATTCAAAAATCAGATAATTAAAAAGAGGGATTGTTTACTGAATCTAACTAAGATGTCACGCTTACATCGCTGTGCTAGCATCCCAGCTCCCTGGATAATGGTCAACACTGCAATATCCTGCTGAGGGAAAGCCCAAACGTGGTGTTAACATAACCAGATGCCAGGAAAATCATGTTGAAAAAAAAGAAATTAATGAGCAGAGCAACACAATGATAAAAAATGGGAAAATTCAATCCACACTGTTATCCAAATTGCTGTCAGAGGTAAAGTACTGGCAAGATCAACATGAACTGATAGGTGAAAGACAAGTCTAAGACAGATACAATGGGCCAAAAATATGCCTCCCAAAAATGCACTAAGTACAGAGCATTACTCCATGGTAATATTGAAAAAAAATTGTTATATTTACTTTAAAAGGGAAAAAAATAAATCTATCGATACAAGCAGATGTAGAAGCAACATGTTTAATGGTTCTCAGACTCTGTATCACTGATTGGGTTTTAAAACTATAAAATCAAAAACAAACAGAAGGCCTGATGAAATATTTTCAAAATTAGACACAAACATTTTTCTAAATACGATGTCTTTTTTTCTATTGAGATTTCCATTAGCACTTACTGGAAGTAATACATCATGCTCGCAGTATTTCATCCAGATGGAAGTGCAACTGTGTCAGTATGCATAGTGTAATGCTGAGATGATTTGGGCAAGTGAAAGGAGCTCACTATAAGCAGATAAACAAGAATAAACACATGTAGAAATCTCAAATGCTAACAATCCATACATGAAGCATTATTCTTCAGCGGGATTAATCACTTTTCCTATTTAATAAGCAACTCAACTGTAACAGCCACTAAAAGGTTACTTACGTGTACAGTCTCCAAGACTTGGAGCATCACATAATGACAGCCTCACATTGTTATCGTCAAAGAAGTAATATGATACACAGGCAAATGGCATAGTGAATGTATTTATATCACCACCAAGACAAGGGCCTTACATAGTCAAAGGGATTTTTACTGTGCATTGGGTCTATGTATTTCTCAGTGAAACATAATCAGAGCTTGATGCCCATGCAGGACAAGAACTATTTACAAAGTGAGGTAGGCAACACAAGGTTGGCAATTGTTTTCTGAGATAATGAAACATGTAAAACAAAACTGGTGGTTATCTGAAACGACACCAATTGTACGGAATATCCAAATAACGGTTTTATTATCCACCCGTCACATGAATGACTTTATAAAGTCAAAAGAAATCTGGTCTTTTTTGAAACATGACATCTCTGTCTTCTCCTACGAGTATAGATATAATTGTGCATGAAAGCACAGGCTTCCCAGCCATGTCCAGTCAGTCTACACACAAAAATGCATTCACCAAGGATGACCATTACCTGCAAGTTGTATTAAACATTCTTCTAAATGTCTCACATTTTCTCTTACTTCAGTAAGGTAATTTACTTCAAGTTGACAGGGTAAGAAAATTTTGCAGGAGATCAATAGGATGAAGTGCATAACACACTAATTACATTTTAATAAAAACTACTGACAGGTTTGCAACTTAAATCATCCAGTGCAATATATTTTCCTGATCTAGTTACATCCAACTCTCTATCCAGTTGTAACTTTATCACTCTGAATATTATACCTACTTTATAGATCTACTCTGCACCTACTATACATGCAGGCTCAAACTAAAGTACTGTAAATGGGAAAAACAAGTTTATTATTGTAAAGTTAGTAGGATTTTCTCCTTCAAATTTATGCAGCTTAATGTGTGTGTGACTGCTTCATTAAAAATGTGGCATGCCAAAGATCAGAAACTAAAAATATCCACCCCCTCCAATTTCCAATGAATATTACAGTCCTTAACCCTTTAATTCTGCATTATTTTTAGTTCTTAGGTAGGTGTTGGGAGCGGAGGTAAGGGAACTGTTGTATAAAATAAAGCAGAGGCCTGAGTTAGTCACTAAGAGTTATGAACTACAAAAAAAACAAGGCAAATAAGGCATCACTAGGACTATAAAAAAATTCTCAATTCATGGGCATGTAGCTATGAAGAAAGAAGGGGGTGTGGAGTGGGGAGGAAATGGCATGTCTCCCTTTCTGGGGAGATTAGTGCTCTTTATCAGCAAGAAAATATACATCTAATTTAAAAATTAAGCAGCTTTCCAGCAATTTGAAGCTTTCTGAGTTAGAGAAAAAGAACCACGGAGCCTGAAAAAGTAACACAACTATTGTTCAATAGATATTTTGGGGCATTTTCAGCTATCTGGCAACATTTCAGTGAAGAGCTTTTTACGAGGGGGGGAAGGGGTGCTTTCCCTGTAACACTGAGATTTCAAACTCCACCCTGATTCACAAGCAGCCCAGCTTGTTGCACCCAGCGCAGGGTATAAAGTGCTTTTGTTTCATTTTTAATACACAAAGCCTGCTTGTCCTCTTTGGCGGCTCCTCCCCTGTGCCACCCACTTGTATCCGATTCCAATGGCACCCCTGCCAAGAGAATTAGGGAGTGCTCCCTGCTAAATGGCAGCCTTTGTGTGACCGCAAGACGGCTGGTACTATCTCATCGACACAAAAGCAGAAGCCATTTGCCTAATTCTTATTAATCTCAGTTGCCTACGCCACGCAGCTTTTTTTTTTTTTTTTAAGGCTTTAAATATGTTCACTTGCAGTATATAAAAGTGCATCGAGAAGCACGCCCGACAATCTATTGAATTACTCATTCACAACAAAGTAGCTACAGTTTTACAGTCAACTACACACTTTATTAAACAAACAGAAAAGAAACAGGAAATTTCCCCTTGCCTGGAAAATGTTGCCTCCACATTCTTCTTCTTATTAAAAACCACACATGGTAGCGGAAGAGGGAGGGAGGAGAAGAGGGAAAAACCCACACAGGATAAAATACTACCACTTTTCAGTGCGCTGACTCTCCTCTCGTCTATGAGGGGTATCTTCAAACAAGCAATCCCACGGCCCACAGCTGCAACATCTCAAGACAAATGTCTCTTTGAACACGGAGGCAAAGAAAAGGCTTTTGTCCTGAGCTAGAGAATAGTCTGAAATTGCTAGAGGAGTTACAGTCACCTCTGTGCAGCTCCAAACTCTTCAGAGCACTCCCCTCCAGACTTTGCCGAAGCTTTTAACTAATCATAGTTCTTTCCCAGCCCTTGAATAAAATCATGCGAGTGCCAGCCAAAAAATCTTATGCTATGCACACTGAAGGGTTTGTATATGTCACAGTCCCCCACCCGCCCCCAGCCCAATGACTCGCACATACATCTCTTTTCCGAGTTGTCTCAAATGGATTTAATCTGTGCCATGCTGTGGTTTTTTATTACTTAAAAGTCAAACACGCCTCTATATCCAGTATATGGAACAAGGTCCCAGGTTCATGCTGATAGCCTGCAGCAACAACAGAGCACATGGGCAACTGCAGTCTGATTCAGATAAGCACCCACAAATTAAGAGGTGACTTTTATTCTTAGCCAGTAAATCAACCGATTTTCTATTGAGTATCGCCAGAGAAAAATCTTGTTTTCTAGTGGAAGCAGCACTTTGGCAAAACTGCTAGCAGTCTCAAAACGAGAGGTCGATGATGATTACTGCTCTATTTGGGCCAGGAATCTAAACGAAAAGTGTTTATCGTGATCTTCTTCACTTGTCCATACCTGGGCAGCATTAGAAAGGGCAGAACTAGACACGGTAGTGAAAAATAACGGAGGAGGGGAGATCTCTTCCATTCATTATCAAATCTCCAAAGAGTGGATTTGTTTGAGGTGTGGTTCAATTAATTTTTTCCCTGCCATTCCCCGTCATCCTTTTTCTCCTCCTCCTCCTTCTCCTCCTCATTATTAACAATAAAAGCAGCAGCTGCAGAGGTAATTCTCAGCCAATAAATAAAACAACAATAGTAAAGGGAACAATGGCTAAATGTTGATTTATAAAGTCACAACCGTGACCAAAGCGGAGACAGAAACGATGTTCAAGTTGCTCTTTTCAGAGCTATAAGTGCTGCAGCTCGTTTCTTGCCAATCTCTCTCCGCCACGCATGGCAAAATCCATATCTGAGGAATCATGGCTCCAGGCTGCTGTTTGGCAACGTGTACCCAAACCCCATTGGACGGATTTTTAGCAAACGAGGCCCCCATCAAAATTAACTAACGGTGAAGTACTTATGGTATCAGTCAATTCTATATTATAATAGCAACAAAATACACGGAAGAAAGGGGGTTGGCAATCACGATGTTAAACTATGCTGTCATCCTCTGCATCCCGATGAATTCTCTCTATAGGACCTTATCCGTATGGGTAACCTTACTGATTCAATTGGAAACACACAGTTGAGTACAGGCTACCTGCAGGAGGAAGGAATCACAGGACTGGACCCATGTGGTACAGGGCCTATAGTCATTTCATAAGCAAAGAGCACATCTCAAAAGAGCAAACAGGGGCTTAAATGCTAATTAAACAAGCTCAGTGGTCCTGGAAACCTGTTAAGATGATGGTGTGGGTGGTAAGGAAAAACAGTGATGTAATAAGGGTGCAGGACAGGGCATAGAGAAATTACGGTTCATTTCCTGGATCTGGCATAGGCTTTTAACATAACCTTGAAAATACTCTAGCCTCCTTGTTACTCAGTTCCCCGGAGCAGCACTGGAGGCAGGATCCCATGGGAGGTCAGTCCGAGGAAAATGAGTACAGAAGATTTGGCTGCACTTTAAGGAGGCTGTTTTAAGGGAACAGGAGCAGGCTAGCCCAATTCGATGCAAGGAAGAGTAGTGCAAGAATGAGCAACAGGAGACCAGCCTGGCTAGACAACATCTTCAATGAGTTGAAACTCAAACATGAATCCTACACAAAGTAGAAACTTGGGAAGACTCTAAGAGTATTGCCTGGGCATGCAGAGAGAAAATCAAGAAGACCAAGGCATAATTTGAGATGCAGCTGGCAAGGGACATAAAAGGCAATAAAAAGGGATTCTACAAGTATGTCAAAAGTGAGAGGAAGACCAGAGAAACCATAAGTACTTTTCATAATGCAGAAGGCAATCTAATCATGGATGACAGAGAAGGCTCCAGTATTTAATGCCTTTTTTACTTCATTCTTCACAAAAAGGGGCAGCCATAGATGATAAGTGTGGTTAGCAGCAAAGAAAGAAGGAGACAAACAGGCTAGAGTAGGACAAGAAATCAGAGACCACTTAGAGAAGCTAGATGCTTCCGAGTCAGCAGGGCTAGCTGGGATGCATCCTAGGGTACTGATGGAACTGGCTCAGGTAATTTCAGATCCAGAGCTCCCACAGGTCAAGTGAAGACTCAGATGACTGGAAAGGGACAAATATAGTGCTCATCAGGGGCAACGCGTAGGGGGTGCCCTGTTGGTGGTGCCTGCGGGCTGGTGCCACTCACCATCCAGCCGCTGACATCACTGATGGTATTTGCGGGCCTGTGGGTGGTCGCCGATGCCCAGTTGGTGCTCACCACCCCCGACGCCAACAGTGCCAGTATTATCTGTGAGAGCGCCACGCTTACTGCCTCCGTGCTCCCACTACCGCTGGCACAGCTGTACTTCCCTAGCTGCCAGAGGCACACATAATTAACGGTGCCCATCTTTAAGAAAGGGAAGATGGAGGATTTGGGGGAATGACAGACCAGCCAGTCTGACCTCGATACCTTGGAAGATCATGAAGCAGGTCCTCAAGAAATCTATTTTGAAGCACTTGGGAAAGAACAAGGTGATCAGGACCAGCCAGCATAGATTCACCAAGAGCAAGTAATGCCTGATCAATCTGATTTCCTCCTATGATATGGTGAGATTGTGGAAAGGAGAGCAGTGGATATGATATACCTTGACTTTAGCAAAGCTATTGGCACCGTCTCCCATGACATTTTCACTAACAAAGCTAAGGAAATACAAACTAGATTAAAGTACTGTAATATGGACACAACTGGTTGGGTCATTGTGCTCAGTAAGCAGTCGTCAGTGGCTCAATGTCGAGTTGGGAGGAAGTATAAAGTGGGGTTTCCCAGGGGTCTGCCCCGGGTCTAGTATTGTTCAACATCTTCATTAATAATTTAGACAATAGGATTGAGTGCATAATTAGCAAATTTGTGGATGAGACCAAGTTAGATGGAGTTGCAGACACATTGGAAAGTAGGGGTAGGATACAGAATGACTTGGATAGACTGGGAGAAACTGTCTGCAATAAATCAGTTGAGATTCAACAAGGACAAGTCCTGCACTTGGGATGGGATAACTGCATGCAAACAGACTAGGCTATGACTGGCTAGGTTGTAGTACTGCAGAAAAGGACCTGGGGGTTACAGCGGACCATAAGCTGAATATAAGATGTTGCAAAACCCCCCCCAGTAGCATACTGGATTGTATTAACAGGAGTATAACCTGCAAATCAAGTGAAGTGATTCTTCTGCTGCATTCAGCACTGGTGAGGTCTAGTTTTGAGCCTCACACTTCAAGAAGGATGTGGACAGATTAGAAAGAGTCCAGTGCAGAGAGACAAAAATCATTTGAAGCCTGGGAAACAAGACTTACGAGAAAAGGCTGAAAGAACTAAGGTTATTTAGTTTGGAGAAGAGAAGACTAAGTGGGAATTTGCTAACAGTCTTCAAATACCTGAAGGGTGATTATAGAGACGATGGATATGGGCTTTTCCCTGTGACCACAGGGGCCAGGACTAGGAGCAGTGACCTAAAGCTACCGCAGAGGAAATTTAGGTTGGAGACTGAAAGAACTTTCTGACTATGAAGGTGGTCAGACTTTGGAACAGACTACTTAAAGAAGCTGTGGGATCGCCACCCTTGACATTTTTCAAGAGCAGACTGGACAGACACTTGACTAGGATAGTTTAGTCAGGGATGATCCTGCCTTGCACAGACGGCTGGACTAGATGACTTCATGAAGTCCCTTCCAGCCGTTTTCCTATGATTTATGAAATAGATGCAATAATACTTATCTAACAAAATCACACCCCCCAAATGCCATCATACTTAAGCACCACAATTTTGAATGCCTTTATCCTCACAACACCCTTGTGAAATATTATTTCCATTTTACAAGCGGATAACTGAGGGACAGAAAAAAAACCCCAAACCATGTAGGACTAGTGGAACTGAACCCAAATCTCAATTCTGAATAGTCACAAAGTTTGGTGAATTGCCAGACAGCAGTTAACTAAATGAAAAGCAAGCAAGCAAACTCAAACCAAACCAAACCAAACACCACCAAATTCCCAAGGGATGCCGTTTGTAGTGGCTCAGGCCAAACACTCCTGGGTCTTAAATGGCGATTTGCATCATGCAAGGACAGGAGAATCTGGCCCAATACCGCTATAATTAGCAGAATTATTTGGTAAAACAAAACCCCACACCAAATTTTGAAAAAGGTGAAATATTTATAAACTGCATACAAGTAAGAAACAGCATAGACTTGGCATAGGGATCTTGCATTATAAGAACATGGTACGTTCTCAAGCACTATTATGATCTCACATTCAATACACTGTTTCACAGCAAACAACCCTGTACTACATGCATAACATAGGTAACAGCTTGATCTATCTGCTCTTCAAATTTATCTCCTGATTTTAATAGGAATTGAAATGCGCACCAAAGATTTAGTTCAGCAAAATACTTATGCACCTGCGTAAGTATAAGCATCCGAGTACTGCCATTAACTTTAAAAATGGTACGCGCATGCTGAAAGCTTAGCAGGTACTTAAGTGCTTTGACTCAATTCTTGATGCATAAAGAGGATGTTGAGATGATTAGTTAATATTTGTAAAGTACTTCTGAAATGAAAGATGTGATGTAAGTGTTAACCATTATTAGTTGGTATGAATACGGAGATAATTGAGAAACATGACCTTGATGGAAATACATGACTATTTAGACTGCATTTGATGTATTTGCCTGGACTGCAGTATTAAGGTACAATATTAATTACCGCATCTCCACAGACTTCCACATTAAATTTTCTGCAAGCCACACCAAAATGTAAGACTCTGTATATATTATACTTAATGTGGCAGTAAGGTTTTACTGGCATTACTTCCAGGTAGCAAAGTCATAAGTGAGTTATGTGGCTTAAGCCAAAACAAATTCTGACAAAGTGTTTATGGATGCACCTTGATGTCTTTGTGCATACCTCGCATCTCACTGAACTGAATACTGAGGAATGAAGCACCAGCAGGGACTTGGGTATTTTTAGAGCTGAGACCATTTCTTTGACTTTGTTTCCCTTCAGTACATACTTCATACATATAACACACATACAAAAATATACAGAAAATGTCAACTCATAAAATCCATAGCCCACTGAGAAAAGACTACCAAATCTTTTCTTTCTTGTGGGTTAAGGGAGTCAGGCTCTAGCTCTCAGGCCACAAACTATAGCACTCGAAACACTAAATCATTGGTGTGAAACTGAAGACTATCCTGGGTTTAAGACCATTATTAGTATTGGAGAGGTGGGAGAGGAGTCTTCCGAATCGATTCGGACCTTTTAATGGGTCTCCTGATTCAATCTGGATTTGGAAATCGGGCCCGCTGAATCAGGCCAAATCTCCTGCGAATCGAATTGACTACTGAAGCTTTGCACAGCCCTAGTAGCTTTACTAGACTAATACCCGTAGCTGCAACCTGTTTAGGACTCCCTACCTTAGAGACTGCTACCCTTATCGAAGAAGGTACACAGAAATAAACTGAGGAGAACGCGTCTAATAATTTATCAGTTTCAAAGGTCACTGGCATCAAGAGATTACCCTTGCGCTTAACATTTTCTCGCTCAACCTGCTTTTCTCAAGATAAGTGTGGTCTACAGCAGCTAGACACACATGTTTCCTACACAGCACTTACAAAACAAAGCATACAAAAGTTTGAATCCAAGTCCATGCTTGGGTCAACAGAACCTGGCATACATATGGCAACGGAAAACTTCACCAGGAATTGTACGGGAGTACACTCCTCTTTCCAACACAGCCCAGAGATGCAGCACTTCATTTCCTAGAGCATTCCTGTACTCCACAACAGAAGGGTGTCTTGAAGTTTCTGCAAGAGTCAAGTAGCCCAAGCACCTTTCTGTTAAAGGAGCTTGGGTTCCTGAACATCTAGAAAAGCTGCCTGCAACTCATTTGATGTGGTCATAAAAAAACCAAAAAACCCACAAACCAACCTAAAAAGAGGCACATATGGGGACTCTGTTGCCAGAAGCACTGCACACAGGAGATGTAAAGCAATTAAGACCATTCTGCTTGCTGTTGGATAGGCCTCAGGTGGAGTATTATGTCTAGTTTGAGGCTCCACATTTTAAGGAGGATGTGATTAAACTGGAAATGATCCAGAGTCAAGCAATGGAGGTGATGCAGGCATCAGGATGTGAGTCATGAGAAAAGACTGGGGAGACTAGGTATGGTTAGTCTGGAGGAATGGAGATTACAAGGGGACATGATAACAGTTTTCAAATACTTGATAAAGCTGCCACAAAGAAAATAGAGGAAATGTCCTACCCTCTCTGTTCTCCCTTTCAGAGAGGGTAGGACATGAGGCAATGGGCTTTAACTCCAGCAAAGCAGATTTAAATCAGAGCTCAGTGAACACCTCCTGACTGAGACCAGCAAGACAATGGAGCAAATTACCTATCTTCCCTTCCTTGGAGGTTTTCACACTGAGGCAGGATAGGCACTGGCTAGGAAAGGGCTTTGGAAGAGTACATCTTTCTGTACATCCTTCTGTGCAAGGAGTGGGCAAAATAACCCTTGGGGTCCCCTCCAACCCTATGAGTTTATACTAGCAGTGCCTTAGAAGAGTAAAGAACTGTATGTACACCCATTGGCTTTCTGCTCAAGTTACTGATTTTAACTTCCAGGATTTCCCATATGTTTTTAAAATTCCCATGAAATTTCCACACAAATTACACTGGGGAGAGTGATCACAAGCCCTGAATAAACTACACAAAGTCACCATATTAATAAAAGCTACAAATTAAAAATATGGAAATAACCAGTTGTGGCTTCTGATGCTGGTATTTCCCTATCCTTATCCTTGCACTCCTGTAGATTCGCATGCCAGAAACAGATGCACACACAAACTTTCCTCCCCACACCCAATTAAAACACATAGATATATGTAGCCCATTGCTGACACTATCAAGATGCGTCCTAGGGGAATTGGAGTCAAGCTGCAAGCTTTGTGAAAATTTACAGAACTTTTCTTCCACTAAAAAATCTCTACTGACCAAAATCTCATTAGAGAACACACTAGATGTAGTTTCAATTATTATAACCTGGTGTGATCCATAATATATATAAATGTAATATAATACAGTTTGCTATTTACATAGCACACTCCATCACAAACAATTTGTGCCTCACTTTCTTGATTTCCAGGGTGTCACAAGAACTGCTCCATACGTAAGTATGTATGGCCTCACACCTCAGAGCTGCGTCTCGAATTGGGAAACTGATCCAAACTCCCCAAAAAGTCAATTGGGACTGACTTTAAGGGGAACTGCATACATTGGTAGGGAGAAGAAAAATGATGATCCAATCAAACTACATTTGTGTTTGCAAATGTAGTACCCTATTACTTTTCTGCTGGGTACTTACACGGTATTTTGAAGTCTTGATGATCACGGCCAAATCCAGCTAGCAAGGGGAGCTGATGGACAGCTAACAAATTAGCCGGGGAGTTCACGGTGCTATAACTGAGAGGGGGAGTGGAGGTAGAGAGCAGGAGCCCACAGACCGCGAACTGAAGAAGCTGCTAGTGAGAGCGCCAACAATCAGAGGAGAAGGGAGATGGCCAGTGAAATTTAATTATGTGCCCACAGGAGGTAGTGGAAGACATTGGGGATTCAACAGAGAGAAGTCCGAACAGATGGGAGAGTCCGTATGGGGAGTTAATGGCTGTTACTAGGAAAACTAAAGCAAACAGACAAAAAAAAAACCTGAAGAAAGAAAAATAGCTCAGTTAGGAGTGAGAGAAGAAATCTCAGGTAAAAAAAAGACCAGAAGAGAAAGCCAATACCACACTGACCTCAAACTGTTCCAGCACTATGGGGGTAGGACAATCCGACCCTTGTGATTGACAATGTGATAGGAAGTAGTTAATACCTCACAGACCTTCCCAAACATGTGCCCTGTTACCATGGCCAAAGCAGATACTGGAATTCATACTTAGTGGTTTTCAAAATTCCTGTAATGGGAAAACTATTCATAAATGATATAATCTACAAAACTAAGAAAATAAACTGTTCCACGTCAGATTACAATGTATTTGCTTTATTTATAGATGCGATACTCACTTTGAGACACATGCATATAGCATTTTGTAAGAGGAACAACAATCACATGTAAACAGTCCATTGCATCTCGCTGCAACTATGAATTGTTTCACTTTTTATTAAAAATAGAAAAAAAGATATTGGAAGGTTTGTCCAGAACATGAATTACTTAAAATCTTTTAAATACATAATCAAATGCATCTATTGCAACATTTTACAATGTCTCTCCCCTAATTAAAAACAGCCCCAAGAAAAAGCTAAAACTTTCCCTGTGTATTCAGTCAGCGTGCATTTTGTAGGAAGGTGTTTAAATATTGTCACCCTAATGGGATGTCTAGGATAATGCTGAAGTGCTGTTTCTGTACTGGAAGAAGTACAGAAATGTTGACAGAACAGCACAAGGCATTCATGCAAAGCCTGTGGAAAGAGATGAACTGAAATCAGCCATCTGGACAAGAAGGAGGCACAGCCCTAACTTGAAACTGCCCCATGGGATTCAACGTCTTCAAAGATATTTTGTAAGAACAAACGTTTAAACATTTTTAGAGAGAAGAACAGACTGCCAAGGGAAGGGGCAGAAGCCTCAGCATGTGGGACATGCCGAAATGATCCTGGATGAAGTGAGCAAGGGGACTGCTGGTGGACCTGCGCTCAAAAGATCAAGAGCTGCTACAAAAGCAACTCTTGCTGCATACCTATATCCTGCTTCGTATTGTTGTCAATTCTGCCTCCCCCTGCAGCACAAGTAAGCAGTGCATGGAGCTGTTGGGCTAAGGAATTTAAGCAGCGTATCTGTGGACCACACAACTGTGCCAGCAGCCCCTGCAGGATGCCTGCCGTGCCCGTTCTGTGAAACTGGCACCTAGGTAATGCTAAGTCTTCCACTCAGTTGACTCATGCTTGAAGTTTTCCATTAAGCACACAGGCACGAAACCCAGCCAGAATTGGATAGGCTTTCCATTTACATATATTCCATAACTGCAAAGAATCAGTATCCGATAAAGCACAAAAACAAATGCTGTATATAGTTTTTGGTATGATTCGTATGGAAATTCTGCTTGGGCTATACCACTACTTGCCTTGCTGGAGAGAAAAACAGGGATAGATGGGTCTGACCCAAAGAGACAGACTAAAAACACGCCCAAATGTTGCAAAAGTTGTTATATTGTGCTCTCTGTCTACGTTTTTAATTAAGGAAATATATCTGCAGCAAACATAACCACACTCAGTATATTTCATTCTGTCCAATTTGGAAACAGGCAGAGATTCAAGTAATATTGTTCCAACACAAAGAAGAAAATAAACCAGCGCATTAATTAAAAAACTTCCAGCACGCTCGTTTTCCAATCCAGAAATCAAACTCTATCTTAAATACAGTAACCTAACAGCTTTACGATTAGACTATAGAAGTGTCCCACAAGGAGAAAAAAAAATTAAGCAGCAAAGTCCACAGGTTCAACTTTTGGAAAATGAAAGAGGTTCAACCTAACTAGCTAACCCTCTACTACATGTATACTTTGATATTGCATTTTAGTAGTAGACATTTAGTGGAAATTAAAGAACATGTTACATTTTAAATTATTCGATTTAGGTTTAGGCCTGTTAATTATTCTGGACACTATAAATAATGCAACATTAGAAGCTAGAGAACTTTCCTATATCTCTGTTTTGTTGATTCTACTCCTATGAGACATGTTTGAGATCAGCTATAAAGCAGGCTAGCAGAAATTAAATTTAGAAAAGTTTCCATGTTAGGATATATAGAAGAAGCAAGAGAGGATAGTGGTCACCATTTAGTACTGATTTACTGTTTTCATGACTAATTTAATAATGCACCAAATTCAGACTATTGCCAAGATAAGACACATGACTGCTGTTTTTTGTTTTTGTTTTTTTTTTTAACGTAGTTCCTATTTTCCAATTTGTTGTGGTCATTCTGTATTGCTGACTGCTATTAGCATGCAGACCCTAATGGAGTAAATCACAACCTGTGACTACTTAATCGTACTCTAAGTAAACAAGACATTACTTTCCTTAAAGGGGCTATAAAATAGGTCAGGGCTTTGACTATGTTCTGTTCCTTCCCGAACCAAATTTAACTGCTGCTTAAGAGTTAGGAGGAGTGAATGGTCTGTGCAGGTGGGTCCCAGATGTGGGGCCTCAGAGGGCGGAGAACTGTTACTGGAAATTTCTCTGTGACATTGGCCATCTGGCCCAGCTGCAGACATTGTAGCAGTAGCAAATAATGTTCACAAAGACGTGAAGTCTGCTTAAAAAATACTGTTAAATCTTCTGTTCAGTTCCGGACTGTGGGATGGCATAAAAAAGTGTTATATGCTGTGAATGTTCAGCTCCACCAAGAAACCAGTCAAGTTATTCAGATATACTATAACAGAAACTGGTACAAACTTTATTTAGAGCTTTCTTGCCATGACTGCTGTCTCGTAGACAGTCGTGTCTATTCTTGTTTTTTGAATCCCTGCTATCGTGACCATCACTCAGAACAAAACACTCCCATCTGAGAGACAGGAAATTTAACAGAGTGCAGGGCTTTCCCTCCTCTAACTCCACAAATATCAGGCATAGGTTTCTAGCATCATGTTTTGGAACTCTACTTCGGAAGAAATTCATACGTTCCTCCAATACCACACCGGACAAACACAAGGCCAATGAAATACCTAAACTGGCTTAATTAGCCAAGTAATTAAGAATTATTAGTAGGGTGACCATAAGGAAATCCAGGACATCTGGGATACTGTCTCCTTCTACCCCAAATCAGTGATGCTGCCACAGGCAGTGGCAGATGCCGGAGGGCAGGGGCACAGGCATGGGCCCAGTCCAGCAAGAGGTGGAGCAGCCTGACAAGCCATGGCACTCCACCTCCCCACCAGTTTGTGCCCCTGTGAATCCGGGACTTTAATTTTCATTTTTGCCAACTGGACGGGACCGGCCTTTGAAATCTGGGATTGTCCTGGTTACAGCCACCCTAGTTATAAGTAAAATCACTAGATAATATTCTCAGCGCTGTTTTTGTGATGTTAGCAATTGAACTGGCATCAATGCTTAAGTTCTCCCCCCACCACATTTTAAATCAAGAGTATAGCTCAAATGGAATGCATTCTTTTCTATTAGAAAAGATAATAACGTATTTGCTTGAATATAAGATGAGGTCCTCCCTCCCACTCCAATCAGCATGGGGGGAAAACCCATCTGTTTTCTATTTACATACAAGGAACCTCATTAAATATGCAGAGCATCATTAAACTGCTGCCAGAAGCAGCATGTGCTCAGTAATGGAAACCAACTATGAAGTTGATTAAATGCAGCCAACATTGAGCATGACTATAAAACACATGGTCCATATTGGGCAAACATATTAATGGAACTCTACCATAATAAAAAGTTTGTGCAGCCCATCTGAATGAAATATATGATAGTGCCCATTCAATTCTATATATATAAGTGCAGTCCTCATCAGCACCAACTCTTTCAAGTCATGGTGAGCCACTACACTGAATACAATGACTTCTCAATCCCACAGCTGAAATGTGCCTTTCTTTCCAATTTCCAATAATTCCTGTTTCTTCACTAGCCTTAAATGTTTACCATACACCCAAATGGGGCTCCAAACAGATCACACAGAATCCCTCTGTTGCACTCTCTCAGCTTGTTGCATATGACTAAGGTAGCCCTGCCCACTATGAAGTAGAGCCAGAACAGGCTGCCCTGCACCTCATCTGCATATAAATTGTTGAAGGCTCCCAGGCCTTGTGGTTAGAGCACAAAGTTCCAGTTATGAGTGGGGGACTAACTGGCACGTGGATCCTTTGTGGGTGGTATCAGGAGAACACACGTATACAGAGCTGTATTGAGCTGTGGAGTCACCATGGCTTGAAATGTTTTTGACTCTGCTGGGGCCCAGCCCACTGAACTACATGAGCCTTTTGGCTTTGGACTAATACTGGGTGCTTAATACCCTCAATTCACAGGGACTTTCCTGGGGTAAATAAGATCACCTGCTTGATGAATGAGATCAGGAGTGTAAATGAACATGCTTGAAACACCTAAATACCACTTCTGTTTGACTGTCATGGCTGCTCTCTGAGCTCAGCTGTGATCTCTAATATCAGTAATAAAATCTAACACTAGTTAGCTATTTATGGAAATGGTTGCAGTTGTTGTGCAAGAAGTAATTGCTGCAGGTCACATTCTTTTTGTTGATTTTTAAAACAGTTTAACAGCATACAAATAAAGCAAGCAAAACTTTTAACACAACAGCTAAAACTCACCAGCTATACCAAATACATAATTTATTTTGTCCAGCAATGTAACAGAAACAACATATCACTGTTTGTAGCGAGTTTTCCACTTGGGACCCAGTCATGGTCCAGAACACAAGTCCAAAGTAAGAACACAGTTTGTTCATCAGGATCAAAAAAGAAAAAAAGGCCTCCTTCAGACTCACAGCTCCTTCTGTTACAGCAGGACCCACACCTAACTTCAATGACGTGTTCCAGCTTCCTGAGTCCTGACCAACTCCTCTGGGAGATTGGACGTTGGCCCAGCCATGACATCTGTGTGAGTACTTCATAACTACAGGCTTTCCTTTCTCAGAGCTGCTGTCACCCTTCCCCTGGTCTCAGGGATCCTGGTTTTAAAATACATTTTAACATTTTGGTATTTATTTGGGGTTTTTATCATGGAAAATCAGAGCTCTCCCTGCCCCCTTCACTCACCAGGACGTGGGTCCAGCTGCAGTTGTCCCCTACCACTACTTTAATGGCACTGAGCAGCCCTGATACGCCAATGCTCTGCTCCTGCCATTGCCTCTCGCTCCCAAGCCCCAGCCCTGCAGGTGCTCCTCACTTCCCACCCACAGCCCCCCGCTGAAGGCACATTCCCAGCCGTACTGAAGGGGGTCCCAAGCTTAGTGGCTTACAGGGCCAGGAACCCAGGTGTGCAGACCTCTATCCCCTGCAGCAGTGCCTGAACCCCGGCTGCTACCCGCAGGAGGTGGTGGTTGATATGGCCCCAGCAGGGAGCGGACAGCGGGGGGGGCTGCCTGCTGTGGGCTGGGGTTCTGGACCTACTGCCTTCTCCCTAGGGCCTTCATGGCTCAGCAAGAAGGATCTGGCATGGCAGGGCAGTAGTGCTGCTGCTGTAAGCCCCACACTGCCATAGCAAGGAGACCTCTGTCTGTCCAGCACCAGGGGAGGGTGGCACTGTGGGATTCGGATTGCACAGAAGGGCAGGGGACATCTTGCCATGGCAGCGTGGTGCTCGTGGCAGTGGCACCGAGCTTTCCCATCCTGCTCTGCTATCCTGGGTCCCACTCACTGGGTTGCAGAGGCCCCGGGTGGTGGGCAGCAGGGCAAGGAGCCCAAGCCCACAATGGGCAACCTGCACCCACAAATCTGTGCGGCACATTCCCATCTCCCCAGGAGTGCGTGCAGTTGCGGGATCTAGCCTCTCCCACCCCCAGATGAGCCGCTCGTGGCCCCAACTTGCTCCCAGCCTGGACTCTGCACTATGAGGGCCTTAATTCCTTCCCCCTACCCCAGACTTACCTGTGGGAGGTTCTCTCTAGGTCGCCATGCAGCCATGTACATGTGTATGTGCACACATGCACATGATACCCCCTGCCTGACTGCCCTCCTCCCACTATCCAGCCCTTTGCAGGCTGCAACTCTGTCAGCAAGGGGAATCCTGCCTTAACCTGCATTTTTCTCCTTTTAAGAACAAAATCTGGATTTTACCATGTTTTTCTGTCATGACTGGAAAATCCAGATCCTTGGTCAGAACTCAGGGACAATGCTTAGCCTGTGCTTGAGAGCTAGCCTGAATATGAATGGATTTAAGTGCGTACTAACTGCCTTCTTGGTAAAAGCAGTTTGCAGAAGGACTTTTTTTTGGTCTGGCATAAAATAGGTGGATATCTAACTTGGTTTTCTCCGCTGGGAATTAGTTTACGCAGAAAAACTATTTACCTTTAATTTTTTCCTAGCAGAGGTGGTGAATCTGAACAGTTCTGTGAACACCTAGCTCAAATGGGAGGAAACAACCTCCTGTGGTGCATACACACATACTAACTTTCTGACAGTTAAGCCAACTTTTTAAAGTTGACTTAACTGTCAGAGTATACACACATGTGGAGCAGAGTTGACGTAAATGTGGTGCAAGATAATAAGGTGCATTATCTTGAGTTGCATTAGTTAGGTCGACTTAGCTCAAGATGGCTGCTACAATGTTAAGGAGCTGTATGCGTGTATGCTCTGACGTGACTTAGCTTAAGTTGACTTAATATGAGTGTACGCACCTCCGGGTTCCAAAAGTAGCAGCACTATATGTGTCTGGATTTTAACTTGTTCTCAAAGACATGCTCAGAGATGAGGGAAAGACTATTTAATGCTTCCCCTGTCTCTCACCTTGAAATTGTATTTCTGGAATCTTACGAGAACCCAAAGTATTCTCCTTTTTCTTTCCTCTTTGTCAGCAATGATTTCTTTCCTCTTTTTTTCCTCCTTTCTTCTTTCCTCTACTTTCATCTACTCAGGCAAGATTTTTGTGATCTTTCCTATGCATATAATCTAAGGTTTCCAGAATCCTTAAGTTCTGGAATGCCACAAGAAGATTTGTGTCTATTTCATGCCATGTTCCTTTATTACTATTTGTAAAATTAATTTTAAAGAGATCTCCCAAGTCGTGTCGAAAGAATAAATAGGGAACAGGTGCTTTGGGGAAACATGATGTCTCCCTGAAGGTGCTTCAAGCTATATTCCTAAAAAGGTACATTTCACCTGTGATTCCAAAGGAAATGGCATTACAAGACACCCATTTGTCCACCATGACCCAAAACCTCATTTCCACTAATTACAGTAGATTATAATGCTCCTCACCACTTGATCTCTTTATCCAACTCCTCTGACAGTTTTCAGATTGTTCAACGCAGCTCTTCTTAGCTGTTTGTGACCTTTAGTCATGCTTTAATTTATCTAAATCCAACTTGGATTGAATGAATCCTAAAATTAGTGTATTGAATGATGTAGAAGACTCTTTCCAAAAAACAAAGAAACCAAAACCAAAACCAAACAAAAAAACCCTGGAAGCTAAAACCAATGTTTCATATGGTCAGGCAGAAAGTACGAAATCTTACTGCAGCCTTTATTAAAATACTTCCTAGCTCACTATAACATAGAAAATACACTTAATAATACCATCCTGAAATTTTGGAATAATAGGATTCTGAATCTTTTAATACTTTTTTATGGTCTAAGGAAAAAAAACCAAACCCTCTTGCGGGGAGGTGGGGGCTAATGCTTTCTTTCCACATTCTAAAATACTTGGGGATTCCTCTATGAATTTTCTGATTCTGCAAGTTTGCAGAACCTTTATCATTTCCTGATTGACAATGGTAAGGTAATTAGAGTATGTTGGAGTTGCAAAAAACATCTTAAGTACTGCAATTTTTTTTTAAGAAAGCATATTTTTGTTTTACAATATCTACCCTTCTCATGCACAAAAGAACACTTGATTTTGCAAGCAGAATCTTTGTTTTTTGGTATAAGGATGTCATTTCTTTTTCCGGCTAAACTTTTATGTGACTGCAGACCAGAAAAAGTGTACCTTTTGTAAATTCAAAGATGCTAAATCTTCTTTAACTACCTAATTTGGAAAAATGAATGTAGGTAATTTAGACATTTCTTGTGACTTGTTTCCAAATTCTATTCTTCCTGAATTTCATTAAGCTTTTTGGATATAAACTGGCTTTTCGTGCTTATTGAAATGTGCAACTCCTGTTTTTTAGACTGAATGAAGATAATATACATGCTTTTCATGATTAACTTTCAAATTTTTCTGCCATGCTCATCAACCTTTTTTGGTTTTCTAGCTATATTATTCTCCACACAATTGCTGCAAGTCTCAAGATAGCATTTAACATTTTTCACATTATATGCCAAAATTCAATCCTTCATTCCCTGCTTTAGGTGATCAGTGGAATTATTAAGCAGGTATATCTATGTGTAAAATTGCTGTATTTTTTATCTGTATAAAATAAATTGAAACTGTAAAAGAAGGGGAAAATGTTTGGCCTAAATCCATATTCTCCTTCCTCTGGAAAACTTCCTGGAAAACTTGTAAAAAACTTTTATTCAGAGCTATTTTTCTGCTGTACCATTTCCCATGGTAAAAGAAGATTTAATATGTTAAAGAAGCCAAGAATATGAGAAATAAAGAAAGAATAATTGTGTACGTGTTGCAGGGGTGTAGGTTGTAGCCATGTTGGTCTATGGACACAAGCAGACAAAGTTCCTTGGGTGAATTTGATATCTTTTATTAGACCAACCCAAATAGCTGGAGAATAGTTACTAAGCAAGCTTTTGAGTTCAAAAACCTTTCGTCAGGCTAAGGAAGTTTCAGCAGTTGGTGTGTGCTCTTCCTGGATGGAATGAAAATGTGTTGTGCACACAAATTTTTACATGATTTTCTTCATATACAAGATTAAACCAGTTGGTGGATTTACCCCAAATTACACTGGTGTAAATCAGATGAAAACCAGGCCCGTTACTTTCTCACTCACTCACACATGCATACACACTTATTTCAAAGCAAAAAAGCAGCCATTTTTCAGATCTAATACCTTTCATATGTTTGTCAGCAGAACCCCAAAACTGCCCCGAAGGATCTCCTTTGGAACAAGTCTAACTAAGCACAATTTGACAGAGTAATAATCTCTCTTACAAAAATATGAAATGGCTCAAAGTAATGCCTAGGCAGAAACCTTGTTTTAAAATCTTAACCCTGGCATTGCTACCAAGGATCCATAGTATCCTTTGGTTGTTCTCAAAGACTTTCAAGTAGTACCATACATTCAATACAACACACATGTAAGTCTTCAGGTCTCCTGCATGAGTGTTTTAAAATCTTAACCATGACATTGCTACCAAGCCTCCAAAGTATCTCTAGGTATTTCTCAAAGACCTTTAAATGGACATTCAGTACAACACATATATAGGAATTCAGGTCCCTGAAATGTATGTGGCCCCTAGCCCAGGTTGTTAGGGGAGCTTTCAGAGCTTCAAGGCAATCTAACTGCTGTCTTCCCTTGCCATTGGGATGCAGGAGACATGAGAAGACTTTCTGGAAACACGGGACTCACTGGGCATATTTACAAGTGACACTATGGTACTACAGCCATGTGCTATGCCGATGTAGCGTCACCAGAAAAAACCCATGACGCTGCGGCCATGTTGCTGTAGTGACGTGCTCCCTCGATATAGTGCAGTGCTGTGGCAACATAGTCACTAAAAATTGCCGTGCCACATGGATGGCGCAGTATGGGCTGTTACTGCACCATCATTTAGTACTTCCTTTTGGAATAGTACTATTTTGAAATAGTACTTTTGGAAGTACTAAATGACAGAGCAGTGCCATCGGGGTATGTGTAGACATGTCCCCACAGTCCGGTGTACCAGTGAAAAATAATTCAGTGTTGTCAAGTCAGATACTTGGAAACTTCCAACCAGGCTCTGGCAGGATCTTTCATGCAGGGTAAACAGGAAAACAATCCTGGAGCCTTTAAACGAAGCTATTTTGGAATTACAAGGGGGCAAAGTGTATTGGGAGCAACTGTCAAAGGTGTAGGTCATTATTTTTCCCCTCACCTGGAAAATGGCACGTGTGATGAACCACAAATTCTCCTGCAATCTAAGATTAAGTATTTAAATTTTCAAGGACAGTACAAGCAGATGACAAGCAAGTGAACAAGTTACAGATACTGTTTCATGCCAAGCATCTTTTAAAATGGAGACCTATTACATTCATGACAATATGTAAAAGGTTCCCATAATTTTACTATACCTCTGAGCTAAGAAAATATATATTTCATTGCTTAAAAAGGAAGGACATTAGTCCAGGAAACAAAACCATCTACCATATGCTAGCAACTTCTTCTAATCAAAGGCCAGAGTTCCCCCAGGGATAATAACTGTGTTCATGCTGATGATGAGTTTATATAGTGCTTTTCATCTTCATTAATCCATACAATACCCCAGAAGATCTTTATTTCTCAATAACATCAATCATTAATTATTTACACGCTATCCATTTAATACATGGTTCTTCGGATGGTCACAGAGGGCCCAACTGTTGTATCTGACCACTGATCAAAGCAGAAGGGGGTGCAAATCTGGAGTGCTCCATCAGGAAGGCATAATCCTTGTCCAGGCCATGCATCTAACATCCCTCGTCTTATCTGCTCTCCCTTGTATGGGCGGCTCGTTCCACTGTCCTGTCTAGGGAGAGGGTTTAGATACAGTACCCTCCACCTCCTCTTCCCACGCCTGCAGACTTATTGAAGAAGGAATTCCTAGGCCCCGCCTGTGCAAATGGGCTGCAACTGTAACAGACTTCGGTGAAGTCTGCACTTTGATGTATCTGGCCCTCTCTCATCATTTAAAAATAGCCCTGAAAATGTTATCTTAATGTGTCATCTCACAAGGAAATTAGGTTTGGGTTTTAAATAGAACTGTACTGCCACACTGCAGAGCAATAGCAAAATGAAGGGTAGAGGGAATACTGATGCAGACACAGATAACAAAATCTGTAATAAAGTGACATCTCCCAGGTAAGGAATTTAATGTTTGTGAACCATGGCTTTTTTTTTTTTTTTTTAAACCAGACATGGAGAAACTCACTTTGTCGAGTACTTGGCCCCAATCCTACAATCAGATTTGTATGGGCAGATTCTCACTGCTGCATGAAGCCCTGCTGACTTCAGTTGCGTTCGGACAGATACGTGAGTTTACCCGCAGAGATGTCACTGCAGCATCAAGGCCGTAGGTTGTAAGCAGAATAAAACCATTTTTTCACTATGAATAGCAACAGTAACTTTATGCAAGAGGTAATGATTTCTGTGGGTGATAGCTGATACCTTTTATAGGACCAACTGCAGGGTTGGGATAGACTTACACAAGCTTGTCTAAGTGTATCCCATCCACGCAGTTAGTACAATAAAAGATGTCAACCATGAAAATCATTGCTTCTCACATATTTTCTGGACCATCACAGTTAAAGCATCGCTTGAATACTCGCTTAGAATATTAAAGGGGATCAGTCTGTTTATACTGTACGTAAGTCTTCCTACCCAGGAGGGCAAGATTTAGTTTTGCCACCAGTCTAAAAGATATCAAGGGTAACTTGATATTAACAGATCTATCCTGTGTTCTGCTAATTTAAACTGCAGGATGTTTTAAATTGGAATCAAGACAGTCCCAAATATGCATCCTGTGCCTCAATATCACAACATAGCAATAATGTACAACCCCCAAATTCAGTGTGGCATTTTACTAATGCAAGATGATGGGGTGCCATGCAGTAATGATTCAAAAACAGAGAGTCATAGAGTCACAGGAAAGCAGGGCTGGAAGGGGTCTCAGGAGGTGATCTAGTCCAATCCTTTGCCTAAACCATCTCAAACAAAAATGTATCTCCAATGAATTTTAAACTCCAATGACAGAGAGACTACACAACCTCTCTCGGTAATGTGTTCGAGTACTTAATCAACCTCATAGTTAGGAATTTCTGAGCTAAATATCCCTTGTTGCAATTTAAGTCTATTTCTTCTTGTCCTCTCTTGTGGAAATGAAAACAACTGTTCATCATCTTCTTTGTAACAACACTAATTGTACCTGAAGACTCTCATTAAATCTCTGCTCAGTCTCGTTTTCTCTAGTCTCAACAGTCCCAGGTTTTTTTTTTGTTCTCCGGACTCCTTTCAATATGTCTCCAGCTTTTCTGAAGTGTAGCACCCAGAACTGGACGCATCACTCTGGGTGACGCCTCAATGGTACAAAGCAGAAGTGGGAGAAACAACGTTCCTGCTTTCTCCTTTTTAAGACAGACTCTGCTCAACTTCCCATCCGGCAGCTCTTGACACCCATGTCCTGCTTTCCCTACAAACAGGAAACTAATGCATAAGTGTAAGTGGCAGTTATGTAGGAGACCGCAACATATTGGGCCTAACTCCAATATGTGGTCATTTATTGTCCATATATGCTGCACTATATACTTCATATTTAAGGGGTCTTATTCTCTTATGAATGCAGGGAACACTTATCCCTGTAATCCCCATGACTGCTAATAAGTATTACCTGTGTAAGGCTCCTCTGCATTAAGTAAAGAATAAAACCTCGAAAGTCACACAAGAACCAACTGCACATTAAAATAAATTAAAATATTATGAGCAGAAAATGTCTTCATTTTTACGTCCCTGCTGTATTTCTCTATTACAGAAAAGAAAGTAAATTCTGCTGTAGGTAAGCGTAGACTATAGATTTATCTAATAATGTATACTGAAGCTGGTGAAAATATTTCAAATCTGCCTAAGGTTATAAAACTATAAATCATATTGAACTATACCGCTGTAGTAAGCCATTTTCCCCTTAATGGTTTTCTATATTTTATTGCTTCAATAAAATCCATCACCTATCAACCCAAGAACTCTAGTCCCATACGCTAAGGTTATTCTCAATTAACACACAAAAAACTAGGTTTCAGTAATTTTAAGGTTATGACACAAACCCACCAGAGGTACAAGATACAGGAATAACAGACTAGCCAGTCTTACTTTTGAAAAGAAATAAAACATATTCTTCAGAGAAGTTTATGAAAGTTGACATGAAGCGTAATTTCTCTACAGGCTTATGCTAAGAGATGACAAAAATGGACTGTGATGAACAGCACTGTATCCATTTCCATTTATTTATGTATCTGCCTACAGCATGCAGATTATTAATTATAGATGTGGGGGTGGTCAAACAAACTTAGAGAGAAAGGTTAGTATTCAAGAAGGGCTTTCTATATAATAACCACTAATATTTATGTACTGTTTTTTGTTCCAAAGGATCCCAAAGTGCTTCTGCACACAGTACCTCTAGTTCTCCGTGCTTCATCCAAAAGGCACTTCCCCAGTAAACTGCAAGGAACTCTAATAATTTGTCCAAACTTGCTTTCCATGACTGCTCATTTAAGTTAATGTAGAGTTGGGGTGCTGTTTTAGCCACACTGGAAGCGTCTAAGGCAAGGATTTTCTGTTATCTTTTATTAGAACAAGTACATAGTTGGGGGAAGTGTTGGTTCAGACCAGAAGAAGGGCACTTCATGTCTGAAAGCTTGTCCAACAGCTCTTCAGCTACGCAGTTGGGCCAAGAAAAGATATCACAATATATCCTTGCTTATCAGACATTTTGTTAGTATCTTTCAGAACACGGAGAAAAGCTGTATATACTGCATTTATGCTAATCCAAAATGAGATGTCGTTCCCCCCACAGTTCAACATGGGAAAATGCCTCATCTTGGATTCAGGTACCAGCCTGGAGAAGGAGGCTGCTGCGGCCCTGGCTCTAGCCTCAACCTCAACCTGGCCCAGGTCACGGGGCAGGGAGCAGAGCTGAAGCCACCATCTGCCCCAAGCTGGGTTTGGGGCTGGAAATGTTGCTGCTTCTGCTGTCTGGCCAGGGTGGCTCAAGGTGGCATGTGGAGCAGGAGAGGGGCTGCATGGGGGGTGAAGGCTCAGTGCAGGGTGGGAGTACAGGGGAGGCAGCGTAGTGTGCAGCTCTGGGGAAACCACACAGCAGCAGGAGAGCTCCTATTGCTTTGGCTCTGGTTCCAGTTGCAGTCCAGAGCCAGAGCTGCTGCCTCCCCTGGGCTGGGGTCAGGGCTGGAGCTGGACCTACTGCAGTTGTCTGGCCAGGGTTGGAGCCACTAGGTGCTCTGTGCCTTGGGCTAGAGCCAGAGCTTCCACATAGGATAAGGCTAATGGTGGAGGTGGAGTGGGGTTCAGACAAGCACAAAGAGGACACGTGGCAGGAGGTACTGGCACGGGGGGGGCAGAAAGTGTGTGGGGGGGAAGAGAGAATTAGTAGGTGGTAGGGAGGGGGTGAGTGGATGGGAAACTGTGGGGATCAGTCTGCTCTCCCCACCCATTTGCCCTCTGCTGCTGTTTTCCCCACTGCAATGGTGTTGGGGGTGGGGGGATGAATTTAAGACACCCCTCCAATAATATTAGACTCTATACACAGAAAATTACAACAAGTTTGTAAGTTTTCACATATAGTCTAACTATTGGGAGGTTGTCTTAAATTTGAAGTTATTTTGGACTTGTGTCAATACGGTCATTAAAAATTTTAAATGCACACACCCACAACATTTTTTTAAGGGTTTGACAAGAGCACATAAAGCACCCTCCTGTAAAGCATCCTGGTTGCTACCAAGGCTATTATCTCTTTTAGGGATGTCACTTTTAGCAAGTGTTTTCCTAAACCTCTCCCTGGTGATAATCCCAAATAGGTCATTGTTATCAACCTGAATTTCTCTCTGCAAGTGGCATAGCTGCATCAATTTTGACAAGTTCTGTCATTGTTTGCTTCACTAACATCCCACTCTTCTTTTAGAAGAAAAAGGTGCGGATGATCCTTTGTAGAAACCTGTTAGAGGCTGTAAACAATGGAATGACTGCTTGAAGAAACCAATAGATGGATCTCACTTACAGGGTTTTGGAATTGTTTCAGATGCCTCAGGAAATCATCCGTTTTGTCATCACTTGAAAGAAATAAATCATGAGAAGGGTGTATTGAAGAAAAGCACTCTCAATAGCTTGTTCAGGACTTAACCAGCTGACAGTGAGGCATTTCAAGATTTTTTTTTGCATTTATATATCACAGATGTCACAACTCTTAAAGAATTCCTTTCCTTGCAAGCTCTTGTTGAATGTGTAGTACAGGTCTATAACAGTCTTTTATATCAAATGCAGTCCTGCTGCTGTATTTTTGCAACAACTGTAGTGGAGTACATTACATGGATATCCAATCCAGAAACATGTTTTATTCTCCTCCGGTATTCTGCTGTTGATTGAACTAGTGACCTGTGCTTGATGCAAGCATTAGACACTGAACACACAATGCACAACAGTATTCTTCCTTGATATATACCTAGACTTAACTGTTTTGCCAACTTTAGACTGTTTTAGTATTTCTGCCCCTTGCCAGCCACGTTAACAATAATTTGGTTGCAACTTTCTCATGATTCACATTGAAAATGTTTGCAGGCAATGCATTCAGTGTGGGAATCATTTAAACCATCTGTGGCTAGCAAAAAGAACCTATTCTTCGTTCTTGAGATCTGGCTTTCTAGAAAGCAGCGAGCTAATGTTCCACCCAAAATAGTTTTGGTCTGAGTGCAAGCGTAGTCATTGGCAACAACAATGTTGTAAAAAGAATTTCTTAGCACTGGACTCAGATGCTCAACAAATTCATTTTGCATCATGCATTTCAAGATTCACTTTCCTTTACAGATCTAATGGGCTAGATTCTCTCATCTACTGTGACAGACTATTCAGTTGGTGCACAGTGACTGTTTTTTGCCCGGGACAGATCTCCTTTTCAAGGAGAACTCTACCAGAGGCATGCCGTGACAGCAAAAAGATGTACTAGGGCAGTGGAGCAAGCCTCTTTGCCGGGGGTGGCACAAATTAACCAACACCCTCCTCAACTGGCTGCTTTGCTTTTTGCTCCCTGCCTGATCTACTGTTCTTCTTTCTTTCTTGTGCTCCCTGCCCTATTTGCTGCTTTGCTTTCTGCTTCCTGCCCTATCTGCCATTGTGCTGCTTATTCTTTCCTTGTCTAATGCATGCCACACACATAGGCTGCCTGTGCCACTGGTGGGACTTGTGTACTAGAGCAAGTAATGATCACGACTGAGTAGAGCACCCTCAATGGCACATAGCAATCAGAAGTGGTGTAAGAAGTATAAGTTAGAGCAGCTCCTTACCTGTTCTAATCTACGGAAAAGCCAAAGAGCAAAGAGCCCAACAGCTGCAACAATGCTCAGCTGCTGGAAAACATCTCTCCCTATGTACAAACAGTACACAAAGTGCATTTCCTATCTGATGATTGGCTTTATGTACACCTGCTGTTTTGCACAGTTATGCTAGAAATCTGTGCCAAACCTTTCATTGTACCAGCTGTTTGAATCTTCTTGTGTATCTGATATGAAGCATATGACCATGGTCCATATGCAAACCTGCTTGCTTGACTGACTCATCTGAATGTATTGCCAGGCTCAGCAACACTACATACATTTCCTCAGTCCTCCAGTTTTATGGAAAGGATCCTATAATAATATACTAGTGATATGGACAGGTCACCATTCAGATGGAAACTGCTGATATCAGTTTGTAAGGGCTGTATTCTGGCAATACAAATATAAAGTTTTGTAACCTACACTTAGTTTAACAGCACAAAATTTATGATGCTGACAAAAATAGACGTGTGAATTTAAGTTATCACATGGTAAGCAAAACGTCTTGTTTGGAAAATTTCCCCTATATTGATGGGCAAGAGCAATACTCTCTGACAAAGTTTGTATGTTCTGCATTTCGTATACTTAAGGATTAAAACAAGTTTGTGCACTTTTTTGTGGAGCATGACACAGCATGGAACCATGACGGCTTGGCTATACACAAGTCTCCAGGATTTTGTTATACCAAAAAGTGATGAGAAGATTTGGGACACACAAATTGTGTGGACTCCATTCCTGCAAATCCAGATGCTTGCACATTGCTCCTTAAATACATGTGCATATACCCAGTAGATTTATGTACTAAAGAAAACAGACTAACGTAAAAACAATGCCCAATCGCAATAATAAAAGAGCATAACAACCACCTGATTTAAGTTTTCCATTCATTAAGGTTGCAATATAAGGGAATTCATAAAGTCCCTGAAAACTGAGCTTTTAATTTTGTCCCAGTTTTGTTGGGGATAGCTAGTTCAGTCTTGACTGCCTCTCTGTCTCAACCTCTTTTAGATTGGTCAAGAAAAGTTGGGGTTTTTTTCCAAATCAGAACAGCTGGCTAGAGAAGCCCTCCACCTCCTCCTTTTCTCTATAACTTTCCCTTAAAGCATAATGACTTTTAAATCCTTCTAGGCTCAAAGCCCAGTAAGCAGGAAAGCACTAAAGCCCAGCACAAAGTGATATTTATTTCTCTTTGTTATTATTTTTTCATATAAAAATCCAATGGAAAAATAACCTCAATAACATTTGTTATAGTGAGAAGTGGATTTGAAGCACTTATGAAGGGTGAACAGTGTTCCCATGCTCTGTAACTGGTGTGGTGGTATGCCCGTCACAAAAGCAGAAAGCCTTGTGTAGGTACATAGTGATGATGCCTTTTCTTCAAAACTTGTAGGGAGCTATTTAGATTAAATCTTTTAGAGAACTGGTCAAGTCAAGTCATGCCTCATCCTCAATGAGGAATGGATAAAAAAGAGCAGTCTCAATAGTTACATAGTCATTTTCTTAATGCTGGACTTGGCAGCATTTGCCAGAAAGGAAAGACAATCTTGCAGGTAGTTAGGGCAAAGAACAAGTATAAAACTATGCCATAGAAAAAGGCACAGGGCATTAACAGCCTGCTCCAAAAAGATCATTGTCCAAAAACACCAGAATACTGCCACTGTCCATATTACTAGTCTAACAGATCCTTAGAAACTACTTCAACAATAAATATTTAGGTTTGAAATCCTGTGGTGTCCGGTAACTGGTGCAGGAGATTGTAAGATGGTATATTTAGCTTTGCTGTTGTGTGACCTACTACACAGCTGCAGTGCTAAGCTTCCTCAGTCAACTTTGGCAAGGTGCTCAAAGACCCTTGGATAGAAAAAATATGATTTTATGACCTCATTTCAAAAAATTAAAAACAGCTACTGAGCAAGCATTTAAGGGCAAAGTTGGTTATTTAAGGAAGATGAAACTAAAAGTCTAAAGTCCTAATTCATCAAAGTATTTAAGGAGGTGGTAAACTTTAGGTACATAAGCTGTCCTTCTGAAATCAATGGTGCTACTCAAGCCTAGATTTAGGGACATGCTCACACGAGGCTTACTCACAGTCAGATCCAGGGGAGGTGCAGTGGTGCAGCTGCACCCCCTTTTGATTCATGTTCCAGTCAAACCTTAAAATCAACTGCTGGGAGAGTCACTGGCATGTCTATTCAGGCACTGCTGGGAAAGTCAAATGACTTCATGACTCATTATCATCTCCCTGATTCCTGCTAAACTCTCCCCCCTCCACAGGTTTTAACAAACCTCCATCCTTTTAAATGGTCTCTATGTTCCACTATATATGCTAGCCTTTCTTCTGCAATTTAGCTACCTGTTAGCCATTCCTCATCATTTATCTTTATTTTACAGATCTGCAGACTGTTTTTAACTCTAGCTGAAAACCTTAACCCAAGTGTTGGATTATTAACTCAGATGGTGAAATGACCAACACTGAAGTACTAGAGGCACGCTCAAGATGCTTGAAAAGATTAGATTTTGTTTTACAAATCTGAATAAGAGAGGTACGTTTAACTACGACAACTACTAGGCTACAGACCCTACATTGGAGACTCCCCCTACCCAGGCACCAAACCTCCCCACACCCCCTGCGGCCCCTCATACCTTCACAAATTCGCCCCACAAACGCCACCCCCCCAACCATACAAAGTACTTGCATAATTTAGAGTTTTTCTGCACATTATTTTGAGTTTTTAGCTGTGCGATTATAATCATGATTAACTGTGATTAATTTTTTTAATTGCACAACTAATCATGATCAAATTTTTAAATCTTTGACAGCCCTACTTTATATATAATCTAGCAAATCAGGGCATATTCCAATAA
>JAGPOW010002742.1:8714688-8732871 GCA_030014935.1 Caiman crocodilus | reverse complement strand
TAGCATATTAGTAAAGCTTCTAGTTTCTCTTTAACTGGAGAAAAATGTGTTGTATTACATGTGATGATATGCCACACCACCTGCAGTCCCCTTTTCAAATTCTAGATCTGCTCATGGGCTTACTTTTGTATTTGAAGCCCCATCAGCACACTGTAACCTCACATATTGTAAGCTACCCAGTATTAGTCATGTTGGCTAGGGACAGAAATTACACTTAAACTGGTATAAAAGTGATCAGAAACTGGTTTAAATCTGTAACACAACAGAAGTTCAGTGCACATAAACTGCTTTAAAAATGGCTGAAAGTGGTTTAAGATAAACCTGGGTGAATGTAGTATCAGATTTAACTGACTTAAGTTAAACCAGTTTATTAAACTTCTGTCTTAGATCCCCTCCAGATCCAAGTTAACTCACAGACCTGCAGCATCCCAGCATACTCTGCACCTCCCCCTGCAACTGCCCTTGTAGGACGGGGCAGACTAGCTTTGACCTAAGATGTATACTCCAGCAAAGCAGGAAGGCATGCTGTACCTTCCCCACTCCAGCCCTGGCTTCTGGCCTTTGCTACTGCAGGCATATGGCTGCATTTCTGGAATCAAAAGTGAATGTCTGTTCACTTGCTTATTGGTGCAATCTGCACAGCTTAGACTAATCTGCAAACACTGAATCAGTTCAGCCTTGGGCTTTTTGACTGCATGTACTTTGCCATTAAGAGCCCTGAAAGACATGTGCTGATGGCTGCTGGCACAATTTTCAGAACTCTGCTTACTTATCTGGCTCTAAACAAGAAAAAAAATGACACAATGTTGGAAACCGCACTAGCAAACAAAAGTCTGTCTATGCTAAGAGTTCCAGGGTTGCTAACCCAAGTGAAGCTGAACCAGTGCTAACAAAACTAAGAAACATTTCCAAAATGACCAACTTAAAAGTCAAATTAGCTGCTAAGAAAGCAGAGGTTGCAGTTTCAGTTTCTGATGATCATTCTTAAACAGTGCACAGAGGGACTGACCTTTTGCTGCCTTCAGAGCATGCGTATTGTATGCTCTTTGTTTAGGTCAGCTTCTAGGGGGCAATTCTGGTCCTCTGCCTCACTTTCTTGTTACCTTTCTTTTCCCTCATTTTTACTATCCAAAGGGAAGTCAGTGTCTTCAACAGCAAGTGGCAGACGCTGAGCTCATTCTTGTCCAGATGTGCTTGTTCCCTAGTTGTGCATGTGGGGTTTTTCTTCCAAACTTTTAACATTTGGTCATGTGCTCTTTTTTGTTTTCTGCTTAGGTACTTTGTCTTAAAACCCAAGTTAATGAATATATAAATATATTGAAGGCATATCAGGTTTTCTAACTTGCCAGATTTGAATAAAATGAAATTTGAAGTCTCAAGGAAACAGTCACCATAAGGAAGAATGCCAAAAGTCTTCCCAGTGGTACGAGATAACTCCAAGAGGAATTCTCAGCATCTGGTACAGGTCAGCTGAATTAGCACCATCAGACTACACAACATAAAAGCAGTTTCCTTACAAATTGCTTCTCCCTTCTGTAGTGGGAATGTAAGGACAGAGTCGGAGAAGAGGTTAAATCAGCATCCTTCCCCTACTAGGATCTGTGCGTCTTTTCTTTCCAGGAGCAAGGGAAATTTGTTTGTTCCCTGGCAGAACAGTAAAATACCTCCTCTGGTATTTTCTTCAATGCACAGCAGTCTCACAGTGTAAGCTGAGGTGAGCCACATGAGTCTGTGCTCTGGGACAATCTCTCCAGCACAGAGGTCTGTACGAGCTAATTTTCCTTCTCTTAGTGTTCGGTGAGCTCTATTTTCTGAATGCCTATATACTGGTTTACTTGAATTCTTCTTGCATGTATAAACCTGGCCTCCCGCTCTCCTGATCTCATTTCCCTTCACAGGTGTGGTTCAGCTAATCATGTACAAAGATGAAGGATAGCACCACTTCAGAGCCTCTTCAGTTCCTTGCCAAGTGGCAGACTTGATTTGTTTAATTTTCTTCTCTCCTTTGGGGACATAGCAGCTTCTTCTAGAATGGTACTACTCTGACCGGTAAACAAATGACCTGATGGCTCTTCCTTTTCCATCTTCTGCTTGAGCTATTTCAGTTGTCTATTTTAATGAATACTTAAATAGATGACCGTCATCATGAGATGGTGCTTCCTTTCTGCATCTCCCAGGAGAAAATGTTTGAACTAAACACAATATACTAAAAGGAAACATCAGAGATCTAAAACACCAGTTTCAGAATCAAGCAAAACAACAGTGGTAATGAATTCCTTACGTATTACTAGCAACACAGCCTCAGACCACCTTAAGTGCTCTGTACAGACTCATGGTAGAAGCATGTACTCATGTCTACTTTGTTTATAATGCATGCTGCTTTTATACTATAAAACATTTACAAGGTGTATTTTAACTGTGTACATGCTTATAAGCATTGCCCTTACTCTCACAAATAGCTTTGTTTAGAAATGGGAGTTGACACTATTGAGCCATGTAGCAAACCCACATCCCCTCCCTCTGCAGTTCTTACTGCTGGTACAATATTGCAGGGGTGTTAAAATATTCCCTTGTCAGCCATTCAAAAACTTTCACTCAGGCTTTCTTTGGGTTAGTATCGTCCCTACCCCGTATGGAGTCAACAGTCCTTGAACCGTCCTTCCTTGTTCCTGACTCCTGATCTTCAGCTCAAGAACATCAATTGGCAAGACTTTGTGCTGGTGTCAAGCCCTCTCCCAGGACCTTATGCTAGCTCCTAGATAGCAGTCATCTTGTCGTCTTCTGATTACTTCTCCCTCTTAATTTACCTTAATTGCCCTACTCTCCTCATTAGATCTGATTTGGAAGCATCAGCCTTCTTACAGGGGAGTTAAGACCCACTTTAAAGAAGTTAACAAGCCATTTTTAGATCATTATTCTTCATAGATATATGTACATTATCACCATACTGTATTTACTTGCATCAATTTTAAAATCATAGTTTCTATTTTTCATACAACTAGGTATCAATTGCAAATGAGAAGAGCATATAAAATTTGATAATCTAGAATAATTAAAAAGATGCAATAGTTTATCAGAATTATTTTTCACACATACAGTCCACAAGTGAGCTGCAAAGAGTGTCTTTGTATTGATAAATCACATCTGTTTTCCTCCGAGGCAAGTGTCCTTAAGAACACTACAAGAACATGGTGAAGTTTTACAGGTTCTAATAAAGACCTTGAGCAAAACTGAAGCAATCTCTTTAAGGCTGAATGAAACACACCAATAAGGGTTAGGTAGATCAAACTTAATAGGAACAGAATACACTTACTGACACACTCTGAACAGTGCCATGGTGTTTTGCGTGTCCAACATGACATGAGGGCAAGACAAACAGCCACTAATACAAACACTAATATCAATATGACGAGTCAGATTTCAATCTCAAACTTTAATTGAAAAATAAATCAGCATAATGTTGGAAAAGTATATTCAATTTTTTAAAGTATTTAGGTATATAAACATTCAACTGAATAGTAGGAATAGGAGGAGTAAGACTTTCTTTCAAAAAGGAAGTGAAGAATTCAGTGTGGCAAAGATTTCAGGACATGTAATTTTATTCAGGGGAGTAGGTTCACAGTCAATAGGCCTACTCAAGCTAATAAAACTATTTATGAAGAAAGTCTGAAGATCCGGAGCCTTCACTTGTTAATAACCTAGGAAGTCTGCCTTTGACTTGCTTCTAAAACAAGCATTTTGATTTATTTACTAAATTGGTCTGACTCACTACTAATTCAAGTCACTAGCCTCATGGGACTTCTATACACAAGCGGGGAGCCTGCTTCAGTGCACTGTAATTCCAGCATGTTGGAGCAGACTTGATTAATCGAGTCTGCCGGAGCATGGAAATGAACATGCTCCAGTAGCCTCCAGCGTCACGTGTATCAGTGTCCCCACAATAAAAAATGGCAGTGGGATGCTTTAAAATAAAGCCCATTCAAGAAGCTTTAAATTAAAGTGTCCCCATTTTTCAGCACGGGGACACTGATACACATGACGCTGCAGGCACTTTTAATTAGCATGGATCTAATAAAACTATGCTATTTAAAGTGCCCTCCCATGTTTCCAGAGCACATGTATAAATGCTGTAGTAGAACACAGACTGAGAGACCTCCACGAAAACAGGGTGAGGTTCTGTGAAGCCTACAGGGATCTTTCAAGCAATTTTGACCTTGTCTGGACCAGGCCCATATGGAAGATAAAGAGTTTGTGACTAAGCTTCTCTTTAACTGAGCTAATAAGCAATACTTAAATGTGAGTATCATTCCTGTTGTTTATTTTACATGTAAGCTCTCTGTTCATTAGGTTTTTCTTTCAGAAATTCCAAATTGCACAACTTCCAATTAGTAAGCAAAATTCCTTTTTATGTCTGCTTTAGAAATGTTAATAAATAGGTCTAGTGATAATAGCCTAATTCCTAACGGTACAGGACAAAAAAACATCCAGCACTTCATGAAATATTGAAATACACATAGAAATTTGACAATTATCTCCAGAGATGTTTGGTAAAATTTGAAAGCAAATAAATAGCAAACATTTCCTGTACTCATTAAAAAGCTGAGAAACAGAGAACAAAATCCTACTTGTTATATCCATTTGACAAATATAACCTATTATTTTTAATAATGCACAAGCATTTAATGCATGGAATTTACAGCTTCTTTTGCATAAAGGAACCATTGGTTTGTAGATTTAATTTTTTTAATGCAGTAGAAACAAATTGGACCTGATTATTTTTGCAGGAGTTTGGGGTAAAAACTTGGCTTCAAAGTCAATGGCAAAACTCCTATTTATTTCAATGGAAGCAAAGTTCACCCGACTACAAAGTGTTTGCCAAGGGTACAAAACAGTGTCTCTAAAAAAACAGAGATACATTTTTGCCCATCTTTGCAGGAGTGTTTGAAACAGCAGTGTGATGGATAGAACAGCTGATGCTTGTCAGAATAGCTGACAATAACCCATGTTTGTTCTGCCATTAACTATTTGTCTTGTCAATCAAATGGCAGTGTGATGCATACACATATGGCCGTCCTCTAACTGATATGAATCACGAAAAATGTCACACACTTCTCAGTGAGGTCTACTTTTGGGAAGAACAGTAAGGGAGAGAGAATAAGCACTACTGAAATGTAGCATTAACAATACAAACACACACTGACATTGCTAATAATTCTGGGTTCAGTCTTTTTGTTGATGCTGTGGAGATGGTGGGATTAAGCCCACTAGGAGCAAAAATAAAATGCAAGTCCAAGAGCTTAAAATCAAAGATTTCAACATGTAGATAAAGATCTGCCCTCCTTATTCCAATAGTAGTAAGATATTGCGACTGATTTTACTGGACACACATGCCAGTAAGGCGAAGCAATAAACACTGGCACATATCGCATCAGAGTTTATTGCTCCTGGGCGCCGCATTTACACGTGTGTTCAGGACCACGGCATGTTGAAGCAGGCTGAAGCAGCCCCTGCAGGCAAGGTTCAAGGGGGCCAACCTAGGCTGCTCCAACCTCGCTCACTGTGCTGCGGAGGGGCTGGCTGGGGCATGAGGGTGCTCCAGCGTGGGGCTAGCTGGCATGCAGCCCCTGCACTGAAGCACCCTCTTGCCTCAGCCAGCCCTATCAGCATCTACACATGTGCTGCTGCACACTAATAAACTCTTGGCAGGATAGTACTTGTAAATACAAGTACTAACTTGCTGTGGAGTCTATGTTTCCCAGGGCCTAATATATGGCTGCATGTGTAGATGCAGAGATATTTACTGCGGAGCTAATTAGGCAATCTGCAGTAAACATCTTGTATAGAGGCTCCCAGTGAGTGGGGAAAGATGATCGTTAATACAAAGGGCTGTTGTTGACCAGATGGAATAATTAAACTGCCTAATCTTCCTAGTCATCCTGGGGACTCCATAGGGTATTTACATTAGAGTTTACCAATGTCCATCCTCTATAGCCGCCAAGGTAAACTCTACAGATCTCACTCCTACAAATGTTACCTTGCTAACCTCTTTATTAGCCAACCTAATCAATATTGCTGCAAAGAACTATCATGCATTTGGGAGCCATTCTAAGAATTTGTGAACATTGGGCACCCCTACATATTCATTAACGCACAGTAGTTACTGAGCATTTAGTTTAGTACAGGCGACCCTTGCCATTCAAGGGGGATATGTTTTCATATCCCCTGCAAATGGTGAAATCTGCAAATAAGGCACAACGTTCATGAACGCCATGCCCCCGGCAGCTGGGGGGTGGGAACATGGCTTCGGCGGTGGGAACCCGGTGGCAGCACCAGGAGCCTAGCAGCAGCAAGCACGGCGCTCCCGAGGAGCTCCTGTAAGCGTATAAAGTGTATTTAAAATGTGGGTTCTGCATTCGCGAATACTGAAACCACGAATGCCACACTCATGAATAGCGAGGGTTTCCTGTACTTGCTTAATGAAGAATTAACTAAGTGTGCAGTAACTACAGTTACTGAGCAGTAGCACCAGCATGTTTTTTTTGTGACTCTTACTGTACAGTAGACTAATAACACTGCACAGTAGCACATTAGCAGGTTTTTTTTATTTTCTTCCATTTCCCCTCCCCCCATCCCAAATTAGTTATAGTCTGGATTTGCGTGATATTGCAGAGACATGCAAAACATAGGAGGGCATTTTCTTTTTTCCTTCCTCTATCTTACGTTCTATGGTTGAGATCCAAGTACTGAGCTGCATGCAGCTGGAGTACATTAATAACAGAAAATGCAGCAATACAGAGCGGTTAGTGAGCATCTGCCCTCCTTGTCCCAGGCACTGGCTTATTTGCCACTTATTTGCTTAATCAGGAGTCACATGGAGAACCATACTTGCTCCCTTGCATATGGCCACAGAAACTAGCTGGATTTCCAGTCCTTGCATTCAGAGGATAAAATTTACCCCTTGGATTGCCCTTGGATGACTGGGCAATCAAAATGCTGCAGGAATGCCCATGTGACACAAAGGGCATTATGATGACCCCATACAATCTAGGATGCGATGATATGTTATACCATGGGATTCACTTTTTAGCAGATCACTGGCTTCAACAACTGATGCAACGGAGGGGGAGGGGCTTACTAGCCCTTCTGTATTGTTGCAAACCTTAGCGCTAATCTACTCAGTCTGTTCAGAGCCAATTGGATTTAAACCACAGAATGCAAGTCCCAAAAGGGTGTAGTGCTAGTAACCAGACTGAACTCCCCAAAACAGCCATGGAAAGGTAAGTAAGCCTGAGGCCATGGTTTCTTAGATGCCAGGGAGGAAGCAAAACTGAACCAAGCTCAATGGGGAGTGCGTTTCTCTTCCCGCCCTGTTGCAATTCCAGTCGTATCAGTCTTTGAGGAATCTTGCTATACAGATGCAAACTGTATTCATCAGTGAAAGATTCAATTTAACAGGAGTAACGTTGTCGTTACTTTCTCAAAGCGTTAAAACAAGCATTTCATGGGGAAGATAATACATGCATAAAAACAGAGAAAATAACATTTCTTCCTAACAAACACTTGCACACAACAGATAAGATTATAAATTAGCTTCTTGACAGAAAGGCAGCGGACTGTTGTTAATGTCAGGTGTTATTCAGGTGCCAAAAGACAAAAGCTATTCTGCCAACTGCTCTATATAACCTTAATAATATATGTTGTATGACTGCAACATTTAAATTAACCACTTAGTGATTTTAGTCTTCTAGGTTTTTAGTGATCCAACTCAGCACATACTTCAACTCTCTTTAAAAATAACACACAATTCAGTAGTATAGCATTTTTATTGAGCTGATCTACAGTTTAATACTACACAAAGAGAAGAAGAAACATTTTAGAAATGCTTAATTCAATAACGATCAGAAACCTTTAAAATGTTTGTATAAGGGAATGAATTTGTTTAGTTTGTAGCTATGGAAACTACTTATAAGAGAGTCTTAAAAATTGGTTAATGTACTTGGAAAACCTACAGGATATGAAAGTCCTAACAATGACATAAAACCACATACAAGGAGTAAAAAGGAGGTGTAAATTGAGGCTGACAACACTTATGTATCTGACAACACATTCTTTTTCAAACAGGATCAATTTCACCTTTATTGCAACTGTGCTAATGTCACTGTGTTTTCAGCAGCAATGAATTTGGCACTTTCTATTCCTTTTGATAAAGCCATTATAGAAGTGCATTCTAGTCTTTTAAAATACTTTAAAAGCATCTTCCATGTAATCAGTGAAGGGAACTTTCCACAACATACCTTCAAGGCCTGTACTTCATTCCTTGCACAACCAAACCTAATACACCTGCCCCCATTCTGCAACCACTTACCCAGTGCATAACCCTATTTACGGGAACGGTTCCACTGACTACGATCATATAACTCATGCAAGTAAAGTTATGCATCTGGACACGTATTTGCGAGACTGGGGCTAATGAGAGCATGGGCTCTGTAACTAATGTTAGACAAGGCCACAGGTTAGACTTAAAATCATTTCCAAATTCACTGTATAAACTATCACTTCAGCCTCACATCCATGTTATGTTTTAAATTAATGTCTTACAAATGACACCATGTCTGCCAGAGGAAAGCAGACACCATTGATAAACATGACTACTTACTATTCCCCATGTCCTCCCAAGGATTACTTGGGCACCATCATTTTTTTTTAATTGCTTGATCAGTATAAAGTTCTAAGTTTAAATGAATAATATGATTCAGTAGCTTTAGATAATTTTTGTGCACCTAAAATTGCAAAGCAAGTTGTTTGTTTACAATGTGGGTTTCATTTGGATATGCCAATATAGGGAAATATTTTGAATTAGATTCTGTTTAGAAATTCTGACCCCATTTGGTCAGTAAAATCTTGACTGATAATTTTACTGCATTTGAGTTTAGCGCGAACATACCTTACCTAAATGAACATGATGGCATGTAATGGCTGCAAAAGAATTGTGATCGTCTGTCAGGTTAATGTGTAAATTAAATAAGATTTATTCAGTACTTTCTTTGCAGCCATTAGATTCTTCATAGTTAAACCAACTGCTCTGCGTATACACCTGGTGATTACATGTCTAATGTTTGTACAGAAATTTGACTGAATAAACCTGGCTTATTTCTAAACTTGCTACTTACAGGATTGAAAAGCAAATCCACATTAAACATTTTACAATATGAAGTATATATGAAACCACACCTACACCTTATTGCTACTAATGAAGGTCTATGCCATTTTCAAAGTAGCAATATTTAAAAAAGGGTCTGGCAACTCCCTTAACCTTCTCTGACCAAATACCAAGGCCCATTACTTTGTCTCTTCCACCTGCAAGGTCAAACATCTATTTCCCTCTCCTTGGGATCCCCCAACTTAATAGCCTTAACTTGAAAGCCACATGATTGTTAGGAAAAGCAGCTTATTTGTCATTGGCTAGAAAATGAAAAGAAAAATCACAAATAAGTGCTAAGAAGAATAAAAGCCAAGCTTGGCTAATCACTGTGAAAAAGCCTATCTAGTTGGGCTGTAATCTAATAAAAAGAATATTGGTTAACTGAGATGACCCTGTCCCTATAGAGAGAATTGCCTGTCTAGGGCAGCTGCTGTCAGCTTAGGTGATGCTCAGCATACCAGAAAGGTCAGCATTTTAAACTGTAAATATTCTGTGCCCAAAATGACTCATGCCCTTCTGGAAACCTAGATTTTTCTTTCTTTATCTAAAATCTTAGGCTCTTTGATATCCAAATCCTAGTATTCATTGGGATATCTTCCCAAGCTACAATGGAGCAACCTTACCATCATTCCAACCCTCAAGCAAGTATGGAAAATAAAAGACACCCTTTTAAATTCCTCTTTTCCAATCCTCTACACAGCCAACTATGTCTGATATAAGCCCTTGTTTCTCATTTTTGCTACCAATCCCTATCATTGGGCACATTAGTTACAGGCATGTTAGCCCGACTCATCTTCTGTGAGCGCTTCATCCCAAGTATAAAAGAACAAGGTATTCAGAACCCAGTTACATGCAGGCTCAAAAATTCAATAAAAACATAAGTGAGTGTCTTGGCTCCTCCTCAACCAGGAACACACTGGAAAAGATACTAAAAGGAAAATTTTAGAAGTGCACCTTTAAATCTGATGTTATGGTTCTCACCTACCAATTACCACAAACTACCATGGTCTATGGTATTTAATTCCTCCCAGATCATTTATTCCAGCTGTGATTTGAGACATGATATTCAACTGGTGGCATAACAATTTCTGTGGTTTTGCAGCTCTTAAGTTTCTGGGCTATTTTCTCTGCCTGACATTGACATACCTCTGTTATTCATTGGTTCTGTCCTCATGGGCCACCAAGGCTAGTAAAACATACAGATTTTAAAATAATTCTGGTGTCAGGGTAATTATCAATCTATTCATTTGGAACTGAAAGCTCCAAAAATGTAATTTTCAATTGCTCTGCAATACTTACAGCTGAGGATGACGTGGTTAGATGAGCTTACCCACTTGTAAGTCCGCTTGTTTGGTACTCATGACAACAAAATAGAGTGCTCCTATATCCTTCACTCTGAAAACAATGCAAGAAGGAAAAATCTTTCTTCTTTAAGGGTTTGGAGGAAAATATACTTAAGTTTTTCTGCTTTGTCTTAACATTGTACCTGTCTAAAACAAATCTTGGCAGCAAAGAATATCTTCTCATTCAAGCACATAAGCATTGTGAAGGAGTCTCGAGGATCCTCCAGAAGCATTCAAAGTGGACCTGTTTATCCCCCATCCTGACTTGTAATCTCTATCATTAGAAACAGAAGACTTGACTGTTGGGACTTAATTGCTCACACTCAAGCAGAAACAATAGTCATGAAGACCCTGCACAGAGCGTCAGGAGTTCGACACAAAATTACAAATCAAACATCTAGGATATGTTCTCTCCAAAATGCACCCTGTATACACGTCCTACAAACATCTGAATCTGAACGATCTATTTTAAAACTCTTTTAAAAAAAATGCAAACAATCACTAGACTATAATACACGTTATAACCTTCTACTGATTGAAGGAAAAACAGACCTGCAATTAAAAAAAAAGAATAAAAACAACTCCCCCAGCAACAAAACAGAACCCCGCAGACATTTAGAGACTAAAGTTCATATTTAAATAGCATCCAGCTTGCTACTCAAGTACCCACATTCAACGTTACGGCAAGGATCTAGCATTCTGCTCCAAGAAGTTCTTTTATCTTTCAAATGACACAAAATACTTGATATAAATAATAAATGTCCTAGATTTGGTCAGGTTTGTGCTATGTACTTGATGCTTTAGGACGCGTAATATATTTGTATTTTTCTTCTATCCACTTTATTTTTAGCATGAACACCAAATGCTTCTTAGGAATCATGTTTCTCAAAGACTAATTCCTCAACACAGCTAGAGACATCTAGAAACCGTCAAACCTTGAATTCATATTCTTTCATTCACATCTTACCTTGACTTCTAGTTTAAAAATACATTTTACAGGGGGAGGAGGGGGCAGAGAAAAACCCTCTCATGCAATATGGAAAAAAATGCAAAATAAATAAAAACAAAGACAATTTTACAGGTCTTACTTCAGCTAAACCTTTCAGCAACTTCAATGAGAAGATAATCTTTCTGTGATTATGACCAAACCCTCTCGTTGCTTAGCAACACATAATTAAGGAATATGTTTTCAGATCCGCTTTGCAAGCTGGCCATTATCAGATGAAATTACTGGAGCAACAAATGTCATCCTCATGCAAATGAGTTGGTTGTAGAGAAAGAATGTTTGACTTGTGAAGAGGGCTCAGAAACACTGTTGGTTTCCTCTTGTTGCACACTAATATTTTTCAAAGAAAAAGACTAGCACAGATTTTAAAGGAATATAATTTAGTTTAAATACGAGGAAAAATGAAAGGACTATTTTAAATTTATACTATGGGGGAAAATGTGTGCACCCCAGGGTGCTTTGTAACAATATTAATAGGTACCTTCTCTCCAATATTACCAATGAAATCAGATGTACTGCAAATAATATATTTGTGTTTTTGGTATTATGTCAGTTTATATTTGGGTTGGAAAATGTTTATTCAAAAATCCTTACTAGATATCTAACTTTTTTGTCTGATTCATGCCAACACATGCAATGTTGCTGAATATATTATATATATTTATAAATTAAATGATATAATATATGCATAGTCATAAAACAGGAGGCATCTGCTTTCTAAATCTGTGATTACGGTAAAAGGGTGGGGGGACGGGACGTCTGCATTTTGACAACTTTATCATTTTCACTTGCAAAATAGTCCTTTATTTAGATTCCTGTGGAATGTCATCATCAATTTGGCACAGTTTCTATGCCTATAAATGGTATACTTTTATTAAAGCTTTTGTGTGCATGCTCGCACAGTACATTGTTCAAGATTTGTTTGTGTGGTGGCTCAGCTTTACTGTGCAGAGAAAATTCCCTGCTTCTATAGTCACTATCAGGAAGATCATAAGAAACATTTGTTTTTAAATTTATTAGGGAAGGTAAGTCACCAACAAATTCTTCCTTACTTCAAGGCATATTTCTTGTGCTAATTCTGTTTTAACCATTTAGACCTACCTGAGAAGGAGACTGCAACATTTCTGGAAATAAAAGGGAGAAGGAACAGGAGATCCCACTCATTTCTGTTTCATTTCAAATTCTGTATTGTATTTCTACTGTAGCTTTAGCATTAATTATAGATCTATTTTCTTAATAGTTATATTGTTACACTACTTATAAACTTTCCTAATAGGAAGTTAAGAGCTTTAGTTTAGGTACCTGATAAAACAGCAAATTAACAGTAATAAAAAAGGCTACAGTAACTGCCAAAGCTAAGTCAATTTTAGAGTAACACTATTAGCTATCTGATAAATTTAGTCATAACAATGCTAACAATTTCCTTTGAGAAACATATTTATACCTGATAACAACTGTAAGAAGTAAATCTACAACCAAACCTGCAGTCTAATTGCTCCGAAGTGTGCTATCTAATCTTCTGTTCCGTACAAACAACAGGAACAGCAAGAGTCATTGCAGAACCATTTTCTGATCTAACAGTCACTTTAACTGAAGTTAGCTAACCAAATAAAACACTCTGGAGTTTAACTGCACAGTGAAAGCCAGAACCTTAAACTATGAATAACAGCTTATGCCTTAAGGTAAACTCACTTGCCCTTTTACTTGTGAATATGGAAACATGCATTATTTTCGCCTTCGGACCAACCTAAGGCTAAAATCAGTATATATTAATACATATTAAGACTGATTTATTTTTTTTATAGTGGGCATACATAAACACAAGGATAAACGGTCCTAAACTACACCACAATAACCCTTATAGAAAATTACTTGATTCGGGTGATGCCATGGTGGAGACAATGACCGGTGGTCCTGTGCGCCTGCTGAGTTTCTGATAAGGAGAATGCTGTGCCTGATAATTTGGGCCAGGAGGTGCCAGGGTGGAATCCATTTGGGCTCCTTGCTTTCGGAGAAGCTGCGGGCTGCTGTGTGGGCTAGGCATTGGGGACATTGCTGCGTTTCGGTCTCTCTTCATCAGTTCCATGGGCACCGTGTAAGTGGTCGGATATGCTGTTTTGGGACTTGCATGTGGGTTAGTCTGCACTGTCGTCATTGGTATCCCAGCTGAAGCGGAATAGACAGACCCTGGACGAGGCTGCACACTGCACGGGAAAGGAACGTTGTATCCAGAATTAGGTAGAAAATGGGGACTTTGATGAGTCACCCCAGGTCCAGCATAGGTTGCAGTTTCCAGAAGGTGCTGTGTTGGAGCACTAGATGGCCGACGACTTATTTCACCTACCCGTGGTGATACTGACTGCAGAGATGGCGGCGGCAGCTGCTGCATGGCTGTGCCATCTACACTGGGACCATATTCATTCTGCAGTTCACTTCGATGACTAAAACTGTTCGATCGGGTCCGGGGACGGAGCACACTGTTCTTCCTATCATTCCTCTGTAGCTGCATTTCTGTCCTGTAGTTATGGGCAATGCGGGAAAGTACCCTTGCTTGTCCGAGATTTGGAGCTACTGATTTTATATCATTCTCTTCCATCATTGCTATCAGGTTTGGAGAATCAAACCCTTGCTGCACCAAAGCACTGAATGTGCTTTCAGACACTCCTTCATAGCGCAGAAGTGCAAGGAACTCAGGATCATAGTTTCTTTTAATGTCCTGTCCTGAGAAACCCGTAGGCATCTGGGAATGGGAAGGAGTCATGGCCGTTTCATAGCTATCAAAAGGAACTTTTGCAGTAACATTTTCCCGGACTGATCCATAAGCACGATTTACAGAAGCAGCAGATGGAAGTGTACTCCCATCGGGAACAGAAGCAGAGCTTGAATCTACTACCAAACATGTTGGAGTAATTTGCCTAGCAGCCCCAGACTCCGTGGGTCTCTCTATTGTGTCATTATAAACCTGCCTGTTGGAAAAAGTTGGTGGTTCTGTTCCATATCTAGGGGTGGGAGGCTCAACACCATACCTTGCAGGAGACGTCTCTCTGTTTCGCATCCTTTGCCCTTCTGGGATCATTTTATGCATAGGATCCCTATACATACGGCTGGCTTCATGTGGGACAGGTGCCCGTCCTTGTACTTGATCCCAAGTCAATCTGCTACTTGGTATCCCATAATTCGGTAATGATCTATTAATCATGTGGTCTCTACAGTAGCGGGGATCTTTAGGCGATCTGGCAGCTAAGGATGGGTCACTGTAGTAATCCTGAGATGGCAAGGAGCTTTGTCCAGACATCGCAGTCTGTCTGTCGTAGTAAGTAAAGTCAGGAACAGAGCCTTTCCTTACAGGACCCTGGTTAAAAATGGGATCCTGGTATGGGTAAGGCTCTTGCTTCAGTTCAGCACTTCCTTGCAAGATGATATCATGTGGTCTATGGGTTGGTTGCTCGTACCAACCTCCTTCGCCACCGTAAGTCAGAGAATTTCTCCTCCCTGTAGGTCTCTGATATTCAAATGCATTTTCACTCTCCCAGTTGCCTTCAAACCAGCCTGCAGCATCCCAGCTCTGAGAACGACCAATATTGGTGTGCTTGCTTGGAATCGGCATTGGAATAAAACAATCTACTTCACTTCGATAAAGAGGAGGAGCAGCCCTCCCCCTCCTTTTTTAAAATCTTCTGTTACACACATCAAAAACAGATCAAGCTGTATCTGAGCCCTTCTGGGACTTCAGAAACAACCAACTGGTGGTTTTATATTTCAAAGTATTGCCTGAATTATTAATTCTTCGTAACTTTAGTAGACAAAACACACAGCACCCACTGTAACTCAGTCGCACTCCAAAACTGTAGAATGAAAGGGCTTTTCTGTATGATTCAGTCACAGAAAAGGGTTGCCGCACTTAATCCTGATGGTTTATCCCTTCCTCCCTGGGACAGTTTGCTCACATGGACAACTGGTCTAGCAGTGGGTGAGGATTAGGAGCTAAATAAAACCTCTAAAGCCTCTGTCCCATGTGACATCACTTCAGCCTGATGAAACCTACTGCACCAATCCAGCCAACAACCTCAGTATGATTTCTCCTCCGAAAATATTTTTTTCTTATTTTGTCTTTTTTTTTTTCTTTTCATTTTTATACATTTCTTCCCATCTGTTACTTTACACCTTTTCCCACGGCAGTTCAGTATCCCATCCCAGAACAGAAACTAGCACAGGGAAAACACTATATATAAAAAAATAAAAAACCGAAAGCGTCAGTGTCAGCTCAATCTTAATCCATCCTGATGAAATGCTAATCCACTGCACACAGCTAAGGACAAATTAAATGGGAGCAGGCAGGCAGCCCTAAAAAAAGGCCAATGTAACATACTCAAGAATACAAGATAGCGATTAGAAATGAGTTCGGTATCTATATAACATTTTACAAATATTGTAATTTGCTTTAGAAATTACATTTTTTGTTGAAGTTTCAAATTAGCTGAACTAACCGGGCTCCAAAAAGATTATTTACATTACTATCACTATACTCAAATTCTTTCATCTTCCCAGGAAAGAAAATTGCGGAGGTGTAATCTGGAATTTATAATTCTAAAACCCTAGCAGAGGTCATGGAAAAAGGAAGGGAGGATCAAAGGATCTAAACCCTGGTATTACAAAGCAAAAACGAAACAAACAAACAAAAAAAAGCAGCAGACTTTTGTATATTATCCCCACATTTTCTATAAAAATATATGTTTATGAAATGGAAAAACACTGAGAGATATCAGGCCAAACTCAATTTCTGTCTTGCGGTACTTCAATATTCATATGGATTAAGCTTTTTATATTGAAAGTAGAAAGGGGATTTAGACTGAATCACAGCAAAGAAAATTGTTTTTAGGGACATAAAAAATTCCATATCTAGTTACCTGTTTTGGGAGATAGAGTGAAATAATTCCCAAAAACATGGATCGATCGTCATATGCCGCAAATGCTCAGCACAAGTCCTTGTTTTAGCAAGGAAAGATCAAGCACTTCTTTTTGCCAACATACTTGGACGCTGTACTATTTTCATTTGTCAAAAGCAAAATTGAAAGAAATTAAAATGGAGATTTCTGTTGCTGCAGTAAAATATTCTGTACATAGATATGTAAATTTCAGGTTTGAGTCCCTGAATGACTAATAGTCAACCGTTTTTGTTTGTTTGGGAGACAGCCTTTACATTTTTATGGCTAATCCACAGTAAATGTTTGGTGCAATTGCCATCTCGTGATGGAGTACTGTGCTATTATGATAGCTAAATCACTAATACAGTCTAATGCATATACTTGCCTATCATACTAATACCACTGGGCTATACTTCTGACCCAAATACTTCTAGTAATCCCTAATTTTTTTTACTGAAGTAAATACTACAAACCCTCTTCAAAATATTCCCCCTCCAAAATAAAAAAACATTGGTGATTTTCTGGACATACATACCATTGACCCCATACAAGATCATTTTTGCAGTTCTAGGACAGTATCTGATATTGAATTAACTAAAAAACTGAAGGTATACTGGCAAATTTCTGTGTGTGAGAGTCCAAATGAGAAAATACATTTGTGCCTTAGGAATAAGGAGAGAACATTACATCCCCAAACATATTTGATTGCATTATTTAAAAAAAACAAAAAAGTATGTTCCCAAATAAATAAACTAAAACCTATATCATTTGGTTGTTCTAATTAACAAGAGGAGAGTTAGTGAGTTACAATCTTTTGTGTTATATAGACTTAAATAAAACTGTATGTTCAGAGAAAATCATTAATGGGTTTAGCCATAACGCCACCACAAAGAGCATTACTGGTAAAGTACATGGAAGAATGCTAAGTCACCGAGAAGTTAGAGCCCAATCTTCCAGCACTCATTATCTTTGGGATAACAAAATTTTAAAAAAGGTGATTGCACAGTTGCAAATAAAGTCAGCGGAGAGCTGGAAGCATTCATTTCTTCTAAAAAAAGCAAACTTTATCATTTCAAGTTGGGCATCCAAAATATTAATCTCAAACAAGGGTGGGTAAAATACAGCCCTCAGGCTGGATCCGACCTGCCAGACCATTGTTTCTGGTCCACAGAGCCCCTAAAAAAACTAGAAGAGTAATATTTATCTGCCCCTGGCTGCCTGGCAAAGATGACAGGAGCCAGGGGCAGTAGGACCTAGGGGAAGCCACGGCAGGATCCAGCAGCAGCATGAGGATTCCCCCCGCCAGGGGAAGACAGTGGGTGACTGTCCCAGTCCTTGGGTCTGGGCTAGCTCCTGCCGAGTCCTGCACTCATGGTCATGGAGCTACATGGTGCAGGAGTGGCTGGCAGGCAGGCAGAAAAGTGGGGAAAGTGGTGGCGGGGGGTGGATGGAAGCGAATGAGCGTGCGGGAGTGCAGGGCCTGCACCAGCAACTCATGGCCAGTGCTGGTAGGGCCCAGAGCAGAGAGGCAGAAGCATGAGGTGTGGGATGGCAGGGGTCTATGGAGCTGGTTTGTGCTGTGGTAGCAGGGAGAGAGGGAAGCTGGCCCAGCTCCATAGAGCCCATGCTGGCCAGGATCCCATACTCCTGCCGCCCCGCTCTGGGCTCCACCAGCACTGGCCCTGGGACACTGGCGCAGGCCCTGCA
>JAGPOW010002742.1:8695875-8714030 GCA_030014935.1 Caiman crocodilus | reverse complement strand
TTGCTTTCCCTTGCGCCGAGCACCAGCTTCTGCCCAGCTGTTGCTGCCGCTGCTGCTCAGCTTGGACAGGTGAACCTGGAGCTGGCACAGGGCACACAGGGTCCCTACTGCTACCACTGCATGCCCAGGGATGGCAGGAGATGCCACGGCTGGGCCATGCAGAGTGGGCATGGGGTGCACTGGGGCTGCACACTGTCAATGGTGGCAGGGAGGCACCACAGGATGCTCAGGCTCTGTCCTGTTGCAAGGCAGGGCTAGGTGCTGACTGCCCCAAGGGTGTGTGAGTAGGGGGGCTCCCATGCACACCAAACATGCCCTCAAACCCTTCCCACAAACCCCATAGCCACACCCTCCCTGACACAATCGCACACTCCACAAATACGGTAACCATACATCCACACAATCCCCCCATACCCACCCACCTACATTCACACCCAGAGCTCCCCACAAAACCCACACCCACCCACCCATACCCCCTGACACCACTGCACAACCCACACAATATGCAAGAGTAAGACTAAATTTTGAACTATTATGCAATCACTTCTACATATATAGCACAAATACACACAAATCAGGACAAAATATATATATTTTTAAATTAAATTAAAATATTATAGTGACCAGGGGGCAAAACACCTGTCAACGGGCAGGGCTACCCATGCAGCCCTCAACAGCTTGCCAAACTCCAGAAGCGGCCCTCTGCTCAAAATAATTGCCTGCCCCTGCTCTAAAACCAGGTCCACACTTAAGAAAAGAAGCAGTAATAGTGAGCACCAGGGTAAAACCTAGTTTTCCTTAAGACCTCCTGGTTCTGAACATCTACTGCCTTTCCTGAAATGTGACTGACAAATCTGCCGACAGGGGTCAGTCAGAACTCCTAAAAAATAACCATCCAGCAACTAAACCAACTTTTCTCTTCAGCTAAAATCTTATGAAAGTTAAAAATACCTGATGAAATCCTCAAGAATAACTTCTACATTTCTTGCTTTGCAAAAGCCAGGAAATTTGACAGCTCCATTGCTGAGCTTGTGAACATTCATGCAAGTGGCTGAGTTTAAGCACCTAAGAAGTCCCACTGACTTTCCTGCAACTACTCATGTGCTTTAGGCACATGTGTATGTGCTTGCAGGATCAGGACTTGGTGACTTGAATTAAGAGCTGTTGGGCAGGATTTCCAGCCATCTCTCATTCTAAATTGCCACCTCGCTGCAAACCCTGTTTTGCACCACCAGCCAGCTCTGCCCTCTTGCTAACCTCTTTATTAAAGGCAGACACAGCCTGTAGTCCCAATGAACACAACAGGGAGTGCAAATGTGACCATTATAACCAGTGTGAAACGTGACAGAGAGAAAAAAAAGAAAAGTTTGAACTCCCAGTGAATCAAAAAATGAATAAGAAATGCTCTAAATGAAATATTTATAGAGGGGCAGTGGGGCTCTTGTTTTTCTTTCTGCATTCTTAACAGGTCTTATGCAAATACCAATAATTTTGTAGCTATTTATAAATCAAGAATCAGGTAAGGGTCGCCAATGGTTTAATCCTACAGAGCTAATTCTATATAACACTGCATGCTTGGGAAAACAGCAATTCACAAATATTGACATTCCTAACTTGAGGGCAGAGACTGAGGAATGTGTTATACATGCAACTCATTGCATTATCCTTAACCTGTTAATATTAAAGATAGTTTGAAAGCCTAACATGAAACAAACAAAAATCTTATCAAAAGATGAAAGCTTTTGTATTTGAGCCTTGGTGAAAAAAATACATGATTATAGTTTCATCCAACAGATTTCTCCTCAACATTGATGTGATGAGTAACATGTTCTACTATGAGAGTGAAGCTGCAAAAAATAAGTGTTCTTTAAAAAAACATATGATGTTGAGCCCTGTCATTTCAAACCCCATAAAACTGGTGCATGAAGATCAAATTTTTAGAAGCAAAATAACCTGATGCTGGGTAAATATCTAGCTTTAGATGCTAGAAAAAATGAGTTACCTATGTCAGAGGGGAAAAAGATGTTTTACATACCAAAAAGTTGTTTAAAAGTGGGATGTTAAATCTATAATCAGGAAGTTACAAATCTCTGTGGGTTGGGACAGGTTGGTTCACCTCCAACTATGCAGTAACATTAAAAAGATCTGTTTCAGGTTGACCCAAAAGTAGAAAAAGACTATGGCCAAAAAAATTTAATCCAGCTCCAACATGCAGCGCTGGAGTATCTATTCTCTTCTTAGCTTTCATGCAGAACTCCTCTCAGCATTAATGGAAAGCCCTCTACAGAAGGAGCGTTTAGAGCAGCGATCACATATCAGGACTCCTGGTTTCTCTGTCTACCTCTGCCACCGACTCACTGTGTTATCTTCAGCAAGCCACGTCTCAGAGTCTCACATTCCCCATTTCTAAAATGAGTACGACAATTTACGTCTACTTTGCTCAGTTGTTACGAAGATTAATTCATTAGTATTTGATATGTGCTCTGAATGCCTGGATAAAAAAGAAACAGAAAAATGCAGGGTAGGTTTATTATTATAGCTCAGTGGTTCTTAATCTTTTTAGACTTAAGGCACCTCTCATCAGATTCAAGGCACCCCTCAGACAATGTCAATGCTTACCTTTAATTTGTTTCTTGACTACAGAAAAATAATACAGCAATTCTGCTGCTGCTGCAAAGAACTCAAAAAGACCGCAACAGGTCAGAATGATGTTCATGCTCTGGATATCTACTTGAAAACTCTGGGTTTATCACGTGAATTGTGTGTAGATGTCTGCCCACCTCACAGTGCTAATATTGCATGACACCCAGGGGCATTATTAAAAGGATATCATGGCATTCCAGGGTGCCTGGCTGTTACAGCCTCTTTTCTTAAAACGTGTCATCATGTATAATGACTGCTGATGGTTAGCAAGGCTTTTTCTTCCTCTGGGTGGCTTGCAGCAACCAGCAACTCAAGAATCATAGCTAAGGCAGAGTTAAACACAATTTTCTGGTGCACAGTGGATATAAAAGGGAAAAAAGCAATGACACACACTGTAAATGCTGTGTAAAGAATTTAGCCTAAATGAAAAATGGAGGTGGGGGGAGGGAATGAAGGGGAGAAGTGTTTGTGCTAAACCCTAGGAAGTCATTGAATTTGCTAAAATTTGGCTTTACAAAGAGCTTTCTCATGGTGGCAACAAGCACACAGCATAGATGGGCTTTACACAGCATAGATGGGCTTTCTAGCACACTCTCTGTAAATTAGAGGACTACAAAGAGAAAATTAGCAGGATTGTGCAGGAATCATTTTCAATAATCAAAGGAATAGTACAGCATCTGAAAGCACTCAGCTCTTGAAGCCATGCCACATGCTTTTACCAATTTCCAAACCAAAAGCATGGATGCTTTAGGACTTGAACAAAACACTCCAAAAGGAAACCCAAATAACAACTTGGTGCATTACAAGAAAAACAACATCTTTTAAGATTAGCTGCATATTAAACAATTGCAGCCCCAGGTAACTCTAGATTGTGATTACTATAAAATAAAAAACAAAAGCTTATGTCCATTTGTAACTCTCACTCCCTGAAACTGGGCTATAAATTTATTGAAAACATTGGGTCAATGTTCCCACGGCTTGTGCACTAAAAGCTGGGGCTATTTACTAAAAACTTCTATGTTCTGCACAAGCCGACATCTCCAACTTAGGTTGCCATTCTAATTTACTATATAAAAATGGTTCCCAGGCACAAAAATAGAAAAGAAAAAAAGAAAAGGGGACACACATAGTCTGCACTTATGTAAGAAAAACCTCCGAAAACAAAGTATGTCAAAACCAACATCATTTACTATGGAAAATTGGTCACTGAAATACCATTATGAGCAACAATAACTTGCTAAAACCCCACAGAATCCAGCATGTCAATGTAACCAAACAGAAAGATACCAGTCGGGTTCTCAAGTGCAAAACTTATCTGCAAACAGTGTGTATGTATATGAATTGTGTCTCTGCTTGTCAAGAGTTCAAAAGGGTTCTCTGAATATGTTCTTATAGCACAGTATATTTCTTAATATATACCTTGTATCTGCAGATTCCTTTTATTCAATTCATATCATATATATTTTTAAGTGAAGAACACTGGATGGAACAAAATTTAAACAACTCTGAAATGTATCTGTGCAATCCATCCTCCAGATTCTTTGTGTGTGGTACCTTCACTGATTGGCTAGACAGAAGTTACACATAAACCAGTTTAAGTGATCAGAAACTGGCTGAAACCTGTAACAGAACATAAGTTCAGTGCACATAAACCAGTTTCAAAATGATGAAAACTGGTTTAAGATAAACCGGATTGAGTGTATTATCAGACTTAACTGATTCCAGTCAAACTGATTTATGCAACTTGTCCCAGCATCCCAGCATGCTTTGCAGCCTAGGTGGGGTGGTGCTCCAGAAAGCAGGGCTGGTCTCTCTCCTCTGCCCTAGCCCAAGCAGGGGTGGGGGCCTGGCCAGATGCATGGCCCCCTGAGATAATGGGAGCAAGGTGGGGGTTTATTCCCCACTTCCCTACGGGGGGACTGTGGCCCCTGTCAGCCATTCTCCTCCCTCCCCACTCCAGCAGCAGGGAAGGGAGCTTGGCCACAGCAGGCCAGCACGGTCCCCACCACCCACCTGCCTGACCAGGCAGGACTGTAATGGCTGGGTGGGAAGGGCCCCGCAGGGCTGGCCCCTGGAGACAGGGCCCTTTCCAGCCCACTGCAACTGCGTGACAGCCCAGCCTGGGGAGCAGGCTTTCCGGGTCAGCTCAGAGGTGCCATACCGCCATGCCCTGTCCTGTGCAACACCCAGGGCTGCAGGTGTGCAACCAGATGCAGGCTGGCCGGGGGCCAGGGGGGCTGTTCTGTCCCACTTGACTCCAGCTGCTGCCACAGCTGAACGACTCGGGGTGGGGGCACAGCTTCAGCCTCCCAATGCATGGAGCTCAGGCTCCAGCTCCTAGATGACTTGGAAGGTGGTGCTGTGTGATGCAAAGGAGCAGAAGCCACAGCTGGAGGTGAGGGGAGAAAAACAGCTCTTTTGGGGCTGGTGGCTTCCATCCAGTGCGTGGAGCTCTGGCTGCAGCCCTCAGATGCTTTCCACCCAGGTGAGCTGAAGCCAGGGCTCTGTGCGCTGGGGAGAAGCTGCAGGGCTGAAGCTCCCCTCCCCTCCAACCCAGAGTGGCATGGTGTGGCCACACGAGCAGCAGCTGGAGGCAAAGGGGGCAGAACAGCCCCCTGACCCTGCCCAGCCCATAGCTGGTCGCGTGTCGGGTGCTGCACAGGACGGAGTACAGCAGCAGCTCCCGTGGCCCCAGCCTGGGCTGCCTCTTTGCCTCCGCCCTCAGCAGTACCTGCAGGCCTGCTCGGCCCAGCCATGCAGCCCCAGCTCCAGCCCTAGGCAGATAGCAGGGCCATGCCAGACCCCTTGCCACCTGAGCAAAAGCAGGAGGAAAAGGTGGGCAGGCCCTGACTGGGGTCCCATGCTTGCCTGGAGACAGGGGAGTTTAATTCCCATCCCCTGCCCACTTTTGTCTGAGGCTCTGCCCCGGCTGATATCCGGCTTCAGGGTCAAGCCTGGAAAGGGTTTCTTCCCCTCTATTCCTCCAGGCACAGCCTGGCTGGGGTCCCTACACAAGGTCGCTGGTCTACACTGGCTGGGGTCCCTGGCCACATCCTTGAGGTCAGCTTCTTGCCAGCCTTGTGGCTGCTGCAAAGAGAAAGGAGAGCTGCTCTAGCACCCCACTGGCTGCTAGCATGAGCCACTGCAGGCATGTGCTTGCATTTCCAAAATTAAATGTGAATGTCTGTGTACTTGCAAAGATTGAGTCAACTCAGGCTCTGGCTTTTTGAATGTCTGTCCCTAGCTATTGTGACTATCTCTACAGTTAGACAGCTCTTTGCAGCAAACTCCACAGCTATTTGTCAGATCAGCACCTAGCACACTGAAGATGCTGCATGAAGAAATAATGATTTTTAATCTCTCCAATTGCTCCAAAAAGTTATTCTCAATGCACCTATTCCATCCTTTTATTTATTTACTTATTTTGAGGTTTAAATTGCAAGAGAAGCATTAATTTAGGCAGCTCAATTCTTTAGTAAATATTTGAGTATCATGGAAATTCCCACAGCTTGTTATTTCAAAGAGGAGACGATTGTTCTCTGTCTTAAACCTGGGTTTCAGGGTATGTATTTTGTATATTTGTGGTTCTACCATAACCACAACAGTGGTAAGTGCAGACGGATGTGTTATAGTACACCAAGATACTGACACAGAGGATTCCTCGGTTTATTTAACAGGTACTTCTGAAAAATAAGCTTTGAGAGTTGCTGTTGGGAGATTCCTTGAATACTTCACAGCAAGCACTCCAGAAATTTCAGGATGAAGGATGTGTCATTTAAGGTGTCAGGTATGGAACAAACATACAAATTTGCTAAGGAAGAGTTTTAGAAAAGCAACAGTTATTGCCAGAAGAAACATTTAGGCCCTAAAGCCCTCTTGCTGAATTGGAGTTTCACCGGAATAAGTATTAGGATTCCTTTTGGACGACAGTCCACTTGGCCCCTATGGACACGTCCAGATGAGCATGGTCATGCAATATGTGGCACTAAAAACACATCTGCAGTGCCACATACCGGACAGTCCAGAGTTTTCTGCACTGGAAGGATGCACTACTGTGTTTTTTTCCCCCTACAGTTTTTTTTGACCGCTGGATATCCAGGGGTCAAAAATAACTGGGGGAAAAAAACCCCAAAGCAGCACACACTCAGGCAGCATGCGCTGTAAAAAGCAGAGTCGGGCCATGCTACGGCTGCTGGCCAGGCTCTGTCTAGTAGGATCACCATGGCTGCAGCTCCTGGAGGCCCCCAGACATTGCTGGCCCCATCCTCCCCTACACAACCTGCCACACACCAAAGCGCACATGGCACAGGCATTCCCCAGAGACAAGAAGTAGGTATGCAAGGTGTGATGTTGCTACTTGTCCCTGGGGAACCAAATGTCCACGCATGCCTGGATGTGCCCTATGGTGCCAAAGAATTACACCTGTGCTTGCTGGCTGTAGTTTCATGGGATTATATTCAAGGCAAACAACTGGAAAAGCAGTCAGTCTAAAGCTGTGTCCTGAGTAACATAAAGGTCTAGAATTAAAACACTCCAAGCTTTTTACCAAATTTAGAAAATAGGGAATTAAAAATCACCAGCTACAGCAGAGGCTGTGAGTTATCCAGTGGGTTTGGACTGAATAAGGGCTTGTACGATCTGGCACATGGATGAGTATTTGCAAATGAGGCTGAAGATGGACTTCCGGTCAACAGGAGCAAAGAAGGTGAGCAGTAATCTGGAATACATTTGTAGCTGCAGAACCAAAATCCAGATGTAGAACCCATCTTGAATTCTTGGAATAAATTTTATAGGCTCTTCAAACTTCAACTAGGCAAAATTTTGCATTAAAAATTAAAATACCCCTTAAAACAGGATTAGCAAAAGAGTGTGGAATTCTTGGACCAATAAAGGGATACAAAAAGATGTCAGATTTATTCCTAAACCAGAAAAATTTGTACCATTTTAGGGGGTACAAATAACAATCAAATCTCAGTACCAAATAGTCTAAAACCCCGTAGGCAGAGGTCACTGGGGGTGTCCCACAAATAGTCACAAGGATCTAATCTAGGAAGTCTTAAAAATAATCCTCTGAAAATCACATCAAGCACCTTTTCTCCAAAATTGAGTACTAAACCTAAAGGTCAAAACTGACCAGTATTTGAAAACAAATTGGGATCAAGATTTAAATGTCACCCATAATGAAAAGGTATGGAATGACCATATTGTTCTGACCCTGCATAAGCTGGTCCCATATTTTCAAGTTTGATTTTAGGAAAAACAGGTTTTGCTCTGAATATAAGTGGAAAACTGCAGATAAAGTCCTTGAGCTGCTACTGCCTTTATAAAATCCCACCAATGAAAGGACTGAATGTACATAAAGAAAAACTGGAAAAAATGCTGACTTGGTATTTTTAAATACGTGCACAAGTACAAACATTGAAAATGCAGAAGCCACTATCATAGGCCAACCCTTCATATAAGAGCAATTTTATGGTACTTTTAGAGGGAAAATGTTAGGTTTATAACCCAACCAATACAGTACATCTATCCCAGTAAGTACTGAGGCGGTCTAATGCATAATAGATGGTATTCAGAATTCTGAACTCTGTCATGCCTTCCTGTACTTCTGTTTAAAAACCAATATTAATGACTATGTGTTACTGGATTCCTGGACAGGGTAACAAACTTGGATACAGGGCCTTTTTTATAGTGATGTATAAAGCTCCATATTTTGGAACTCTGCAAAGGGAAAAGAATATTGGGGAAATATTCTCTAAAAAATAAACCAATTATTCATATTTTTCTCATTTAGATTTGAAGGTTAAACGGAATCGATCAGATTATCTATGCTGATTTTAAACTAGATATCAATATTACCATACTGTTACACATATTGGAATACATAAAGAAGATTCTTGGATTTCCAAAAGAAGAAATAACCAGATTTTTTAAATAAATAAAAGACCGTAGCACTCAGGGTTGTGGAGATGGGAGGGGAGACAGTGCAATACCTGATATATGGGTAGGATCAGACCCTCTGGTGAGTAGCAGGAGGAAGTCTAAGGGCAAGAGAGAGAAGGGAGAAGTTATAGTTTCCCTCAACCTGTGCCTACAAACATTGTACTTCTTGAGTTACTGTACATTTCACAAGAATTAATCCCTTTCAGCAAAAGAGACTATTTATATACCATGTTATGGAAATAACTATAGCTGTGGCTAAAGTTACATTTGCTGAGGATGATTAGAGGGTCCCTCCTTAAAGGGTCCACTTCTGCCAAGTCTTGCTATTTGTCTACCCCACTTGCGCTTCAGTCTGGGGCAAGGGAGAACTCTACTCGAGTTAACAGTAATGCCAAAGGACATTTTGGTTTCATGCATGTGAGCTTGGAAGATGTTCTAGGTTTGACTTTAGTTCCCTACTTTAACAGCTCTTACGTTCAATTCAGTTAAGTTATGGGTTCAAATCCTATCCCACATCTTGCCTGCAGTCTCTCCACAGGTCTAGAAATTTTATGGTGGGAGAGCCATGGTAATTAACACTGGCACCACTCTTCTGCTGCCCAATTCCAAGCCCCATGCTGCTGGATCAACCCAAGCTGCCAGCCCCATACAGAGGTACTGGGGCTCATTCCTGCACAGACAGACCAAGCTGTGGCCCAGTGTAGCCAGATCCAGTCCATGGACACACCAGACGCTGCTCATTTGGACCATGGACTGAAAGGTCTGCCACCACTGAATTAAAGTGGTTGTAATCACTATGTAATGGTATCACCAATTTCCTCCTGATAAAGTGAACACAATTCTATTACCACAACCTATTTTATGATCTATTTATATACAGATTCCTAAGTAGATCAACACATCCCAGACCAATGCGATGGGAAAAAGGGTTTTGGTGGATCACCCAACCTCCTTGCAATAAAATTATGGGGGAAAAAAGAGATCAGTAATCATTATGGATTATTAGCTGAAGTTGACAGGTTTTCCTTTTAAACTAAGAGCAAGATATTTTAAGACTTCAAATAAAATTAAGCTAAATTAATGCTGTTAGCTAAATGATCTACATGCAAATTGTCAGTAAGAAAATATGATACCCATTGAAGCTTAAGGCAACACAAGTTCATATACAATTCTAAGAAGTTCATTCTTGAATAAAACTCTAATTAATGAAAAAATTATACAAGTCAAAATATCACTGTTCTGACATTAAGGTGCATTGCATGTATTCATGGGTACTGAACTATATACATACTTTTAAGACATGAATGTCCAATACACAATCCAGGGGCCGTATCGAGCCTGTGGAGCTGTTATTCAGCCCTTACGATTGCCCCATTGAGCCACAAACTATGCTGGCCAGCCCCAAACCACCTGTGATACTCACTGGGACTGGGTCCGGAGCTGTAGTATCCACAGTGCTCATTCAGACACGTTCTCAGACCAGCCTGGGTGGGTGCCGCATGTACTGAATCAGGCACACACGTGAGAGGTTGTGAACCTGACCCAGCCTCTGGCCCAGCCCCATGTCACTCATCTGGTCCATGTGGCCAGATGAATTTGACACTCATGCTTAAAAGAAAGCTTAGTAATGCATTTCTCTGAAACTTAATTTTAGGGTAGCCTGATGTCCAGCTCCTTTCAAAATATCTAGTATTAGATGTATTTTGAAGAAACGAACCCAAGCCTGAAATACTGAATACAAATCCAAACTTCTTCTAAAATTCAATTCCTACCCACAGCTCTCTGCCTCCCCAGCCCTGCTGGATGGGGCCCCTAGCTGCCAGGGCTACAGGGCCAGGGTCCCTGGTCCACAGCCCCCTGGCCCTGGCAGGAGGCAGTGGCTGTTGCAGCAGAGCGAAGCCCGGCTCTCCCTTCCCCTCTCCCTGCTGTGGGCTTGGATGGGTGGGGGCAGCTTCCTGCTGCTGTACACTCCGGGGGGCGGGGGGGGAGGTGACAGACGGGGGATGGACCTGTGCCTCCCAGGTCTGTGCATGGGGCAGGGATGGGCTGCCAGCTGCAAGCTTTGGCTCTGTGACCTGCTGTCCTCGCCCGGGGCCTCCATAGCCCAGTGGGTGCAACCCGGCAATATAGGGAACAGCAGGGCCACGCGAGGAAGCTGCTTGTCACTGTGGGCTCTGCACTGCCCTGATGATGCATACCCTGCACGTGTGGCAGCAGCGAGGGACACGATCTTATCCTGCTGCCCCTGCTGTAGCCGCACGGGCAAGGGATGTGTCACCAGGACAGTGTGTAGCTCACAGCAGCAAGCAGCTTCCCCATGCAGCCCCACTGCGCCCTGTAGTTCTAGGTTGCACCCACTGGGCTGTGGAGACCCCAGGGGAGGGCAGCAGGGCAGGGAGCCTGAGCCCACATCAGGCAGCTCGTGCCCGCTCCCACATACAAATCTGAGGGCATGGTCCCCCCCATGCCTTCGGGGAGTGCGCACAGCAGTGGAAAGCTGGTCTTGCCTTCTCCACCCCCCCAGATGAGCTGCCTGCAGCTCGGTTCCAGACACAAGACCCATGCACCGCCCACCTGGGCAGCAGCTTCAGCCCAGCCCCAGCTCTGTCCAGTTCAGTCCCTCCCCCACTCCCTATAGGGCCTCAATCTCACCCCCACTCCACTTACCTACAAGAGCTGCTCTCCAGGCTGCCTGACTGCCCTCCTCCCACTCCCTCCCAGCCCCCTGAGGCTGGAACTGCAGAGAGCTCTTTGCAAAACTGCAAAATCCACAGGTTTCCCTGCTAAAATGAGAAATCTACATTTTCCTGGGGTAAAAGGGGAAATCTATGTTTTTCTGTGTTTTCCCTTGGGAAATGGAAAACCGAAATCCCTGGTGATAAATAAGGATATATATTATTCAAATTTGCTACAGAAAACAAATAATTTTCAAACCAAGTCTCTGTAATGACTTGGACGATGTAACATGATTACTGCTTACCTGACATGAATTAAAGTATGTTTATATTTTATTGTGAGAGGCAAGAATGCTTGTGGGTGGTATCTTTTATTGGACCAACTGTATGGTTGGGATATACACAGGCAAGTTTTCACATACCGTACAGTACCCTTCCTCAAGCCACTGGGAAAGAAGCAGACGTAACAAAGCTAAGTAGCAGATGGAACAAAAGTTTGTACGATAGATTGTTTGGGAAGGTCGCTGTCACCTGTGAAATGCATAGTTGAGTATCAGGTAGATCAGGGGTTGCTAACCATTTGCTACTGAGAGCTGCTGATTGCAATATGGGCTGCCTGCGCCATAGCAATCAGCAGACATTGCAAAGAGAACAGATAGAAAAAGGCAGGCACTAGGACCCCAGGGGTGCATCCCCTCCTGCCAGAGACAGAATAAACCTAACCTGACAGGCAGCAGGACCCAGGGGGATGACTTCTCTGCCACTGTGGTTAGAGCATGCTGCTGACTCCCTGAGCTGCCGAGGGCCAAATCTATTCATGGGCCAGATCCACCCTGCAGGTTATAGGTTGCCATCCCCTGACATAGATTATAATGGACAGTGAAGTCATTGTCTATGTTAAATTTCTGGTACTTAGGCCCCTGGCAATCGTGCAATTAAAGGAGCAATGGGATGTGATGTATGATCCCCACAACTGCACCTCCTGCCATGCCACAAGTTCCCATCATCCCAGGATAAGACTCCTGAGTTCCCCCTGCACTGGCAAACAGCAAGCTCCCAAGGAAGTGCATGGTATTCCCTTGAGGGCATGGTGTGTCCTTGAGGCTCCCACCAACAGGGGCACACCATGTGTTCCTGCAGCTGAGAACCCCAGTTGGTCATCCAGACTCCCAACTGCATGGGTGCACCATCAGCTGATCCACCATTAAATAAATTAACATGTGGCCAGGTAACTACTTAAGACATAATTAGCTGGTTAAGTGTAATGTGTGCCAGAGCATTACTGTCCAACAGGCTAATGAATCTCTGTTCCCACGCTTATCTTATAAAGGCATTGGGCAGATTTCCTTTGAGCACAAGAACAGTTGTGTGAGTTCAAACATGGAATGATTTCCCTATGGAAAATGTTCTCCTACCTCCTTCTAGTGTCTCTGTCCTTGATCTTTTTTGGTACTCATTCATTCTGGTGCAGAGTTTTTCTCTGATTTCATCCATATACTTATCATGAGCATTTGGTGCACTGGTGCCACATTCTAGGATAGTCATATGTATGATCCATGGGGTCTGATGGCTTTGTTGTGAGGAGTGTTCATTGATATGGCAGTAAAGATGGGCTTATTGTTGCATTTATTGTTAAGGTAGGGGTGGGGAAGGGAAAGGGGGGAATTTTTCTCAAGGTCAAGTCCTTTTGAAGAATGGCTTATAGTTTCAGTATCCTTTTCAAAGGTCAAGCGTGGGATGGTAGGTGACAACCAACAGTGTGCAGTCAGCAGGTTTTCTTTTCTTGTATTGTAGTACGTGTCTGCAAGGTATCTCAGAAGCCCTTTCAAGGATATGGCTTATTGCTCTGCTGGAGTGTCCTTGCTGGGCAAAGCCAGTTTTCAGTTTGGTAAGACGGGTGTCACAAGTATTCTCCTCACTGCAGATGAGGTGAAATCTGAGGACATGACTCTAGATCACCATATTTCTGGTGTTTTGGGGATGATTGTTGTTTTGTGGACATGTGTGATCGTTTATGAATTTTCTGCTCATACCAGTCTGTAGGGTGTCTTTCCAAATACAGATGATCTTTAGAAAGTGTAGGATTATTTCAGAGAAGATTTGAGTGAAAGTAGAGTTATTAAACCTGCAATGTAAGTGAGTTCAGGTGTTTCATCCAGATGATGAAAATAATAAAACTTTATTCATGACTGTTTTACTGGACTTCTGGAAAGAGTAACAAACTTTTCTGCATATTTTGTGATTCAATTTTCTAAAAAACTCCTTTTGCAGGTTGCTTAAGAAGAAGCTGACATACTGGGGTGCTAACCTTGTACCCATGGTTTGGAGGACTGTCAGTTGTTGTGAGTAAGGATGAAATGGAAGATTTGTGAGATATATTTTCACTGCAAATCAGAAAGTAGTCCATTTACCTGTAGGTATTTCAGGCAGGCAGCTATGCCTTCTGGGTGTGGGACACTAATGTACAGGCTGGTGACATCCATGGTTGCACGTATGACCTTTTCAGGGAGGTGGCTGATGTTCTGCATAATGATCTCAGTTGGTTGATGTTCACGTGGTCCAATTAAAGATATCACCCACAATAATTCTTGACTCTTGCTTATTTGCTGGACCATCATAGCAGTAACATCACCTTAACATTACCATACATTGTATTCATAGTTATTAAGCCAAATTGAAGGGTTTTTTTTTCACTTTTGCAACAGAAAATAAGAATGTGATGCTTACTTTTGTATAAGTCAAAGTTCATGGAAGGTATCTACCTTCCAAGCTGTGTATCATGCTCCTCACAAGAGAAAGACACGATTTAGACATAGTAAACACAAAAGAGATTATTAATTCTGGAAGCTGGGCATACAGACATCCCATCATTCTCCCAAATGCTCTAATTTAGCATTTGAGAATTGCAATCAGTGCTGTAGAATGCCACTAAAGAGAGTCTTTTAGGTCCCTTCTCCCACAATATAAGTAACTTTTAAGTGCAATGTATAATTTAGCACAAAGCAGAAAAATTACAGGTGCTATTATGTATTTTTAATCCACAGACAAAATCATTTAAATGGAAAGAGAAACAAGGATGAAAAATAAGATAGTGGGATAGAGATCGTTATTTAACCTCAAGGAGTTAATCACATGAGGATGTAGCATTTGCTACATGAAACTGGACTCAAGAAGTGGAAACTTGGTTACATTACTAGGGAAGAATGTAAGAACACTGCATGAGTACGGAAGGAATAGGCTAAGCCTTTGGTTATTCTTTTTGGACATTGGGTGATGCCTCAGATGAGTGAAAAGTGGCAAATACAGTGCTCATCTTTAAGAAAGGAAACGTTAAGGATCCCAGGAATTACACAGCAGCCAGTAGGACCTCTATACCTGGAAGGATCATGGAGCAGGTCCTCAAGGACTCTACTGTGAAACACCTGGGGAAGAACAAGGTAGTCAGGAAGAGTGAACATGGATTCAACACAAGCAAGTCATGCCTAACGTGATTTCCTACTATGATTAGGTGACAGGCTCTGTGGATGGGGGAAGAGCAGTAGATGTGATGCATCTTGACTTCATTACCACTTTTGACACTGTCCCCTATAACATTCTCATTACCAAACTAGAGAAATACAGACTAGATGGAAGTACTGTAGGTTGGATAAATAACTGGTTGGATCATCATACTCAACAAGCAGTTATCACTGGCTCAGTGTCTTGTTGGCAGAAAGTATCAAGTAGGTCTACCCAGGGGTCTGTCCTGTTCTGCATCGTTTAAAATCTTCTTTAATGGGTTGGACAACAGGATCAAGTGCTCACTTAGCAAATCTGTAGATGATGCTAAGCTGGGTGGAGTTGCACACTTCAGAGGGTACTGTTAAGTTCCAGAATGAGCTGGATAGACTGGAGAAATGTTTCTCACTCAATCAAATGAAAGGAACAAGTGCAAAGTTGTGTACTTGGGATGGAATAATTGCATGCGCAAATACAGGCTGGGGAATAACTTGATAGGCTGCAATACTGAAGAGAAGGATTTGGGGGTTACAGTAGATTATATGCTGAATTATGACCAATAGTGTGCTCTTATTGCAAAGAAACTCAGCAGCATATGGGGTTGAATTAATAGGAGTGTCAGTTGCAAATCAAGGGAAGTGATTTTTCTGCTCTATTCAGCATTGGTGAAGCATTCTGTGGAGCACTGTGTCCAGTTTTGGGCCCCACACTTCAAGAAGGATGTGAACAGATTGGAAAGTGTCCAGTACAGAGTGACAAAAATCATTAGGGTCCTGGGAGAATGACTAATGCTAAAAGGCTGGGAGAACTTGTATTATTTAGTTTGGAGAAGAGAAGGCCGAGGGGGGTTCTGATAACAGTTTTCAAATACCTGAATGGCAATTAAGGGGATAATTTGAGATGAGCTTTTCTCTGAGGCCACAGGGGACAGGACTAGGAGATGCAGTGAAGAAATTTTGGTTGGAGACAAGGAGGAACTTTCTGACCAGGAGCGTAGTCAAGCATTGGAACAGATTACTCGGAGAAGCTGTGGAATCTCCATTCCTGGAAATATTCAAGAACAGGTTAAATGGATATATGGCTAGGATGTTTTTTGTCAAGGACGATCCTGCCTTGAGCAGGGGACTGCACAGAATGACTTAACGAGATCCCATTTAGCCCTACTTTCCTATGTTCCTAACCAAAATTTTAAAGTCAGTCCACCACATCCTTCAGCTGCTGTAAACCAACAAAGAGGATTTGACACTATCTTTTCCTCCTCTTTAGACAAAACTTGGTAAGCTGTACTTCCTAATAAATCTTTTGATTTGAATAAGAATTTTAAAGTTTTAATGGAGTAAAGGGAAGTGCTGTAGAATGAATCATGTTCAGGAACAAAGGTAACAAGAAAAGTTCTGTATTTATTGTATTTACTCGACTACAACATGAACCTGAATGTAAGACAATCCCTCAATAGTTAGATTCTATACTGTGGCAGGGCACTGTGTGTTCCTGCCACTTTAAGGGCCTGGGGGTGGCAGCCACCAGGTGCCTGATGAGGGCAGCCATTTTAGAATCACGGAGCTGCCCATATAAACAGAGCAGATGTGCTGCTGGGGGCCAGGCAACAACACTGTCTGGCTGTAGAGCTGTGAGTATCATCTGGAGGTAAGGGAGGAGCTGTAGGGGATGGTCAAGAGGCTCCTGGTCCTGGGCATGACCTAAAACTGCCCTCTGCCAGAACTGGGTGGCCTGGTGGGGCTCCCAGTGGCATGGGAGCCCCCAGGAAATGCCAGGCCAGTTACCTTTCCAGTGAAAGGCAGGTTGGGGCACCTTAACCCCTAGTCCCCACAACCAGATGGGTAACCCCTTTGTTTGTAGGGCCTGGAGGGCAGACCCAAAGGAAGAGAGAGGCACTAGAGACTCAGACCTGATTGACAGAGTACCCTTGACTGGTCCATGCTGGGGCCAGGACCAGGATGATCAAAAGCGCCAGGGACCCACCACAAGGGACACCAGAGCTGAGGGCCTGGGGTCTCGACTGGCCTGGAGGTGGGCCAGGGCTAGTAGCCAAAGGTCCCGGGGGGAGGCCACACCTGAGAGGGGAAAATAGTTTCAGGGAGCTAGATAGCTGAATGAAGGTGGGGTAGGCCACCTGAATCAAAGGATCTTGGAGGGGTCCTGATAGAAGGATTCTGGGGCCCAGTGTGGGGCCAGTGATGATAAGAACACCTAGATGCCATCTGCAAGGCTTGGGCTGTGGTATAGGGGAGGAAAGGAGCCACAGACAGCACCCCCTGACATTGGGGCAGGAAATAGGCAGCCTCCCACTTACTTAACATCTATTAATCAATTAACATCAAAGCATGGTGGGCAAGAAGGCAGGCGGTTGGCCCAGGAACAGGTGGACGGGCCACTCTGAGAACGGCCCCGAGCAGGCCCCCTGTTACGTATACAAAGAAAAAAAATTTTTTTTTAAAATATTTTTCTATGTATGGAATATAATTATTTGAGGATCATCTTAAATTCATCCCCCCTAACTACTGCAGGTGGTGGGAGGAGAGATGATGAGCGGGGCGGTAATGGGGCAGGCAGCAGGGGACAGATAGTGGCGGAGTCAGTAGAGAGGGCATGTAGTAGGGCAGATAGGGAGGCATTAGTGGGGCAGGCAGCATGGAAGTGTGTGTGTGTGTGGGGGGGGGGCAGAGGCAGGCAGCTTACCCCTTACTGCGCCTGATCCCTCTTTGCAGCCTCAGGTTGCCCTGATTCTCCCTTCTGATCCCTCCTTCCATGCCGCTTCTTCCACCCGTAGCCCCAGGTTCCCCTCACTTCCTCCCATCTCCCCCCCTCCCCTCACACGTCTCTCCTCCCACACCTGTCCCTCAAGTCCCCTAACTCCTCCTTACCTTTGCTGTGCACTGGCAGGCTCCATCCCTGCTGTAGCCAGGAGCATGAAGCACGGCTCCAGCCCTCCCCATAGCAGCAGGGTGGCCTCCATAGCAGCAGAAGGGGAAAGAGATGAAAAAAAGTGATGGTGGAGGGGAGGTCAAAAGGGATGGAGTCAGCAGGAGAAGAAAAATCTGCAGCTGGGATAGAGCCTGCCAATGCACAGGTGTGTGGTGGGGAGGGGGCCAGGGGAGAATAGGGGCTGTGGGGGAGGAATGACAGAGTATGAAGAGGGAGTGGATGGGGTGGATGGCGGTGGGGCAGACAACAGCTATGGCTCTGGCTCCAGCCACAACCCCAACTCCAGGTTGTGGTTGGAGGCATAGCAGGTCCCTTCCCCCTCCTCCCCACACTGCTTCGTGCTAGACTGTAAGATTAGGGTCCCTCCTATATTAAATGGTTGGGGGGAACTCATCTTCTAATCAAGTAAATATGGAATATTAAACAAGTAATTTGTACCAAGTAAGTTTT